>CAMAPF010000935.1:2380000-3117500 GCA_945859915.1 Cuscuta epithymum | reverse complement strand
GATACATTAGTATCCGATTTGCGAGATATGTTGGAATGTCTATAATGTTAACGCACATCCATTTAGGATGGCTCGTGATAGGTTTAATGAAAATAACTCTATCTCTTCAAAAATGAAGCTTATTGGTAAAATAAATTCATATGGACGGACTTACAATACCCCTACAACTCGTGAGGTAGCCGCACTTATTGAATGGGACTTTAGTTTGAACCGAAGAGAGATGGATGTTGTTCTTCAAAAGAAATCTGGAAAGTTTCAAATTATATCAGAACTCAATCCTTCTTTTCTAGGATTGCAATATCCGTTACTTTTTTTGCATGGTCAAGATGGATTCAGAGAGGATGTTAACCTGACATGTGCAACTCAAGCGACCACAAGAGGCAGAAAACATGTTACAACTCTTCATTTTTGAATAGCGAGTCCCCTTATATACAGGATTGGTTGATGCTGTTGGTCTTGGTGAAACTGATGGATCAAGGTTAGGATAACTCATTATACTTTTTTTAAGAGAATTTTATTGAAAAAGGATAACTCATTGTACTTCCTAACTCAATTACTGGCAGTGCACGTTACATGATTCAAAACTACCAGGTGGCGATGTGCATTTGCAGGTGGGCGGGATACCCACAACTCTTCATCACGTTCACATGCAACCCACAGTGGACTGAGATCATTCTCTACGTTGAGTGTAGAGGAGTCACTCTTGATGATCATCCAGATATCATTTGTAGAAACTTCAAGATAAAGCTTGAAATGTTCATAAAAGACCTGAAAGAAAATAAACTATTCGGTGAAGTTAAAGCAGGTATGAGTTGATTTTATGATTAGTTTGTGTAACTTTATTTAATTACATTATTGTAAATACTTTTCTCTAAGCTCAATACCTATATTTCCATTTGATGGTAAACTAATACATGGATTATTCATCAATTTTATACTATGAAGTTGTATACACGGTGGAGTTTCATAAACGTGGATTGCCACATACCCATATTGTTTTATGGTTGCTACAAAGGGACACAGCTATATTGGCATCACACATCGACAACATTATTTAAGCTGAGATTCCAGATGAGAAATGTGATCATGATTATTATGTTGCTGTCAAAGAGTTAATGGTGCACGAGCCTTGTGGGCATATGAACACATCTTCGCCGTGTATGGATGATGGTCGCTGCACAAAACACTTTTCAAAGAAATTTGTGAACCGTACTACAATTGATGGAAGTGGATTTCCTATTTACAGAAGAAGAGGCCATGGAAGGAGTGCATTGAAGAATGGGAATCCCTTTGACAATATATATGTCATCCCTCATAGCCGTGCATTATTTCTCAAGTACGGGGCTCACATTAATGTTGAGTGGTGTAACCAAACTTGGGCAGTGAAATACCTCTTCAAGTACATCAATAAGGGCAAAGATCGAATTATAGTTGCATTCTCCGAGGCATCCAACAATCGTACGCCAGAAAAGGTGATGAGATTAAAATGTATTATGATTGTCGGTGTATCTCTGCATGTGAAGCGGCTTGGAGAATATTTGGATTCCACATTCATTACAGGGACGTCGCGGTTGAACGTCTAAGCTTTCATCTCCTGGGCCAACATGGTGTGTACTACAATTCTGAACAATTTGTCACTTCCGTGCTTATACGTCCTACTATCCACGCTACTAATTAAGTTTCTAGCTTGGATGCATGCAAACAATGTGTATCCTCAAGCTAGGAGCTTAATTTATGCTGAATTTCCTACAAAGTTTACCTGGAAAAACAATACAAGAGAGTGGATACCACGACAAAGAGGCACCGCAAATGGAAGACTATATTTCATGCGCCTAGGAGCAGGGGAGAAATATTATTTGAAAATGCTCCTTGGTGTCGTGAAGGGGGCAAGGAGTTTTGAAGAACTGATGGAGTCATACACTCGACGTTCAGAGAAGCTTGCTCTGCCCGTAATATGTTAAATGACGATAAAGACTATATAGATGGACTTATAGGACAAAGCCATTGGGTAACAACGATGAACTTCGCATGCTTGCATGGGAAGCATAGATAATGAACAAAGCCATTGTTCATCTTTTACTACAAGAGTCATTATCTATGTAACACTTGAGATTTAATTTAAACGGATTAATAGTACTACTCATACCAACAGAGGTGCATGTCCTTTTAAGGAAGCTCATCACCCAAGAACTTCAAAGTTAAGCATGCTTGCATGGGAGTGGGATGGGTGACCCCATGGGAAGTTTCCCAAGGCGCGCATGAGTGAGGACAAAGTGCGCAGTAAAGGCTCGTAGTGGTTTGTGGGGACAGTACTAGAGGTCTGAAGTAACTACCTCGGGTTCTGCGGGGCCAGAGTGTTACATGTGGTATCAGAGCAACCCTGCGACCGTGTGCTGACCCGTTGGATATCGGGCGGACACTTAACGAGGGAAGATTCTAGGATATAATTGAGATTGAATTGGCTTATGGACGCAACGAGGACATTGCGATCCTAAGTGGGGTGATTATAACACATGAGATTTAATTTAAATGGATTAATAGTACTACTCATACCAACAAGATGCATCTTCTTTTAAGGGAGCTCATCACCCAAGAACTCGAAGTTAAGCGTGCTTGCACGGGAGTAGTCTTGGGATGGGTGACCCCTGGGAAGTTTCTCAGGGCGCGCATGAGTGAGGACAAAGTGCGCGGTAAAGGCTCGTGGTGGTTTGTGAGGACAATACTAGAGGTCCCGAGTAACTACCTCGGGTCCTGCGGGGCCAGGGTGTTACAATCTATGCCCGGTATGGTTTGGGAGAAGTGTTGGTCCTATCTATCCGATGATATACTCTACACTATTAGGAAGAATCTCAATGATCAAGGTATGTTTATTATTTAATGACATTTCCTAAATTTAGATAAATTTAATAAATGACAATATTAAGAGTGATGTAGATGTACAATAAGCAAGATATTTTGAAATTAAAAATTACCTTTTCATATATATTATATTTAAAGATCATTATTCTTTAATATCAAATATTTGAAACTTTTTTGTTGTAACAAATTGCATATGTCAGGGTAAAATTTACTCTTATGTCATAGATAATTTTTAAATATGAAGGACTTCTTTTAAAAAGTGTTTATAAACAGTTATATATATATAATTGTTGGGATATTGGGTCCAGGCCCAATATCCCTAGGCCCAAATCCGGGAAGAAGCAGCAAGCCCAAAGAACTCCCGAACGGCATTCGGGATAAAACTTATACTTGGAACATTCTGGGTAACAATTATGCCAAGGTATCAAGGCCCAAATATCGATCGGCGTTCGGGATACTTCAGGTAGAAATTATCACCTATGGCGGGGTCCCACACACCGAACACCTTGACCGAACGGGCAATCAGCAAGTGGAGGCCGCATTTAATGCTGGATCATGGCGGCAGCAAGTGGGGGCATGGGTGCTTACATGGCAGAGGTGATAGCCTACCAGATTCGACCACGTGTCCACCTTACCCATCCCCATTTTAGTATAAATATCCATGTTTAGATCATTGTAAAGGGTTAGCATTTTAAGACTCAGAGCTTAGCAATAGATTTTACATCTTCCAACCTTGTAATCTCATATTCATCTACCGTTCGGGTAGTTCTAGTGTAATCACATATTTATCGAATACCAGTAAGCTTCTGAGTTGAACAAATATCTCACTGTTTTATATTTTATACACATTTTAATCCAACCCAATATCCCTACAAAATCCAAGGCTTGTGTTGGGCTTTCGGATCTTCGGGAATAAACCCCAACATTGGCGCCGTCTGTGGGAAACGAAACTAAAAGTTCAAGGAAAACAGCTGATCTAAGCATCATTTTTTGAAATGGCTAGGCTTCATACCGCTACACCGAGTTCTGCATCCAGAGGACGAGGAGGCCATAGATCCTCTGAGGGGTGGTCCAGGCAAGGACACGCCAGTGGCAGTGCCACCCGGGAGTTCGAGCAAATCATCCCCCGGGATGTAAGGATGAACCCTCAGTTGATGAGGGATATGGCGGAGGCCATGCAACGCATGGCGGACGAACAGGAGCAGGGCTACACGGATGAAACTCATGAGCCACCATCCCCGTTGCGTCCCATGCCATCTTTCGACGAAGAGGAGGACATTGAGACCACAATGGCCTCAGTTCATTCCGAGGAACATCGCAGGAACCACTGGAGGGCCCATACCCCCAGGCGGGGAGCACCAACCAGTCGAACCCCGTCCGCCCCTCGAAACGGATATAGGGAACCTACCCCCATGGTAGATCCCGTTGGACAACACTTCCAGTATATCCAGAGGGATGGGGAACGATTCATCCGGAGGAGGGCTAACACAGCTGCTCCCCCCCAAAACAGAATACCAGAATATGTCGATGCTAGGATGCCACATACTCCCCGAACGGCCCAAGACGACGAAATGGCCGAAATGAGGAGGCAGATGACTGAGCTCAGAGAGCAGGTCAACCGGGCGCCCCAACAAACCCCGCCAGCACGGGTTGGGATCACCTCTCCCTTTACTAGGGAAATCATGAATGCCGAAATCCTGAAGGACTGCCGTCCCTCGACCGGCTTAGCTTACGATGGGGTAGGAGATCCCCACGTACACCTGAGGAGTTACCAGGGTGGCCTCATGCTATTGGGGGCCACCGACGCGGCAATATGCAGGCTGTTCTTCAGTACCCTTCGGGGACCAGCCCAGGAATGGTTCGGAACATTACAACCCGGGTCGATCGGGAGCTTTGCGGAGCTATCCACCTTGTTCTTGGCTCAGTTCGCCTCCAGCACAACCCCGAAATTACATTTCGGGTATCTAACCAGTGTGAGGCAAGGGCCTAAAGAATCAATCTCCGGATTCCTCACTAGGTGGAGGACCGAAACCCTGAAGGTGACCGGCATGACAGATGAGACTGCCATCCTTCTTTTCACCGATGCCCTTCAAACGGGAGATTTATACAGGGAGCTGAAGAGAAATCCGGGGACCAGCTACCCAGACATCCTGGAAAGGGCCAGGAACTATGCGGCCCTGGAAGAAGAGATCAGGATAAGGGACCGAACGGCCGTGCAACCTCCCACTTCAAGACTGGCAGAACGTCTGGGACCCACACCAGCGACTGCAGCACCTCATCGAAGGACTACACGCTTCACCCCCCTGGTCATGTCTATAGCCGGTGTTTTCCATTTGGAACACAACGCTATTCCTCCCCCTACTGACACAAGGCCCGTGATGGGACCTACCCCGAGCTCTTACTGCAGATACCACCAGCGCAATGGGCACCTCACGAAGGATTGCCACGCCCTACATGTGGCAATTGAGGACCTGATCCAAAAGGGCTACCTGAGGAAGTATGTCAGCACCAACCTGAACGGCCCTTCCCCCAACTAGCGCCCTCCCCGATCCAATAGCTGGAAGCGGGATGCCCAGCGGGATGCAGAGCCCAGTAATGATTCATACCTTCCCCCTATAGAAGAGGCTGAGGGGTCTGGGAATCCAGGAAAAAAGCCACGATTGGAGGTGAAAGTCATCTTTGGCGGGGGAGAGACCGGGGATACGGCCGCCGAACGTAAGAAATTTGAGCGCAGCCTCTATGTCGCCACTGTAGCTGCACCTCCCACAAAGAAGGGCCGCCTAGAGCCAATCACGTTCGGGGTGGCTGATTTACCCAACTCACCAAGTCCGCACAGGGACGAGCTAGTGGTGAGTATGTGTATAGACAACGCCTTGATCCACCGAGTTCTGGTGGACACGGGAAGTAGTGTGAACGTGCTGTATTTACGCACGTTGGAGAAGATGAAGCTAAAGAAGGACCAGCTGACCAAGCTGAAAACGCCGCTGGCTAGCTTCACCGGCAATGTAATAGAGGCTGAGGGCACCATCCAGCTTCTGGTGGAAATTGGTGATGAAATTCACCGAGCGGCAGTCCAGATGACGTTTGTGGTGGTGGATATTGCATGTGCCCACAACGCCATATTGGGCCGTCCGGGGCTAGAAGATTTGGAGGCAATTGCCTCTGTTCGACACTCATGCATCAAATTCCCAACTGACACTGGTGTAGGAGTGGCTCGAACAGATCCTGCCATAGCCCGAACGTGCTACCGGGAAGCTTTGAAACAAATGACCACCCGGGGACAGCGGGTAAACAGCATTGAGGTACAGACCCGGCGTACAGAGTTCGAGGGACGCCCCGAGCCAGCCACCCTCTTAGAATACATCGAGCTTGATTCCCCTCCCGATCGTAAGATTGCGGTCGGGGTGGACCTTGAAGGGGGAATCAGGGAGGGGGTGATCGCTGTCCTCAAGAGATTCCAGGTCCTATTTGCCCGAGGACCCGAAGATATGCCGGGAATTGATCCGGCCCTCATCTGCCACAAGTTGGCCGTTCGGCCAGATGCCAGGCCAGTCCAACAGAAGAAAAGATATCAGGCGGCCGAACGGCGGGAATTCACAAAGCAAGAGGTAGCCACCTTACTGAGAATCAGGCACATTAGACCAGTCATCCATGTCGAATGGTTGGCTAATGTGTGTGGACTACTCCGATCTGAACAAAGCCTGCCCCATGGACCCCTATCCGGTCCCACGAATAGACCTGCTGGTGGACGAAACGGCAGGGTGTGAACTGCTGAGCTTTATGGATGCCTTCCGGGGTTATCACCAAGTCTTCATGCACCCACATGATGCAGAAAAAACTGCGTTCGTCACCTCGGACGGCGTGTTCTGCTATATCGTCATGCCGTTCGGGTTGAAGAATGCAATGGCCACTTTTCAAAGAATGATCGGCATACTCTTCAAAGAGGTACTGGGGGTAACCATGGAGGCATATGTAGATGACATCCTAATCAAGAGCAGGAAGAAGGAGGATCATGTCCGGGATATGGAAAGGGTCTTCGGGATCATGCAGAAGGCCAACATGAGACTGAATCCAAAAAAGTGCGCCTTCGCAGTCAAGGGGGGCAAATTTTTGGGTTATATGATGAGTGAGCGGGGAATTGAGCCTAATCCTGAGAAAGTGAAAGCAATCATGGACATGGAGGCACCGCGGAACTTGAAAGAAGTTCAGAAGTTGACCGGAAGATTAGCGGCTTTGAGCCGATTCATGGCTAAGCTGGCCGATCGGGCCATCCCATTTTTCCGAATAATGAAAAAGGCCAACCCGTTCGAATGGACAGCAGAATGTCAGGCAGCTTTTGAAGAGTTCAAATTGTACCTATCTTCCCCCCTGGTCTTAGCTAAAGCAGACCCAGGGGAACATCTCTACATGTATCTGGCTGTGGCTGATCTGGCGGTCAGCTCTGTTTTATTAAAGGAGGATGAGGGTGTCCAGCGCCCTATTTACTTTGTGAGCAAAGCCCTGAACGGGCCAGAAACCAGGTACACCCTAATGGAAAAAACCATTTTAGCATTGATTGCTACCATCAAGCGACTGACACCCTATTTCCAAGCACACCCAGTCACCATCTACACCACCCAGCCCCTGGCCACCATTCTGAGAAATCCTATGGCAAGTGGGCGTATCACCAAGTGGTCCCTCCTGATCGGGCAGTATGAAATAGACTTCAAGCCTCGCCCCACGATCAAGGGACAGGCTTTGGCTGACTTCATTGCCGAATGCACTGCCAGATCAACTGAAGAAGGAGCGGACGGAGGAGTACATGACCATTGGTGGGAAATGTATGTGGATGGAGCATCCAGTAACAAAGGCTGTGGTGGGGGTGCTGTGATCACATGCCCCGAGGGGTTCAAGGCATACTACTCCGTACAGTTTGACTTCAAGGTAACCAACAATGAGGCCGAGTATGAGGCCCTTATTGCTGGTTTAAAGTATGCCAAGGCCCTGGGGGCCAGCAGATTAAAGGTTCGTTCGGATAGTCAGCTGGTGGTAAGCCAGATTAATGGATCTGCCGAGGTTAGGGAAGAACGGCTAAAAGCCTACAAGGAACTGGTTGAGGAAGAAATCAGCAGGTTCGAACAGGTGGAGATTGACCAGATTCCCAGAATCGAAAACAGTGAGGCAGACATCCTATCCAAACTGGAATGCGCCGCTCGGGATGATCATGCCCCGGGCATCCCTGCACACATCCAGAAGTTCGCACAGAAAGAAATACTGACCACACCAGCAACAATGGTTGTGCGGGTAGATGCCGTGTCCTATGCCGTTCCAAGCTGGGTCACTGACTTGACAAATTACCTGAAGGATGGGACTTTGCCGAACGATAAAAATGACGTGTACAACCTCACTTGTATACAGAGAAGGGCCCCAATGTTCGAACTAGTGGACGGACAGCTGTACAAAAAGACGTTCGGGGGGCCATATCTGAAATGCCTTCCACCCGATCAGGCAGCCGCTGTGATGGAAGAAATTCACGAAGGTATCTGCTCCAGCCATCAGGGGCCAAAAACCCTGGCTAGGAAAATCATCCTGCAGGGTTACTATTGGCCAACTATTCAGCAGGACTGTTTTGGGCACACAAAGAAGTGCAAAATATGTCAGCTCTACGCACCAGTACCTGGGCGGCCCGCGACCTTTTACACTCCAATGACCATATCATTACCGTTCGCTAGATGGGGGATCGACTTGCTAGGGCCCCTACCTACTGCGACCGGAGGAAGGAAGTACATCATAGTAGGGATTGACTACTTCACCAAATGGGTGGAAGCCGAACCCCTGGCCAGTATCACGGAGTTTCAATGTCAACGTTTTGTTTGGCAAAATATTATATGCAGATTCGGGCTCCCCGAGCAGGTCATCACGGATAATGGACGACAGTTTGTGAGCAAGAACTTCGAGGAATTCCTCGCTAGATGGGGAGTCAAGCATTCAAGAGCTTCCGTAGCATATCCGCAGGCGAACGGGCAGGTGGAGAACATGAACAGAACCATCATGGATGGTATAAAAAAGAAACTCGAAGATTACGCGTCAACCTGGCCCGAACAGTTAAACTACGTCTTGTGGACATACAGAACAACTCCCCGAACAGCAACAGGAGAAACACCGTTCGCCCTCGCCTATGGATTTCAGGCTAAGGTCCCAACTGAGGTCTTGGTGCCCACTCACAGAACCATCCACTATGACCCTGAGCAGAATGAGGACAATCTGCGTGCTGAACTCCACTTCATAGAAGAAAGAAGGGATCTCTCAGCTTTACGAATGGAGGAATATCACCGGGCGACTAAGAGGTATGTGGATAAACAGGCTAAAATCCGTTCGATCGAAGTCGGAGACCTTGTCTTGAGGAATAGAGAAAAAAGCAAACCGCTAGAGGGCGGGAAGATGTCAAAGAATTGGGAGGGACCATACCGGGTCTGGAAAAAATACCGGATAGGTACTTTTTTCCTACAGGATACCGAAGGCTGTCCGGCAGGGATATGGAACGCTACGCACTTGCGGAAATTTTATCAATAAAAAACGGCTGTTGCCACCTCTAAAAAAAAAAAAAAAAAAAAAAAAAAAAAAGAGGGAGAACAATGCTTCCACAGAGGCCAGAGTTAAGAGGAATATTGCAAGCCGAACGGCATTAACACGCCGAACGGCATCACCACAAACTCGGCCAAAAGTCTCACCTTGATCTATAGATATCATTTATCTCGATCCATGGGGAGCCATCATCTCAGCACCAAAAAAAAAAAAAAAAAAAAAAAAAAAAAAATACAATGTGCAGGATACCAAGCCCGGACTCGGCTTGGGGGATGGTGTAAAAGATCTTGAGTAGGACGAACCGGGCGGCATCCGAAGTCATAGGGTGACCGAGCGGGGGATCGGGACTCTGGTCTTAAAATCTTGCCTTAGGCATACAGCTCGCCTGAACTTTATGGTGGTGGAACCCGAGCTGTATCCTGAAGGCGAGTCTCCATTTTTGGCAGAGAATAAGGGGGAGACCCGATTTGGGAGCCTTATTTTCAACGGTCCAGGATGGACATCTCAAACTCAGAATATGGATGACCCCGGACGGTAAAACCGACGGTATGCATCGAAATCATGGGCTTGGAAGATGGCAGACACTACACAAATTGTGAAACTGTCTTGCAGCAAGAGGTGATTGCCTTGCGGATAAGAGAAAACGCGGATGGTAACCCGAACAGGTTACTTTATCCTTCAGGGAACAACCAGTCGACGGTAATAAACCGGACGGCATGCATCTGAAACATGGTGCTCGGGGGCGCAGCAAGTATTTAACATTGATGACTTGCGCGTTCAAGGAACAACCAGTCGACGGTAATAAACCGGACGGCATGCATCTGAAACATGGTGCTCGGGGGCGCAGCAAGCATTTAACATTGATGACTTGCGCGTTCAAGGAACAACCAGTCGACGGTAATAAACCGGACGGCATGCATCTGAAACATGGTGCTCGGGGGCGCAGCAAGCATTTAACACTGGTGACTTGTGCGTTCGGAAATAAAGAACAACCGGCGGAAATCAACCGAACAGCTTGCACCTCAACTTTGGTGATTAGGAACGGGTCGAACAGCTTACGTCTCAATCATGATGCTGAGTTCAATAAAAAAAAAAAAAAAAAAAAAAAAAGAGTGTTCGGGAAGCAAGTCATTCGGAAACAGATCAATCTTTATTCTTCGGCACTACTGACCGGGAATTATACATGAAAAAAAAAAAAAGGGGAATTACAACAGAGATAACTAAGCTACGGGAGGATCCTTGTCCGGCACGGCATCCGGGTTGGAGTTCGGGGGATTGGCTGAATCTTTAGCCTTCTGCCTCTTCTCCATCACCCGTTGATAAGCACGGCAGAATAAGGGATCGAAACCTTCCTCCTTGGGGTCGAAGGGCTCATCGAACGATTCCTTGATCACCTCCAGATTCCGGTCGACCAGCATATCCTGGCACTTAACAAGGGTGTCCCTTGCTAGAGCATTGGCGAAGGCTGTCCCGGACGGGGTCTCATCAAGAAGCTTGAGGCCATCATGTAATGGGTCCTTGCTCCTCTCCAGGAATTCGCCCAGATGCTTGCCGAGGAACTCCCGAGCAGTATTTTCTAGGGCGAGGTTCAGGCCTTTCCCCCTTTGGAAGTCAATCACCGCCTTCGTGGTGATTTTTGAAACATCGGCGGCATAGGGGGCGGGGGGATTATCCCCCTTGGCCTTCTCAATTTTCAGGCCAGCAGCTTCGGCAACCTTCACCTTGGCACGCAGATCACGGATTTCCCGATCGCGTCGTTGGAGCCTCTGCTCCAGTTCGGCCAGCTCCTCCCTGGCTTTGTCACCCTTGTTGGCTCGATCTTGGAGATCTGCAGCCATCTTCCTAGCAGCAGCCAAAAGGGTTTGGCTCTCGTCCAGCTCCTGATGTAGGAGGGTCATCTCCCGTTCAGCTGCTAGGAAGGCCCGGTGATAGTATGTACCGGCCTGTGGGAAAACAGCAGTAAGAACAAATCCAGAAAATGTTATGAAAAGGAAGAACTGAACAGTCAAAGGCATACCTTAAGGGACTCAGCATGGCCTGCTTCGACCAAATCAGACCAATGGGTCAGGTTGGTGAAACCCTCTCCAGCCTTCAAAGAAGTGCTGCACCACATGGAGGATGCAGTCTGCCCGAACAGCGTCCGGCATTCGGCTCGGGGGCCCATGGCGGAAAACTCCACCGTCAACCGATCGGGGATCGGGAGACTATCTGAAGCAACACCTCCCATGTTGCCCAGCTTCCTCGAAGGGGAGGGGACCGGAGGCATCCTTTCCACAGAAGGGTCCGTCAAATCAATGACATGATCGACCGGGACCAAGGCTCTGCTCTCAATCCTTGGCCGCTTGCTAACGGGCCCAGATTCCCGGCCAGCGGAAGAACCTGGCCGAATAGCCTTCTCCTTTCCCCTGCTGACTATGGCGGTGGAGGAAGGAGTAGGAGCAGGACGCTTTATGGAAACGGGGGGAATCACACCTACAGGAAAGAACGAAGGGAAATGAACAAGAGGTTGAAAAATACACCGAACGAACAAAGTAAGGGAAGAAACGTACCAATGCCAGCAGCTAACATCTTAGCAGGAGTCAAGAAGGACCGTAGGTTCTTGGAACCAGCCAGACGGAGCCTTTCGTACTGGCAGACGATAGCTGCATCCACCCTTGGGGAGGCATCCTGAACAGGATAGGTGTTCCACCGATCAGGGAAAGGAAGCGGCGACCCCACGTGTACGAACACAAATCGTTCCTCCCATTTTTCCGGAGGGGTGGGGTTGTCGGTGAAAAGCGAACGGCCAGGACGGGCCACAAGCCGCAGGTACCCGGTGGTCCAGTAGGGCTGAACGCCGTAGCAATGCAAAAAGAGATCGGCGCTAGGAGCAATCCCCAGCTCATGGCACCAGACGATAAAGCCGTTCAGGATCCTGTAGGTGCTGGGCACGAACTGTGCCGGCAGTACTGAAACCCGGCGGAGGAACTCCACAATGAACGGGTGCAAAGGGAACCTCAGACCAGCAACTAAAGCATCCATGTGCACAACCACACATCCCGGACGGTGTCGCATGGGATGTTTGATGAACCCCGCATTGAACTGACGGGGTGGAGGCAGTAATTGGCGGAGCGTCTGTTCTGCATCAGCAGGAAGGCGTTGACGTTGCTTCCTGATACAATGGAAGTTCAAACTATAACGGGGGGGGCCGTTCAGGCATGCCCTTATTATAAATGACTAGGTCGTCTCCCGACTGACATCCATCATCAGGGAGGGGCTGTTCGGGATGAAGTGAGGCAGAAGACCCGTTAGAACCCGGCGATCGGGTAGATGTGCCTTGATCTTTGGGGTGAGCTTTTCCCCTGGAAAGGCGAATCAAAGTGGGTGCCATGTCTTCAGAGTCTGACGAACCAGAAAAGGCAGACATTAATTGTGAATAACGGAGAAAATTCTAGAGAGAGAAAGCTTGAAAGAATTCAGAAGCAGCAGAAAAAACTGAAACAAAGTAGCTGCATCCTTATATAAGGAAATACAACCGCCAGGAATTCGAATGGATAATAGACACGTGTCAAGGCGGTTGAGGGAAGTTAAAGCATCCTTTGGGGTGGGTGAACACCCGAACGGGGTTGAAATCAACAAAGTTCACGAACCTCCTAAAACGTTTCGCCGGACGGAATAAGAGAAAAGAGCTACAAGCGCTTCCCCGAACGGGATACACCAAAATATAATGAAGAATGATCGGTGTACCCGAACAGTATGGTTAACACTACATCCCGAATGCTGAAGACAATTACCAAAAAATTTGGCGAGGAAAGTACAGGAGTTTATACCCCGAACAGATGGGGAGAGAAAAAAAAAAAAAAAAAAAAAAAAAAAAAAAAAAAAAAACAGGAAGCAACATAGTTTATACTCCATAATGAACTATGGAGTTCATTATGAATGATATCGAATAAACAGGTCGATCAATATTAAAATCCTAAATTCTGGACTTAGCGAAGGGGTGACGCAAACCGGCAAATCTGATCGCTATAAACTATGGAGTCGAAACAGGAAGAAAGCAACAGGAAATGTATTACAAAGGCAAATTGATGGGTGAGAAAACAAGTATGGAGTACAGGAAAAGAAATTACAAAGACAGAAGTTGCAAAACAAGTTGTGTATTCATCGGCTCTACTGGCCGGAAAGTACAAAAAATACTAATTTAAAGAAAAAGGGTTACAGATAGAGGTCTAATCTATTTGTTCGGGATGGTCCTCACCCTCTTCATCATCGTCTTCGTCAGCTTCTTCGTCTACAGCCTGCACGACCTCCATCCCCAGGGCTCGCCTGCATTTTTTCATTTGTACCATCAGGGCGTTCAGATGACCCGGATGGAGGTCAGAGGGCAAGTCAGAGGGCTGCACCGAACGACCCATCTGTTTTTCTAGGAGGGGGAGGAGAGGCTGGAGCATGTGTTGACAACCTGAATTGTAGACTCCCCGGGCAAGATTATCGGCCCACTCCTTGGTGATAGGGTGCTGATCAAGCACCCTGACCCCCTCCTTCTGGCGCTCTTCCCCGGCCAGTTTCTCCAGGTGCCTTCCGAAGACAGCAGGGAGCTGTTCGGTGGCGTATTCTTCCTTTAGAGCCAGAAACTCCTCGGAAGCTTTGAATTGATCCCGAACGGCAGATAGATCAACTAACATTTCAGCCGGGCCGTCCGGGATTTGAGGAGGGGCCTCAGAAAACTTGACCTGAGCGGCCTCAGCTGCCGCGATCTTGGCCTGGAGAGAGCCCACCTTGACACGGAGCTCCCCGGCCTCAGCTTCTAGCTTCTTCCGCTCCTCGGCAAATGCTCGCCGTTCGGCTTCCACTGCCTGCTCAGCTGTTTCCTTGGCCATCAGCAGGCTTTGTTCCTTGGCCTGCCTGGCCTCTCTGAGTTTCAGGCTGTAGATCCCTACCTATTGATCGAGTACAAATAAGAAATGAGAACCTGGTAAGTTAATGAACAACCGAAAAAAGAGAGGTGATAAAAAATTACCTTCAGGGCAGCCAAGGCAATACACTCTTCGGCCTCCTCGACCGGCATCGGAGGAAGGTTATGCCCATTGAGGAAGCCCGATGTGGACCAAATCTGGCTTGCTGGACAGCCTCCCCTTTCCAGCATTCCATGAGCAGGATCTTGAAGGGAGATCTGCTCAAACTGGCTCGCCAAATCAGCCTGGTTGGCGGCCAGTTCCTCAGCGGAAAAGTGATGAGACTGCTGATCAGAGAAGAGCTGATCCATCAGCATATCAGCATGTGAAGATTGCTGTTCAGGGGCAACCTGCTGCACAGGTTCTACATCCCGAACAGGTTCAGACTGCTCGGGGACGATGGGGGCGGATTGGGAGGATGTCCCCTGATCGGCCTTCCTCAACCTCTTCCTCTTTGTCTTCCTCTGCTGCTTGGGAGGAGAGGTTGGTGGCTCATCATCGAATCCCACAGTGAAGAGCCTGCTGTCATCCATTGCCGGATGTTCGGGGTTGTCTCCTTCGGAATCTGAAGATTCGCCTTGCTTTGGAGCTGAAAAGACAAAAGGGACAAATTAGTACCGAGCGGTTCACACGTGGATTAAAAAGTTATATCACACGGGAAGGACCGCCCGGGCCATGGTACTTGGTTTTCAGTCAAGTAAGTCCAGGAATACGGGCAGTACCTATCCCGGCATTAATCAGCCGTTCGGGAGTCAGGTAGGACATAATTTTGAAGCAGCCTCCTGCCACCACAGCAATGACATCCCTGCTAAGCTCTTCGGAGATGAATGGCTCAGGGGATTTAGGAGGGAATGCGTTCCACTTCCTAGGAATTAAACCGTTCGGGACAGAGACGAAGAAGAACCTATCTTTCCAACCTTTAATGGAAGAAGGGGCATCACAGAACAAAATATGTCCTGGTCGGGAGCTTACCACCAGAAAACCGTGGGACTGCTGGGGGATAACCAAAAAGAAGTAATGGAAAAGTTCTAGAGTGGGTATGACCTTGACATTGTGACAACGACAAATGAAACCAGCTATCGACCGGTAGGAGTTCGGCATTATCTGAGCTGGTACTACATTGTAAAAATTTAAGAAGGAGACAAAAAACGGGTGGAGTGGAAACCTAAGACCGGCCTTAATTGAATCAAAGTGGACCACTACCATCCCAGGGAAATGACGCATTGGGTGAAGCCCGGCCTGGAGTCGGAAATCCACCGAGTCCGGGATCATCATTTGGATTTGGGCCCTATTTTGGGCCGTAAGTTTTTGACGCATCAGCCTAATTAGGGCTAGGTCAAGCTTATGGCAAGAAACGCCGCTAGGGGGACCGGCTTCCATGGCCTCCATTTCACCCCCGGATTTGGTACCATCGGGATAAGTTCCGGATGAGGAGGCATCGTCGTGGGGGACCTCCGCCGGGATAGGAGTGACCTCCAGTTCCAGGCTAGGAGTATTCTCAGGGAGATCAACGTTTGAGGTAGAACACTCGGAGGAACGAAGACGGGTTGCCATACCGATCGAACAAGGAGGATAGAAGAAAAACAAAGGCCAGAAAGTACCTGAGCGAGAACTAAGGAATAGCTCTAGAGAGGATGAATGATAAGCCGGAGATGCAAAGTTTCGAAACCCAGAATCAAAACCAGGAGAGCTTACTTATACTCTGTCACGCCGATTCATCACCCAATCAGAAGAGGACACGTTTTCTGTAATGATGACAGAGACACGTGTCACACAGGGAATCCTTCTCAAGTAATCATGACGTTTATCGGAGAAGCGAAACGGCAGTTGCAAATAACCGTCAGAACATACCTCGGGAACCGGCGGAAGTCCATCCGATACTCACCCGAACAGCATTCGGGCAATAATCTCCTACTTCCTTATGCGCTCACTACCGTTCGAGACATAGGAAGTGGGGGACTAGTGTTGGGATATTGGGTCCAGGCCCAATATCCCTAGGCCCAAATCCGGGAAGAAGCAGCAAGCCCAAAGAACTCCCGAACGGCATTCGGGATAAAACTTATACTTGGAACATTCTGGGTAACGATTATGCCAAGGTATCAAGGCCCAAATATCGATCGGCGTTCGGGATACTTCAGGTAGAAATTATCACCTATGGCGGGGTCCCACACACCGAACACCTTGACCGAACGGGCAATCAGCAAGTGGAGGCCGCATTTAATGCTGGATCATGGCGGCAGCAAGTGGGGGCATGGGTGCTTACATGGCAGAGGTGATAGCCTACCAGATTCGACCACGTGTCCACCTTACCCATCCCCATTTTAGTATAAATATCCATGTTTAGATCATTGTAAAGGGTTAGCATTTTAAGACTCAGAGCTTAGCAATAGATTTTACATCTTCCAACCTTGTAATCTCATATTCATCTACCGTTCGGGTAGTTCTAGTGTAATCACATATTTATCGAATACCAGTAAGCTTCTGAGTTGAACAAATATCTCACTGTTTTATATTTTATACACATTTTAATCCAACCCAATATCCCTACAAAATCCAAGGCTTGTGTTGGGCTTTCGGATCTTCGGGAATAAACCCCAACAATAATTTAATAAACTATTTTTTTTAGATAGTAGTTGGTTTAATAATTTGTTTCTAGAACATCACATTTATAGATGTGTTGATTGTTTATAATACAGACAAATTCAATTATTTAACCATATAGAAATTTAAAAAATATTCTAATTGCTTCTTAATTTTATTAATATTAAAATTGCACTAACCGTTTATTTTTTTTTACAGAACTGCAGCTGGATGAGAAGCAAATAAAGAATTATTGTTTGTTGGAAGTTGAAAAACTTCTACAATATCGTGGACATCTCTATTCTACTATGACGAAAGCCTCTAGTAACGGATCTTGACATTGCCTCTCTTGATGATGTTTTGATACATGAGGAATTGAGATATGACAGACATGCTTTGGCGGAGGAACATGCTAGATTAATTTCCGCCTTGACAGAGGATCAAAAGCATGTTTACGAGACAATAGTGAATTCTGTAGAGGCCAACCATGGCGGTGTGTTTTTCTTATATGGGCACGGTGGTACAGGGAAAATATATTTGTGGAAGACCTTATCGGCATATATAAGACATAAAGGAAATATTGTGTTGAACGTAGCTTCAAATGAGATCGCATCATTGCTACTTCCAGGTGGAGGAACGACACATTCCAGGTCCGTTTTTTAGTTTTTAAAACTTATCATTCTAAATAAATACTAACACAATGAATTGTAACTTCCAGGTTTAAAATCTCACTCACGGCAGCGGAAGATTCAACTTACAACATAAAGCTAGGAAGTGCGCTTGCGAAGCTAATTCAAATGACCAAATTGATAATTTGGGATGAGGCACCCATGACTAATAAGTACGGCTATGAAGCTCTTGATCGGACTATGCGGGATATTCTTCGACATTCATACGGTTGTGATGGGAGCAAACCTTTTAGTGCAAAGACAATTGTCTTTGGCAGAGACTTTAGGCAGATTTTACCGGTAATTCCAAAGGGTAGCAGACAAGATATTGTGCAAACGACTTTAATCTCATCCTTCATTTGGCCGTTTTGCAAGGTATTCAGGCTATCGAAGAACATGAGAGTGCGAAGTGGATCAGGCGATCTTAATTCTGCATACATATTTCAGCTCCGATTCTGCATCATTATCTGATTCTGATAGTAGTTTGTTGCAAGAGATCCATTCTTCGGAATTCCTTAATGGAATCAAATGTTTCGAAGTGCCTAGCCACGAGCTCAAATAAAAAGTGGGTGCCCCTGTGATGCTTATGAGGAATCTTGATCAATCACTGGGTTTGTGTAATGGCACTCGACTTTTAGTGACTCGATTCGAACTGCCATTCACCTTCCAGCGTAGGCAATTCCCTCTGATGGTTAGTTATGCGATGACTATAAATAAGAGTCAGGGCCAGTCATTGGAAAATGTGGGGATATTCTTACAATTCCCTCTGATGGTTAGTTATGCGATGACTATAAATAAGAGTCAGGGCCAGTCATTGGAAAATGTGGGGATATTCTTACGGCGATCGGTTTTCACCCATGGGCAGCTTTACGTTGCTGTATCAAGAGTCACGAGCCCAGTTGGTTTGAAGTTTTTGATATGTGACGATAATGGTAGACCGACAAACTCCACACTAAATGTTGTATACAAAGAGATCTTTACCAATTTGTAATATTACATTTTTTTAATAAAATTGGGAAAATTTTAATTTTAATTCACATCGAAAGACAATATTATGCGCTCATTTAGAAAAAGAAGAATTGAATTATTGTCAAAATAACTAACTTTTCGCACGTGTTAAATAACTAGTCTTATTATTAAGTGCGTTGTGATTTTTTAATAATGTAAGTTCTTTTTACACTATTTTCTAATCAACATTAATTTTTCTCTAATCTTTTGTATTAAAAGAATAATTTTGAAATCTTTTGTATTAAAAGAATAATTTTGAAATAAGACTTAAAAAACTGTAGAACCAGAACGAAATTGAATCGAACCCGGTTACTGTATAGTTTTGCTGAACCGGGCACAGGTGAAATAACAGTCAATTGCACATCCAGCTGACTCGTCCTAATTCCTCCATAGCCATGCCATTCTCTCTTTATCAGGAGAGGATCTGCACCGGAGACATGTAGCAGCTGATACTTCATCACGGCAATCAAATATCTTCCGGCAGTTATGAGTGTAGGATCGGCGCCGCCGCCTTCTCCATCCGGTGGTGCAGGTGGCGGATTGAGAAGCCACCAGCAAGACGCCGAATTGCTCTTTCGCACGAAGCCTATTGCCGAAATCCGGAATGTGGAGATCGCCACGAGGAGGCAGATCCAGGACAAGAGCGAAGAGCTCCGGCAGCTCGTCGGTAACCGCTACCGCGATCTTATTGATTCCGCCGACTCGATAGTGTTGATGAAAGCCTCGTGTGAGTCCATATCCGCAAACATATCCGCTATATACGACGGCATTCTGCACTCGCTCTCCTCTGCTACGGCGTCCAATTCACCGAAGTCAGTTGACCATACAAAGGCTCGAATTTACGGCATTGCTTGTCGAGTCAAGTACCTGGTGGACACACCGGAGAACATCTGGGGCTGCCTCGACGAATCCATGTTTCTTGAGTCATCTGCTCGATACATTCGAGCGAAGCTTGTTCACAGTAGCTTGACTACTAACAAGGAGAACAAGAATGTCCTGTCAACTTTCCCTCTGCTTCAACACCAATGGCAAATGGTGGAGACTTTCAAGGCTCAGATCTCGCAGAGGAGTTGTGATAGGTTATTGGATCTAACCATTGAACTCGGCATTGAGGCCTATGGTGATGCTCTAGCTGCAGTAGCTGTAATCGACGACCTTGATCCCAAGCAGGTTCTTACATTATTTCTTGAAAGGCGCAAATTGTGTATCTCTCAAAAGCTAGCGGGCTGTTGTTCAAATGTTAATGCCACTACTTCTGATGTGATTTTGGTTTACTGCCAAGCGATAAAGGTAATTCAAGTTACTATAGGACAAGTAGGGGAGTTATTCTTGCAAGTGCTGAATGATTTGCCTTTATTTTATAAAATGATACTAGGATCACCTCCTGCTTCCCAGTTCTTTGGAGGGATACCGAACCCTGATGAGGAAGTGAGGTTATGGAACTTATCTAGGTCTGAGTTGGAGTTGAAGATGGTACTGTTGGATAAGGATTATATTTCAGCAGTGTGTTCTGACTGGTTGAGAAACTGTGGTAAAGAGATCATGAACATGGTAAACAATAGGCACTTGATTGACGTTATTGGTAGTGGGCAAGATCTTGCTGTGGCTGAAAAATTGATACGAGAGACTATGGATAGTAAACTGGTTTTAGAAGGGAGTCTGGAGTGGCTTAAGAGTGTTTTTGGCTCTGAAATTGAGCTTCCTTGGAAAAGAACACATGAGCTTGTGCTGGGTGGTGAGTCTGATCTTTGGGATGAAATATTTGAAGAAGCATTTGTGCAGAGAATGAAATCAATTATTGAAAAAGGATTTGATGACTTGAGCAGAGTTGTTAATGTAATTGAGTCGGTTCGGTCTATCGCGGGAACTCCAGGAGATCAGATCAATTTTCAAGCTTACTTGAATAGATCACCAGATAGTGGTGGGGTATGGTTCATTGATCCAAATGTCAAAAGGGTCAGCTCCCTTCATGCGTCTAAACCATTACAGGCAGATGAAAATGGTTTTCATAACAGCCTCAATGCTTACTTTGGAGCTGAAGTTAGCCGCATCAGAGATGCAGTTGACAGCTGCTGTGAAGCTGTACTTAAAGACCTCTTGAGCTTCCTGGAGTCGCCAAATGCTTCCTTGAGGCTGAAGGATCTTGCACCATATTTACAGAGTAAATGCTATGAGAGCATGTCAACGATATTAGTGGAGCTCAAGAATGAGTTAGATCTACTGAATACTAACATGGATAATAAGAATCACTTCAAAAATGAGTTGGTGCCCCCACCCGCTGTACTTGTAGAGAGATCTGTATTTATTGGGCGCCTATTGTTTGCATTTCAGAAACACTCTAAGCATATACCTTTGGTACTTGGATCACCAAGATCATGGGCTGATGATTCTACATTTGCTGCCTCCTTTAAACCGGTGGTTGTAATGAGGAGTTCAATGGCAGCTCTCGAGTCCATGGCCAATGATCCTGGATCAAGAAGACATGGCTCATTGGCAACTTCTGCTTTGTTTGGAGTTGATGATAGCTCAAGCCCACAACTTCAAGAGTTAAATAAAACAACTCATGACCTTTACATCAAAGCTCATAACATATGGGTTTCATGGGTTTCTGGTGAACTTGCAATTATCTTATCACATAATCTCAAACAGGATAATTCCCTGTCAACAAGTGCACCCTTAAGAGTAAGTGTCATGCTTTACCACACATCATTGAAGTTGGGTGGCCTCCTTTAATATATCAGTCCTCTTTTACGAGGACTTATTAGCATGATTACAAAATATAGTAGCCTTAGTTGTGTCTTTGTTAGCATGAGATTGCATCTGCTGGTTATGTGGCGTCCATGAGAATGATGATTTATTTTACTTATCATGTTTGTTGTCCAGCCATTGTCTCAAGTCCCCCTCGTACCTCTGTTCTGACTGACTGACTTAGAAGGAGTTTCGAAATGCCTGTATAATGGTGTGGCCCTGACACACAGGCATATGGATGTATGTAGTAGCTATAAATAAAGATGAAATCCAACCACTGGCATTGTGTAGCTTCCAGAGTTTATACATGTAGTCATGTATTGTCTCATTTGTCAACTTTATAGATGTTTTAGCCCTTTTTATCATTGTATTGATTTTCCCCTAACATACATGTTTACATACTTAAATGGCAAAATGTACCTCAGTATCTCTAAAGAGATTGTTTCTATCTGCTACTACTGGAAATGCCGCTTGATGAAGAGTGGGGTGTTTGAGGTGTAAAAAAAATCTCTAAATAGATTGTTTTCTTAGTGTAGTATAAAAAGGGTTTCGCAAAACAAGATCCCATTTTCTTCTCTTGGGATGTGGGATTGTGGGGGTTTGAATATCAATCTTTGATTTTAATATATACAGATGTCTGTGGTTGTCTGTATTGGATTCTCACACTCGCTGTTTTTCAGGGATGGGAGGACACTTTGGTTAAGCAAGACCAGTCAGAAATAAAAATATCACTTCCTTCAATGCCCTCTCTTTATATAACCTCATTCTTGTTCCATGCATGTGAAGAAATTCAGAGAGTTGGTGGGCATGTTCTGGATAAACCAATTCTACAAAATTTTTCTTCAAGACTGTTGGATAAGGTATGTTAGTGTCCTTTTCTGTAGTTGTAGTTAAGCTACTACCAATATAATGTAGCAGAAATTTTTGGAATGATGGACAATGAGTATGGTGACCAAAAGCCATTTTAGATCCTTTGAGCTTGAAAGTTAATTTAGCATTACTTAGTATGTTGGCGACTTGGTGCCATGAACTGGAAACAGTATGATTATCATTTGTGTGTGTTGCGTGTATGTATATATGTATATATGCTTGTACACATTCATCACATATATACCGACATATAGATACATACATATGCATATGTGTGCATGTGTGCATAGTGTGTGTCTAATATAGCTCCTGATTTAGCTTTGACAAGTTCCCAAGTACTCCCTCCGTCGTGCTGGAAGGTTCCCGTGGGTATATGGCACGATTTTTTAGACAAGTGGTTAAATAAAGTAATTTGGGTAAAAAAGAGAGGAAAGAGAAAATTTAGAAAAAGTAAATGCATAAAGTGAAAGTAATTAAAGGGAGATAAGTTGGGGGAGGAAAAATTGTGAGACTTGACATGTAATGAGTAGGAAAGAGAAATTTGAGTAAAAGTGTTATTAAAGAGAGTACATTATTTTCTAAAATGGAATGAGAACCTTTAAATGGGACACCCAAATAAGGAAAGTGGAAACCTTTCAACTGGACGGAGGGAGTATTATTTAAAATGCATATCTATCTCTGGCTCAGATCATGAATATTCATAGGTGTACCCTTTGAGACTCTTTATACTTAATAATGATCCGGGTGTTCATTGGACTTTTTTTTCAAGCTCTCTTATGGATCTGGGTTTCTTTAAATTCTTTGTAGTATCTAATACTCCCTCTGTATTCTATTGTTTGCTACAATATGGTTTGACACAGTATTCAATGAATACATTGAATAGTGTAGTAAAAGTAGGGGAGATGGTGAAAAAGTATGGAAGGGAATATGAAAAGTAGAAAAAGTAAGGGTAATTGAGTATTTTTAAGGGGAAACTTAAGAGAAAGTGTAGCAAACAAAAAATACTTCCCAAAAAGGAAAGTGTATCAAACAAAAGAATATGAAGGGAGTATTAGTTATGCAATTTAAATTTGATATCCATTTGTGACCCAACATCTCATTTTTTCATAGGTGTATTGAAGTGGCGAGACCCACCATGTTTCTTGTAATTATTCATGTGTGCGCTCTACTTAAAATGCTCAAGCTCAATTTTGGATTTGTCTTATGTTAAATTTCAGTGTAGGATCGGCTTAACTTGAGTATTTCAAGCCGATCCCTAAGTACATTTTTCTCAGAAAATTATTTATCTTGTTCGCTTTGTTATGACTTTGATAGCTTCTTGTTTTATTATGATCATTGCATGTGAGTTAGATAATTGATATTTATGGAGACTTCCTTTCAATTGAAGAATCCCATGGTTCTACAGTCTCAGAGAAAGGAGCTTTGCAAATCCTGTTGGATATGAAAATTGTTGCTGATATTCTGTCTGGAGGTGATATTATTGCAAAAAAGGAATCACTGGAAGTTCCAAAGGCGAAGTTGTCTTCTAGGCGCAAGCAAGATCAGCTACAGACCAATTCATTGTCTAGGGAGTGTGTAAATTTGCTGATTAATCGCGTTTCCAAAATTCTGGATCCTATTGACTGGCTCACGTAAGCGTTACTTCTAACAAGACTTGATACTTGATAGTATCACACTCTTATGACATAATGTCCTATACTTAACATTTAAATTCTCATTATTAGTTTAAGATATTTTTTGGGTCACCTGAGCCCTTGAGTTTTTTTTAGTGGGAGTCGTGCTAAAAGATTTGATGATTTTTTACAGTTGTGATATAATAATGGTTTATCTGTTTATTTTCAATAAAAAATCTGAAGAGGATAAGGTCGTAGATCAAAAATGACATAGATTGAGGGTGTAAACAGGTGCAATTGGGAGTTGGGGCTTTATGAGAGAAAATAGTGTGGAATGTTAACATATTCGTAGATTATCTCCGATAATTATCTGAAGGCTCTTTAGCCAATCCAAGTGATTTGGGATTACAGCTTAATTGTTGTTGTTGTTGTCACTATACAACACTTGATGAAAACTTTCCCATTAGCTTGGCATATTTTGAAGATTTATCCCCAAGGAAAATGAGTGCCACCGTATAGTTTGTACTATTATATCTGTCGACAAGAATGAAGTTCAGATATTTAGTACTACGGTACTAGTGTACTACCTCCGTCCCGGCTTAAGGTTCCGATTGAAAAATGGCATAGTTATTTACACAATAATTACATAAGGTAATCGAAGTATATTTTGAAAAAAAGTGTTGATGGGTATATAATATGGTCATTGATGATAATTGTGATGTTATGAATGTATTATTTATAATATTTGCTGATGAAATTTTCATTTGAGAGTGCCAATTATTTCCTAAGATAGAAATGGGAACCTTTAAATGGGGCATCCACAAAAGGCAAGTAAAAACCTTAAGCTGGGATGAAGGGAGTATTTAAATTTATTTCAGCTGTAGTATTGCACACTCCCAAAGAAAATAACAGCCTTTTCCCCTCTTCTTCATACATTCATACTCTTTTTGTGATTCATTTCAGATATGAGCCATACCTTTGGGAGAATGAGAGGCAGTCATACTTAAGGCATGCTGTGCTCTTTGGGTTCTTTGTGCAACTTAATCGCATGTACACTGACACTGTGCAAAAACTGCCAACTAATTCTGAGTCAAATGTTATGAGATGTTCTGTGGTGCCTCGATTCAAGTATCTTCCTATCAGGTTGATATCGCTATCCACCTAAATCATTTTTCTGATGGCACAGTGTACTAGTGTAGTATAACTTCATGCTATAGTTTCATTCTAACTGGCTGATTTGCTATTGTGTACAAATCCCGAGACTGAATTTATAAATTTATATTGGTTCCAGTGCTCCAGCCCTCTCTTCAAAGGGAACAAGCAAGGCTTCTATATCAACATCAATGGATCATGTATCATCTAGAAGTTCCTGGAAAAGTTACTCAAATGATGAGTTATCTCTCAAAGTAGATGGTGATGATAATTCAGGTTTAGGAATGGCTGCACCACTTTTGAAGTCTTTCATGCAGGTACACTCTCCATTTTTGTTGCTCTCTCTCTCTTTCTCTCTTAATTCAAAGCACTATTTGGGACTTATTTGTTACCACATCTACGAATTAGGTTGAATTAATTGCAAAGAGTTAATTAAAGACCATGGTCACTGAATCCCAAATAACATACGAGTGCTATTATGCTATCTTTGATCCTATGATATCAATGTATCATAGCATTAGTGTATTATCTAGGTTCAGTGACCATGGCTTCAAGAATTTTTAGAATAGGATTAGTGCCTGATTAATTGAAAGAACACTGATATAAGACCTAGTGTTAACAGTTAAAAGACATGATAATATTATAGTGGCATAAAAAATATAGCAGCACCACTGTGTAATTGATATGAGCGTGTGCCTTCTTAGGTGAAGAGAAAGGGCTGAATAAAGTCTTATAATTATTAGTATCATTATTATTAGCATATAGCTTATATTTCCTTTTTATGATTTGGGCTCTTGTAAGAACATTCTAGGATGCTCTCCGTGCTTTCTCCCTAGATCTGTCCCTACCATGCTTATAACAGTAAAGCAACAAGTAACAATTACAGTAACCCATATAGCTGGCGAGCAACCATTTTAACGACATTGTTAGTGTCATCGGACCACACATTGTTGGTGTCATCGGACCTATATTTAGTTGTCCGTAAATGAAGTGAAGAGATGAGCTTTATTGTAATTAAAGGTCTAATTAAGGACACAGTTGCTTTTAGCTCCCCTTTCCCTAACCAAACAAATCCTTTTAGCCAGTGTTAGGACTTGGGAGCAGTAGCAAGTTGTTTCAATGAAAAGCTGAGATGTCTACGGAAGCCCTCCACTTGAGATTTCCTGTTTTAAACAGGCAGTATATATGGATAGTATACTCTGATGCTTTACTTATCCTCATGAACAAAATTGATATTTGGCCTTGACTCTCTTAGGTTGGCAGCAGATTTGGTGAGAGCACGTTGAGATTGGGATCAATTTTAACTGATGGTCAAGGCAGATTTGGGGACATATTACCTGCGCAAGCTGCAGGGCTTCTTTCGTCATTTACAGTTGCCAGATCAGATTCTTAGATCAGTATGACCTTCCAGATTCTCCAGTATAAAGATGTGGTTTCACAACAGGTGGAAAACATGGTTATTTGCTGTATGTAGTAAGTTGAGCTTATGCTTTTAAGTTAGGGTTATTCCACAATTGAACATTTTTTCCTTTATATTACTAAGTAATGATTTATTTAATCTCCTCTAAAGAATATATATATTTCTTAAAGGCAGTACGGCATTGATCTGATCTCATCCTGAACTCTGGGATTCGGCTTTGTGGTCACTTCCCTTGGTGCTGTGATGTATGTAGCTCGAAGCCTCGAACCCTTGAGGTGTGTATAGAGAAAGAGGGAGTGAAGTAATACAAGTGTGAAAAACATCAAGTGCAAATATTTATGGCCTTGTTTATTTTATTAATTTTGAAAAGTAGATTATCGACAATTTGCAGTTAACTTTTGTATAATTGATTTTGATTGATGAATTTAGATACGAAGATTCCTAGTGAAATGGTGTGATGATTCATAAAAAGTTACTTTAAAAAGTGAGTTTAGGCAGCTTGCTAGTAACCACGCTTTTCAAGTTGCAAAATACTACATTAAACATCTTTTGACTCACCTCTCTACCAAACATAAATGAATGATGTAAAGCGCAATGCATATTCACTTTATAGTTTAGTATCACGATTGTATTTTGGTAGTTAATATAGCGGTCACGTAATAAGGTGTTCGTCCACTAATTATATTTTAATCGTATGAGTGGTGCTTGGAAGTTGGAAGAAGGTTTGGTTGTTATTGTTCTGGTACTTGGAAGAAACTAGGAAGTGTTATTAATGTATGAGTGATGCTTGGAAGTTGGAAGAAACTAAATTTGAGTATATGATTTCGTTTCAGTGCCTCCGCTAACGTTCAATATTAATGACTTCCTGAGTTCTCTTTATTGTCGTTAATTATTGATCGGCAAGAAATCGATTATATCAATTGATCTTGAAAAAACTTCCCCCGATAGGCTTAGCCTAGTTCTCTTTCCAGCGGTTTCGGCCGATTTTTCCACCGGTTGACCGTTGGCAGGTCTGGTTTCAAAGCTTGTCAGGGCTTTGAGTCTTCTGTCATCGCGAGGCTTTTTATTCTCAATCAAGGCTTTATGGGTCTTGTTGTTTTCACTCTTTTGGGTCGTTGTTTTGGTTCCAGGTCGGAGTTGAGTTGCGATGGCCAGAGTAATCTGATGCCAGAGACTTTGGCCTTCAAGTCCAGGTCGGAGCGCGAAGGGAGGAGATCGTTGGAGGAAGGCGGCATTGTGGTCCTGTTTTGATTGTTGCATGTTCGTTTATTTCGGTCGCACGCAACAGGGATGAGTTTGGTTGAAACAGATCTGGATTCAATGTCATCTGTGTTAGGTGGCGACAAAGGAGGCTTGGTAGAGATCCTGATGAATAAGAGACAACGTGAGGAAGAAGCTTTGGTATGGTTGGATCGTCCCCCTCCACTACTAGAAAAATAGCTATTTGCTGCGGTTATTTTTAGCTATTTGCTGCGGTTCTGAACCGCAGCAATTGGCAGGGCAGCAAATAGTAGGAAAACGTATTTGCTGCGGTTCAGAACCGCAGCAAATAGCTATTTAAAAAAAATGATTTTTGATTTATTGCTGCGGTTCCGAACCGCAGCAAATAGCTAATTTAAAAAAAATGTATTTGGACTTTTTGCTGCGGTTAACAACCGCAGCAAATACTTAAAAAAACTGGTGCAAGTTCTAATGATTTCTAATACTGCCAAATTACAAAAGCTGGTGTTTTACAACTAAGTATATCTAATCAGAACAAGTATTTTACAATAGCTGGTGTTTACAACTTCGTATCTCATCAGCACAAATAGAATTATAATCCCAAAATTTATACATCACCGAAGTGTAAAACAAATACAATACAAATTGCTATCTTTTTGCAAGTTTATTTTTCACTAAACTTTACAAAAAAATATGTCACATATATTGGCCAATTCCTTGAAAACTTCAGATTCTTCACCACCCGACAAAGGCTCTTTTGGTGCTTTGATAAACCTAAAATATTAAACAATTAAAATTATAATAAGAAAAAAAACAATAACAATATAATGCGATGACAATGAATTTACTACTATGAATACTATTGACATTCATGAAATCTAAATTCAATGGATGAAGAAACTTAGAAAGACATTGTATAACACGTTGTGTCAGTGAAAGTTGGAATCACTTTGAGCATTCTTCTAAACAGACATCAAAGTTTAACAATATGCAAGTATCAATATGTATACAAAGATACATGATCTTCAAATACATTCCTCTACCAAAATAACATCAAAGGCAAAATTTGCCACTGATGCATGGAAACCGTTAAAACTCTACACCCTCAGTAAAAAACATGTCCCAAAATAAACTACTGCATGATTTGGAATTCTCATAGTAGTTTAAGAGAAAAATGAAACAGAATAGATTTGCTAATTTTATACACCATATGTAAACACAATCCAGGTTTGGTACCAAGAAATAAAGTGCGTTTTAGAAGACAAATAAAAACCATCTGTAAGTGAGCTTGTATAGTTGTATTCATATACTTGTAGCTTCTCCAGTTCTCTACCAAAAGGATGTTTTTAGAACAACGAGTGTACATCATTCGTGTATTACCTCTTTTTTATTGCTATATTCATTACATCTACCTCCCAAAGGAACGCTATCTACTTAATGTAATACTGAGAACTACTCCCTCCGTCCCGCTATGATTGTCCCATTTTACCTTTTCGGTCCGTCCCACTAAGATTGTCTCATACCTTATTTGGTAAAGTTTGTGTGGTTCTAAATCATTCCTACTTTATTCTTACTTTATCAATTCATTATCAATCACATAAACCCACTTTTATTAATAACCGTACCCCCGTCTCTTGTCCCAAACTTAGGGGGACGGAGGTAGTAATATTCTTGTATACTTTGTTCATTGCAGGGAGAGTAACACCTGAAAGTGATTTATAAGCTTGGGGCCGAGACTTTCGACTGTTATTAATTTCGAATTGGACTGTGGACAAATACTTCCTTAATCATGGATTCACAAGTTTAATTTAAGCTGCACCAATTTTCGATTCACAATTTTAAGAAATAACTTTCGATTCACAACTTTAAAAACTAACTTTTGATTCACATTTTAAAAAAACTTTCATACACGCATTTTAACAATTCATGATATTATATAATGCGAAAAACACGTTTAATCATGTATACAGACACTCTATTCAAATATCTAAAATTAAAAATAAATTAAGCATATATAAAACCTAGACGGTGGCAGTCTTCGGCAGATTTTAGGCGACCTTAATCAGAGAAGAAGCTTAAAGATCCTAGACGCCTCTACATACCTGGTCATCTTTATCACATTATTTCCAGAAAACGGTTCAGGTTTGTGCCTCCTTTATCATTTGGTAGAATAAAGAAAAGAAAATTATCTCCTGTCAAAGGAAGGACATTATTTACTTTTCATGGTACATGATTAGTATAGCAGAAGATAAGTGAAAAAATAATGAAAAGGGGAAAAAAGCCCCTCAGATGTTATTTTTCAGATAAGACAGTCGGCATTTGTTTGCTGTTTATTGAGATTAGCTTCTTTCATTACAGAACATGAGCAAATTTATCAGTATGTCTAATAAATTGCACCATGCACCCTAGATTTAAGCAAAAGTATTCAGTGTCTGCCAATCACCATGCATGATTGCACCATGAATTCAAGTGACATCTTTCTATCAAATTGAAAAATCCCATATTTGAAACAATTGTTTCTACTGCAAACCATGGCAGGATACACATGATTGCAGAATACACATGAGCTTGTTCATTTAATGAAGAAATATAACTTTCAAATAATGAACGACGTAAACCAGCAAAGTCATACCAGCAAACTCACTTCAATTGGTGTGGTTTTTATGGTTTTCATTTCCCAAGTTAAGAAATCTCCTCAACTAATACAAATATTACGAAAATCTGAGCCTTGATTCAGATATATTTTAAAAAAATGAATACCTACAGGAAGAAAAGTTATGCGGAAATGCCATCCAGGACTACCTATTTTTATTTTATGATAAGCTGAAGTTTTGGATTTAGTATTGAAGTCAAATATCACAGTTTCTTTAGCTATTATTAGAAACTTTTCAATATAAATTTGTAATTCAAAAACATTATAAAGAAACTTGTGATATTCACAAACTAATCATAGCATGCTCCTAAATATGAGAATTATTTGCAGCCAATGTCAGTGAAATGGATTAGATCACTAATCGGTTTCAAAAGATCCTAAAAGTCAATTTCTTAGGAAAAAGATGAAAGTTCTGGGGGCACAAAAAAACCTGGGAGAGCTCTACCAGCTTTGAAGGGGTTGCAGAGCCTCTATTACCAACAAGTTTAGATGGTTGTGATTCAATTGGAACTCCCTGCAATATAAGGCAAACAATTATGAAACAACTTTTTACTTAAAAGAGTATCACTACTAATATGCCATCTTAGGCATCGAGTAATGACCTTTTCTCTGACAAATTGCGGCAAAGCAATCGAAGCCAAATTGCAGACAACAACTTCAGTTGGGCTTGTGTACTCAATAATCTCAGTACACAAGTTAGAAGACTTGATAGTACCTAAATGTTGAATTCAGGACAAAGCCTTATTTTTCATTCAAGATGTAAGAACTAACTTGGAGGATCTATCTATCAGCTTAGAACTCACCGCAACCAATGAACTTCTCTTGAGTAGCAAAATAAACTTCATGACACCTGAGATTCCAGGCCATATTTTCGAAAGGAAAGAACTAGGTTGATACTAACAACATTGAATGATAATATCAACATTTTCATCCAATTTATAAACATAGCACCAATTCTACCAATAAATTCATACAAACATTAATTTAAAAATTGATAAAACTCAATAAATTAAATGAAATGACAAAAGGTTAGAAACTAAACCTCCATTAAGCAAGTAAGCAAAGGAGGAGGAGGAGGGCGACTGTACTGGGAGGGGCGGCAGCGTGAGGCGTGCGACGGAAGAAGCCGATGCGTTGTTGGGGGGGGCGGCTAGCTATTGGAGGAGACGACGACTTGCTGATGGACGGAAACGGCTGCAACGATGGTGGCTTACGGCTGGAACAAGGTAGATGGGTTGGACCTTGGAGGAGGGTGGCGGATCTGATGTGCGAGCTAATGGAGGTGCACTGTATGTAAAGTAGGTTTACCCAGTTCAACGGTGATTAAATTAATCATTTTAAAACAATTTGCTACGGTTAAGCTCCGACCGAAGCAATAAAGTTAATTCTTTGTCTGAAATGCTGCGGTTAACAGATGACCGTAGCAAATAAACCGTTTTTTTTGCTTTAGTTGCTGCGGTTAAGAGATGAGCGCAGCAAATACTTTAACTTTTCAACATATTGCTGCGGATTACTAAACAACCGTAGCAAATAAGGAGCAGCAAATGATGAAAATTCTAGTAGTGCTCGGCCCCTCCTGAACCGCCGCCATGGAGCGCAGGAGAGTCTAGGGTTTGGAAACATCTTTTTATTTTTACCGTTTGCTTGCGTTATATTTTTTATGATCAGACTGTTTATTTTTCCGTTGCTTACTTTTATTATTGTAAGACTCTTGCATTAGGATTGAGTGAGGTTTGGTCTGCTTCAATCGTCTGTGGCTCAGGTTTGCCCATTAATGAATCAACGAGTTATATTGCTTGTTTGAAAGTGATTAACTCCGAGTCTGGTTTGCGGTTGACGGTTGTATGTGGTTCCTTACTTTTTTTACTCCCTGATAAGTCCGTATTTAGACATGCATTTGATGTGTGTTGGGATTGGATTTTGATGGTTTTCCCAGCTTTAAGGTGTTGCAAGTCTCAATTTTAGCTCAAGTTATGTTTACCGGACGTTGGTTCGAGTTTTGTGTTGTTTGTAGTCAAAATCAGGGAATTTGAGTCCGGTATCGGCACTTGAGGAACAATCAAGATGATTTGAGAAGCATTTGAGAATGATTTGATAGCTTTGGAGGTCACTCCCTTTCTGAATGCTAATGCTTTGATATCAATTTAAGCCACCCTCTTCCAAAAAAAGTTGCAAAATACTACTCGGTCTCAATGGACTTTGCCAACTCCGAATTAGTTTAGAAACAAGAAAATTAAAAGTTGTGTGCTTGAGATTTGTGCAGAGCATAGATAAATGACCAGAATCACAAATCAATATTCTAATTGGAAAGTGACAAATTTTTTTAGACAATAAAAAAATTGACAAAGTTTAATGGCACAATTGGGACAAAGGGAGTATAAAAAAGAACATAACAGGGAAAGTGAAGTGTAAATTGACAACAGGGTAGGAGAGGATTAAAGCTTAAAAAATACTACCTCCGTCCCAGTGAACTTTGTCAAGTGCTTAGTCGGTGAGAAATAAGAATAGTAAAAACTGTGTGGTTGAGATTTGTACAGAGGTGAGAGAAATGTGCAGAACCACAAATTAATTGCTTTAGTAGGAAAGTGGCAAAGTTTTTTTGGACAACCACAAAGGGAAAGTCGGCAAAGTCCAATGGGACGGAGGGAGTATATAATAGGCTGAATTTTGAAATTGTAAAATGGGACCAACATGTCATGATACTTTATACGAGTATCATCTCTAAATAATTGATACTCCCTCCGTCCCAAAATTAACTTCTCAGTTTGACTTCACTCAGATTAAGAAAATAAATTTGACTTTACTGTGGAGTGCACAGTTTTGCACTGTTTAAACACTGTTTGGACACTGTTTGACACTGTTTGGCACTTTTTTGATGTAGATTATTTGCCAAATAAGGAAAGTTTTGAAGTATGAAGTTAATTTCGGGACTGCCCGAAAAGGAAAATGAGAAGTTAATTTTGGGACGGAGAGAGTATGATCTAAATAAATAGAAATCTATTAATATTAGATATAATACATATATATACATACGAATATTTTTCAGTTTTAAGTCGGTTAGTATAACCGAATACAGTTAGTTGACTCAATATATATGATCTAATAACCCCTGTAATCGAATAACTCTGAAATGAATGAAGCTTGTACTTTTCTTTCACTATTCATTAGCTGAAATGCCTTTAACAAACTAACATGGTATCAGAGCGATAAACTCAAACCACCGTCACCATTTTCCGATAACCATGGCGGCGCTTCCCGATCATCTCGTGAATCCGGCGAATCCTTTATTTCTGCATCCTGGCGAAAGTCCTGCTTTAATCCTAGTTACACCGCTTCTCGCAGAAAACAATTTCCCCCAATGGAAACACGATATGCTCGTAGCCTTGGAGACGAAGAACAAAGACAAATTTGTTCTGAATACCTTACCATGTCCTGCAGCTTCGGATCCTCTCTTCGAAGCCTGGAAAAGATGCAACAAGATGGTCATGTCATAGCTGAGCCGCTCAATGACTCCTTCGATTCGTCAATCAGTCATGTGGATGGATTCAGCCTCAGAAATTTGGCGTGACCTTTGTGATAGGTTTTCTCATGGTGACAAGTTCCGTATTGCTGACCTACAAGAAGAAATACAAAACTGTAAACAAGGTGATCTGAATGTTTCTCAGTATTTTACTCAATTAAGAACTCTGTGGAAGGAATTATCCTTGTATCGTACAGTTCTCACTTGTTCATGCCAAACACCGTGCTCTTGTGGAATACTTGCAAAAATTCAAAAGGAGAGGGATGATGATTGTGTGATTAAACTGTTAAGAGGTCTTAATGATGAATTCGCACAAGTTCGCTCACAGATTATGATTAAGGAAGAAATGCCAAATCTTACAAAGATTTTCAACTTAATATTGCAACAAGAACGTGAATTCGGAAGTCAGCCAACTTCGAATCCACAAGAACCTGCTGCTTTTGCTAACTTCACAAATGATTCCAACCAAGGCAATTCAGGCAAAAATCATTCTTCATCAAGAGGTGGATATTCAAACAATCGTACTGGCCGTGGTGGAAAGACAGGAAATTCTGGAAGGAACAACAAATTCTGTACTAAATGCAAAAAAACAAACCATACCATAGATACTTGCTTCCATATCTATGGATTTCCGCCAGGATACAACACCAACAAGCCTTCTATAGACTTCAAACCTTCTGCCAATGTGGCTGGATCTATATCTCCATATGCACCTACAACTCTTGCTAAGGAAGAAACCAATAACCAAGATACTTTTACTTTTTCAAAGGACCAGTACAATGCACTAATGGCTTTACTCCAACAATCTCAAACAGCATCCTCTTCTTCAGTTAACACTGTCAACAATCATCTCACAAACAATTCTGGTATGCACATTCCTTGGCTCTTAGATAGCGGTGCAACTGATCACATATGTCCCAAAAATCATATTTCATTTCACTCAAGTCCATCCCTCCTATAACTGTCAAGTTACCAAATAACCAGTTTGTTATTGCTAATCATTCTGGCATTATTCAAATTGATGATCTTATCCTATATGACACACTTTACATTCCATCTTTCACAGTCCACCTCATTTCAATTCCAAAATTAACAAAATCTCTCAAATGTGTTGTTATCTTTAGTGAGATTGACTATGTTATTCTAAAGAAACATACCTTCAAGAAGATTGGAGCAGCTAGACAACAATCCGGACTGTTTCATCTTGTTGGAGATTCCCTTGTCAGTCAAAACAGTTGTCATAACATTTCACATCCTGTAAACAATGCATCATGTGATTTGAGTACTTTGTGGCATTACAAGTTAGGTCATCCCTCAAATATTGTACTTCAAACACTTTTTTCTCAGTATAATTCAATAAAGTTTCCCATAGTGCATGTGTGTGATGTTTGTTCTTTTGCTAAACAAAGAAAACTTCCATTTCCTGACAGTACTCACAAAACAGGCAACTTTTTTGAACTTATTCATGTTGACATATGGGAACCACTTGCCATAACTTCCATAGAAGGTTTCAAATATTTTTTAACTGTAGTAGATGACTATAGTCGTTTCACTTGGGTTCATTTGCTTAAAAGTAAGCAAGAGGTCAAAACTCTCTTACCAAACTTCATTCTTCTGATTGAAAACCAACACCATTGTCAACTCAAACGCCTAAGATCAGATAATGGAAAGGAATTTTTCATATCTGATTTTTACAACTCCAAAGGTATTCTCCATGAAACCACATGTGTCGAAACCCCACAACAAAATGGAATCGTTGAAAGAAAACATCAACATTTGATGAATGTTTGCAGAAGCTTGCTTTTTCAGTCAAAAATTCCCAAAGGTTTCTGGTCATATGCTGTAAAGCATGCCACTCATTTGATAAACAGACTTCTTTCTCAGTTTCTAAAGCAAAAGTCACCCTATGAACTAGTTTTCAACCAAAAACCTGATTTGCTTGAGTTAAAAGTGTTTGGGTGTTTAGCATATGCATCCACTCTTTCTTCTGGGAGAACAAAATTATCTCCCAGAGCATCAAAATGCATCTACCTTGGTCGCAAACATGGCACAAAAGGATATATTCTTTACAACTTGCAGTCCATGTCTTTCTTTATATCCAGACATGTAGTATTTCATGAAACCATCTTTCCATACACTCCTTCATCTGAGTCAAATTCCACACCTGATACTTTTGATCCTGAGTCAAGTTCTTTTAATATTCATTCTCTCACAACACTTACACCAGAACAACCACATACATCAATACCAATTATGTCTCCCAACACAATCATTCTGCCACAACCACCACCTCCAACTCAAACACAAAATTCAATAGTGCCACTCAGGACCTCCACCAGAACTAAGTCCAAACCTACTCACTTGAATCAATACTACTGTTACCACAATCATTCCTCTCCAGATCAAACTCCCATAGTTACTTATCCCATGCATTCATATCTATCATATGCAAAATGTTCACACACACACACCTCCTTCTGTCATAATATTTCTGCTCACATTGACCCTATCACATACAAACAAGCCAACTCTGAAGAATGTTGGAAGAAAGCCATGGTGCAAGAACTGGATGCCTTTGTTAAGAATAAGACTTGGTCTATGGTCCCTCTACCCCCAAACAAGAAGTTAGTTGGCTGCAAATGGGTATATAGGACTAAATACAAGGCAGATGGATCTTTAGACAAACACAAGGCCCGGTTGGTAGCAAAGGGATTCACACAAACTGAAGGAATAGACTATTTTGAAACTTTTTCCCCAGTTGCAAAACTCACTACAGTCAGATTCTTATTGGCAATTGCATCAATTAATAACTGGCACCTACACCAGCTTGATGTAAACAACGCATATCTTCATGGAGATTTAGATGAAGAAGTGTACATGAAACCTCCTCAAGGAATGCATCTCACTGATTCCAAACTTGTTTGTAAGCTTCAAAAATCTATTTATGGTTTAAAGTAAGCTGGCAGGAATTGGAATCAAAAGCTCAACTCTGAACTTATATATCTTGGCTATAAACAAAGTCCAGATCACTCCTTGTTCATCAAAAATCAAGGTACCTCTATCACTGTCTTACTCATCTATGTAGATGATGTAATTCTCAGTGGCAACAACATGATAGAAATCCAATTTGTCAAAAATCATCTTCACCAGAAATTTGAGATCAAAGACATAGGTCCTTTGAAATTCTTCTTAGGGCTTGAACTTGCCAGATCTCAGAAGGGGATCATAGTCAACCAAAGAAAATACTGTTTGGAACTGATTGATGAATTTGGTTTACTTGGCACAAAACCTGCAACTACACCTTCAGATCCATCAGTTAAACTTCTTGCTGAAGAAGGGGTTCTTCTACCAGATCCAACCCCATTCAGAAGAATCATAGGAAGAGTGCTATATCTAACCAACACAAGACCTGACATAAGTTTTTCTGTTCAAAATCTCAGCCAGTTTGTTTCTCAGCCCAGAGAACCTCACATGCATGCAGCAATAAGAATAATAAAATACCTAAAGGGTAATCCTGGTCTAGGACTATTCTATCCATCAGACACTCCTTTCACAATTAAGGCCTTTTCAGATTCAGACTGGGCTACCTGTGCAACCACACGAAGATCAGTGACTGGATTTTGTGTCTTTATTAGAGAATCTCTGGTTTCATGGAAGTCAAAGAAACAATCTACTGTGACTAGATCATCATCCGAAGCTGAATACAGGGCACTTGCTTCACTGACTTGTGAACTTCAGTGGATAAAGTTCCTTTCTGACAATCTTTCCACTCATATTCCAATGCCATACTCCATATTTTCTGACAGTCAGTCTGCAATAGCAATTGCAAAGAACCCTACCTTCCATGAAAGAACAAAACATATAGAAGTGGACTGTCACATAACACGCATCAAACTTCAAGCAGGCCTTATACACCTACTTCATGTCTCTTCTGCAAACCAACTAGCTGATGTATTCACAAAATGTCTATATCCAAAAATGTTCCTTCATGCTATTTCCAAGTTGGGTCTTTTGAACATACATGACCCACCTTGAGAAGGGGTATTAGATATAATACATATATATACATACGAATATTTTTCAGTTTTAAGTCGGTTAGTATAACCGAATACAGTTAGTTGACTCAATATATATGATGTAATAACCCCTGTAATCGAATAACTCTGAAATGAATGAAGCTTGTACTTTTCTTTCACTATTCATTAGCTGAAATGCCTTTAACAAACTAACAATTAAAAGTGAAAGAAACAAGATACAAATGTTGGGTACCATTGTACCAAGCCAATACCTTCGATATTTCGACCACCACCAACCACGGATGGCAAAGGCCAAATATTTGAAACATCACACATCTAAACAAAAATAATGAAAAGAAGAAGATGCATTTCATTCTCAACAACCGTTCTAAATTTACCGGGACAGTCTAATGAGATAGAAGGTTAATATGAGCTATAGTTAGTAGTTACAATTTGGTTGATAGAGTGTGGCCCTGTATAATGTATATGATACTTAGAGTTATAGGGATTTTCGTTGGGCAGAGTTACCATAACTTGGTTATCACTCATCAGGATTACTCTATTGATTCATAGGAAACGATTTTAAAAAAACTTGTAGTTTTTTTTTTTTGGAAACGATTTTAGTTTTTTTAATGATGCAAGGGTTGTAGACTTGTAGTGCATATATATAAAAGCTTTAAACCTTTGGAATTAAAACGGTGAATTTACATCTTATTATTCAGAGGACCACAACCAAAGCTTTCAACAATGGGAATCTCTTGGAGCCACCACCATCTATCGGCGGACACCTGAATTTTTGTTAGGAGGGGCGACGGTGCAAAAATTCATACATACACACACATATATTAAAAATACTAGGAAAAAAAATAAAAAGTGGGGGTGGGGGATTTGGCCCCTTTGGTTCGCCACCGGTCCACTGCTAAAGAGCTCAGACCCATTATATACTGTAATTGGTTTTTATGGGTCTTTTAAGGGAGGATATTAAATATAGGGATAATTTGAATTTGCACCCCATTTTATTGTCCAAATTGGACTTTGCACCCCGTTTTTAAAAAACTTTGTTTTTGCACCCCAACCCTGTATGAAAAGACAAAAATGTCCTTTCATTAACAATTTTGTTGGCCTTCAACATATTCCTGATCAATGGGCATTCTTGTCTTTTCATAAGGGTTGAGGTGCAAAAACACAGATTTTTTAAAACGAGGTGCAAACTCCAATTTGGATAATAAAATGGGGTGCAAACTGAAAGTACCCCTTAAATATATGTTTCAAATAGCATACTTATTTGTAAGGGAACTAATTAATGAAGTATCCCTATCCTCTGGCCTCTATAGAGCTACTTTTTTTTTGTTTCAGGAACATCCCACTTAAAAAGTTTTAACTTTTTCCATAATTTTATTTACACAAGTTGTATTTTGGGGATGAAACGTATTTAATCGTGTTTTCACTTTGGTCTATGTTTTTATTTCTACTTTGAGCAAAAGCGGTTATGTTAGAATGTTTATTTTACCTTGGAAAAACTAAAGATGAACTAAAAAGAATTTGCTTAAAACTTTTCGTACTCAATTCCCGGTTTCCTCTGAAATTAACACCTTGGCGATTAAGTAATTGGAGATAACATAGATGCGCAGCGTATTCCATGTACTTATTACTACGTAGTACTCCGTATATGATTTGTACTCCGTATATTCAATTCTTTTATTATCATATGAATGTTTTTATGAAAACTCCCCAGTAAAACATACGGAGTACTAAAATGGGACCAACATGTTATGTTTTTAGTCGTATCGGTTCTGATCGGTTTCGGTTTTTAGTCGGTCGGTTTTAGCGACTTTAAAACTAGATGAAACCGAGAATCCGACCGCAAAAATTGAGTCAATTTTGGTCAATTCGTATCGTTTTCTATCGATTTTAGCCATTTTTGCCGGTTTATTTTTGTTTGACCGGTTTTTTTAAGCCAAAAGTACGAACCGTAAACCAAATAACCGATGAATTAGTCACTTTCGGTCAGTTTCGATTTTATCGGTTCGGTTTTGATCGGTTTCGGTTTTGGTCGGTCGGTTTGGCGGTCGGTTTCGGTTTCAGTTTTTTTGTTCACCCCTATTATATACTACGTATATACACTGTATTTCATTTGAGAAAACTATCAAATAAGCCCCCCTACTAGTTCCAAAAAGTCAATTAAACCCCCCAACTAAAAAAACACCCAATCACACCCACCAACCACTAAAATCGAGTCAAATACTCTTTTTCACCGGTAAAGAAATGGATTAACCGGTATTTGTACACATGGCAACCCATGTGACTTTTTTCATTTTTTTTGTATTTTCTTTTTTCTTTCTTTTTCCCTTCTCCTTCATCTTTCTCTTCCACCTCACCATTCAAGCAACTTCACGCAGAGTCTTCACCTCTCTTCTTCCATCTTCTTGACTTCTTCTACCCACCATTTCTTCTCCCCCTTTCCTCTTTCTTCTCCTACCCGGCCATCATCCCTCAACCGACGATACACTGGCAAAGTCCGTGGGACGGTGGGAATCTAGGTCGCTGGAGGTGTCCGACTACCCATCGCACACGAGACGCCTCAACAATGGCCGATGGCTTGGAAGTCGGGGAAGATACTCCGTTGGAACTTCAATTTGGCATGTGCTCCGTGAGATCTCCAGGCCACATCCAGATTCCAGCTTCAATTCAGCCGGAGACCCTAGCCGACGGTGCAGAAGAGGAGGGTGAAGTCAGACCGGGAAAATGTGAGCAGGGGACTAAGGGGGGAGAAGAGAAGGGGAAAGAACGAAAGAAACCAGAAAGGAAAAAGGAAGAAGAATTCGCAGGTGTGGAGTCGCAGCCCACAGGGAAGAAGAAATGTAGTGGGAAAGAAAAGAAAAATAAAAGAGAAAGAAAAGAAAAACAAAGTAAAAAAGATAAAGAAAAGATAAAAAGCCACATCAGATGCCACAGATGCAATTTGACTGGAAACCGAGAGTACACCTGACAAAAGGAAGATTTGCTTATTTTTTAACAGTTCGTGGGTCTGATTGAATGTTTTTTTAGTTGAGGGACTCAATTGACTTTTTTGAACTAGTTGGGGGGCTTATTTGATAGTTTTCCCTATTTCATTTCCATTTCATGGATACAAAATGAGATGATGACATTAGAATGGTTGCTTTTCGTAGCTAGTGCGCTTCATGTGGTAGTACTACTGTACTACTAGTACTAGGCATTTTTTTTCCAAGTACATACTGACTACTGAGCATATGTATCCGGAGTACATACATATAATAATCACTTAATATATTGATATATACTCCCTTTAATTACCAATTATCGCAAAATCATATTCCAAATTAAAGTATACTTCGTATTTGACACGAGAATTAAGATATCAAGTACTACGTATTACATAATGTTTTGAAGAGCTCAAGAGCATAGAAAAATATGTAAGAAAGAATATGAATCATAATTTCTTTACCGAAGAAAAAGTTTATCTCTATCAAACTGTCTACGTTCCCTCTCACAGCCCACCCCACTCCAAACACCAGAAGAAAAGGTCATAACAATACTAATACCAGTATCCCTATGAGTAATATCCACAAGGCCCACAACAACAATTGTATAATTGACCCCAAGCTATATATAGCCACCTAGCTAGTTTAAATCTTGTGGAGTATTTATTAATTAATCACTTTGTAATAGAACAGACGTTGATTAATTTGGACTCTGTTTTTGGTTTATCAGCCAACATTTTTATCAAACACGTAATTTTTGATTTCACGCGTCGAATTGTATGTGTAATGGTAAGAAAATGTAAGATTGTAGCTAGTTTTTTGACTGTATTGGCTGAAGTTACTGTAGATGATTCTTTTAGCTATTTTTCGTATAATTATTTCTTTATTTTATTAATAATTTTTTTAAATATAATATTTTCATAAATCAGCAAAATCAGCCAATCCAACCACTTTAGTCAGAACTTCACAAATCCAACCACTTTAGTCAGAACTTCACAAATTTCAGCAGAATAAGACACATTTCAGTGTTACCAAACCGGTTCGTAGTATATGGCCGGCAAGCCGGACTGAAATCCGGTCCAATCAAGACAAAGTAGAGATCCCTTCATATATACATCTCCTTTCATAATTTTAAATTTTAGTACGCGGTTGTCGTTTTTACCACTTGATGATATCATTTTCTAACTGAACGAATCCCTTAATTTTTAAAATCTCTCATTTAATTTCAAGCTTAATTAATAAATTAAAGTGATACGTAGTATATACATGCTCTCACGGATTGTAGTACTTCCAATAATTAATTCTGAGGCACGGAATAATTAGCTAGCTAGGGTTTCTGATGTTGTTTGATGCTGCAAATTTTTGTCAGCGATTTATTATGCATGTAGAGGAGGAACTGAAGTCAACTGTTCTTGTTGACTCTGAAGCTGCCGGAGAAGAAACGCCTGCCGAATATCCCAAAGTATTCGCCGCAGAGCCGACGATTCGGCCCGGATCATCTCGGTGTTCCTTTGCGCCACCACGCACCGCTGCATCGCCGACCGGAGCTGGCTCGTGAGCTCCAGGTTCTCCGCTCGAAGTCTGTTCAGTTCGCAGCTCAGCTCTTCCAGCTGCCTCTGCTTCCGCAGCCGGGACCGCCTCGCGGAGTCCCGGTTCGAGAGTTTGCGCCGCCGCTTCCGCTCATCCTCCGACGAGTGACTATTGGAGTTTTCGTTCCGGTTGCGCTCGTCGGAACCCGAACTTGAAACGGCGGCGTGGTTTGTCTTAAGGTTGTCGGAACTGGAGTCGGAATCCGACATGTGGTGTTGTTTTGGCGGCACCAGCGAGGAAGCATCGTAGTGTTGGGTTGGGAAAACGAAGGCCGGAGCCGGCGGTTCTTCCCATTCCCAATGGGATAAATCGGGTTCGAAAACCGGGAACGGGCAGGCCGCAAAGTGATCAAAAGACATGGGTAAAGTAGTCGCCATGGCTGGGAAGTGAGGGGGAAGAATGTTTGGAGAGGTAAAGGGAAGAAATGAGAATTAGGGCCGCGGTATTTATAGGCGGTCAGTGAATGGGTTAGGTGGGTGCCACTGTCGTTCGAGTTAATCACTTCTTAAGGAAGATACAGTTCCTATACCGACGTCATTGCTTGGGATTACATTTCTTAAATAATTGTAACATGTTAAGAATTTTAAATTAGATATATGTTCTAATTTTTGTAAAAATAATGTTAAGTTCATCTCATTGTAAATTTTAAAAATCAGAATTATATATATTAATAATCAAATTTGTACATCAACAAAGTGAAAAGTGAATTATTGCACTTATTTAAAAAGTGAGAAAGTATATCAAAGGAAAGGTTGAAATAGTCAAATAGCGAGGCTCTTATCCTAATACTCCGTATAAAATTAATATAGGCAAGAAGAGTAGATATGTCTCACAAATTTTGAAAGGTGCACCCGTGTAAAAATACAATTAATGTTCCTGTATTGAGTAAATTAGTTCAAAAGAATCTAAATAGTTCAAAATTACTTTTTCGATTGTAATTATAAGCATAGTACAAATAGAAATTTCATTATTTAATTATTAAAAGAAATTTCATCAAATAAGCATATCATAAATTATTTGAAATAATCGTATTATCTCTGTTCTTTTTTTTAGTCGCGTGATACTTTGACAACGTTTTGGGAGCATAATTTTCAAATTTTGACAATTGATACATTGAATTTGCTATTATTAAAATACAAGAAATAGCATTTTAAAATTTAACATGATCGAGAAGTATTTAACAATACTTGAAAATATTTAATTTTGAAATCAGTAATAACTAATAAATAGAATATAGTCAAGTAGAAAATGTGAATTGTGTGAGTAAAATTCAAGATGGTCCAATTATATAAGTTTGTGGCCATATTATAGGTGGCGTAGCTTAACTGGTCGCTTAAGGGTTAGGTCCCGAGTTCGAATTCCGGCAACTGCGATGAGAGGTTACTATGCTAAAAATGCATATGGCCTCTGCAAGTACCGGGGACGGAGTCTCACTCTCTATCTGTCAGATTGTGATTATAGTCCAATTTACATCCTCCCATCGTATCGTCCGGTCGGTGTTGGGGGCCCCTCAGGGATCGGGTGTCTTCTTTTTTTTTTTTACTTATAACATGAAAATAATTTTAAACACTACGTAGGGAGTGTTTGCAATCACTTAAAAAAAAACACTTCTCAGCTTTTGGCTTAAAAAAACACTTATTTACCAAACACTACCAATTTTAACTTTTTCTCGGCTTGCGTGTGAAAAGTGCTTTTCCCCTTTCTATTACACAAAAAACACTTATTTTACCAAACACTATCAACTTTTACTTTTCAAAATCACTTTTTTCTCAAACACTATCAAATTTTCCTACTAATCACTTTTTCCTTATATCTCCAAAAGTGCTTTTATTTAAGCAGAAGCAGTTGCAAACACTCCCGTAGTATAGTATTATAATTTGCATGATAGAAATGTTAATTGTTATTTATTTTGTAAATCTATAATCATATATATTGCGATCATATGATTTTGATTACTTATAACATGAAAATAATTTTAAACACTACGTAGTATAGTATTATAATTTGCATGATAGAAATGTTAATTGTTATTTATTTTGTAAATCTATAATCATATATATTGCGATCATATGATTTTGGAGATTGTTAAAGTCGAATTCTGAATATAATTACAGAACTAAACGGGTATTAGAGTCGGTATTATAAAGAGAAAAAGTGTAAACATACCTTTAATGTTTAGGTGAAGGTTGAATTGAAGTATTGAAGTACTTAAGCAAAATTTCTCCAAAAATGCTGTTTGTATCCACCCTCATATTCACTTTTATACTCATCATGTTGGTGCAATTTTTTTTTGTAAATCTCGTTCACAGACATAATATGTCTGTGCAAATTTTGCACAGACAAAATAAGACATATTTTGTCTGTGAACCGGATTCACAAACAAAAAAAACTTTCACAGACATAATAGGTATAATGTGAGTGTAAGATGAATATAAGGATGAGTATAACCAGAATGATTGAAATTTCTCAACAAATTTCCAACGGATGAAAGAACATATCCATATGAAGGGCCTGTTTCGCAGTACTGTTTTTCGGCTTATCAGGCTTATCAAACAACTTTTTCACCAAACACGCAACTTTTGCTTTCGCGCGCTGAATTGTGTAATAAGCCAAAAAAGTAAGGTTGTAGTTACTTTTGTGGTTGTATTGGCTGAAGTTACTGTAGATGAACATTTTAGCTATTTTTACATACTCCCTCCGTCCCATTGGACTTTGCCAACTTTCCTTTTTTACTTGTCCCAAAAAACTTTGTCACTTTTCTATTAAATCAACTAATTTGTGGTTCTACACATTTCTCTCTCCTCTGCACAAATTTCAACCACACAGTTTTTATTATTCTTATTTCTCACCTAGCTTGCACTTGGCAAAGTCTACCAGGACGGAGGTAGTATAATTTTTTCTTTATTTTATTAATAAAATATATTTTACAAATAATTTTTTCTTAAATCAGCAGAATCGGCCAATGCAGCCACTTTAGCCAGAATTTTATAAATTTTAACAGAATCAACTAAATCAGTCGATTTTGGTGCTACTAAGCGGGCTCGAAAACATGGGAACACAAATAGTTTTTTTTTTCTTTGTATTTCTTTTTTATTGAAAAGAAAAGTGGTGGCAGTTAAGCACCACGCACGCAATCACATGCAGAAAAGATACTTCGTACGTTGGTGGAGGCGACATGCATATATCTACATCATCATCGTACCCTAAATGGCCGACTTATATCCCACAACATGGGACGATTAAGTTTAAGCCACGCAGCCTCTAATTACCTCTAATTACCTTTAATGGATTTGGAGGCTCCCTTTCAAATACTTCCTTCCTCTGTTCCCAAAATTGTTTTCACTTTCCTTTCTGATCTATTCCAAAAAAATGTTTTCATTTTCTTTTTTGAAATGTTTTGTGTAGTTAACTTTCATTTACATTATTCTTACTCAATCATAATTAAACATTTTCACTTTATTCTCATCTTCTTAAATTATGATCCAAGTCTACAAACCGTGAATTATTTTACAGGACAAAGAGATTATCAAATTAAGGCCTCATATATGAATAAAACTAAAATCACATAAAATAGTAGACTCGTAAAAATCTGATGACCTAAAATTCTGAAATCAGAATTCATAAATTAATAAATTATTAAATACTACCTCCGTTCCAAATTGATTTGCAATTTGGACTTTTCTTGGTCAAACTGTTTCATTTTATTCGCTTAATTAGGATGACAATTTTTAATTATTTTCTAATTTGAAGTTTGCAACTTTGAAGAGATTTCAATGTAGTTTCTAAATATGTAAATTTTAATTATTAAAAATTGAATTAATTATCGATAGGGAGGATTGACTTTTATTATTGGTTGACCAAAAAATGTTGACTTTACAAAACAATTTGGGACGGGGGAGTATTTGAAATCATAATTATTATTAATAAAAAGTAAATATGTAGTAAATCAATAAAAAACGATTAACCCCTGTTAGGCTAATTTAGCACTACCTGTCTACCGCACTACGCCACTAAGGCACTAAGGCACTAGCCACTTGGTTTCATCATATATTTAGAGTACTTGCGATTATTGAGAATATGCGTCTGCCCAGGCAATGCGAAGAGCCGATTGCCATTTGCGGATTGCCGAAGACGGAGAGGACTACTAGGCGGACTGATGGAGGCGGAGCACGGGGCAGACGGGACGACAGTGCCATTCGGTGAGCAGGGTATTGGGTTCCCTCCTTAATTGAGAAGTTCGTGAGAATTCTAAAATTTTGTAAAGATGCCTAGAATTCTCTAAAGATGTGAAGATGAATGTTCTAGAATGTTCTAAAGCTTTTTAGAGAGTCGTGGAATTATCTAGGAGCGTGTTGAAGAGTATAAAACATTCTAGAATATTGTAGGGTTTTCTAGTTAAGTGTGGAATTGTCTAGGATCGTGCGGAAGTGTATGTGTCGAAGCCTCTAGAACATTCTGAATCAGTGTGGAGTTCTCTAGATCCTCCTAGAAGATTAGAGAAGCTTGTGAACACTTCTAGGAAGAATCTAGAAGTGTAGTGATGTATAGAAAGTTCTAGAGAAGTTTTGAGGAGAGTAGTATAAATAGGGATAAGACTCCTCATTCTTGTGTGAGAGCTTTGTGAGTGAGCCTAGATAGGGCCTTGTGAGAGCCTCCTAAAGTGATGAGAGAGAGCCTTGAGGAGAGCTCTTGAGCGAGTGAGTGTTTCCTTGGTAGATGAGTGTAAGAGTGAAGTAGTCTCATATACAAAGAGTGATGTGAGCTACCTGTTTACTTGTAAAATATCTCTTGTACATTTCAATTGTATAATACAAAGTGATGTTGTTAGATTGAATATTTGTGTTACGAGGGTGTAAGTGAATGTATAAGAGTCCTTTGAACTTGGGATCCTGGAAGAGATCAGAGGTCGTCTTTTCCACAACACAGGGTAGGAGAAAGGTGACTTGCGAGAAGGGCCTGCAGTTTGCTACTTGCCAGGAGTTGCGCCATTTGTTTAAAAATGTCTATATTTTTTGTATAAAATATTCCGTGTAAATTTTTTACCTAAAAAAACCTTTACAGGCCGCCGAGTGCACTAGCTCGGCACCTATTAATACGCACTAGCTTAGTAGTAGGTGGAGATTCCATGCCAATTTCCACGAGCCCTACAAAAAGAGTGGGGTGGACCAGTGGTTAGGCCCAATATATGAAAAGACGAAATTGTTGGAAACGGCACTTTAACAATAGTCATGTGCACACAAATATCACTGTGCTGAGTACGTGGCGGAAACCGCGGAATGTAATGTACACTGGAAAAGTTAGATTATAAATGTGTGAAAATACAAGGGATAACAGTCAAATAGGTCCTCGAACTTTCATAAAAAGGTCAATTAAGTCCTTTTATAGGAGGTTCTGTCCGGCCGTCGGGATTTGGGACAGTTCCTGGTGGAATTTTTTGATGACATTTTTTTAGCATCTTATTCACCAAGTCTAGTTTACTCATACCAAATTTCAGCTAAAAATTCAATCGGGGACACATTCAAATTAATTCTTGAAGATAACTGCGCATTTTTGCATTCTCGAATTAATTTGAATGCACTCCCGATTGAATTTTTAGCTGAAATTTTGTATGTGTAAACAAGACTTGATGAATAAGATGCTCAAAAAATTTCATCAAAAAATTCTACCGGAAACCGTCCCAAATCGCGACGACCGGACAGAGTCTCCTATAGAAGGACTTAATTGATTTTTTTATGAAAGTTCGAGGACCTATTTGACAGTTTTCCCAAAATACAAGTATATAATCGACGTGATTATTTATTAGTATATGTTACTAGTACAACACGAACTTATTTAATTTGTTTTTACTTCATTCATTCACTTGCTTGCATATTACAAATATGTACTTCTTCCGTCTCATTTTAGTTAGTTAAACTTGACATTTCGAGTCAATGATATCGAATTTTAACCAATTATATATTTATATACAGAAATATTGATAATATGAAAATGTTCTTTATTAGACACCACCTGTAACACCCCGGCCCCACCGGACCCGAGGTAGTTACTCCGGACCAATAGTACTGTCCCCACAAACCACCACGAGCCTTTACCGCGCACTTTGTCCTCACTCATGCGCGCCCTGAGAAACTTCCCAGGGGGGTCACCCATCCCAAGACTACTCCCGAGCAAGCACGCTTAACTTTGGAGTTCTTAGGTAATGAGCTCCCTTAAAAGGAGATGCACCTCTGTTGGTATGAGTAGTACTATTAATCCATTTATATTAAATCTCAAGTGTTACAATAACCATCTCTAAACTACTCCGTAATATTTAACTATGAAGTTCAGAGAGCCTTTGGTGAGAAGAACCAACTCCTCTCTTTTGAGAAACAACCACAAACACCACTTATTCAGGCCTACTTTAATGCATCAGACAACTTTGATCATTCTGATGACTCTTTCTTCTCAGACGATTTTCTAGGACATGCTAGAGAAAGCGATCGTCGTCCTCCCTTATCAAATCAGGAAGAAATTGTGAACTCCAAATTCAACAGATCGATTTGCCGCAAATCAATGCTTGTCACCTCAGAAAATTTTGTGCCAACAGACAACCTGAACACCCAACTGAAACTTTACAGGAAATCTCAGAAAAACAAAAGGTGACACAGCATGAGGACTAGATCGCAATCCAGAGATTTTCCTTCGGTCTAGTTTTTTTCCTTTCTTTATTTTTTTTACTCGTTCTTTTCTTCTATGTACTTTTTTACTTTTATTTGTTTTCTTGCACTGTACTCTTATTTTATATGAATAAAATTGTTTTTTCCAAAAAAAAATAGGGCAAACAAGCTAAGGCAGCCTCCATAACCACCTCCTACACAATATACTGTATTTTGGGGCCTTAGGCAGAATGGCATACCATTAAATAACAAGCAATCGATTATTTCTCAATCTCGAAACCACCAACAAGCCACTCAAACATTTTCTGAACCGCAACACCAAGATGATGTAGAAGACAATGTAGATGTAGAAACTGAGCTCATTGATTGGAAACCCAACGTGTACGGTCATCTTAATTGGGGTGAAGATCCATTAGACCCTATCAGATCTCTTTCGGCGGCGAAATTTGAAACACCCAATGTCGGTGTAAATGCCAAGGAAAGTAAGTGTAATATTAACTATTATTTATGTGTATACATAATTCTTTAATGTTACTATACAATCACTGATAAATAATGTATACTTTATATGTAGCCTAATCAACGTATCTCTTACCAAAACCAGTCTAAATTTTCAAGCAAATGTCTCAAAATAGATCAAGTATAATCTTCATCTAGCTGGACAACAATGGAAATGAGTCCCTAAAAGAATTAAAAAGTTATATTGGGAACAATTCCAGGCCAGGTACATGTGAGTAATATGTGTTGTTTTTCCTATAGTACGTGTTTTCTTAACTTTTGACAATAAGAACTCCATTAACAGTTATTAAAACAATACATAAACTGATTTCTTTAAACTAATAAGGACTTTATAAACTGAATTCTTTGAACTTTATGGTCATTATAAACTGAACTCTTTAAATTAATATGGACTTTATAAACGGAATTCTTTAAAACAATTAATACCTCTTATAAAAATGAATCCTAACTGAAAACTAATAAATATACAGTTTGATACTTAAGATTGAAGGTTTGATTGTAGGGAAAACTATCAGATAAGCCCTCGTACTATAGTCAAATCGCAATTAAGCCCTCGTACCCAAATATCACTCAATCGTATCAAACACCTCAACTCTTACAATACACTCAAATAAGATTTTTAACCGGTAGTAAACATGTTGATATGCTAATATGTACATGTGGCACTACATATGGACTAATAATCCACACAAGATATATTAATTTTAATACAAATGAATCAATGCCAACATCCTTGTTCATCACCGGAAGATTTGCTAAATTCTTTTGCGTTTTTCAAAGTCCACCGTTAGAACACATTACACACACCGAACAACACATCAATCGCGTTACCGTGCATTAGCTTTATTCTTCTTGCTCACCCTCAAATGCCAGATTCCGGCAAGAGGTCATACGCAGTGACATCGAGAAAAGCGGGAGAGGAGACCCGCAGCAACTGCAAAAAGTTACCGGAAAACAAAGGCGAAGGTTATTGGGCCCAAGCTGTTGTGCTCCCCGACGGGGATATATACACCAAGCCACCCATCTAACTCCTTTATTTGAGATCTACTCTATTAAGCTCCAAGATAGAAGAAAATATTGAAGAAGGGGATGTCTTCTCCAACTCCCGACAAGCTCAGGAATGATGATGTGGAGGAAATTAGTAACACAATTGTTTTTCGTGAAGGAAACCCAATTAAACTTCATCCACCATGGAAGATGATTGGCTCTGTTCTCAATTGCAAATGCTAGTTCGGAAGTAGGAGACTTGGTCTACGTTGGCTGCAAGAGTCATGGGTGGTGGGGCCGAATAAGGATGTAATTGACAGAGAAGCCACGTAGATACCACATAAACAAACTGACCGGAAACTTATGGTTTACCGGTTAAAAATCTTATTTGAGATTTTTTTTTAAAAGTTGAGGTGTTTGATTTGGTCATATTTAGGTACAAGGGCTTAATTGCAATTTTGACTATAGTAGGAGGGCTTAATTATCTGATAGTTTTCTTTTGATTGTATATAAGATGTTGTCACTTTGGAATATTTCTCAGTTCAAACTTGAAGACATCAAGAAAGGTTATGAAAAGTATATACAGAGTCGTGCTTACTCCAATATCATGAGTGATATCAGGTGATGAGCACAATGAATGCTATTTATTTTTACTATTCAATTTATTTAATTAACTTGGAATTTAATGGTATATTCTTATTACACATTGAAGGGGAAAACAGTCTCCAACAATGAATGACTTCACTTGGGATGCTGTTGAAGAATATAAGAGATCTAAGCAATTTCAGACGACATCTATTTCTGGTAAGAGGAATCGTATTGCCTGTGGGGACAAGTGTAAACAATATGGAAGTTCTCAGGCTGCATTTGATGTGGCAGGCCAAGAGGTGAATATTAAATTTATTTTTATATATGTCTCAAATTTTAGTTGCTTCATTGGATGATGGTTTTGCATTTTGTTTTGGTTGAGGATTACCGGTGAACATATAAATCATGTGAAACATTGTGAGACCTTCCATCCAAAGAAAAGGAAGAATGGAGTGTTAATCGATTATTCATCACAACCGGAAGTTATGATATGTAATTACTTTTCCGCTTTTTGGCTCTCTATTTTGAAATGAATTCTTCGTATTTGAATGTTATTGTAGCTTGAGAAAATGTTGAATATTTAAGTAGCTAAAAAACAAGTGCTTTAGACAAAATATGTATATGAAGCTTTCAATCCTTTATCTGGTCATATAATACATGCAATATTTTCTGTTTTTAGACCCTCATTGAGTGTTTAAGTGTATTGTATATATGGGTTGTGTTTTCTATTTTTAGCCTCTGCATTAAGTGTGTAAATGCATTGTATATACAAGCAATATTTTTTGTTTTAGCACTTGCACTGAGTGTTTTCTATTTTCTGTTTATCTGGCCATATAATACGGGCAATGTCTTATGTTTTAGCCCCTTATTGAGTGTGTAAATATATTGTACATATATGAGCTGTGTTTTATGTTTTTAGGCTGCTATTAAGTGTGTAAATGCATTGTATATACGGGTAGTGTTTTCTGTTTTTAGCCTGTGTATTGAGTGTGTACATGCATTATATATAACGACTGTTTTTTTTGTGATTTTAACCCCTACTTTGAGTGTGTAAATGCATTGTATATACTTGCACTGTTTTCTAATTGCGAATTCAACTGATTATGAGGATTTGATTTGCTTAGTTACGTTATCTCCGTGCTTCCCCTCTTGCTACTATCCAATTTGCTCAAACGCATTGATATGGATTTGATATGTGTTTGATTATTTTTAACTTGTTCGGATATTTTTTGGATAATTACTCTATTTGGTAACTTTATTTATGTAAGAATTGAGATCAAGATTGTTTTAGATCACCACTTTCCACGTAGTTTATGGTATTAAATCTGTAAACATTTTTTGAGATTTTCTGAGCAATTGTGAGTTGTGTCGTTGTTGTAAAAAAATGGCAGTGTTTTCTTTTCAATTTTGTAGTATTTGAAATTTGAAGTTTTTGTGTCTGATTGTGACGTTGACGGATCACAAGGTGATCTTAGTAGGTGCAGTAGACCATGTATTCCACAGATTTTTTTATATTAGAGTATCAAATGTTTGAGTGAATTGCATCATTTTGTTTGCACATGAGGTTATTAGGAAGCTGTCTGCTACATTCCATGAAGCTGAAAGTCAACATCAAACACCAGAAGTTAAAATTTCTAGGGCATCAAAAAGTTGTAATGTCTGAATTGCACTTCAAGTATTTTGAAGTGGTTGGGTGCAATAAGAAATGGGTTTTGGTAACGGGAAGGTATACCAAAGCGTTTGTTCTCCAATTAGAGTCAAATCATAAAGGGTGTTCGTCAAAACGCTTGCATGATTTTTGTGTTGCTTGGGATGAGCAAATGAGACAATGGTTGTCTTCACATGGTCACGAGGCTCCACCGCTTATGCCTCTCGTGGATGAAAGTTTGACAAATGAGAATCCCAAGTTACAACCTAAGAGTTTTGAAGAAACATGGCTTCCGTTTTTCAAATCACATGGAATTGATGCCCGAACTTCTTTTCACAACAAGATTTATCCTCTCAAGGCTCTCAACAGTCACATGAAGACTCTTTATCCAATTAGATGTATAGCTTTAATTTTGAAATGGCTTTAACATTTTAAACCACGTTAATGTGATGATATGTATGTTTTTTGGATTTGATATGTAACACTAGATACTTATAGTGACTTGCACGCTTTTTTGGATTTAGCATGGTTGAGGCTTTAATAATGACCTGGATTCTAATGTAAACTCTAAGCTATTACGGAGTAATATACGGAGTATTATTTTTTGGTAATATTTGATTTTAATTATATTTAATGGTTCAAATTTATGTTTTCATGCTTTGATTTGATAAATTACTCTGAACTGTTTTGTGGTAGTCATAAAATAATACGAGTAATAATTGAATTAAGAGCAAATCATAAATGAAGTATATTTTTTTTGTAAATACAAATTAATTGCTTTCGGCCAATATATAGTGACAAATATTCTGCAACTGAAGTTGTTGGCGGATCCATCCGCCACAAAAGTCCGCTTCTAATCACTGATGGATTCGAAAATCCACCACAAAACAAAATAATTTCAAGAATTTACTAGTGGACGATCCGTCAGTGATTTCCGTCACTAAGGGTTTATGTGGCGGAATTAGCGACGGATATTCCGCCACTAAATCGCGTGAATTCTTGTAGTGATAGAATAGAGCACCCAAAATTAAGCGTGACTAATCGTTAAACATGCAAGAACTTCGAAGCTATTATCGGTCAACACGACCTGATTGCTTCCAAACAAAATAATAACTCGCCAAAAAAGCAATAGATAAACCTACTTCCCCCAAAGACAATGATAACGCTAACAACAGAGTACTTAATTACAAAAACTTAAATTAAATAAAAAGAAATTAAAGCAGGTAATTAAACTGATGGAGCCCCCCCCCCCCCCCCCCCCCCCGCTCCGCCTTCTTCATGTAGCGCCTTCAAGATCCTCATCTTTGTGCTAGGCGAGCCATAGAGTTCACTCATTTTCTTTCAAATGCTAGATTCTCTTGCACTCTACGGAGGCGGTTTAGGATGGGGGCGAGCCAGCAAAACTGTAACTTCTTCCTCGATCACCTTACCTCTTATTCATCGTATTCTCTGTCAAGCCTCCACTTTCGCCACAAAAAAATGCGCCGCCAAATGCCAATCGCCATCATCTTGACCTCCAGTCGCACAACCCTAATTGGATCTTGTCGGGATTGAGTTACAAGGAAGAACTTTGTCTGACCGACACTCTCAAACTCCTGCTATGCCTTCCTCTCAGTCCGTGAGAATTTTCCTATTGCCGCCCCATGCTGTTGAATTCCCACACCCGAAACTTGTGAAGGAATGAAGTGCTATATTAAGATCTGGATTACTCCTCCTATCAGGTTGATCTTTTAGAATGGAACCCCAGATCTTAACATGGTATCGGAGCCAAATCCGTCCATGGTGTGGGCCTCCTTATGAAAAAATGACACAGTTATAAAAAATAACAATAATGAATTGATGAAGAAATGAATGATGACATGATTTAGATGGTGTCTAATCATGAGCAGTGGCGGAACCAGGATTTGTGGCTCGCAGGGGCACAATAACAAAGAAACTATATACTACTCTAAAAAAATCATATGCATCATGAATAAAGCAAAAAAAAAAACTATAAAAGTAATTGCTTAAACAGTACCTTAATTTTGATTAGAACATGACGCGTCAACCGAAGGAGAATCATTGAGAGGCGGCAATCTTTGTCTTCGAGGTGCCATACTTTGAAATCGCCTCATAATGACTTCATTATCAATTTTAACAAATATATCTTTTTCAATGTAGCACACCAAGCAATCTGTCAAGTATTCTTCTCCAATCTTGTTGCGCAAATCATTCTTGATATACTTCATCGTCGAGAAAGATCTTTCAACTGTGGCGGTTGTAACAGGTAAAACCAATGCCAATTGAATGAGTCGGTACACTAACTTATAAGTTGTGTGCCACTCTGTTCCAACCAATGTTTTTGCCAAATCTCCAATAGTTTGTAGGCCTAAAAACTGTGGAGATGATTTGACAAATGTAATGAACACCCTAAGTTGTTCATTTAGTTCAAATTTGTCTCTTGAACTAAAATCATCTGGGTATAATTCGGCAAGACGAAGTAGTCGCTTCACATCAAAATTGGAGAACGAGTCTTTGGGACTCAACGATGCTATGCACATTAATAGCTCCGAACTTGTCTCGGTAAAACGATTATTCATCTCTTGAGTAAGACGATCAATAACCTAACATTATATTAAAAAACATAATTAATTACAATAACAAAATAAATATATTTAAATACAATTAAGTAAAGAATAAAACTCTTAAAAGTACCTCGAGAAAAATGTCAACATGAAAATAGTGTAAATAAGTCTTCGGACTACCATCAACTGTCTTCTGCCTTTTCACTCGTCCTGGCTTGACATCCATCATATTAGGTACATTTATATCATGCTTTGAACAAAATGTAGCCACTTCTTTAATCAACAAATCCCAACCATAATCATTCCTATATTTCTCCAAATCGGACTTCACGGCCTTGACAAGATCAACAACATTGCCTATGTTTTGATTTTTTTGTTGCAATTCCTTTGATAGCACATTAGTTTTTCCCAATAAATGCAACATGAAATGTGCAATGAACACAAAATCATAGGATGCCATTTTTTCAATCAAACTGGAAGAAGTGGACTTACTTTTGAGATCAACACCATCATCAAATATAGCTTCAAGCACCTCAATGACCGCATCCCACATATCAACAACTCTAATGATTGTTTTATAATGGGAGCCCCAACGAGTATCACCTGGCCGTGCTAGACTTTTTTCTTGATTTTTCCCCTTGCCCGTGCTAACCTCACCACGTTCTATACGGCCTACAAGATCTTCATAATGTTTTTGTAAAAGATCATCTTTTCTCTTACATGATGCACCAACCACATTTACAATCATTAAAAGATGATCAAAAAAACTACCAATTATTCCATTGCTCTTCAAAGAGGACACAATCACTAACTGAAGGCGATGAGCAAAACAATGAACATAATGAGCTTGCTTATTTTCCTCCAATATTTTTTGTTTTAAGCCATTAATTGCACCGCTCATATTGGAAGCCCCATCATAACCTTGGCCTCGAACCTTAGACAACGAAAGACCATATTTTGCAAAGAAATCATCAATGGCATTTTTCAATGTCTGCGCACAAGTGTTACTAACATGCACCACTCCCAAAAATCGCTCAATTACCTCCCCACAATTGTTAACAAACCTTATAACCACAGACATTTGCTCTTTTATGGAACTATCCCGAGCCTCATCAATCAACAAAGAGAAAAACTTGCTACCAACCTCATTAATAATAGCTAGTCTTACCTCAGTTGCACAAGCATTAATAACCTCCTTTTGAATTTTAGGAGAGGTTAGTAGACTATTCCCAGGAGCATTTGAGTTCATTACCATATTGATATGTGGATGCCGTCTACACTCCCATTTCAAGAGTTCAAGAAAGTTACCTGTAAATATAAATAATGCAATAGCCATTACAATTTTATAATGAAATAAATAATAAAAAATAATGTAAATAATGTAAACCGTATTTACCAGAATGCGTAGAAGTAGCTGATTCATTGTGACCTCGAAAAGCCAAACCACCCTCTAAAAGGAATCGAACTACATCAACAATAGTTGTTAATCTCAACCGATACTCAAGCTCATCTTTCTTGGTTTGTTGAGATAAAACATAATCCACATTTTGTTTTTGGTTTTGAAACCCAGACCATTTAATTTTTGCATAATGATGCATGCTTTCTGGAGTTCCTTCGTGGTCACGGAATTTTTCCTTAGCTTTCCTCCAGTTATTAAACCCAACTTCAGTAAAAGCATCATCCCCATTTTTATGATGTCTACCAAACAAATAACACAAATGGTTAAATGCTGCATCTTTAGCAACACTATACTCCAACCAATTAAATTCATCAAACCACTGTTTTTGGAATGATCTGTTGCGCCCATTAAAATCACTTTGTGGGAATTTAAAGTCGCGCGGTTGGCAAGGACCTTTTGTCAAATAACGTCTCCTCAACTTGTCTCTAATATTAACATCATAAGTCTCAATCGGCTTACGCAATCCAGGATCACCAACAATGTCATCATCCGACAATTCAACCTCTATTCGAGCTTTTTTAACATTAGTCTCATTGTTAGGAATGACATTTTCCGATGAAGAAACTAAATTATTCGATGAAGAAACGTCAATACTAGGCTGTTTTGGTTTTGGCGGAACGACCGGATAATATCGTAACATAGCGATTGGTTGTCAAACAACCTAGACCAACTACAATTGAAATAAAATGAGTATAATTTGTATAATTGTATAAATTAAATTATAATTAAAAGTTCAAATAATTCAACCATGTTAGACACAACAATTTTTAAAAAATTAAGAGATTCAACTAAATCCACTTATGTCTTGAAAGTTGAACCAAACTTCAAAATGAATGTCTAGTTGGTCAATCTTACAAGTTACAAGTTACAAATGAAGCACCGTGGTTCTAATATACAATACAAATATACAATTTACAAAGCAATGAAGCATAAATCATTCATTATTCATCAACAATTAAAATATACCGTCAAAAGAAAAGATAAATTAAAACATACCGGCAAGGCGGCAACTCGGGAACCAGTGGCGAACGAGGACAGTCACTCAGTCTCCATCGACCATCGAGACTTGGGCAGTTGGGCGTCGGCCGTCGCTGACCCGCTGGGAGTTCCTTCGGGCTTCAGTCGCTCACTCGCTTGAGAGTTGAGTAGGTTCAGTCGCTTCTTGCTTGACGGATGCGGGGCTGCTGCTGACTTGAGTGAACTGCCGAACAAACTCAAAGGGAAAGGGGGGATTGGGCTGTTGAGGCTTTGAGGATTTGGGCTCCTGGGAAGTGGGAAATAGGGAATACATTGGGCCAGGCAGAAGTGGGAACTGGGAAAGGGGGAATCGGGCTGCAGCCTGCAGGGGCACTACTTAATAAAAATTAATATATATATATATATATTTAAAAAAAAAATTCATTGCAGGGGCCAGGGCACCCCCTAGCCCTAGGGTAGTTCCGCCCCTGATCATGAGGAGTGGTGTTGAATTCCCACACCGGAAATTTGTGAAGGAATGAAGTGTTATATTAAAATATGGTTAGCCTTTTAGAATGAAACTCCAGATCTTAACACATATGTTCATTGTTATAACATTGATTTTGAAAAACACTTAAAATAAAAGAAATATTCAGTTTAGTAAATAAGCATCAGATTTGATGAGATTTGATCATGATGGATGATTTAGATCAGACCTCAAAGATTCCAATCCAAGTATACAATTTTGGTCAAGTGGTAAGGTTAAAATTGAAATTGAAATATGAAACAGTAAAATACTACGCAGTCTGATAAAAATATCCATATTAGAAGAATAGAAGATGAGAACAATTCTATTCTTATAAAGTTTTCTTTGGGTTACTCGTCATTCGATCCAACTTTAAAATCAAGCTTTTCTCATAGTTACAGCAATTGTCGACCTTGAATATTTATTGGACCAAAACTTTTGTTCGAAAATGATACTTCTTCCGTCCCAATTTGATGATCCCGTATTTCCTTTCTGGGCCGTCCCAAATTGATAGTCTCATTTCCCTTTTTGAAAAGAAATATGTGATCCACATCATTTCACCTTTTTCTACTCAAATCTCAACCACAACTTTTACCTTTTCAACCACTTTTTTAATCTTTGAGCCCAAAAGAAATGCGATCATCAAATTGGGACGGATGGAGTATATACTACGTACTATGTACTACGTATTTCAGTGGAAATTAAAGGCGGTGGCTGGGAATTATATTTGATTTCAGTTAAATAACTTGCATTGCTCCCTCTTTCTCCTTTTTCTTTAGCCGGAAGCAGATCAATTGCAACGTACCAAGTGATTTATCTCTTTCCTTTTTTGTTGTCCAAATTTTATCATTTTCTCTTCTAATTAATCAATTTTTGACACTTGTCATTTCTCTCACCTCTAAACAAATCTTAACCACATACAGTGTGTAGCATTAAACAGTATACATTATAATGATTCACCGAACAGAAACCAATAATCATAATAATAATTGGTCTATTTCTTATGATAAGAAAATAGATTTTCTTGGTTACGTACGCATGTTTCTTAAATATCTCATTTCTAAATAACTCTCATTTGTTTTAATTAAACAACTAAATACGGAGTGTAGCGTTTAAAAAAATGAGTTTAAAAAGTAAAAGTTGGTGTAATGATCATTGATAAAGCTCCAGGTGAAAAAGAGGAGCAACTTGTCAGTTTTCTCCCTAGCGGCTTAGCGTCGCGTACGGTTTTATCTCCCTAGCGGCTTTGCCGTCGCGTAAGGCCAGGTTTACTTCCGCCAATTGTTTGTGCGGCTCTTATTCGATCTCCAGGCTTCTAGAGTGCTTTTTAAGAAGGCGTGAGTGCGGTTGCAGCATTTGGAAATGAATCCAAGGTTCAAGAAACGATAATCATCTCTTCTATGGATGATCTAAAGCAGTATTGTCTCATTCCTGCAATTGAGGAGGAGGTCAAAGGGTTAGTTTCTGGCGAATCAACATGGGTAGAGGGCGGTGGTGGTAGTGGAGGCGGAATGGGCGACGAGAAGACGGGGAGAGGTGAAGGGCTGAGCAATCGAGGTGCTTGGGTTTGGAAGATTTATTCGTTATTTAATTTTTTATGGTTTTATTTTCGCGTTATGTTTTATGTTGCTCTGTTTTTTGTTGATGTCTTTAGTTTTAGGTCTACAATTATGATTGACAGTTTTGCTAGATATTATGTCGTTAGAAGGATCTATATGGTCAGTGATTGTTGAGTCACACCCACTTGATGGTTAGCGATTCGTATAGCTCTTTTAGAGGTGATCGTCTCTGAGTCTAGCCGTAGGGTTGATAGTGTTAGTTGGTTAGAGATAATTGTTGTGACTTGTGAGGGGTGGTCTTTTTTAGTTTAGTGTAACGATCCGATTTCTAATAATATTAATATAAGCGGTTTGTTTTTACGGTCAAAAAATAAAAAATAAATACGGAAGGCGTTACAATTATTTAAATCATTCTCCAATGTTGATTGCTCTTACGAATAAAGTTACTGAGTTAATTCAAAGCTCTCTTTTAATGAACAATTCGATCTCATTTGCTTTTGTGATCTTCATCTTTTTCTCCAAAGCCTAGCTCGTGAAGTCATGAATGTCGGCCATTTGCTTAATTAAAACAAATTCACATTTTGTGCAAGCACGTTTTTTGTCTCTAAATTGTTTGGTTTGAAATGATTTATTCACTTCTATCTTAACAGAACAATATGAATTCAGTGATAAAAATGTGTTTTCAGAAACGTGATTTGGAGGTTTAATTAATTTAGTGACCATTTAATTTATTGTCATACTTTTCAACTTGTTAGATTTGTATAATAAACTTACTTTTAATTGCATGAGCTGACTTGGTTAATATAGTGACAAACAAAATTAGATTAATTCTTAGTTGAGATTTCTTAAAATAACTATCCCTAATTATTTACCTCTCGCATATTCCTTTTCCAAAATATTTTATTATTTGGAGCATTTTCGTATTTTGGTTAGTTCCTTACGGAGGAGTATATATTACAAATACATAACTATCCTTATTTTCCTACAACTTCATATTCGTTTTCGCACTAGTTTTTTCATCTCTGCGGACTCTGCCCCATTAATGTTTACGGAGTATCTATTATCTAATTCTTAAATGTCGTTGAAACTTTGCAATTGCAAATTAATACATGCAGAGAGCGTGTTTCTCATATTATTTTAGAGCAATCTTAAAATAAATGGTTTTTCTATTACACATCATTGTTACATAACTTTTTTTTATTCCAGGGAGTGTCTGGGGGAGGGGGGTTGGGGGCCTGGAATGAGTTTCAACCCCTTATGTGCCTAGCGGGTTTCGAACTCGAGACCTCCCACTAGGCTCGATAACCTCAGAACCAGTTGGGCTGGAATGCTTGGTTTGTCACATCTCAAATAATCTCAAATCTCAAATAATTAGTTTTTTTTCTAGACCATGCATTAAATGCAATTTAACTACTCCGAAAAAACAATTCCCTTAATAATTCGTTACTAATCTAATGATACCGGGATTCAAATCTTGCTACCGTATAACCGTATTTTCTTTTTCAATAATCTCCCTTAATAAGCTCTCACTCACAATGATAATCTTACAAATAATCTTCCACACCATTCAATTATACCTTAAATAATCTAATGGATGAGGATGCCCTTATATATAAAAACTTGTAAATATTCCCACCATTCTATAAAAGTTAACCAATTCTCAGTAGCACGTGAAATAATAATGTAATACTCCCTAATATAGAAGAAGAAAAATTAATTTGAATCAGAATAACCGATTTATCCGGAAGAGTTTTAGTCAAAACTTCATTTTAGTTGCATTCAATTTAATCAGTTGAATTCGTTTTTGGTCGACGCCTTTATTATTATTGGATTAGATGACGAAGGAGATCCATCTCCAATTTTTCCCGTGAAAGAGACCTGAAAAAGCCCCATTAGCCAATTCGGTTTACCATGTTTGATTAAACTACCTCCGTCCCACTAAGTTTGGGATAATTCTGTTTATGATGTTTGATTGATGATAAACCAAAAAGATCTCTTTCCGTACTAAAATTATTTTTAGAAAAAAATTACATATTCAGAAACTACATTAAAAACTTTACAAAGTCGCAAAAAGCAGAATCAAATTTGATAAAATTTTAATATATAAAGTAAGAGATTAAGAGTGATTTGTGTACATTGATCAAGTGAGTAGTGTCTGGAACAAATTTAGCGGGACAGAGAAAGTAATACACTTTTTGAAATAATAATTTTAGATTAGAGTGCAACAAAAGTATTGAGATCTTCTTACCTTTATCTAGTAGCACATGTGCAAGTTGCTTTATTAAAGTGGATTAAAAGGCAGTATTGTGCCAATGCTAAGAGTTGGTCACATGTACCCAACAAATTTCAACTTAAGGATTTGTGGACAAGACTGAAATGATACCATTCAAATCCTTAGCGATTAATTAATCTCAACTTAGGATAAAGTAAAAGAAGTACAATAATTCTTTTTAATGACTTTGATGTTAAAATTAGATCCAGTCTTATCTATTTCATTAATTAAGATCTCTTCTGTTAGTGATCAACATAGTCACATTCTATTTGTCGTCGAACGTAACCCCCGCCCCTAAATCTACTTTATTAGTGTATGATTGACACACTAAAATATCCTCAATTGAAATTTACTTAAATTACAATTAAAATCAATTATTAAAATTGAAAATTTTAGGTTTTTCTATAAAGTTCATGTTTTTTAAGATTGTTTTTGGCAATGCTTGAAAACACTTATTTACTTATATATAGCTTCCAAAAAGCTAAAAATGGTGTTGTTTTTAAATTGAAACTTGTACCTATTTGAACCAACTTTAAGCTAAAAGTTGCAAGCTGGGATATACTACATCCCTTTCACTAACATTGAGACATTATGAGATGATACAATAATTAAGAAAATGAGATTATATGGTCGATATTGAATTGATAAAGTAAGAATAAAGAATAAATGATTTAGAATCACACAAGTTTCACCAAATTTGGTATATGACAATTTTAATGGGACGAATCGAAAAGAAAAAATAAGACAATCATAGCGGGACAGAGGGGTACATATTTTTATCTGCTTCTAGGGTTTTTTTTTGTAAAAAAATCCAACTATTAAGCTAGTTTTATTCCTAAACATCTTTATTATTTCCCTGAATTACCCCTCGTCCGCAAAATGGCCTCTCAAAGCCATAGGGATAGTTTGATTGTTGGCGGTTTATACTCCAACAGGCTGCTATAAGCAGCGTTTTCCCCTTTAAAAAGTTGGCATTTTGGATAGAAAATGCAATACCCAAACAACCCCATAATACCCGGCTCCCACATGACCTCTAGAGTTCTGTTTTTTCCTCTCCCAATTCAAATCCATGACCTTTGAGGAAAGAACTAGGAATTAGGAAAACAGCCTCCAATTCGGAAGAAAAACTCCATTACCAATATTACCAAACATATTGTCAAACATTATCATATTATTTTGATAATGTTTTAAATTTAAAATGCAACGGTACGATTTAAGGGTGAATGCGAGGATCACATCCTTTTTTGAATAAAAATAATAATTTTATTTTAGAATTCATAATAGTTCTATTTCTATTTCAGGAAATTTTCTCAATTGTAAAGATGTTTCTCTCAAACGGGGTAAGAATGAATTGGTCATGGCTTCGCTCAGATTAAAAAAAGTTAAAAAAATTTAGTTAGACACTTGGCACAATACACTTTATTAGATACCTTCAGTGTTCTAAAAGGCCTTATTAGGCGGCGCATAGGCGGGCCACTGCGCAAGGCGCACAACAAACGCCCCGCACAGCCTTGAGGCGTGCTAAAAGGCGTGTTAAGCCTTTAAAATCCGGAAAAAATAAACTTAACTAAGGCCTGTTGGGCCATATTTAGTCCACGTGCACAGCGTAGCAACGTACTACCTCCGTCCCACTAAGATTGGGACGGAAGAAGGTGGCACGATTATTAAGAAAATTGGGACGGAAGAAAGTGACACGATTATTAAGAAAAGTGAGTTTGTGTGGTTGATATTAAATTGATAAAGTAAGAATAAAGTAAGAATGGTTTTGAGCGACACAATCTTTACCAAATTTGGTATGAGACAATTTTAGTGGGACTTCTCGAAAAAGTAAAATAAGACAATCTTAGCGGGACGGAGGGAGTAACATTTACTTGGCAATTTGAATCATAGATGAATGACTTAATATATACGTAGTCAGGAGGAGGATTCGTCTCTTCCTTTCCGGTGTGGGAATACTAAACTAGTAGTAGAATTACGTTGCACCTATATGCTTGTTCACATTCCTGTTTTTTTTTAACTGTTGCTTGCTCACATTCTTTACTTCTTAGTTTTGAGTTTAGATCTACTCCGTATTATATTGCTTATATTATACTGTTGGGTGTGTTTCGGAAAATAAAGAAAATTAATTAAAGTAAATTAATTAAATAAAATGACGAAAGAAAAACAAGAAAGGAGATGAAGCAGAATTTGTCAAAGCTCGTGCTACGCACGATGTTCTTAAAACGTATTTGTTGCCTCCCACGGTGCTAGGAGCGTTGCAACAATAGTTTCCCAGGATACGATGACAACGAACTAGTGTTTGAGCACTCAAACAAAAGTTCCAGCGAACGAGAACAAAGACTGAACACAGAAGGAATTTTCAGAGTGCTAGCAGTGTGTTTTTAGAGCTAAAACGTGTATGGATTCGTGTAAAATCGTGTAAGAACGTGTGTTGTTGCAAACCACCTGCCAGCCTTTATATAGGAGGATTTGTTGTATGAAAATAGTGAATTAATGGACCTGAACGTTGGACATCAATGACCAGTCCGTTGGGCATTGAATCGTCCATTTAACGCTGCATTAAAAGATATAAACGTTGGGCATTTATTGCTGCAACGGTTTAGAAGTGCCACCAGAATACCAACGCGAGGTATTCTGATCGAGGCCATCAGAGACCGACACCAGAATACCAACGCGAGGTATTCTGATCGTGGCCTTCTGCCCGGAGCAATTCTGCTAACTGGGAAAAATTACCCGTATCTCTTGAGAGATGGATTTTTGGACGACATTCGTGTCCACAGGTCGCCCGTGCACGCAAGTCGCGGTTTTTCTTCTCCGAATTCGGGATTTGAAACTTCGTCCCATAAAATTTGGTCAAATTTTCTTTTTAAACCCTCATAAAAAACTATCATTTCAACTAGTAATGGACCCGGGCCGGGGCCAGCCGAGCTTTTTTTTGGGAAGGAAGGCCTGGGACCGGCCCGGGTAGCCATCGGGTCTGGTCCGGGTCCGGGCCTCCGGTTTGGTCAATTTTTTTTTTTTTTTGCTTTCCTAACCCCCCCCCTCACCCCCCCCCCCCAACCCCCCAAACTCCTCCTAACCATCAAGCCCAACCCGGGTAACCCCAAAAAAGAAAAAGAAAATAAAAAAAAAATTAATTTGGCCCGGACCCGGGACCAACCCCCTGGGCCTAGGCCCGACCCGGACCCGCCCCCCTGGGCCTAGGCCCGACCCGGACCCGAGAACCAGGCCGGTTCCGGGCCCGCACAGTAGCGGGCCGGGCGGCCCGAATCGGGTCCATGCCTAATTTCAACTAAAAGTAACAAATATGTAACTAATATTATTTTATTAATGGGAACTTCCGGTCTCTCCTCTACGTAAATATCAACCACAATTTTACATTATTATTTTATGTGCAAGTCAATTTTGACCAAGTTTAATGGGAACTTCCCATTAAACTTGATCAAAATTGACTTAGGGTGTTTTTACTTGGACTGTAATTTGTCTCAGACGAGACCAATCCAGACTTGGATAGTTATAATAATACAAAGAGCCCAGACATTACCAGACCAGACCAGTTCAGACCAAACCGGACCAGTTCAGACCAGACCAGCAAATTACCATCCAAGTAAAAACATCCTTACACAATGATTTATTTATTCAAAAGCTTTTAAATTATACATAATGACACAAAAACAAATCTTTGAAAATAAAACGTGACAATAAAACGAGTAGCACATATGTTATAATAGGGTGCTACTCAAGGTGATCATGAGGCCTGATTGATAAGAACATTGCAGCATACTGTCGGAGGCGTAGATCATTGTTTTCTCCGATTTCCAATACATTATTCATTAGTTGACCTCTTGTCCTCATCCTATAACGTCGCCAAGCCAACTGAATGTTAACGGTTGCCCAAGTTCTCCAATTCGCAGAATAGTACCTTGTTGTCCACTTGAGCTTCTCATTTGCAAACTTGTACCTGAAGTGGTCAGTGATGAAGCGGATATGGTCAGCATCTAGGCCAAATGCTTCGATTGACTCGATGCATGTAAATGTGGCAGAAGACGTCGGGAGCCTATCCATGAAGGGACGTCGGAGACACCATGAAAGAAGTTCATCGCCTAAGAAGCCTCCTGGTTCAAGAATGCTTGTGGCTACCTTTCCTTTGCTTAAATTTTGGCTGCTTCTGACACGTCCTCGGACTATGAACACCATCCGTTGCACTGGATCTCCTTCTCTTATTATCTGTTTTTTAGTATAGGAAATATTGATAGATGAATGAATATCACAGGTACTTGCAAGGGTAATGATAGAGTAAATGCACAATCCATTACTTTAATAATAAAGTAATATTACGTACGTAGTATGATTTTTTAACTATTACACCAGTGGACTCTTGAAGTACACGGAGTATACATTTATTATTTGTTAAGAGTAACATTTTGTTTCACATGTTTTTGAAAACTATTTATAAATGAAGCATTGTACCTTCTCATCTTTCGAGAACACTAGAGGCTTAATGCGGTCACAAATGTTGTCCAGGATGAGGTCATCCAAACTGTGGAATAGAGGAACCTGCAATTAATACATAAAGGAATAATAGAGGCCATGTCAAGAAAATATAAAATTTTAAGGAGCCCACACAGTGCTTAATGAATTCATCACAATCCTTTTCTAGAAAGGCTTCACTGTTAAAAAATGATGATAAATGATTAAATGGTGATAATGTTGAGACATATGTCACTAATAATCACAAGGAAGTTAGACAGGGTTCTTCAAAACTAATCCCAAGAAAACTCGCATAAAGATAGATATATTTTGTGTGTGTGTATGAGATGGTACCTTCTTTATGAGATCAAGGCATAAAAATCGTTTTATGTCTCGACGAAGACCTTCTGGCAAGTCACTAATCAACTCCATCTCGTCTTCTCCGCCCATGGAAGCCCACCGTTGTCGTTCAAAATGGCGCACTCTCTGTCTCAATTTCGATGGAAGTTGTCTTCTCTTCATCCACCATTCCATATCTCTGCACCTGAGTTGCATTTTTCTCTTCTTCGCCATCACGGCATGCAGAAAAACCTTCACAACATTGATTGTTAAGGCTTAGCACTAGTTTTTAAAGAAAAGCTTCGATACATGTGATGACGATGCGGAATGCAAGCACTCTTACTACTTACTTGAATATTTCCAATCAAGAGAGTGAACAACATTAAACCGCTAAGAACAATACAAATGCTAAATATAACTTCCAACCAGTTGCTTGTTGGTTCCAAGTCATTCCCAAATGTGCTGCATACAAATGAAGGGGTTCACTGACCATCCAAATTGAATCACGAAATTATGACCAAAATTACACTAGGATAAAGTTAATGTCTTAATGACAAAAATATGATACTCATTCCACAGTGGTCATGATGATACTCTCGCAACGACTGTATGCCATAGTGATGTTCTGATTTATTATACAGTGACCATGAATCCATGATCATTGCCATAGTGATGTTTTGTTTTATTATACAGTGACCATGATCATTTCTTTAAGTGATTGCAGTTACCATCTGTCTTATTTTTTTCACGACTTTTACTTAAATTATATTCTATGAAAAACTTCTTTGATCAACATATGAATTTAAAAATGATAGATAATCAGTCAATCCCTAATACGCTTAATCTCATTATGTAATATTAACTTGTTACCTAAGAGACATAAGCCCCCAGAAGATAGGATAAAGAATCTTTACAGCAACAGATTGGCTAGAGACTATGGGAAGAGCACAGTTGTATATCCCATAACCAAAAGTGCCATTCACATCTAAGCAAGACAGGGGGGTATGGCATGCGCTTTTCCCACCACATTGTTTGTCAAGGCACGTAGATACCCGTTGAATTGCAAGTACATACCAACATCCCCCAGCTACCTGTACCATCGATAAACAAATTGATTATTATGATTAAAAAAGCAAATGAATGCAATAGAAGAGAAGCATTGTTCTAATAATTTCTTACAACAATTTCATTATTTCTTGCCTAATCATTGGAAAACGTACATTTCCCCCTTGTTGATACTTGTGTGTTTTCACTCAAATCGATAAAAAGAAAATTAGAAATTGCAACATCAATGTGATTAGTTACATGGGAAGCAATGAAGTAGGCTATGAGATTGAGGCCAAAACCCCACCAAATGGTTCCAAAAATGTATCCAGTGACCTTCTGCATTCTTCTCATCAAGGATATGCTGTGGTAGACTCTTGGAAGGAATTGAAACAAAAAGACGAGTAGAAGAATTGTCATCATGAGCTTCACCTGCTCATCTCTTATCAATTTTGGTACCACCAACCAAAACATTACCTGCATATACATGAAAATCAAACCAGTTAACAACTATTTTATGATTATTCAAATATAGTAATGTAAAGTTTTTGTATTGATGTTGATAACAAGAAGTTTGAGGCTTTCACGGGATGGGTGAGGCCTAAGAAGAAAAAAGAGAGATACGTAGTTTTCTTGGAGTGGTTCTCTATTTTGGTATAGGAAGTTCGTAGAGTGGTTCTCTATTTTGGTATAACGGTTGATGAAACTCACTTGAAAAGGGACTAAATTTGTATGGAATGATTGTTGCGGGAAGGGATTTTTAGAAATGAAGAATAAATGATGAAGAAAAGGTTGATCCAAATTAAGTTAAATGTATAGTAGAAATATGGTAGCTTGTGTGTGTGTGTGTGTATTTGCTTCGATATATTTAAAATTTTAAAAAACTAACGGAAAAGTTAACACCGTTAGCACTCGGTTTATTTTTGTGAAACAGTTAACTAGTTGGGATTATCATTGTAAACTTTTCCGGTACAGATTATTTTCATAAAATGTGTAAACGTAGGGATTATTGATTTCAATTCGCCATAATATTATGATGTACTATGATTTTGGTTAAGTTTTATATTTCACCTTTTTGACATCTAAATTCATTGATTATAATACTATAATCGAGTTCATTTCACTTCTTTTATAATGGATAATAAAGCATCAAATTATAAAACTATGATCAAGACTATTCTTCTGTAAAATTCTTGAAATATTAATCAATATCAATATAAAGAAAATAAGGATAGTGAAAAGAAAGTGATTTGTAAAGCACAATGTGATTATAATAGTAGTAAGAACACTGACCACACTAATACACTCTTACCATACTAGTATATTAGTTACATTTTTCCCTATAAATTTGATTTTAATACATCTCACTGGTTTCCTATGGCCTCCATGAAATTTGTCTCATATCATATTTAGTGGTATTTGAATATAACCGCCTCCATGAAATTTGTATCATATCATATTTAGTGGTATTTGAATATATGGACCGAATTCATTCTTACATTGTTCACATTTTCCTTCATAATTGCAATGTCTCGATTATATGAATTAAGAGCAAGTTTGATAGCCGCAAATTTCGGCTCAACAGCAAACTCTTCTACCACAGACACAATCTTCTACTTTCTAGACATTAATAGTGTAATCATTAAAATAAGTAAATTACTTTTTCAATTAAATTGACTGAAAGTGTTATGAAAAACTATTTTAATTATTTTTTCATATATTAAATCATTTAAGCTGACATCACCTGGGGGATAGGGAGAATCACAAAAAGGTCGAACCAGAAGCCGTCGAGCGAGCGGAGGTAGTGTTTGGCAACCGCACGCGCGTCCCAAACGAGTTTCCCGCAGCCCACCACGAGCGACTCTCTGGACACGTAAGCAAGCCGGAACTGCAGCCACAGGTGGCAGATATGGACGGCGTCGACGCACGTGCGGAGGACGGTGACAATCGCCGCCAGGCCGCCGTCCATGTAAATGGAAGGCGAGCCATCGCGGCCGATGGATAGAGCGTAGAAGAAGAGAGGATCAATGGCCAACGCCATGCCACGCGCCAGCAGGAACGCCCGGTTCCACCTCTGCACGCGCTTGCTACGAGGGTCCATCACACGCGCGAACGTACGGGGTCCAGACCGGCGCTGGCCGGTCCAAGACCGGACATTGAGGGACGAACCGGGCTTGTTTTTAATGGGAATTAGGGATGAACCGGCAGAAGCCTCCCATTCCGGCTGGTTCGCGTTGTCGCAACTGGTTGAGTGGAAAACCGGAACCCCAACTTGCGTGCAGGCATAGCACTCCGCCGTTGACAAGAATCCGGCCTGGTTTTCGTCGTCATTATAATATTTGTCTTCGCCTTTTTCAACTGATTTTTCTCTCGTGCAAAACCAGCTACAAATAAAACATGTGCAAATCAATATATATTAGTTATATAATTACAGCAACAACAAATTAAAGCATTAGAAAATGAAGGAATTGAGACCTGAGGAAGGGGGAGTGAAAGCTGGGATAAGAAGGCATCTTCGGTGGGAAACCATGGGAGGAAGAAGCAGGAATGGTGGGTGAATTATTGAGCTATCTCTCTCTCTCTCAGCTCTGAGAAACAACAGATAGATTCCTGCGGTATGATTGTTTGAAGGATAATGAGTTGTGTTAAGTTAATGATTTTTTTTCTAAATATGTCAGGACCGCTTCGTCTGAAGTAAATTGATTGTGTCAGTTAAATTTTAGAGAAATGCTACCGTATACAGGGTACACAAAATGTCGGTTACAGACAATTGGTATGAAGTTGCCTGTGAACAAAGACATGAATTTTCTGTACATACAGACAAATTTTGTCTGTGTCCACATTTACTTTTTTTGTAAAAAGTACACTGACAGCCGTCTGACACTAACATCAGTTTGTAAATCAATCAATATATGTGGAGTGCCTGTGTGTACAGACAATTTTTTCATGTTGCACAGACAATTATTTGTCTGTGTGCACAGACATTATTTACCACACAGACAATAGTTGTGCGACTCACAGACAATAGTTGCATGTGTGTTCAATTTTAGTTTTCGGTGTGATCAATTTCAATTGTCTAGTTGAATTGAAAATTTCATTGTGTATATACATCCAAATCAAAATGATGTAGTTGTATATGTAATCAATTTACATGTAATTTCACCACCGACGGTAATTTACATCAATTTACATCTTAATATAGCACTTTGTTGATTCAAACTTTTCCGATGTGGGATTCTAACACCCCTCCTCACGACCAAACACTTCGTCTGGATCGTGCCGTCATTCATTTTTTCCGCCGGTTCGTCATTGTCATTTTTTCATAATCGTGTCGTCATTTTTCATAAACGGGCCCACACCATGGATTGATTTGGCTTTGATACCATATTAAGACATGGGGTTCCATCCTAAAAGGTCAACCTGATAGGAGGAGTATCCCACATCTTAATATAGCACTTTGTTGATTCAAACTTTTCCGGTGTGTGATTCTAACAAGCACATGTTCCACTTTGTTAAAAAATGAATGTGTTACTACTACTTCTTTCTCACTGTCTATTAATGGAATGTTACATGGTTTTATCAAAGAAAAGAGAGGACTGAGGCAAGGTGACCCCATGTCACCTGGTCTGTTCATACTATGCATGGAATATCTCTCCCGATTACTAAACCATGAAACTAGTAAACAAGGGTTCCATTTTCACCCCAGGTGTAATGAGATGAAGGTGTCTCATCTCATCTTTGCAGATGACTTGATGCTATACGCAAAAGGGGATTACACATCTGTGAGGGTCCTAATGAAATGCCTGGACTCGTTTAAAGAAGTGTCGGGACTTAATGTAAATCTGGAAAAATCCAATGTCTTCTTGGCAGGGGTACACGGATAGGAAAGGGAGGATCTACTCGCTCTTTCGGGTTTTCAGGAAGGAGGTTTCCCTATTAGGTACTTGGGTATCCCACTGGCTCCCATAAAAGTCTCCATAGCCCAGTACTCTCCTTTTATTGAAAAAATTGAGGGTTATGTGGCAAAATGGAAGGTTAAAACTATGTCTTATGTAGGGAGAATTGAATTGATTAAAGCAGTAGTCCAGGGTGTTCAATCTTTTTTGTTACAAGCTTTCCCTATTCCTATGGCTATCCATAATCGAATTATAACAACTTGTCGACAATTTCTTTGGGATGGGAAACATGCAAAGGTTGCTTGGTGTGATATCTGTAAGCCAAATGAAGAAGGAGGACTTGGACTTAGGGATCCAAAGACCTGGAACCTTGCCCTACTTGGGAAAACTCTATGGAATATTCATGCTAAAAAAGACTCTTTGTGGATAAAATGGTTTCATGGTGTATACTTAAAGAGGTGTTCCATTTGGGAGTGGAGTCCAAACAAAAGAGACTCCCCTTTGTTGAAGCAGTTAGCTAAAATCAAGGATATGCTCCTTCTGTCCTTTGGCAACACGAATGGAATTATCGCTCAAATAGGGGCAAACTGCAAAAATGGGGAGCTGGATTCCTCTAACCTATATGATATCATAAGGAGAAAATCGGTTAGAAAGTCATGGATGTGTTTCATTTCGAAAAATTATATTCCCCCTGATTTTCTTTTATTCTATGGCTTTGCTTTCGAAATAGATTATCCACAGCTGGAAATCTTTGGTATATGGATGTGCATAGGAATTGTGGTTTCTGTCATACCCATTTCGAAACTGTGGAGCATTTGTTTTTCGTGTGCCCGGTGACTAGTACCATTTGGAAGGTTATTTGCGAGTGACTGGGAATTAGAAGACCTCTTCATACCCTCCATAGTTCAGTAAAATGGATGAAAAAGGAGTGGAGGGGTGCAAGACTAACTAGCAAAGCTGCTAGAATTGCTCTAGCTTGTACGGTTTACTCAATCAAGAAAGCCCGAAATACCGGACTGTTTGGAGGGGTAAAAGCCACGAGTGATGAACTGATTTTGCAAATCAAAGTGCTTACTTACAAGATTTTATATAGACTTTATCCGCCGAACATGATAAACTTCTGATGCCCCGATAGATGGGTTACTAGTTTACGGAACAGTTTCTATCCATTTATATGAACCCTGTTGGTTCCTATGAGTAGTGTGGCTGGTTTGTGTTCACAAAGGACTGTTTTTGTGCTTCTTGATAGCTGGTTTTTGTAATGTGGTTGTTTTTGTATGATCTGTTGTTGGTAACTTTGGGGGTATGCCCCTTGAACTCTGTAATTTGTTCCCTATTCATAACATTTATCTTTTATATAAAAAAAAAAAGAACTTAACGTTATTTTTCAATTTAGCATTTCATTATTACATGTTTTATATAATTTGGTCCGTCCAATTGAATTTTGAACATGCGATTTGTCAATGTCGGGTCTGTTAGTAGTCAAAACTTGCTTCGGAAGTTGTTGGCACTCATCTTTTGCTGGTTTATAGGGTTGGTGATAATGTTGTGACGTGGGGTTATGACTAATTTTTATGATATCAAAAGCTAAATACAAAATGTTTCCTTAAAAACAATAATTTGAGCAAAAATTGTAATGAAATTCTTTCATCAAAATGGGAAAACTTTGTAATCAACATGTACACACATGTGGGTATGGTTATGTTTGTTCTAGTTTATCCAACAATCAAGTAATAAAAACACAAAGCACAGAGTAGGCAGAGTAGATGATGAAGAACGGTGTATTCAATAGCTACAGTGATATGAGAGCTTCCTCTTCTCTCTGGAACATTTGCATGCATGAATTGTGGCCCAGGTTACATTTACGAAAGCTTACCTTTTAGTTACGGAGTATATAATAGCAGAATTAACGGCTTCCGTATTAAACCGGACTTATAGGGCAAAATATATAATTGGCCCAAAGTTAATAACTAAACTATTTAATACATAAATACAAATATAACAAATATAATTGGACACAATAACATAGTCTCTTAAAGGTTTAAATGGACCGATTCCCACAGTTAAAATCCTTCCATTGTGAGTGGTTTTGAGTTCAAGTCAATAAAGATAAATTTGAGTCTTTTTCGCAAATTAAATGATAATATGTTAGCCCCCAGGGCTAACTCAAATGATAAAAAAAATTAGTCTCGCCTCAAGCGATAATGTGAGAGTTAACTTCTTGTGGGAAACCTGCTAGTGTATGACCAATCAACGACAGTTCTCTTGGGAGCTATGCTAAGAACATGAGGGAGGATACACATAATCAATCAGTTAAGAGCGATGTCTTGTGCGTGGTTCTATGTAGATAGTGGTGGAACCTAATGTATTGTTTGAGCGGCTCAGATTCACATCACTCAAGAGCTTGGAGTGGGTTCATAATATAGGGACTCAAGATTAATCCGGCGACATCAAGATCACCCAAACTAATAACAAAGTTGTTCACACACATGATTTTTATATGGACCAATGGTTAACACCTTTCTTTCTTTTTTTCTTTTTGTACAATACTAACTAGTAACTATGACTAAAGATACCACAATTCGGAGCAGATCCGTAAGATTGATTTAAATTAGGTTAAATGATGATGAGTAGTGGAATAAATATAATAAATAAAATAAACAAAAACTTCCTCCAAAATTATAAAAATTGATTTGCCCTCAACTTGAATTTATGAACAATCATAAGCTTAACATAGATATGGTGTGTTATGTGAATATATAATTCTTAGGAGTTGTACCTTTTTAAAATTGAAAATTTCATCATATATGTCAACCATTCTTTTATTGTACTAAAAGCCAAGGACTGTTCACTATGTGCAAGCACAAAGTAAGAAATGCAGTAATTGCAGTAGATGACTTCTGCCTCACATACTCCTCCAATGCTTCTTCCTTTTCATGCATTAACTTTGCCCTTCTTCTCAAACTCTCTGACACCTGTTCCTGCACAAACTCCTGAAAAGATTTCATGGTCTCAAAGGTAAGCCTCTTAGTCAAGTCAAGAATGAACTTTGTGTTTCTAGCCAAAACATTGCTTTGGAGATGTTGATTGTTATTGCTCAAGACTTGATGAGATGTTCTGATGAATGTCTCCACTGTGTGTTGGCATAGGGTAACCAGAATGTCTCTTACTTCGGCTTCGTGCTTGGGGTTTGTGAGTGCAGAAAAGATGTCACCAAAGGTGTTGGTGTTCATCGTCTTCTCCAGATATACTGATACGGCTGTGCTTACAGAGAGTTGAACGCAGTTTTCAATTATCTCTCTGCACTTTTCGTCGTAGAGTACATTGTTTACCCACCTAGTGAAAGAATAAAGTCTTGTGTTAATAGAATGGTTTAGAGATAATTTCATAATTACTTGGCGCACTTCATCCATTAACGACTATCACTAACCTATTTTAATTCTAACAAATTGATAGAGGGCGATGAAAATCAGATGGTGTGATTGAGATCATATAGGGTATGGTTTGTTTGGCATAATTAGTACTCCATAAAATACTTTTGCTTCCTCATTCCTCAAAAATCTTCCAACTTTCTTCTTTGGCATTCCAAAACAAACTTTCATTTTCCTTTTTGTAGTAAAGAATTTTTTGTTCATAACAATTCTTACACATTTCTCTTTCCTTCGCACAATTCTCCAACACACAATAGTCACTATTTTAATCCTCGTGCCATTTGTACTATGGAAGAACAATTATGGACGGAGGGAGTATTAGTTTTATAGCAACCGTTAGCTTTTACTGACCGAACAGATCTTAAATGGAAAATGTGATAGTTTGGTAGAAAATTGACTGTTCGATTTAATTCTGTTTGATATACAAGTTGTTGGACTAAATAATGCAAAAAGTTACTGACTTTTCTCATATGCTAAAAGTAACTTACTTTTCACGACAAACATAAAACTGCAAGCTTTAGAGACTTATTAAATAGTATAAAAGTTAGAAGGTTTCAACGCAAACATCCAACTAGAAACTTTAAAGCTTTAAACAGTTTTTAAATAATACAGAGTATAAAGGTAGAAATTTATGTCTACCAAACATGCACATAACATATAGTCTCTTTATCCCAAAATTATCTTTCTACCTTATTTTGTTTGTACTTTTGGTAAACTTTTGCTTTGAAAATTGAAAGCAAAATTGACCCCTACTTTATTACGGAGTATTCATTTACCTCGTTTAGGATTACTACGTTGCTTTACTACAACAAGAGTAATTTTGGACATTTACTTTTTTCTACTTCAAACCATGTGTAAAGACGATGATATGCAATAAACTATATGATGGGATCATACCTCATTCCATCGGCCGGACTGTCTGAATAGAACGCCGCCGTGACCAAGTTATTGGCGAAGCTCCCCACGACCGCCGACGCAAAACCAGAGCCAGCATCGGTGAACAACTTATCCAGAACCCGATCAACGCCGAACCCAGAATCTGATGTTAAAAAACCAGTACCAGCCGTGTTTTGGCAGCCTTGAAGAACACCCGCGGTTACAGACGCTGTGATCCTAACCAGAGACTCTGAGACCTCCTCTGATTTCACGATCTTGGAAATCTGCCTTATACTTGGAGGAACTTGATCCGAATCTGACTGTATAAATTCATTCAGATCTTTTGAAAGAATGGAAATTGTATTAGCTGAATTAGATGCCATTTCAGCTAAAGAAGCTAAGGAGCCAAATAATCCCAAAAATCTCTGCCTCCTTTTCACCATAGCTGGTGAATTGTAAGATCTATATGCACTGTAACTAGTGAATCCTAAGATTCCCAGAGCAAAAACCCACTTCTTGTTCTTTCTTGTATAATAACTCAGCCCTCTTTTCACTGATTCTATATCCATATTCTTCACCCTTTCATCGCCATAACATCTTCATAGTTTGGGTCTTTGGGATAAGAAATAGAAGTTCTTATTTTTTTCAAGTGCGAACATACTCCCAAAGACAAGCAGGGGATAAGCAAAATGTTTAAAAACTTAGCGACATCCATGTTTAAAATGGCGGCTAGCGGATATGGATGTATGATAGTTTATTCAGTTAATGAGCTATCTTCTGCTGTCATAAAGGTGGTGTTATTATTGGTTGTTGGCTTTGATAAGTTGTTGGGATGAAGACTCCCGCTGAATGAAGACATTTGTGACATCACAAGAGTGGGCATTACAACTTGGATAGCCATGTCTTCGGGATTAAAACGAGTTAATATGATTGATATTAAATTGATAAAATAGGAATAATGTTAAGACTCAGAAGTTCATCTTTAAAGGTCAATCTAATAGCAGTAACCCAGATATTAATATACTCCGTAGTACTTGATCCTTTCACAAGTTTTCGGTATAAGAATTCAACAAATAATGTAAAAATAATTTAAAATCATATATAAATTTTGTCAAATTTGATATGAGACCATTTAATGATACAAATTAAAATGAAAAGATTGAACGATGTTAACGTGACGGGAGGGAATAACTACTTTCACTTGAATTATTTTTAGATCAAAACTAATTTGGGACGCCTTCTTCCTTATTTTGTGGGCGCATAAGGCTTTTAAGTGGCAAATTAAATCCATACTAGTCATATCATCAATAGTCATGCCGTTCTTCACCTTAGAATATTGAATTTTTGTACTACAATATACTCATTTAAGTACTTAAATGTTATCAGCAGTTGTATCAATTTTCCATTGGGCAATTATTATAACTTCAAACAAAAATTATGGCAAGATAAAGAAAGAGTTACGGGATATAAAGTCCAAACTTTATTGAATAACTGAAAATAATAATTCTGATTTCACTAGCCCAAAGCCATAAAAGACTACCTGAAGTATAAGTCCAATTGAGATTCTCTGCCGCACGACAGAGTGCTTTGTGGGCAGGGGGTCGTCGGATGGGAGAAGTCTCGAGATGTGTACCTTGAAATCTCAAACAATTGATGCTTTGATCGGACGGTCTCCAAAAGCCGAGCACTGTGCATTACTTTAAAGCAAGACGGAGGTTCCGGATCCGTATAAATCATCATTAACTTTAGCATACCCTTGATACTTGAGATATTAAACTGTGAGCCGCTCGCACAATAGATTAGTACACCTTCGTGTATAACAAATCGCGTGCAATTAATAAAGCGTGACCATGAGTATCAAAGTAGCTTTCGATAGAACCATTACTATTTACTAATATGTCAACACCTTCAAGTTCTCCACAAGAAGAAAATTCTGAAGCGGGAATTAACACTCGAGATAAGGGCTAGGAGAACTTAAGTTTGAACTATGATCTACTTAGGCCATCCCTACTTGTCATGTCTTACCTTCTTGTCTATCGATATTATGCAAACAATGTCCACAAAAATGTCCAGTTTAAGTGTGAGTAAAGTATTTATTAGAGTGCTGACGTGTTAACACCAAAGTCCAAGTCAAGATGGTAAAACCAAGTCCATTACATTACATTTCAAAAGCATGTCCGACAAATATAGATAGCTACTTGCATAATTTACCATAAGTTAGACATGGGATCGGAGCAAAAGATATACTTAATTAACTCAATTTACCAAGATTCAAATAAGGGTGTACACATTACTTAAATAAGGGTGTACACATTACTTAATAAATGTTGAGTTATAACTTAATATTGAGAGATTCAAAAGAGAGTGCCAATTAATAAAGTATGGCATCATTACTAGATGTTAATTAGTATTGACTTGTTATGCATTCTCTAGATATATAAACGAAGTATATAGCATAACATGGGACACGCATATGACTTGTTATACTATATTGTCTTATAGGTTATTAGGTTGCACTTAATACATGTATATACGAAGTTTGTGACGTCATCGTATAAAACAAACTATGTTGCACGGAAACGTGAAAATTATGATGAAACGTGAAACGTCAACTTTTTTGCTCAAAAAACACTTGTTGGGAGAGTTTCCAAAGAGTTTCCGAAACGGAAACGTACTTTTTCCCGGAGTTTCCGTACTACATAGAGAACTACTACAGACATGAAAATCCACGCATAACCAACATGAACACTCCACTCTTGCAAACATTCATTGACTAAACGAATTACAAATTGCGTGAGACACAAAGACTATATATGGCCACTTCCATAGTGACACTTCCTAATTACACAACTTTTTGTAGGGGAGGCATGTGAAGATGCCAAAATGCAAGATGGACTTTCAAGATATGGATGACACCCAATCAAGTTACCTTGTACCTAGGACATCACATATGCTAATAAAGTTCGAATAAGTGACAAGGTGATCACATACACTCCTCAAGCGTGGAACACCATGAACATATATATACTACCTATAACCTAAGCATGACCAACCCCAATATCTTTAGAAAAATGGTTTTGTACATATATAATTCGGAAACACCGAGTTGAGTCGGGTCACATTAAAGCATTATTATCTATGAAATTTGGTCAAGACAAATCGTGTCTATATAACTAGTATCTCTGAATAGGCATTGATTTATGCACACACAAATATCACTTTGCTCTAATTTGTGTTATTTGCATAAAAGTATTTGACACATACTCCGTATAAACATATGTATGTGACGTAGACATTTATAACTCAACATTTATTACTAAGCTTGACATTAATCGTTCTAGTTTAATTAAAAAAAGGACGACACCCCATTCCTGAGGGTCCCCAACACCGACCGGACGACACGATGGGAGGATGTAAATTGAACTATAATCACAATCTGACAGATAATTTAATTAAACATAGTTAAAAATGCAATAGGAATTCCACACACAAAAATGTCAAAGCACTTCATTTAGATCATATAATTTTTTCGCATAATCAAACTATGCACGAAAGATACGAGTTTTTAGCCCATAACGGCCTGTTTGGATTGAGTGTTGAGGAGTGTTAATAATGGAAGTGTTAGTAAGTGTTGATGCTAACACTTGTTTGGGAGAAAAATCCAGAGGTGTTAGTAATGGTTAGGAAGTGTTAATAATAACCTTCCCAACACCTTAATTGTCCATTTTTTTAACACCCCGATTTGGAGTGTTTTGAAGTGTTGGACAATTATTACCCTTCCCATTTACCCGAAAAACATAAAATGCTTCGACATTTCACTTTAAATGTCTTTCCCACGGGTTTGATGGTTTGTTTTTTCATCTCTTCTCTTTAATCGTTTCTTTTGCCTCAGGGTAAAATTATTAACAATTCCATTATTAACACTTCATTCATTTGACTCTCCCAAACAAGATAAATTTATGTCCAACACTTACACTTCCCTTCCCTTCCGAACCCTTAGTACCACTTACTAAAACTTCCATCATTTTTTTTTTGGGTTTTTTACGAGAATATTACTAAAATAAAACTTATTTACATAAATATGACTATTCATTACTACAATGTAGTGTTGTGGTAACTAAAGTTCAAAACTTGAACATGGATTACTATGATTTATTACTACTCTAGTAATGAATCATATTTTTGTAAACCATCTTTATTTTGGTCATATTTATGTAATTATTTCTTTTTTTTTTCCAAACACTCTGTCCAAACAAAACGGAGGAGAAACGACGAAAGAGAGAAAGATGAGCAGGAAGGAGGAGAAACGACGAAAGCTCCATGAAGCTCTCCTTAAAGCGCTCTATCCGCCTCCATCATCGCCTCCTCATCGCCAAGTACTAAGCTTTACAACTTTAAAGATATTTTATTCTTCTGAGTATCACACACTGATTATATTTTTAACAGGAGGAAAGGAGCGGGGGAGCCGGGTGCACTCATACAGAAAGTCTCGATTTAGATCTCGTTCCAGGTGCTTGTTTTGCTTCCAATATTCTAATCAATTTGAACTATACTGATACGCTAATAGCCAGATTGAATTAAAATGCAGATGATTTTGAGAAAGAAAGGAGCTCCTCTTCTTCTTCTTCTTCAAGCGATGAGGAGGGTGGGTGTGAAGCTCAGAAATTGACTAGGGCTCAGAGGAAGCGCATCCGCAGAACGAAGCTCAAGGAAGCTGCTTCCCGTCGCCAGAAAATCATCGGCCCTTTGTTGCCCAATGCAAGCGTTGAGAGCGGTGCGGAGAACGTACAGGAACATCTTCCAGGTGTTTGTCAAAATGCCTACCCGCCAGGTATCCCTCAAGTATAGCAATATATACAGAGTATATACTCCGTAATATACTCTTCTTATGAAAGCTAGTCAATTTTGACTTGCATTTAGATTAATAAATTAAAGTTGTGTGATTCAAATATGTGTTAAGGGGAGAAATACTATGAAACACAAATTTAAATTTGTTGCTTTAGAAGAAAATGAAAAACCTTTTGGGGACAGTTAAATAATGTAATCTGTCAAAACTTTTTGGAACAGAGGGTTGTACTTTTATATCTATTGTACATGACCTCTTGTGTTAGATATCCATTTTTTATGCCATATTAACTTATTAGATTGGCTAATCCTGTTACGCTAGTTATCAGACACATTTTTAGCAAATTCTATTTCAAACGATGACAATTATTAACTTTAAGATGATATTGCATACTCACTGAGTATAATTTTCAATTGGTTAACTAACAATAACATCCAACCCTTATTCCCAAAAGCTTTTGGGTTCACCAATTAGTTAACTAAGATATAAAAAATAATAAATACAGAGTATGATTTTCAAATTCAAGTGTACCATTACTTCATTCTTTCAATTATCTTTGTTAGACACTACCTAGTGATTACATAAGAGACTTATTTGATTGGAGTATCTCTTTAGTTTCTGACTTTCAGTAATATATTGAACTCTTAGTAAAAGCGAAGTTGAACAACTAAAAGCAAAGTACACGGTTACTGGATTAAATGTAACCAAGTAACCATGGGGATAATTCATAAGTTGAGTTGTAATCCAGTAAGTTTTTTTTGGTCATATAATCCAGTAAGTTGAATGAAGCAAAAGTAATAAATTGAACCCAGAAAGCAACTTGAATGAGTAAATTACTTCCTTCAATTTAGTTCTTTGCCATGAATTTACTTGGTTAAAATATTCCAGTAATTTACTTGCTTTCAAGAAGATTACTTGCTTTTAACCAACATATGATGGTACAATTTGAATGACTTAAAATTTAATCAGTAAATATTCAGGAGATACCTTAACCAAGTAATAATAATAATAACTCTCATAATAGAAAGGGGAAAATAATATAAATACCCTAAACTTTGAAGGGGTGTGAGATATATACCTCAAACTTGCATATGTAATATATATACCTCAAAGTTTATGTGAAAGTTATTTTTGCACCATGATTATATGTTTTTTACAAATGTAAATTTAATGCAATAAGTACACAATTTAAAATGCTCTAAGCTTTATGTGGATGTAGTTAACTGTTAACATTCTAAAATTTCATTTGTGAACTAAATTGGGGTATGTATATTATATGCGCAAGTTTGGGGTACTTTCCTCACACCCCTTCAAAGTTTCGGATATTTAATTATTTAAATTATTCTCCCCTAATAGAAAACTTGAAGAACTAAATTGAACATTGGCAATATTATTTTTACCTATGCAAGTAACTCAATAAGTAATTGGAATTTCTTGGTCATACGAAGTACTGGTACCAACTAGGCAACTACCAATATCTTTTTTACTTGAGTGTCTCAAAAGTCTGAGGCATACCATTACATGGAACTTAAGTTCAAAGACTAAGCAAACAAATTCACAAAATATGTGTCTTGGTACTAAAAGTGGTTCTTGTGCTTGGGTGCATTCTTTCCCAGAGACTGCACAGTGTACAAAGAAGAATAAGGTGAAGAACAGAAGGATGTGCAAGAAGTTAGGTTGTGAGAGGTCCAATAGTAGCAAGCAGTGATGCTGGTCCGGCTCCATTCAACCATACAATCTCGAGTGATTCTTGGCAATATTCTAATGGTGAAGTGGGATTATCTGTCCACCCGGTTGACATACGTGTGCTACTTTTTGTTAATGCGAACACAAATTCTGGTTCTGATGTAGTTATTGTATTGGTTTTAGCTCGAAATAGTGAGTCTTAATTGCTCTTATTATATATAGAAATCTTGTTCTTTGTCTACTCTTAAATTAGTATGCTTTGTTCTTCGATATGTAGGAATAGCAGTTTTCTAGCATTCCTCACTGAAATTTGATTCTCCCATAATGGGGGAGCATAGTTTGATAGTTTCACAAGTGTCATATTTCAACATTATGTGATTTTAGTCACTAGTTGCTTATAGTATGCTCTCTTTTTACATTTTTCTTCTTTAACTTTCTGCTCCAGTTCTACAAAACTTTTCCTAGATAATATTTCAACGAAATTTTTGGTTCCGATAGGGCCTAGTAGGGACGTCTATTGGGCTGTGCAAACAGTGCCCCTACACGGGGCCTATAAATGATTAAGGCCCATAATTTTTCAAAAACCTCTAGTATATGTGTATCTATATATAGAGAAATGATCATGTCCTGCCAGAGTGTGGGTGTGGGTGTGGGTGTGGGTGTGGGTGTGGGTGTGGGTGTGGGTGTGGTGGGTGTGATTGTGAGTGTGGGTGTGAGTGTGGGTGTGAGTGTGAGTGTGTGAGCCCAACTAAATAACAACGAAACAACTCAAAGCTCTCAACTTGATTGTGTACATATCAAGCTTGAAATCCTAAATTTTCCACAATAAATGAAAAGAAAGCGGGCTCTAAAACAATTCTATCAGATTGGGGAAACGGTTAAATCTTCACTCTTCAGTGCGTTTTCCAATTAATCATGAAACGTTGAAACACAATCGGTCCTTTCAGTTATGTTCTTCCATTCTTAAGTTCTTCCTCTTATTTGATCAACCGAGAAGTTTGGGTGCTCGGGCAAAGAGGTTAGCAAACACTTCATTTTAGAATTTGTTTAATTTATTTTTTTTTTGAAAATTAATTATGAAATACTTCTTATCTCCGGTTCTTAATTCAGCGATTCAGCATTTTAATTATTTCAATTCTTTTAACTAGCTTTTCTTTGCTTTTTTGAAGGTTGAGTTTTTCTTCGTGTGAATTGAAGTGTTAGAGAGGCTCTTGTTACTTTGGGATATCACTGTCATTTTGTTTATGCGGCATCATTTCTTTAAGTATTAAGTTCTTCCATACCCTTTCATGGTTTGAATTTTTCATTTTGACTGATTCTGATTGTTTAATTGTGAATGATTTAAGTTTTATAGTGAATTTGGTTTGTTGTCTTGTTTTAAGCTCATTATTATGCCTCCTGGAATGAAAAAATATGAATTAGGCCATGAAAAGTTGAAGAAAAAAAAGAAGCTTGATGCATTAATCAAGTCTAAAAAACTGGTATTAATAAGTTTATGAAAAAATGAGGAGTTTTCTAACACAAATAAAAAGCGGGATGATTTTGACTCTTTCATACTGAATAAAGTAACAATATCCTAACGGAGACTAATAATAATAGTAGATATGACAAATATAGGACCAAATTTTATAGGGGTGGGCAAGGTCCAGGACGGTCCGGGATTTGGCTTATCCCGATCCCGTCCCGGTTTTATAATAACGGTCTGTTACGGTACGGGATAAGTCTTTATCCCAATGTTTTAAAACGGGACCGGGACAACCCGAGAAAAACCGGGACGGTTCGGGATGTCCCATAAAATATGCATTTGTGAAATGTGATATAAAAATAAGCCATAACATCAAAATAAAGACGTAACTATTTTTACAAATTTAGCTTCCCTATAAAGTTAAGTAAAACCTTTAATTAACTATTTTTAATTTTTGTCTTGTAAATTTTTTTGGTCCTCCTAATCTTGTGTTTCCTCTAGTAGAATAGTAACACAAAATATTTTTATACTTTGTAGTACACTCGTAATTATTCAATACCACATTAAATTAAATATCATATCTATACAGACACTATATATATATATATATATATATATATATATATATATATTCTAGTAGTTATTTTGAAAATATTAAATCTATAACAACACTATAATTTGGAGTAGTAGTTCTTCCATCATAAATAATATTCCGCACGTAATAATATATTATGGATCAGTATTGGAATGAGAATTAAACAAATTTTAATCAAAAGAAACAAAAGAAACGAGACTAAGGGAGACATGAAATAAGATAAAATTACACTAGCGAGACTAAAGACTAGAATGTTTTAATTGGGTTTGGCTATTACATAGCATTAGAAATTTAAAATAACATATTAATTTCAAACGGGACACCGGGACGGGACATGATATTTTATAGCCATCCCGGTCCCGTCCCGGTTAATATCGGTGTGGGACCGGTTCGGGATGAAATAATTGCATCCTAAATGGATCGGGAGAGTTTCGGAACGGTATTGGGATTTTACGGTTTGGGACACCGGGATCGGGATCGGGATCGGGATTTTACGCAAATGTGTACCGTTGGTCACTATTGCGGCAAATGTGTACCGTTGCTGACTTGCCAATGATGTGTGCCGTTAGTCAAGTCAAAGCTGAAGAAGGCGTGATCTTGCAAATGTCGAGCACACACATGATTTGTTAGGGTTTAGGGGTTGAATCGGGTTGTATCAGGTAGCTGTAACGGGTTAGATCGTATAACTGTAATGGGTCTGGTCAGGTAACTCTAACTGGTCAAACTAGCTGGATTGGATAACTGTAATTGAGCAGGTCGGGTAGTTCGTCGGTGGACGGGCGAACGTTGGTCACTGACCAGACAGATATTGGTCACAGGACAGACGAATGTTGGTCACTGGATGGGTGAACGTTTGTCACTGAACGAGTGGAAATTTGTTACTGGGCGGAAGCCACTATGTCACTGAGCGGAATTTTTTTGTCACTTACGAATTTTAGATTTTTGGTCAATAATAATTTTTTGTCACTAATGGATTTTTGTCACTATTGTATTATTGGTCATGGTGGCATTAATTTAGCACCAATGGGTGAGATTATATTAATATAAAGCTATAATAGTCTCCTAACCTCTTTTTTAATCTCATTTTTGAAAACTAGGAAAAAAAGTCGTTGTTTTGTCCATGGTACTTTTTTTAGTAATATGTTATACATAACAATAACGAAAAATATAACAATGACGGTGAATATGTCATTATGATGGTAATGATGAAGATGATGATGACAACAACAATGACGACGGTGGCGACAACGACAACAACGAAAACAACAAAAATGACAACAACGACAACAACAAGATACATTATGTTAACATGAACTCTTTTTTTCAGGATACATTCTCATGGGTAATGAAAGATGTTGATTACCTCTGCCTAGTTGTTCATCAAGAGACAACTAGTATGACTTTTCATATGTCGTGCTCGTTAGGCAGCATATATGGTGTTGGGCAACTATTTTAATAATTAGTGCTACATGAATAGGATTTAATGCTACAATTATGAGAGCTAATAATGCAATAAATTGTCCATTTATACGTTTTTGCACCCTTTTGAGTGAGTAAATGTAAGACGAAGGGGATAGGATTAGCTACTTGAACTGTAATCTGATTTTTAGGAAGAATCTTGCGTTGAAACCGTCGGATAATGGAGGAAATTGGCAGACGAAACCTCAAGACAATGGACGAAACTCCTAGGAGAGCATTAATTACTTCTTCTATAAATATAAGTTATCCATTGTAAATCACAATCATTATTACTCAAAAATACATTGAATTCTATTTATAGCTTCGAGTCTATTCGCATACTTCTTGATTTTCTTCTTGTTCTTGTACAAAACCCATTTCATACATATATTTCTTTTAATTAGTTTTAGTTTAAGGAAAATAGCTTAAACATATTTATATTTGCAGATTCTTGTTGGGCACTTGCTACGAAAGTCGTGGTTTTAGGCAGAGTAGTACAAGAAAGAAAGAAAAGGCACGATTGGACAGATTCAAACACTCGTCTATCTCGACCATCGTCACAAGAATTGCTTGATTTAGTGGCTCAATACTAGTACAATGATGAAAATAATGACTCTGTGAACCATATCAATGGTGAGGAAAAAAAAAAGATAAAGACGTTAAAGTGCAAATAGGGGAATTAGAAAATGCGGTCTATTATGCTTTTGTGTACATCAAGTACTTCGAAGCACTAATGTAGAAAACACTTTTCTATGGGTTAAAATGCACTTTTAATGTCAGTTCCTACAACGACATAGTAGCAAACGATATGAAAAGTAGGGTTCTTTTCGTGTCGGGTAACCGTACCACTCGTACCCCTTATAGAATGTTTTTTATAACGGTTTTGAATTTAACTGTTGTCAAATGTTTTCGGTGTCAGTCTAGTATAACTCCACATAAAATCCTTTTTATATGTGTTAATTTACCAACCGTTTTTGAATCTTTTTAAAAGCTAAACCATATTTTCCATAGATTATGCATAATATAATCTCATTTCTTATTCCATAATTAACATAATGAAACCTTTGCATGAGAATTTTGGATATATATTACATAATAGTAGTACCAAACAATCCAAGCAAACAATACAGAGTTTCACAAGTTCATCCAAGCAAAAACTACAAAGTTTCACAAGTTAATCCAAGCAAAAACTACAAAGTATCACAATTCACAAGTTCATCCAAGTAGAAGTAAAAGTTTCACATGAAACCAACACTACTCATTCTAGACATCAAAATAGAACTAGATTTGTTAATAGAAAATGCTTGTGGTGTCACAAACAAATGACGCCCAACGCTCTCTTGTCTCGGTAATGTCTCGTTCACTGAATGGCTCTTGAACATTAAATGTCTGCAAAATCAAAAATAAAAATAGAAACACATTCAATAAAATATGAATATGAAAATGGAAGTAAAACTTTGCATAAAAAGTAAAATACAAGAGTAATAACTATAAATTTAATGAAGCACAAATCAAAAAATTCATCACCTCGATCCATCAATCAACAACAACCGTAGATATTATAGTCTACATATGCCTCATAACATAATGCACTCATAGCTTCCTGATAAGTCTGTATTTAGACATGCATTTGATGTGTGTTGGGATTGGATTTTGATGGTTTCTGAGCTTTAAGGTGTTGCAATTCTCAATTTTAGCTCAAGTAATGTTTAACAGGCGTTGGTTCGAGTTTTGTGTCATTTGGAGTCAAAATCAGGAATTTAGAGTTCGGCACCGGCGCTTGAGGAGCAATTGGGATGATTCGAGATGCATTCGAGAGTGATTTGAGAGCTTTGGAGGTCACCGGGAGGTACACGATATAGATTTGATGTCAAAAGAGCTCTAGGATTGGCTACGGGGTCAAAAGAAGACGAATAGAGTTTGAAAACGAGGATCAGGATGACCTTTTGTCAATCGTTCAAGCATATCTCTTTGTAGAAACAACCAATGGACACGATTCAAGTTCCATATGAAATCCAACTTCAAGTGCTACAAATCATATGAAGACACCTTTTCGAGAATCTGAGAGGAAGAAGGTGAAAACAGACGATGAAGTCAGATGATCTCTGCTGCGATTTCAGAATGACACCTTCCACCGTTTTGATCATATCTCTTCATTGGATGATTCAACTCACATTCGGCAAATTGGGTTGGATAGAAGACTTCAATATCTACAACTTCCATGAAGGAAGTTTTGTCAAATTCGAAAGTTTGACGCACGCCGTGCGTAGGAGAACGCACGATCGTGCGTCTGAGGCGAGAAAGCAAGGGAGACACTGCCAGCCACGCACGAACGTGCGTAGGGGGTACGCACGACGTGCGTAGCTCCGGGTTACGCGAAATTGAATCCCAATTTGGCCCAAATTCATATTTTCCCCCCTTTTTTTTTAAAAATAAGGCCTCCCTAACCCTTTTTAAGGGTTACGAACATTACGGAGAGGCCTAGGGACGAATTTAACACCGTTTTTACGCTATTTTCTTCCAAGACCCTGGGATTATTTGTAAGTTCAATTCTTTAATTAATGACAATTTATTCTATTCATCCCGATTCTTTTGATTCGTCAATTATGAGGCGTGAGTAGTTTAATTAGGGATTTGGGGTTGATAAAGGGGTTAATCATGATTGATGTCTAGATTCTTGTCAGTTTAATTGCATGAATGCCGTTTAATTTGTGTTTGAATAATTTAACTGATATCTCTTGTAACCTAGACTGCAGCTAGAATTACAATTGCATGTAGAATGAATTAAGAGAGATCTAATTTGTTCTAGGACACATTCACACACACTTAATCGTTCGCTAAGAGATTAGTAGCGATTAAGGGGCCGTAAGCTCGCTCGTTTTGGCAATAATTTAGGATCTTGTCGCATGAGAGATCAGCCTGGACCCCTAAATTATTGTACTCTTCGCCGTGAGAGCGGTAAGAACTTAGTAATGATTAGCTAGGCTCAATTTAATCAAATTCATGTAATTAGGCCTGATCTGCCAGAAATCTGGTTACCCCGGAATCGATCCCCGTTCCCTTCGTCATTAATTAGAAAGAACCCCCTAGTTTAATTGTTCGCATTAGTTTTATTTTCCAAACCAACCAATCTCGCACGACGCTTTTATTTTATTTTCTTTTTAATCGCTGAATTTAATTAATTCTTGATTCCCTTTTGCCCGTCCCTGTGGAGACGATACTCGTACTTACACCACTATATTACAATCTATTTTAAGTGCGAGAAAACTCACATCAGTTTTTGGCGCCGTTGCCGGGGACGGTGTCGGATTTAAGGGTTAATTAATTTTAGCGACTTGTTTTAGTTTTTCGTAGGATTTTTGTCTGTTAACCTTGCAGGTCAGATCTATTTATGCATACACGCTCTAAGAAGGGAGAATCACTTGTCCCTCTTAATCCTGAGATTGAGAAGTTTGCTAGACAGAACCGCAAGGTTTTTCTTGAGAAGAACGCAACCATGGAACCTACATCATCTGGAATTGCTGGGACGTCTGAGGTCCAAACTCCAAACCACTTCTGGTAACCTTGGTTTTTATGTCAATACCTCTCCCCAGTCTTCACCGCCTATTTCACCTTGAAATTACTCGGGATTTCAGAATTCCCGCACACCATTCTTTCCTCAAAATCAGGCCACACCCCAAATCAACATGACTCCGCTTTATAAACTCTTCCAAGATACCGCTACTGCTCCCGAAACCACGTTTCAAAATCAAACATATGGGATGCAAGGTATTGGGCAAAATAATCCACTCTTTCAGCCAAGACAAAACTAGCCCCAAGTCACTCAAAATCCACCCATTCATCAACCTCAAACTCAGCCCTTCCAAAACCAATTTCAACAATATCATCTGCCCCAAGCACAGCCAAACATAGCCCGTTCACATCCTATTAGACCACAGCCAGTTCTTCAACCAAGATATCAGGCTCCTCCATTCCAACATTATGTCCCATATAACAATCCGCTCTATCAGGGAGAGAGCATTGCAGATTTCCTTACTCCGGACATCACAGAATATGACAGCATTCAAGTGCAGGGAATTACTGCACCCCGCTATGAGATCAACCCAGCAGTGATTAACATGGTGTTGGCCTACAGAAGATCCAGTGGCGTACATTACCAAATTCCTGAGGATGTGCCAAACTTTCAAGATTCCTGGGCTAGATGACGATCAGGTACGGATGCTATTGTTCCATTTTTCATTGAGGGATGACGCGCAGAGGTGGTTGGATAGCAATCCACATCACCACATTCAGACTTGGGATCAGCTGCATAAGGCCTTCATAAAAGAATACTTCCCAACATCAAAGGCCATAAAGCTGAAGAAGCAGCTGCAAGATTTCAAGCAAGGTTCGTTGGAAACATTGGCTGAGGCGTGGAAGAGATTTAAAGTGCTGAGAAGAGCTTGTCCTCAAGGCAAGATGACCAATAGTGAGATTCTTTTTTGCTTCTATAGCGGAATTAGCGATGAAGGGAAGATGATGCTTGATGCTTCAGGTGGAGGAGCTTTTCCTCAATTACCATCTGAGGTGGCGGAAGAATTAATGGAGAAGATTGTTTCTAATAATGCTTCATGGTACAGCTCTCGGGACACACCTCACCAGAAGACCCCGGGGTTGTATGAGATCAATGATAATTCTGCCCTTTCTGCGAGGGTAGATGCTTTGACTAGCATGATTCAGAAGCTTGCTACAAGTGTGGAGGATAATCAAAAGAAGACGAATCTTGCTCTCTCGGTGCCCAGTGTTAATATGGTAGCCCCCGTTCCTATTAGTCCCTCTTGTACTATGTGTGGGGGACTCCATTCGCCACATGAATGCACTATGATGACATACTCGGCAGCCCCTGGAGTAGAGCAAGTTGATGCGATGAATTATCAGCAACAAGGCTACTACAATCAGCCCTACAGACAGCAGCAGCAAGGGAATTACGGGTACGTAAATCAGCAGCAGCAACAGTCTAGAAACTATAATCATCAACAAGCATCTCAGCCAGTGCAAGAGAGCTTTAAGAGAGAGACTGAGCAAAAATTTTCTAGCATAGAAGAAACACTCAAGAAACTGCTGCAATTTCAACAACAACAAATGCAAAATCAACAGCAAGCTCAACAGGAAGCAGACTCAAGGATGCAAATAACTGAGGCAAGGATACAGAACATGGAGACTCAAATGGAGCAGATCTCAAAGGCTTTATCTGAGAGGCCTCTGGGATCTCTCCCTAGTAATACTGAACCAAATCCAAGAGAACATGTTCATGCAGTCACCTTGAGGAGTGGAAAAGAGCTAGAACCTGCTGCCATGGCAAAGAAGCCCGTTGAAGTTAAAGACGTGCCTGCTGCACAAGAGGAAGAAAAGGAAAAGGAAGAGGGAAGAGAGGTGGCGGCTGCACCAAAACAGCCCGTTCCGGTTAAGAATTACACCCCACCTCTCCCCTATCTGGCACGATTGACAAGGAAGAATGATAGTGACCAGTTTGGTCATTTTCTGAAACTCATGAAACAAATTCAGCTTAACATACCATTCGTGGATGCACTGGCACAAATGCCAAAGTACGCAAAGTTCATGAAGGATCTACTGACAAACAAGAGAAAACTGGAAGAAGTCTCCACTGTGAGGCTTAACGTGGACTGCTCAGCTATGATTAGGAGGGATCTACCAGAGAAGCTTAAGGATCCAGGTTCGTTTACTATACCCTGCTTAATAGGAGATCTTACTTTTGATAGGGCCTTAGCTGATTTGGGTGCAAGCATTAATTTGATGCCATTCACTTTGTACGAAAAGCTTGCACTCGGTCCACTTAAACCTACATGTATGTGCATTCAGTTGGCTGATCGTTCAGTTAAATATCCCCTAGGGATTGTTGAAGACGTGTTGGTTAAAGTGGACAAGTTTATTATTCCTGTAGACTTCGTTATTTTGGACATGAATCAGGATCGAGAGGTACCATTGATTTTGGGCAGACCATTCTTGGCAACTGCCCGAGCACTTATTGATGTTGGAGACGGTAAGCTTGTCCTCCGTGTTGGAGATGAGACTGCCACCTTTGATATGTCCAAAATAATGAAGAGGCCCTGTCAGGATAGTGGAGAGTGTTTTTATTTGGATGACATAGATTCAATGGTGGAGGATTGCACCCCGAACATGCTTTCTAATGAAGCCCTTTCTGACCTTTTGTTTGAGGATAGTGTGTCAGCAGAGGATCTTGAGTCTCTCCCTAGTTTTGATTGTCTTATGATAAGTGGAGAGGAGGACTCAAGTGATGCTAGTTCTGTGCAGGGAACGGAAGATGATTTAGATAAGGTAGAGAAGGAAGATTTTTAGCCCGATTCCTTATTTGTTAGTCCTTCTCCATTAAATCTAAACTCTCTTCCATTCCACCTTGAGTATGATTTTATTGATGATAATCCTGACCCTCCTGTCATTTTTACACCCGAGCTTGAGCTATCCCAAAATTCTACATGTTTTAATTTATTTAGTGAACAAGGGGAAGCTCTAGCCCGGAAAATTTAACTGGCATGTTTGCTTCAATGAGCATAGTGCGAGTTAATTCTAGTAAATGCCGGTGTTTTTGCTCAGAAACGCCATTTTGTTCAGGAGGTTTGGGGCATGATTTACGAAATAAAATACCATTTTGGGTAAAAATATTACGCATTTGGTGATTATCAAATTCACCCCTCCATCACTTTGAAAAATTTTAATTTTAGTGTCAAGTAAATTTTCCACCATTAATTTAAAATGCTGAAAATGCCGCACGGGATAGAGCCAAGTAAACCAAGAAAAATCATCAATAAATAAAACATAGTATTTAAAACCACTTGTAGAGAGAATAGGAGACTGCCAAACATCAGAATGAATTAAATATAAAGGGGAAGTAGATTTATGCCACACTTCATGAAAAGGTAATCGTTGTGACTTTCCTAAACGACAAGAAATACAGTCATGAGAAAAACTAGATGTACTAAGGATAGTGCCAGACTTTTTTAATTTATCTAAAACACGACTGGCACAATGTCCCTATCGACGATGCCAGACTGGTCCGGGAGCAACATGAAAGATGAGAGCAACTGGTGAAGGATGAGTGAATGAAATAGGATAAACACCACCATTACTGGAAGCTTGGAGGGGCACCTTCTCGGAAATTGTGTCCTTAATACAGATAGAATTTTTATCAAAAATCACAAAACAGTTATTGTCATCACATAATCATTGGATAGAAAGAAGATTATATTTCAAATTAGGCACATGATAAACCGATTTTAAATAGAGAGGTCGAGGCAGAGAAGAAAAATGCAAATCACCAACAGTCATAACAGGGAATTTAGAACCATCAACAACTGTAATTTTTAATGGTCCAGAATAAATGGATTTATTTTGCAAAATACCTTCATTTAAGGTCATATGAGCGAAAGCGCCCGAGTCAGGATACCTTCATTTCAAAGACCACAGTTGTTCTATATTGAAGGAGAAGAAGAACCAGAGATAGAAGAAGAGCTTACACTAGAATAAATGGATGCCTGCATTTCTATGAATGCTATGACTGGATTGGCTCACTTTCAGACAATGAGGGTAACAGGGTATGTTAACAAAAAGCCATTGCAGATTCTGATGGATAGTGGTAGCACACATAATTTCATTGATGAGAATACTGCTACTAGATTGGGCTGTAAACTGGATGAGGTTAAAGCTGTGTGTGTGGTTGTTGTTGATGGAAATAAGATGTTGGTTTCAAAAATATGCAAAGTATTTCAATGGAGGATACATGATATAGTTTTTACATCAGACTACATGGTGTTACCTCTGGGGGGGATGTGATATTGTGTTGGGTATACAATGGTTATCCACACTGGGACCTATAATTTGGGATTTACAGAAGTTACTGATGGAATTTAAAGTGAATTGAAAGAAGTAGGGGTGGGCAAAAATCCCGATCCCGGTGTCCCAAATCGAAAAATCCCGATACCGATCTGAAACTATCCCCATCCATTTAGGACGCAACTATTTCATCCCAAACCGATCCCACACCGATATTATTCGGGACGGGACCGGGATAGCTATAAAATACCATGTCCCGTCCCGGTATCCCATTTGAAATTAATATATTATTTTAAATTTCTAATGCTATGTAATAGCCAAACCCAATTAAAACTTTTTAGTCCTTAGTCTCCCTAGTGTAATTTTATCATATCTCATGTCTCTCTTAGTCTTGTTTCTTTTGATTATAATTTGTTTAGTTCTCATTCCAATACTAATCCATAATATATTATTACGTGCGGAATATTATTTATGATGGAATAACTACTACTCCAAATTATAGTGTTGTTATGGATATATTATTTTCCAATATCACTACTAGAAAATATATATATAGTGTCTTTATAGATATAATATTCAATTTAATGTGGTATTGAAAAATTACAAGTGTACTACAAAGTATAAAATTATTTTAGCGTTACTATTCTACTAGAGGAAACACAAGATTAGGGTGGTCAAAAAATTTACAAAACAAAAATTAAAAATAGTTAATTAAAGGTTTTACTTAACATTTTAGGGAAGCTAAATTTGCAAAAATATTTACGTCTTTATGTTGATGTTATGCTTATTTTTATATCACATTTCACAAATGCATATTTTTTATGGGACATCCTGAACAGTCCCGGTTTTTCTCGGGTTGTCCCGATCCCGTTTTAAATGGGACAACATTGGGACAAAGACTCATCCCGTGCCGTACCGAACCGTTATTATAAAACCGGGACGGGATCGAGATAGGTCAAATCCCGGACCGTCCCGGACCCTGCCCAACCTTAGAAAGAAGCATGTTTTGAGAGGAGCAGATAACCACAATAAAATAAAGATAAACTCAGCTCAGAAATGTCATAAAATGATTAATGGAGGTAGCCAATTAGCTATGATACAACTGACAGAATTCATGGATTCTGAAGGAGTACAGCTCTCATATTACTCTACTTTACTATCAGTCCAGATAGAGAGTAATGATTCCAATAATGGAATTGCTAAATTGATGGATAAATATTCCATTATTTTTGAAGAACCAACTGAGTTTACCACCTTTTAGAGGTCAATTTGATCACAGAATACCTCTTAAAAATGGATCACAACCTGTCAGCAAAAGACCTTACAGGTATCCATCTATGCAGAAGGGAATCATTGAGAAGCTGGTTAAAGAAATGTTGGAATTCAGGATCATACAAAATAATAACAGTCCATATGCATCCCCTGTGGTGTTAGTCTGAAAAAAAAAGGCGGAACTTGGCGTCTATGCGTTGATTATAGAGAATTGAATCAAGAAACTATAAATAGTTGGAAAACTTTATCACTACCAAAAAAGTTGATAAGCTAGAGCATATGTAGAAGACATTAGCATTGGAACAAAAAAAAAACTAAAATTGATAAGCTAAATTGTGTAAAAACATATCATCAAACACCTTATATACTTTGTACACGTAAAAATCATGTAAAAACAATGGAAAAAAATCATTAGCAAATACTAAATGTGAAGAAAGATGATGGAATGAGCAGAATAGGTAGCATACCTGTGTTATTAGAGGGGCAATACCATAAAACCATATTTTTCCAATGATATTAGCGATAATATGTTGTGGAGTAGATTGTATTTTCAAAAAAAAAAAAAGAAAAAAACGCCCCCATAGTGTTTTTTTTTGGAGTAAATTGTGTTTTCATGTCTATCAACAATGCGTTTATCTCCCGACTCCTAATCTCAGCAAATTGGTTCACGAAATTTCGTAGAAGAAAAGGCTAGAGATTGTATGTACGTAGGAGTACGAGTTTTTTTTTAATTATCGAGTTGCTGGTTTTCTCTTAGCTTTGAAAACAAGAAACCACGTGGATGCACAAAAGAATAAGCGAGAATTCAGCAGAGCAGGACATGTTTGTAATTTTAACAGCAATTTCGTTTCTCATATATCAATAGATGTTACATTAATAGGATTTAATTAATACAATTATGTAATAAATTGTCCATTTATACATTTTTGCACCCTTTTGACCGAGTAAATGTAAGGTGAAAGAGATAGCATTAACTAGTTGAACTGTGATATGTTTTTTAGGAAGAATCCCGCACTAAAACCGTCGGGTAATGGATGAAATTGTCGGACCATGGACGCAACGCCTAAGAGGACATTAATTACTTCTTCTATAAATATGAGTTATCTTATTGTAAATCACAATCATTATTAATAAAAAATACACTGAATTCTATTTATAGTTTTTAGCCTACTTGCATGCTTCTTGATTTTCTTCTTGTACGAAACCCATATCATACATATATTTATTTCAATTAGTTTTAGCTTATGGAAAATAGATTAGATATATAGTACACTTCATATTTATACTTGCAGATTCTTGTTAGGCACTTGTTACAAAAGCCGTGATTTAGGGAGGAATAGTAAGATAGAAAGAAAAGGCACAATTGGACGGATTAAGACACTCATCTATCTCGACCGTCGGTGCAAGAATTGCTTGACTTAGTAGCTCAATACTGGTACAAATGTGATGATGATGACTCTATGAACCATATGTTTACAGAGTACAAAAAATGATATGGTCCAAAAAGTCATCACTTTCACCTTTGTACCAATATTGGACCACTAAATCCAGCAATTTCTTGTATCGGCGATCGAGATAGACGAGTGTCCCAATCAATCCAACTTTGCATATTCTTTCCCTCTTACTATTCTGCCCCAAACCACGGCTCATGTAGCAAGTGCCTAACAAAAATCTGCAAACATAAATATGAAGTGTATCATATGTTTAATCTATTTTCCATAAGCTAAAACTAATTAAAAGAAATATATGTATGAAATGAGTTTCGTACAACCAAGCACTCCAGTCTAGCTGGTTGCGAGGTTACCGTGCCTTGTGGGAGGTCTCGAGTTCGAATCCCGCTAGGCACACAAGGGTTTGAAACTCAATGGAGTGAGTTTCAGCCCTGATTACTCCAGGCTCCTCCTCAGACCCCCTCCCCAGACCCACCTGGAGTAAAAAAAAAAGAAATGGGTTTCGTACAAGAACAAGAAGAAAATCAAGAAGTACGCAAATAGGCTAAAAACAATAAATAGAATTTAGTGTGTTTTTAAGTAATAATGATTGTGATTTCCAATGAGATAACTCATATTTATAGAAGAAATAATTAATGTCCTATGCGTTTCGTACATTATACGACAGTTTCATCCGACGATTTCATCCATTACCCGACAAATTCCTTCCTAAAAAACAAACTACAGTTCAACTAGCTAATTCTATTTCTTTCGCCTTACATTTACTCGGTCAAAAGGGTGCAAAAATGTAAATTGGACAATTTATTGCATTAATAGCTCTCATAATTGTAGCATTAAATCCTATTAATGTAGCATTAATTATTAAAATAGTTCCTCCAACACCATATATGTCGCCTAAATACGATCCTAACATATGAAAAATCATACTAGTGGCCTCTTGATTAACTGGCAGAGGTAATATGCATCTTTCATTACCCATGAGAATGCATCCTGAAGAAAAGAGTTCATGTTAATATCATTTAGATAAAACCCATACAAAGATATGCACAAGCTAATTATGTAATAGTTTGTGCTGTAAATTTTATAATTCAGAGAATCATTTGCGCACCTCTTTAGTGGATGTGTTTTTTGTCCAAAAAAATATTACTCGGTCTTTTTATTTTGATTGTCGTAAAATATTCATTCACGAATGAAAAGAAATGAATTAAATAGGAGAAGTAAAAATGAATTTAAATAATAAGTAAAGAGCACTCTCCTGTAGCGCTAGTGCGAATTAAAGGTAAAAGAACATAACATGCGTCGGGAATCGGGATTCAGGAGAAATAAACCGCATTGAGATGAAAAATGAATAATATTTTCTTAGAAGTTCGAAATTTGTAAATTTGAGACCCTAATGAAAGAAGAATAGGACCTTACGTTGTGATTGAATAAGAGCATTCAAGGGCTAAGAAGAGAAACGGTCTGGTTTGAAGAAAGCAATCAAAATCACTCATTAAAAACAGGAGTCCGAAAAGTTTGAGAGAAATTTGAAAAAATAAAGTCTCGGAATCAATCATTTATATGGCCTTTGAACAAATATCTGCATTTTTTCTCCATAACTATTCCCCTGAGAGCAAGCAAGCTACTAATGGAAATACTTTAGTGGTGTTATCATAATTGGTGTACAATAGAAATGGGGATATTCATCACTGTCATGATAATATAAAACGCAAAACAAAAATTAAAGAAATCAATATTCTATAAATGAATGAATGAATCAAACCACACTCCTTACATTTGTATATAACACGTCCAATTAAAAAAGATTGAAAACAAAAATTAATAAAGAACAAATTAAATCATACCCCTTAGGGCCAGCCTTATCTATGTTGGTGTGAATAACTAAGTTATCTTCTATACATACCAGTGCATATGCCAAGTAAATATAAGGAAGGAAGAATAACTTATAAGAGTTGGAATGCATGAAAAGGGTGAAATAAAAGAGCAACAAAACACCTTATCTCCATGTTTGCACCACCCATGCCTCCAGTTTCGGATTCTGTTGTATTTAGGAAAGTTTAAATTCAAGTCAGACACATAGTTATCTCCCTCCGTCTGGAATTGTAATGCACTCTACGGTTTACGATGTTTGATTAATGATAAAGCAAACGGATCTTTGTTCGCACTCAAATTATTTATAGAAAAAAAACGAATTACATATTCAGAAATTACATTAAAAACTTTACAAAATCGCAAAAACCGGAATCAAATTTGATAAAAAGTTCGATATATAAAGTAAGAGATTAAACATGATTTGTGTTGACCAAGTCAATAAGAAAAGTATCTTACAAAATTGGACTGAGGGACAGGGGCGGAGCCAGAAGAATGTGTGAGGGGGGTCGGAATTTAATTTATACAATATCAAAATGATGGATAGTTATTATACAATACTTGAATTAAATGTTTTATATGTAGCTGAGATAAATAGTAGTTTAATGAGCATTTTCAGTTCATGTATTGATATATATTTAATGTATCATAATGCTCACACAGCTAATGACTGAATAAGGTGTTTTATTTTTAAATCCAAGAATATTATCAACGTCATACATCACATTTTGCTTATTTCAAGTTAAGATGGTGCTGATTTTTCCAGAAGTCATAACTTTTTACTCGTAATGAGTTACGAGACTCATAATATATCAAATCGAAGGTATTTCAGAGCTCTACACTCTTGAACTTTTAGCGGGGTCGACTGACCACCCTGACCCCCCTTGGCTCCGCCCCCGCTGAGGGAGTATGAAAAAGGTGAGATGAAGGGGAAACAAAAGAGCAACAGAAGACCTTAACTTTGCAAAGGAACATCTTCTTGGAATACATGAGGGATAATAATCCATCTTGTGTGGACACAAACAAAGTAGTGGTTGAATAAAACAAATCAAATCCCTGCACGAACACAAAATATAAATGTCAATAAAAAATTATCATTCAAAAGCCGGTAAAATGGAGCTGTGATCGGTTTTAGAGGGAAGGGAAAATGAAGATACGCAAACAAACAAATATAGTAATAGAGCACTAACAAAATCTCAATGAAGCTCACACTAACAAATCAAATTTACTTATTTATGTGTTGATTGGTATGCATACCTCTCTCAATAAAAAAGATAGAATCCAGCTTTTCAGGGTTTAACCAAAGTGACTATTCTTCTTCCATCAACTTTCTACAGAACATGTCTCATATTATAGAACATGTAACTCATCATAGTACGACAAATTATATATGTAAAAAATGTGGACAGATTTAGGCATTGCAAAACCATAGAAGAGGCATCATTTTACATGCCCTTTGAAATCTTTTTTGGACAAAAAAGATTTACTTTCTCCTGAACTTTACATGCATGTTTTTTTAAGAACATTGAAAAGTACTTCTATTTGCAACCAAAAGAAATAAAAACAGTTACACACGGTCAACCAAAACTAAAGTAATTGAACTTTACATACATGTTTTTGAAGAAGAAAAATCAAGCAATGCAGAGATATTGCTTTCATTAGTGTTTCATATCCAATCAACCCAATAATTTTTTTAAAAAATCAATGATGGGAAAATTTTTCAAAATATCAACACAATGTTTTTTCCAAAATATTAACGATGGGCATATATCCAACTTATTGATATTAACTAATATCTTCAAAACTTTATGTGTGGATGGGCACTTCTAAATGTCCCTAAAATTAGTAATATTTAATAAAATTAGAATTTGACATTTCATTGCAAATGTGTGTGCATACGGTTAAACCTAAAGTTGGCCGAGCAGAAAGCTTTATGTCTTCTTGTCTTCTATGGCACGAACTCATTACCACTTGTCATTCCATATGACCTGAATTTGGCAGCTATGTATGATGTTGTCATGTAAAACCAAGTCATTCGTTCCATTCCACTCTTACAAAAACTACTAAAATAAATATGGCAAGCGTACGTTTGAGAAATTTTAACCATATAATAAAGAAGAAAAATCAAGCCACGTAGAGCTATTTCGGTCATTAGTTTTTCATATCCAATCAACACAATTATATTTTCAAAAAGTCAATGGACTAGACTTAACCAATTCAAAATAAAATTACATTCTTACAAAGCTTATTAGAAATAGATGAATGTTAAAATTACTTGATCATCTTCAAGTAAAAGCTCAATAAACCGGGTGTCATTATTCGGGAAAAAAGGTCAATTTTTTTGTCCATAGTTCTTTTTTTAATAATATTTTAGACACAACAATAACAAAAACGACAACAAGACACATTATGTTAACATGAACTCTTTTTTGAGGATTCATTCTCATGGGTGAAAAAAGATGCTGATTACCTCTGCCCAATTGTTCATCATGAGGCTACTAGTATGGTTTTTCATATGTCGTGTTTGTATTTAGGTAGCATATATGGTGCTAGAGCAATTATTTTAATAATTGATGCTACATTAATAGGATTTAACGCTACAATTATGAAAGTTAACTATGCAATAAATTGTCCATTTATACATCATGCGCTGAAACCGTCGGGTAGTGGAGGAAATCGTCAGATGAGACCTTCAGATAACAGACGAATATCCTAGGAGGGCATTAAATATTTCTTCTATAAATACTCCCTCCGTCCTCAAAACAATTTCACTATTGTTGTTCACACATGCTAAGGAAATAAATTTACAAAGGGGTAAAGGTTACTGTTTTGATACTGTTTGACACTGTTTTGATGTAGATAATTTGCCAAAAAGGAAAGGAGGAACTTGTTTCAGGGACGGAGGGAGTATGAGTTATCCCATTGTACATTGAATTCTTTTAGTAGTTTCATTTGCATACTTTTTGATTTTTTTCTTGTTCTTGTACAAAACCCATTTCATACATATATTTCCTTTAATTAGTTTTGGCTTATAGAAAATAGATTAAACATATGGTACACTTCGTATTTATATTTGCAGATTCTGGTTTGGTACCAACAGTTGGGGCAGAGTAATAAGAGAAAGAAAGAAAACACACAGTTGGACGGATTCAAACACACATCTAGCTCGACCATCGGCGCAAGAATTGTTTGATTTAGTGCCCAATACTAGTACAAAGGTGAAAATGATGGCTATGTGGGTCATATCAATGGAGAGGGGAAAAAAGATGAAGACGGTGACAACGTGCAAATGGGATTGGGAAATGCAGTGTATTATGCTTTTGTGTACATCGATTACTTTGAACTTGCCAAAAAATTGTGCTATAGATGGATGAATTTGCGTCACTAGAGAAGAGTGCCAAGATACAATCCTGGTGAGCATTTAAATCTTTTAAAATGTAACTTTTTATTATATAGAACAAACATTTGTTTATCTTTGCACTACTGTAGAATGCACAGTTATTTATTTGTAATTAAATTTATAGGATTACCTCTATATAGTTGGAGAATATAGATCTATGTCGAAAGGTGAACACAAAAGAATTCTCCGTAAATTGGAAAAATCTCTTGTGGGATGTATGTTATTAACACTGTCATTTACAGAATTGTAGCCGATGAGTAATAATTAATCTTATGTATCGAGTTTTGAAAAAAATATTAATTAATAAATTTTAGTTAATGTTTATCCTTTACACGCCCTTCACATTTCATAATCAATACAAAATTTTTCGTATATTACTAGTTTCTGTTGTATAGGTTGATCGAGTTCCTATCATGTTTTGATTTTTCCTAAATTTACACGAGTATCAAGATAATTCAGACATTCTTACCTTTAGAACTAGTTCACACTTTAACTTTTTACTACCAATTTAATTTGCTATCTAGCCATGAGTCATGGGGCACGCTATTAAATACTAGCTAGTATAGAGATTTAAAACATGTTTTAAAAATCTTTTTAAGATACTGAAAAATTTATGATTTATTTACCATTAACAAATCATTTATTCATATAGTTATCTATGTATATGCAAGGGTACACATATGACCTTCCCCCACCAAGTCCCCAAGTCTCCTAGATAAGCAATAACTCTGCCGAAGTGCGGCGATATCACAGTGTTGTGATTGTCGGCTACGGTGGAGAGACTATCTAGAGTTACAGACTATTACCTGATCCAAAATTCTTGGGATGAAGGTTGGGGTGTCTATGGATTCGCAAGGGTGCGGAGGCATTCTATTTTGCATGTGGAATACTTCATTGGATGTAGAATTGAGTTGGCAATGAAAGGTAATACGTTAAGAGTAATTTTTAAAGCATTCACTTTGGTAACTACGGTATCTCAATAAAAAAGTATTTCAATTAACATATTTTTGATTGGTCCATATGGATAATTGTATGATACCATAAAATCTACCTTTTTTAATTATAATTTGGTATCATAACTACCAAAGTGAATGCTTTAAAAAGTACTCTAACATATTACCTTTTATTGCTTGATTAATACTCAATTCTATACCCACTAAAGTATTCCACACGCAAAATAAAATGCCTCCGCATCCTTGCAAATTCATAGACATCCCAACTCTCACCACAAGAATTTATAATCAAATAATAGCCTGTATCTCTGGTTGGGTCTCCACCGTAGTCGACAATCACAACACTGTGATATCGCAGGGGGAAGTTCATAACTGTATCCTTGCGTATACACAGATGATCGTACAAATAAATGATTTGTTTTGGTTAATGATAATAAATCATATATTTTCCAGTAGCTTGAAGAGACTTTTTTAACATGTTTTAAATCTGCTATACTAGTATTTAATAGCGTGCTTTATGGCTCATGGTTGGGTGGACAAATGAAAAAAAAAGTTAACGGATAACTAAAAGTTAAAAGTATGAATAAATTCTAAAGGTAAGAAAGTTTGAATCTTGATACTCGTGTAAATCTAGAAAAGATGGAAACATGATAGTAACTTGATCAACCTACATTACAGAAACTAGTAATATACGAAGTATTTTGTATTGATTAGGAAATGTGAAGGTTGTGTTATGGATAAATATTAATTAATAGCTATTAATTAATACTTATTAATTATTACTCACCGGTTTCAACTCTGTAAATGATTGTATCAATAACATACGTCTCACAAGAGATTGTTTTTCCAATCTACGGAGAAGTTTTTCATGTTCACCTTTCGCCATAAACCTATAATTTACAACTTTATAGAGGTAATCATGTAAATTAAATTACAAATAATAAATGTGCATACGACAGTAGTGCAAAGATAAACAATTTTTTGTTCTATATAATGAAAAGTTACATTTTAAAAAATTTAAATGCTCATCGGGATTGCATCTTGGCGCTCTTCTCTAGTGACTGACCGATCTGTCCGTAAGTGCATAACAATACTGCGACAGAAATTCTTCCATCTATAGCGCGATTCTGGAGCAAAAGCATAATGGACCGCATTTCCGACACCCCTATTGGCACTACAATATCTTCATCCCCCCCCCCTTAATTGATATGGTACATAGAGTTATCATTTTCACCGTTTTACCAGTATTGGGACACTAAATCGAGCAATTCTTGCGTCGACAATCGAGATAGACAAGTCGATGAATCCGTCCAACTATGTTTTTTCTTTCTCTCTTACTACTCCTCCCCAAACCACGGCTTTTGTAGCAAGTGCCCAATAAGAATCTTCAAATATAAATATGAAAATGTTTAATCTATTTTCCATAAGCTAAAACTAATTGAAAGAAATATATGTATAAAATGGGTTTTGTACTATGTTGTAAAAGCAGACCTAGAGGCGACCCGGGCAATCGACTGAGTGACGGGTCAAGCCAGACCTTGGAGGGTCAGCCCGGTCAACGCCAGGTCAACCCGGTCAACTTTTATTGAGAAAATAAAAAAAATAATATATCTAATTACATACGGAGTATTAGATTAAAGTTGCATGGTAAAAACTTTAAAAAAAAAAAGTTGTATGGTGAAAAATTACTCTTATTTAAAATTTACTATTGATTATAAGATTAAATTAAAAATTACTTATCAATATATCATACAAAAATTCACAAAATTAAATATGCGTTTGGAATTATATGGAAAATAATCAATATATTGAGATATACGATAGTAATGTTTATATAAACAATTACAAGTAGAATTGATAGATTTTCATAAATACATATAGTTTAATCTATTTACATTGTATACTAATAGCAATAGCAATTAAAATTGGTTATTACTATAATTGATCTAAATCTGCTAAGAACATACTTTATAATATAAATTTCTAAAAAGAAAGGTTGTACTCAACGAAGAACTAGTCCAGTTGGCTCAACGAGCGGGTGGCTTACTATTGACGGGGTTTCGAATCCCCCTAGGTTTAGAATAATTGCAAAAGATCTAAAAATTTATTCTCTACTAATAGTAGAAGAATCTGGAAAATTTATTCTCCATTATCCGACGGTTTTATCGTGAGATTCTTCCTAATTAACATTAACTAGAATGATTTATTTTGGATCGTTTTCAATTCTAAACGAAAGCAGATCAAAACAGATCATATTAGACCAGACCAAACTGATACAGACTAGATCAAACCATATTATTATTATTACTATTATTATTATTACTAGCTTTCAAGCCCGTGCGATGCACGGGCAGTATGTAATTTAGCTAATTTGAAATTTGATTTGTTTCGGATCATATGTAATGTGATTTAAAAGAAAAATAAACTTAGTCTAATATAGAGCTCGTTTGATAATACTAAAAATAAATCGAATTAACTTATTTTAATGAAATTGATTAAATTTTAGCTGAATAGGCTGAATGGATGAAATCTCCTGAATCATGAAAAAAATATGTAAAATATATTCCATTTGTGAAGCCAAGAAAAGATTATATGAAAAATAGTTAAATTGATCTTCTACATAAGCATCTCAAGTAAATATAATTGTTATGAACCCGATAGTTAAACATACTGAGTACCTTCTACATACTGAGTAACTATTGTTGTAAACATAATAGTTAAATAGTTAAGCATCTCACGTCCTCCAAATTACTTTATTAATTATGCACCTCAGGTTTTTTCCTTCTACTATTCCTCATTCAACTTGATGTGAAATACTGAGTACCTACTTTTAACTTTTTATAATAAGATGTTACATTTTACTCATTATTTCGTCACACCGTAAATGTAAAAAAATGAAGTTTTTTTTTACATTTTACTCATTATATATTTCGTTACATTGAAAAAATAATTTAATTGTTATAAACATCTAACAAATACTTTTCTAGTATTTCTCATTCAACTTGGTATGAAATACACATTTTAAAATTTTAATTGTGAGATCTTATATTTTTCTCATTAATAAGGACATTTTTAATTGAATTAAACTCTTGGATTTGATTTGGTAAGAATTAATATGGTCTGGTAGATGTTTGATTTGCATTTTATGTGACTTATTATTATTATTATTATTAAAGTTTGATCTGATTTGATTTAATCTGGAATTGAAATCAATCCAATTAAAAAAATTCTATTAAAAATAAAAGTATTAATTTGTAAACATATAATATATGCAATATGCAATCGTGATATACTTTTGTCAGTTATATGCAAAGTAAACATATAATATATGCAATATGCAATCGTGATATCAATCCTGATATGCAATATGCAATATGCAATTTGTAAACGTACAAGGTAGATTTATACAGATTTCTATTTCCATATTAATATGCCATTAAAATAGAATCTAGCTAATTAAAATAGAAGGTATAAAAATAACTAAATAATTAATATATATATATAATGACATGACAGGATTATGTAGCGTTTTGTATGCTCTTAAAAAGTTCCACTTGTATATATATATATATTGATTATTTGTTAGAATATATTATCCCGACCTACTAGTGTTCTGGAGCCCAATGCATTACCCCCATACAGAGTCAGACCCTTCTGGCCCCTTCCGGCCCATTTATGCCCGCTAGGTTCGTTTTGCATCTTCTCCCCCTTTCCCTATTTATAGGAGGGTTTCCTTCCATTTTAGGGGTTCCATTCTCTTCCTCTTCCACGACTTCTACTTCTCCCTTTATGAGCTTGGAGCTCTATTAATGGCTTCTAAGATTTAATACTTGTACTAAAATGGTGAAGAGTATATTATAAAATGAAATTGGTTTGGACATTAGCACGAAAAGTCTCATAGCTTTTACCCTTTCAGGTTTCCACCTTTTCGAGTTTTCACGTCAAAATAGTGTTCACATACTTTTATACATTAATTTGCTATTTCGTGTTGAATTTATTTGAACACTATAGTTATTATTAGTATTTTTAAAATTATATTATCATTATTATTAATATGGTATAATTTACATTATTGTTATTTATATTATTCATATTATTATTATTATTTTAGCCTTACAACAATTTATATAAATTATATGGAAATGTTATACTCGAACACGTAGTGCAAGATATTGACTATATAATTATACATATGCATATTTCACGGATGTTTTTTAATGCGATTAAATTTTCTAATTTGGTTTGGTTTAATCTATATAAATTCGGTCTGGTCTGTTATAGTATGGTCTAATCTAAACTGGTCTGGTCTTATCTAATTTGCTTAAATTTGGTCTAGATTTGATCTGATTTTGACTAGTCTAGGACTGAAATCAAATCTCAGCTTCGCTAAGTTGGAAGGAAGATAATTGTTTTTATCTATATATGAATAAAAATTAATTTTAGGAACTATAATACTACCTCCTTTCTTAAATAAATGCAACACTTTGACTTTTACACTATTGACATATTCTACTTTGACTACATTTTATTTATTAATGTAATAATATTATTTTACGAAAAAAATATTTTTAAACTTGTCTCATTGTAAATTTTCATAATCTAATTTTTCTAATTTTTTTACTAATACAAAATCTTTTATATTAATGGTCAAAGTTGTGTCTCGGTAAGTGTGAAATGATGACCGTTGTATTTATTTAAGAACGGAGGAAGTACATAAATAATACTCCTTCCGTCCCAAAATTATCTTCATAGTTACTATTCACATGGTCAACTCAAATTACTCTTAATCTTTTACTTTATATATCAAATATTTATCAAATTCAAATTTTCTTAATCAGGCTTTGTGGCGGTTTTAATGTAGTTTCTGAATATGTAAATTTTATTTACTAAAAATAATTCGAGTGTGAACAGGGATCAAGTTGCTTTATCGTCAGTCAAACATCGTAAACCGAACTATGAAGATAATTCTGGGACGGAGGTAGTACTTCAATTGAAATAAAATTTAAGACCAGACTAGAGCGAACAAAAAAATACATCCTTACTAACAAAAAAATCATTCTTATGTAACCAAAGTCATAGATACAAGCTAGACAACTTGCCTGTTGAAAGAACTCCGGTTGGCGCATCTCCTCCAGTGTTTCGGGATTCATAGTGGATGGAGTAAGAATCTGAATGTGGAAAACAAAAACAAATAAATCATTCTTATTCCTTACAACCGTACCTAATAAATCTGAATGTGGTATAAATGCACTTATGAACGAGAAGCTAAAAATGAATGGATGATAATTTTTCCGAAATTACAAAAGCAAAACTGTGTAATTGGAGTAAATCCAAACACAAAAAACAACTGTGTAAATCTAAACAAACTTATATAGGAAAACTGTGTTTTCTTAATAGAGCCCTAAAACAAAAGCAAAACTGTGTAAATGTAAGCAAATCCATATATTATTGACTATGTGCAAATGCCCAATATTTTTGCCCATTTTGCTTAATGGGCGTGTAGCATAGGATTTAGAGTAGCGGTATGGGCATAGTGCAGCACTGCAGCAGCCTATATATGTTCCAAAAGAGATGTCAAGATTAAAGGCTAGTAAGTACTACTTTGACATGTAATAAAGTAGCTAGGTGCTGTAAATCTGTAATCGGATGACATGCAATAAAGTAGGTTAAGTAGCTGGGTGTTGTAAATCCGTAATCTGTTTTTTAGATACCGTTTGCTAAACCTTTATTTTGTCTTATCAAGCTTATCAGCCAACTTTTTTTATTGTAACATTTGATTTTTACTGAATTATATAATAATAAGAAAAAAACTAAGGTTGGGGAACTTTTCTGGCTAAGTCACTATACATGACTATTGTAGCTATTTTTAGATATAATTTTTTCATTATTTTATTAATCAACTATATTTTAAAATAACTTTTTCTTAAATAAGCAGAATCAGCCATTACAGACACTTCGGCCACAACTTCATAAATTTTAGCAGAATCAGCCGAATCAACCGATTTTCGTGTTACCCAACGGGCTCATAAACGCAGAAACGGATCAATGGAAAATAAAACAACAAAAAAGTTATTTGTACTCATCTTTATACTCACCACCTAAATGCAAGGTTTTTTTGTTTGTGAGCTCCGTGCACAACCAATATTTTTTTTTGCAAAATTTTCACAGACAAGAAAAATCTTTACAAACTTGATAGGTACAAGATGAGTATATCAAACATCTAATCCTATCCTACTATATACAAAACCAAGTGGAATAGCAGGCAAATTTTCCGCCCAAAGTTGGGTGAATTAGGGTCGGGTCAGGTCATTTGACCAAATTTAATACGGAGTAGTTTGGCTAATTTAATGCTCATTGGGTAGCGCACTTTGTCTGTTGCGTGTGGGAAGCACATATAAGCAAGGGTTAAACAAGGATTGCAAGTTTTTTTAATCAGCGGCCGTGACCCCAAGGATCGAGATAGCAATAGGCTAAGGACAATGAAGCACGCAAACGTTAAACGGTGAAAATCCGTTTCAGAATGCCAAAATGCAGGAAATCTTTTTTGGTTCCAAGGAGAAAATTAAAGTAGGTTGTTACTATCAGCTTGTTTGTTGCATATATATATATATATATATATATATATATATATATATATATATATATATATATATATATCCTCCCTGTAAATTTTAGTGAATGTTAGCCTTAAAACAAAACTACTATGAATGGAACATCTGCATTGTTCTTAAAAGAGTTGTAACAGGTACATGATATACTGATATACCTCTTCATCTTGGCAAATGACCCCGGCCTGGAATGCTGAGGAACTTGGACGCTGTCAATACAAAAGCTTCGTTGTTGTGATGCAGATAAAATATACGGAGTAGTTGTATTTATACAGTAAATTTTAATAGCTTTGGACTAATACAGTAATACCCAATGGTTAATAGATGGAGTGTTGTTTGAAATGAAATCTGAATGGACAGGACATTGCTGACTAGCCAGATACTCTATTTGCTTTTAATAATATCCTGAAGAGATTCGTACTGACGCACTTCTTTTTTCCAAAAAACTGATTTACTTAGCTGACACGCGAGCTAATTGTAAGACGCAAGCTTTTTTCAAAATTCAAAAACAATGTACTCCCTCCGTCCCCTTTTAAAAGTCCCGGAAGAGAGTGGCACGAGTTTTAAGAAAAGTGGGTTTGTGTGGTTGATATTAATTGATAAAGTAGGAATAAAGTAAGAATAAACTAATAATGATTTTGAGCCATCCCAATATGATAAAATGAGACATGTTTTTGTTGGTGTTTTGGACGGAAAATTGGCCTGAATTCCATTTGCTTTTATATTGAGTTAGATTTCACAAATTAAATGAAATAAAATTGTTAAAATATGGGGTTCTATTCTAAAAAGTCAATCTGTTAAGAGGAGTAGTTCATATCTTAATATAGCACTTTTGATTCAAACTTTTCCGATGTGTGATTCTAACACCCTCCTCACGACCACACATTTCGCCTGGATCGTGCCGTCATTCTTTTTTTGGGATTCAAAATGGAAGTGTACGGAACTTTTAAATACATACAGTTAAAGAGCGCAGTGATCTTCAAGAGTTCATTTGAATGCCTTCTCGATTGAAGTTTTAGCTGAAATTTGGTATGAGTAAACTAGCTTTAACGAATAAGACACTAAAAAAATTATCAAAAAAATCCACCGATAACCGCCCCAAATGATGGCCGGACAAAGCCCCTATATAAGGGTTATTTGACTTTTATGTAAATACAAGATCTATCTTACCCTTTTACAATCTTTTACCTAGTACTCCGTACAAAATATGTCAACGCGGTATGAAATTACCTACATACTACGTCCGTCTCGAAAACAAGTTTCCGGGTTGACTTGTACACATTTTAAGTAAATAAGGTTACTGAGGGGTAAATTTTATTGTTTTGACACTGTTTGACATTGTTTGACAATGTTTGACACTGGTTTGCACTTTTTATGTAGATAATTTGCCAAATAAAGAAATGAGAAATTTATTTTAAGACAACCAATAAGGAAAGTGAGAACTTGTTTCCGGGACGGAAGGGAGTAGTAAACTTTATGAAGTACTTTACTTTGTCTGTATTTCATTTAATTATGATTGTCTTTAATAATATTTTGTTTATTTGTTCTTGTAATTTGTTTGATCATTTTTTGAACTTGTCTGTATTGCATTTACTAATGTCTGTATGTAATAATATTTAATTAATTTGTTCTTGTCAGAGGTTTGATCATTTTTTAAACTTTATCAATTACTTCACTTTGTCTGTATTTCATTTTTTAATGTATGTCTTTAATAATATGACATTCATTTCAACTTTTCATTTGTTTGATCATTCTTTGATCTTGTCTGTATGCATTTAATAATGTCTGCATTTCATAATCTTTTATTCATGTGTTCTAGTAGTTGGTTATCAAGTACTTTGTCTGTATTTCATTTTATAATGTATGTATTAAATATTATTATATTGATATATTCATTTGTTATTTGTAAGTGGTTTTATTTTGGTTTAAAGTTGATGAAGGAGTTTGTCTGTATAGTATTGATGAATAATGTCTGTATTTAATTTATATAAATTAGTCTGTGTATACATTTTCATTAGTCTGTGTATAAATTCACAGATACATGTGCACAAGAAGTCGATGAAGGAGATGTTAGTGTGGTTGTTCCGGAAGTGGGCATGAAGTTTGAAAGCACAGACGCGGTGTATGAGTTTTACAAAAAAATATGGTAGAACTGTAGGATTCCCGGTTACAAAAAATACGCGGTGTATGAGTTTTACAACAATTGACCAAAAACAAAGAACCTAACTTCACACGGTCCATGAAATCTTCTTCATCATGGGGGGTATCGCTGAGTTCTATGATCTTCGCCTTCAACTTGCCATAACTTACATCATCACATCCGCCAAGTATTTGTCAACGACTCCCAACCGGCCATCAACATCATACGCTGGCCACTTGACAGGATCTTGGATAGCAGTTATCCTCTTAAAGTCATCATATGTGAATTTCATCAACTTTCCATCCACGGCAAAACCACATCTCATCCTCGGGCCGATCACGAACAAGGCGTAACAATAACAGATGAATTAGTCGAGCATAGAATTGTAGCTGTGCAACATCAAGCAAGTGTCCAAAAGGCGTCTTTGTGAGCATCAACCACTGCTTCAATGTAAGGCATTCACTAAGGAGTTCCAAGGCCTCTAAGAAGGCAGACCGTACAGAGTACTGCGCGGGAAAGTGTTCTTTGAGAGGAATTTGCAATTCCATCCTAAACATATTGACATAGACATTTGTCAAAAACACAGACATCTCATGTACACACAACCCATGCTGACAGACATCTCAGGAAAATCATATAGACAACTGAAAAATGCACAAACGTAAATTACAAAGTACACAAACATCTAAAGAAAAATAATATACACAGTACACAGACATCTCAGGAAAACCATATAGACAAGTGAAAAGAACCACAAACGTACGTAGTATATAACAAACTACACAGACATCTCAAGAAAATAAGATGCACACTACACAGACGTCTCAGTAACACCATATGGACAAGTGAAAAGAACCACACACGTATATAACAAACTACACAGACATCTTAGGAAAATAATATACACATTACACAGACATCTCAGTAACACCATATAGATAAGTGGAAAAACCACAAACATATACGTATAACAAAGTACACAGACATCTCAGGAAAATAATATACACAGTACACTCACTTCTCAGTAACACCATACAGACAAGTGATAAAAACCACAAACGTATATAACAAACTACACATGCCATACAGGCAACTCTCACAAACTTAGACATCTGCAAATGCCATACAGGCAACTCTCAAGTCGTGTACAGACATGTTTATACTGCACTCTCAAATCGTGTACAGACAAGCGTATAAGAACACGCTACACTGACATCTCACAAATGACAACAACATTTAAGAACACACTACACAGCCATCTGAAAAACCGCAAACATATAAGAACACACTGAAAACGGAATACACAAGTCACTCCAAACATGGTCAAAATCAGATCAGAACATGAGAAAATACGATTTTACTCCAAACAAAAAACACATTATACACTACAAAATGGTAAAAAGCAAGCAAATTGACATAATAGCATATACACAGGCTGAAGTAAACTTCAACTAATTCATGCATGTCAATAGTTCACTGAAAAACAACCAAGAACAAACATAAACTCAAAAATACAAGGGTTGTCCACCTAAAAAAATTAACTCCAAAATTTACGCAGAAATAAACTCAGAACAAGGTTTAAAAAATTACCTTTGAGTCATTTCCGTCAATGAAGTGCGAACCATTTCCTCGCCGCCAAGGGGTCGTCTGACTTTCGTAGTTCCGCGCAGACGCCAGAGGAAGTAGCGACGGACTTCGATGGAGAGGGGGAGCGCCGAACTTCGATGGAGAGTGGGAGCGCCGAACTTCGATGGAGAGGGGGGGCGAAGGAGTGGTATGGGACAGACAAACGAAAATAATGGGACAGACAATTCGTTGGCTGCACATGGTGGTTACGTTTGGAATGGAGGAGAGAGGGTGGGGGTTAAATGGGTTAGAAAAAGGGAGAGAGTGGGCTTTTTATGATGTGTAGTGCTGTGTACACAGCATTTTCCAATAATTTAAGAGGACGGAGCTGTCCGGCTAAGCTTTTTTCTTTTTTGCACGCAAAAGAAATCAAAGAACCAAAAGTAACTTGGGTGGCCTTTCAAAGGCACGGAAGTAGAAGATCAATTACTAGTTACTACGTATTTCTGAAGACTTTCACTTTACTGGGACAGCTGGATTAGTTGATCAACTTTTAGACCCAGTTTCTAATTAACCGTGTTTTTGGGCGGAAACTTGGACATCTTTCCACTCTCTTTTGTATGAAGTACATAGTTAGATATGGTAGTTCCGTCGATGTTTCTGATGAACACAATCGTCGAAAAAATGATCACAAATGATTAAAAACACTAATCAAATATAAAAGTGAACAAAGTTATAAAGTTGGACTAAATGCAAGTAGAATTGACATAAACTCATCATAACATAAAAAATGAAATTAAATCAAATAAGGCCATAGTAAATTTAAATAAGGCAATATATACTAGATCAAACTTATAAACTAATTTGATATTGTATGATAACATGTACTAGTATTTTTTTTAAATCAAATACTACCTCCGTTTAAAGGTTCTCATGTCAAAACAGTGCTATTATTTAGACTATAATTAAATCTACTAATTCGAATATGTTTTGAGAAATAATCTTGATGAATATATAATACAATGAGTTATTAATGATAACTAAAATGTTATAAATGTATTATTTTTAATACTTGATGATTAAATTGTTATTTAAGAGTGTTAATTGTTTCCTAAAATAGAAAGTGGAAATTTTTAAGTGGGACGTCCAAAATAAAGAAAGTGAGAACCTTTAAATGAGACGGATGTAGTAAATAATTTATTCAAATGATAACAAAGAAACAAGAGAACGAATAGGCAAACCCCACAATAATGTAGTGTGGTGTAAGAGCTCTATTGCACTTGGTAGTTCTAAAAAACAAAAATTTTACATATAAAAGAACACCTGCTTCACCAGCCATCGTAAAGGAAGAATTGCTTCAGTGCCTATATCGTACCACTAGTTGTACAGTAAGTAGCTTACAACTGGTGGCATTTCCGTAACTTAAGTGAAAGTCGCAGCTTCCCCAAAAATGAGCATTAATGTACATCACTTTTTTTTCTTTTATAAAAACTTATTAAAGTGTATCTATAATCAACTCATACGAATTTCAATATGGGAATTCATTGTGATGTCCGTTTCCAACACTGGTAACAAACAACATGTTTTCCTGATGAAGGTTTTCCTTCTCGTCTTGATATTTTAGATTACGGTGCAAAAGATGTCAAGAGGTTGTGCTTGTATATATGTATATGGTTATTCTACCTCTCTTCAGGAATTTGAGCGCTGACCAATCCTTCTAAATACAAGTGGTCACACGAAATAGTGTAACACTCATTTATTGAGTTGTAGGTTAAGATTGTGCAGTGGGTTGCCTTGGATCTTATGCACTTAAGGATGTGGGAGTTTCAGCGAATACTCTTTGACACTGAGCAGCTCTAATCATTAGTATTTCTACCAGGATATATATTAGATCTCAAATATTCATCTTCTGTTGGTTCAAGTGTTCAACTTGATAGTTGCCTCCTCTTTAGATATTGAGTTTCTTACCACTCCTGAAGCCAATACACCTAGGGCATCTTTAACTCAATACGGATGTAATGCTCTAAAGTTGCATGTCTCAACCACTCAGAACATTGTGTTGGAGTATGAGATTTATCCAAGACTCTTGATGACCAACATATTTCATTTTAATTTGATTATACATTGGCTACTAAACACTACATTAAAAAATGTGTAAGGATATTTGGATCGACTAACATGAATCGATCCATGATATCAGAGTCACAAAGAGAAAAAGATAAGAAGAATAAAAAGACAAAGTAAGATAAAGATAAATATAAAATAAAAATAACATTAGAACATAAAAAAATAAAAGATAAAAAGACAAAAGAGCATAAGAAGGATAAAAGATAAAAGTAACATAAGAACATACAAAGACAAAGAAGATAAAAGATAAAAGAAAAGACAAAGAGAGAAAAGAGACTAACTCAAAAGGAACTCTAATTTTTAATTTTTTTATTATAGTACAATACATCACGTGAAATACAATATTATGTGTTTGGTGAAATAAATTAACTGATAAAGCTGATAAGTCAAAAACATGATCACCAAGCGAGCCCTTAGTTGTTATATATAGGCTATAGCTCAATGTTAGAATTGGTAGAGATGAGGGTTCACATGTCGAAGCAAGGATGGGTAGGTTCCGTTGGGAACACGTTCCGGATGTCGCTCGGTCTGTCGGTCACGACGACTGTGAACTGCGCCGACAACACCAGAGCAAAGAACTTGTATATCATTTCAATGAAGGGATCGGAACAGGGCACGAACCCTCTCTTGAGGCAAAGAGGCAATTGCCTCAGGCCCCAAAAATTTGGTAAACAATAAGGGCCCATAAATAATAGTATTCTAGTATTATATACTACCTCCGTCCCGGTGGACTTTGCCAAGTTGCAAAATAGGTGAGGAATAAGAATAGTAAAAACTGTGTGCTTGAAATTTGTGCAGAGAAGAGAGAAATGTGCAGAACCACAAATTAGTTGCTTTAATAGGAAAGTGGCAAAGTTTTTTGGGACAACCAAAAATGGAAAGTTGGCAAAGTCCAATGGGACGGAGAGAATATATACATTTTTCTATTTTATTAAAATTACAACAACACAAATAATATCAATCAAAATAATATGATGCAGCTATGTGAGATTAATTATTTGATGTAGGCATATAAATTAAATTACTGCTTACAAAACTTAATGTCAAAATTTTGCATTATTCAAAGGCCACTTTACAAAAATTCGATTCGGGCCAAAAAAATGTTAGGATCGGCCCTGAAAGGGAATCAAGGGTAGACTCAACAAATTGCCCTCTGCTTGAGTGGGAGGCATGGTTATGGCCCCAGTGAAGAGGGGAAAACCTGCTCTCAAGAAGAAGGTCATGTATGCTATCATTGTTCGCCAGCACAAGCCCTTTCATCGGAAGTATGTTATATGCATGTGTTTCGAAGATAATGTTGGAGTCATTGTGAATCCAAAGAGAGAAATCAAAGGGAGCGCCATTAAAGGACTTATCGAAAAGGAATGTGTTGATCTTTGTCCAAGATTTGTCTATGCTGCCAATGTTATCATCATCATTACTCTAGTGCCGCAAAGGCTCCCACACCTTCAGTGGGGTGGGGGGGGTCGGATGCACGCAGTCTTACCCATGTACTAAAGTGCAGAGAGACTATTTCTGGGTGACCCATAGTGAACATCGCGTAGAAAATTGCATGGAATACGACTATTTCATAACAAAGAAACGCACACAGTTTAGTAAGCCATTTTGCTTTATTACATCATTGCAAATGATGGAAATGTGCTGGCAATGCTATCGTTTAAAGTGGTTGTTTTGAATTGTGTTGAGCTTTTATTGTGTTTGTCACGATATTAAGATTTTGAATTGCTTAAGCAATGTTATGATTGTTATCTTTCTTTTGGTGGCAGAATATTTGCAAACTTCGAGTTTGTAAGAAGAATAAAAGACAAAGTAGGGGTGTGCATCAGGGCTGTGTATCGGTTGAAAACTGGTGATAGACACTAATTGTTAGTGACATTTTTATAATTGTTTGTGATGTTTATTTACTATTATTGTGCAAAGGTTCTAGTTTTTAGTTTGCATTTGATTGTAATTGTATTTCTAGCATTTAATTGTTTTTTGTCAGAAATAGTTAGTTGGGTTTAAGTTTAGGATAAGTTTGGAAGCAAAAAGGATGAAGAAACCTGAGTTTAGTGCAAAACCCGACCGGGTATGGCATTTACCCGGTCGGGTAAGAGGTGAAAAACGAAACTTCTAGGAAGTTTTATCAAATACCCAGTCAGGTATTCCATTTACCCGGTCGGGTAAGAAATGACTTCAGACAAAAAGACGTGCAGAAGAACACAAAGACGTGGGAAAAAGATTTTATTTGACAAATACCAGGTCGGGTATGTCAAATACTCGCCTGGGTATTCGGCCATAGGTGTTGAAAACACCTCTAAATAGCCTCATTTTCCTTCACTTTTAGATATTACTTCTTCCATACTCTTAAGTTCAGTTTAAAATAGAAGCTAAACTTCCATTTCTCGGTTTTGCTCTTGAAGCTTGTTGATTATTAAAGTTGTGAGTTCTTTTCTTAACTTCTTCTCTTGAATATTAATCCTTAACTTAATCTTATTTTTATATTAATGTTGGAGTGTTGCTAAGTGACGCTTAGTTAACACTTCGACATTAATTATTACTAGAAATGATCAACGAACCGATGGTTAATCGTTGGTGGTTTCACAAGTAAGTAACTTCGATTTATTAATGGACGGTCGTGGTTAATAAACTTAAGAGAGATTATTTTTGTTGGTTAAACCGAATCGGAGTCGTCGTCCATTGAGAAGGCGGATCTGGAGCTGGCGGTCGTAAATCAGAGTTGTCATCCACGGGAGGGGCGGCCAGCGAGGAAAACAGAGAACCTGGGCAGTGCTCCTGAGTCCTGCCGTGAACGAATTGAAGCTGAGGGCGGAGGTCCTACCATCTGCGAAGGTGAATTGCGCCGAAAATGGAGGCTGCGAGGTAGATTGAAGGCCGGTGGAGGAGTGAGGGCAGAAGAGAGAAGATGAAGCTGAAGGTAGCAGCACTAATTTTGTGCGGAAGAGGGAAGATGAAGCGGAAGAGGTGAGATGAAGCGGAAAAGGCAGCAGGTCTCTTTTGCGTCTTTTAAAATATTGCTGATATGTTTATCCAATCCAAGTTGTCAAGTGATATTGGTGTCATTCTTTCCAAAATAAAAAGGGAAAAGTTTTAGTGCGAAAAAAAGAAAAATGATATGTGGTCCATTTGGAGAAAATTTGTAAAAGGTGAGATTTTTGGTTGAATGATTTGCAAAGAAAATGAAAAAAATTGGAATAACATGTCATAAACCAATTAGGCACAAGCGAACGAAGATGTGGTGCAAATGTTGGATTATTCCTGAATTACTTGAAGGTGGGGCTATTGTAAGAAAACCGCTAAAAGGTTGAATTATTAGTTGTCATTTTCCCTATATTATTTATATTTTTTCCCATTTTAGAATTGGTTTTTTTTACAAGAATATTAGTAAAATAAAACGTATTTACATAATTATGACTATTCATTACTACAACGTAGTATTGTGGTAACTTAAGTTCGAAACTTGAAAATGAATTAATATGATTTCATTACTACTCTAGTAAGTAGTAACTAGTCATATTTATATAATTATTTCTTTAGAATTTCAAAAATTTTTAAGGAAATTTTTCTCATAAGTACATTAGTACATTACTCTATCGGTCTATCCCTTATCGGTAGCTCAACTGGTAGCGAGGGAGTGCAATAAGGGGTAGGTCCCGCGTTCGAATCCCGGCAACTGCGATGAAAGATTACTGTACTAAAAATGCATAGGGCCTCTGCAAGTATCGAGGACGGAATCTCACTCTCTATCTATAAGATTGTGATTATAGTCCAATTTACATGACCAGTGTACTGTCGGTGTTGGGTTCCTCAAGCAGGGGGTGTGATTTTTTTTTTCTATCAGTCTATCCTCCTCAGGGAGACACTGACGGATCGGGTTCATCTCTTTCGTTTGCTCTTTCTTTCTCAGATCAAGAAGAGTGCACATGGCCACCTATGTTATCTGTGGAAACGCCTGGAAGATTACGTCGCCGTCCACCGCCGGTCCCGGAAACCGGAACCTTTTGTCCTCCCCCAATTGCCACGAAAAGAGATCGTTCTCTATCAATGGCTTCAATTTCCCGGCCAGAAAAAGAAGTTTGTCAACTGTCAGATCCGATTCTTCCGGTTCCGAAAAAACCGTGTCCGAGAAGACGCAGGTCGTCGAATCTAATCCGCCGAGTAGACAGAATCGCAGATGGACAGGCTACGTTGAGAAGGACACCGCCGGCCAGACCAACATATACTCCGTCGAACCGGCGGTTTACGTGGCCGAGAGCGCAATCAGCTCCGGATCTGCGGGTTCCTCAACCGAAGGAGCCGAGAACACGGCGGCCATCATCGCCGGAATCGGTCTCATCTCGATCGCTGCCGCATCGTCGATTCTGCTCCAAGTAGGGAGGAAGAGCCCTCCGCAGGTCCAGCCGGTGACGGAATATTCCGGCCCGTCACTTAGCTACTACATAAATAAGTTCAAGGCCAGGGGAATCGTTCAATCTCTTTTCGCTCCGGCGGTGGAAAGTACTGGAACGTCTCAGCCAGGCTCCTCTCAGGCGCCGCCTGTTTCTTCGGCCGCGGTTCTGCCATAGGGTACTTGCACACGATGTTAATAAATTTTAACATTAAATTTGAACTGAAAAAAGGAAAAAATACTCATCTTCTTACATTTCTACATCTTGTTCATGTCTGAAATTTTCTGCCCGTCTAATCTGATTTCATGTGGCTCCCAAAATACTACTGGTAGCTGATTATAAGCTGTGTTTTGAATCCGTCTGTTCTACAAAGTACAAACCTGACCATAAGAAATGTGGAAGTTTATGAGCAAGGGAAAGAAATCTACTCTAGCTTTCAATTAAAGTTCATAGATTGAAAAGCGTTTGAGTAAATTTTTGAGTGAGAAAACACATTATCTCTGAATGTGTTTTTTACTTGAATTTGTATCATGAAAAGGTTGCATAATGCTAGTGTATTTCGTGATTAGTATCAGACCTGATAATTACCTGCTCACATATGCTTGAGTATATCAAGTTCTGATATGCTTCATTCGAATATAGGTAATGCAGATTTCAATTAAAGCAAATGATAGGGTAACGGAAAATCTACAACTTCATATATGTTTACTTGTGTTCTCATAGCATTTTTTTCACATTAAATTTAGACTGGGATCAATTCTTATTGTTTGCGGTAGGGGTGGATTCTGGTCGGGCCACCTGGCCCGTGGACCGGCCCAGCCTGCTACTGTGCGGCGCCGGGACCGGCCCGATTCTCGGGTCCAGGTCCCGGTCGGGCCTAGTCCTGGTCGGGCCTAGGCCCGGGGGGCGGGTCCGGGGCCGGGTTTTACGTTTGGTGAACCGGCCCGGCCGGGTCCGGGCCAAATAGATTGTTTTTTTTCCTTCGTTTTTTTTTTTTCATTTTTTGGGGTTCCACCTGGGTTGGGCTTGATGGTTAGGAGGGGGTTGGGGGGTGGGGGTGGGGGGGTTAGGAAAGCAAAAAAAAAAACCAAACCGGAGGCCCGGACCCGGTGGCTACCCGGACCGGTCCCGGGTCCACCAATTCTGAACCGCCGGCCCGCTCGGGTCTAGGCCCCTGACACGGCCTGAATCCATGCCTAGTTTGCAGTATTTTTCTAAAAATTGATTCTCTATGAGCATTTTTTGATATAAGAATTATTCTTAGCTATTCCCCTAATATGCATCACTTGACCCAAAATAATTGGGAAAACTGTCAAATAGGTTTTCGAATTTTCATAGAAAGGTCAAATAAGTCTTTATATAGGAGGTTCTGTACGGCCGTCGCGATTTGGGGCGGTTCCCGGTGGAATTTTTTGGTGAAAACTTTTGAACATCTTATTCATCAAGTCTAGTTTACTCATACTAAATTTCAGCTAAAATTTCAATCGGGAACGCATTCAAGTTAATTCTTGAAGATAATTGTGCAGTTAAATGTGCAATTATCTTCAAACATTAATTTAAATGCGTTTCTGATTGAAGTTTTAGCTGAAATTTGATATGAGTAAACTAGATTTGATGAATAAGATGCTAAAAAAATTTCATCAAAAAATTCCACCGGAAACCGCCCCAAATTGCGACGGCAAGACAGAGCCTCCTATATAATGACTTATTTGACATTTTTATGAAAGTTCGAATACCTATTTGATAGTTTTCCCCAAAGTAATTTTATTGGGAAAGTTCTCAGGACTAAAACAGTTTGAAAATTCTAAAATAAGGATTGTCATGTTTTTATTTCCAAAATATGAGTAATTACTGCCAAGTTTACAAAATACTGTCATGTTTGAAATTTGGTGCTATCAAAACATGGAAGTAATTAGTCCTATTTTGCGAATAAAAACATCACAGTCCTATTTTGGAATTTTTAAACCTTTTAGTCTTATTTCAGGTAATATTCTCATTTTTATTCCCACTAGAATGTTACGGAGTATAAATCTACAATATTTTATGGACAAACTTGATATCACCTTATTAGCTAGCAATCAATAAAGCAATAGGGTATAATTATTTATAGGGAAAAGGAGCAAATAAGCCTATGACTAACCAAAAAGGTTAAATAAACCCTTATATAGGAGGCTTTGTCCGGCCGTCGCCATTTGGGGCGGTTCACGGTGGAATTTTTTGATAAAAATTTTTGAACATCTTATTTATTGAGTCTAGTTTACCTATACCAAATTTTATCCAACAATTGAATCGGGAAGACATTCAAATGAATTCTTGAAAAAAATGTGTTTTTAACTGCACAATTATCTTCATGAATTCATTTGAATGCCTTCCCGATAGAAGTTTTAGCTGAAATTTGGTATGCATAAACTAGACTGAATGAATAAAGATACTCAAAAAAATTCATCAAAAAATTCCACCGGGAACCGCCCCAAATGACGACGGTCGGATAGAGCCTCCTAAATAAAGGCTTATTTGACTTTTTTTTGTTAGTACGTGCGCTTATTTACCCCTTTTCCCTTATTTATATGAGTATCAACGGATTCTGAATAACATCTATATCTTTCGTGAAAACGTCTAATATTCATCAATATCTTGAGGGATGCCAAGTTTAAATTTGAAAAGGAAAACATTCTTCTAGTTAAAGAGGTTTCTGTAATTCTGTGTAAAGTTTTTCATGTTGATCCCATCTTACAACAAGGCAACTTCATTTATTCTTGGCCTTTTCTCTTCCATGGTTAAAACAATTATGTTTCGTTAACGTTCCTAAATTGTTTTTATAGAATTAGTACATATACATTTAATCTTTTTCTTCTACTCCGGTATATCCTAAAGTCAGATTTTACGTTAAAAGGAGTTACAGTGAAATAAAAAAATGTAAATTTAGCTATAAATTGTGCAAAGCAACTAGGGGCGGAACCAGGGCACTGGGCCGGATTAGACCGGTACAAAGAATATTTTTTGAAAAAAATTTACACGAAATGTTTTACCTTAAAAATTAAGCTATTTTTAAACTTGGGGTGGACCATGGCATAGGTTGGCCCATCCATAGCTCCGCCCATGAAAACAACTAACATGAAGAAGTGAGGAATAACAGTGCACACAGTGTTCGGGTTGAAACCTTTTGTTCTTTTGTACAAGTACATAAATTCCGTATTAAGTTTCCCCGACCATCAACACACTAATAGCAATACTGGAATAGTTGAATTTTCAAAAGCAGTGATGAATCTAATATCGGAGTCACCAAGTTTCTATTCAAGTTAATTTACTAGAACGAAACTTTAGCATAACATTTCGGCTTTACCATTTGTTGTTGACTATGGAGGAGTGTTGCATGTTGGATGGCTGACCTACAAAAAATCCTAATTATTCTGGATGAGCAACAAACGACTAGTCGTGTGCTGGCGAAGGTGCGCTCTCTGTCCTCTGCTGGTTTCTTCTGTCGAGCCATGAATACCAGCGGCAACCTTGAATTCAGAACTGGCCTGGTGATCTTCATCGTGCAACAGGGGAGGGTAGGCGTTCTTCCATCCAACACCGGCGAAACGAATTAATGGTGGCGAACCTTGGACGAGCAACGGGAGGCAAGTTGCAGCGACAGAGTGCAGAGAACTTCTTCTAACTCCACCATCCATTTTTCTGGAATACAAAAAGATCACTATGTTATGTTAATCCATTTAATACTTGGCTATCATTCTCCTGTGAACTTACTTTGTATTGGTGCATCCTTCATTCGTGTAGCGTACTGCGTACTTATTATTAACGATGCAACCCAAAATATAAACTGATCCACTACTTAACTTATCATGAAAATGAATTCAACCCTAGAAGGGTGAGCAACCGATTACGTGAGGAACGACGAAGGCTCTTGATCGTCTAAGCTTCAGCACTTAAGCTCTAGAGGAGTTAAGAGATAGAGTTGCAATTGAAAAAGCGGTATGTATACTTGTATGAGTGATGTTTATTCCCTAGAGTTTCTAAGGTTCTTCCATCAATTTTGACAACGATATTGTGGGTGAGTCTCTTCTCAAAGTAATGATGCAAGTGCCTACAAGAGGTTATGCTATTGTTTATTTGTCGTTGATGCCATTCATCAAGTTTTAGTTATGTTTTTTCTCAAATACTAGCATGCTTCTTAACCCATTTATCCGCCCTCTTCTAGAACCATTGCCATGGAGTAAAGAGTAGTACGAGATTTTTATCAAACTATTCAGTACAAAGCTGGAATAAATATGGAGGCCGTTTGGCAACACTGTTTTTCGGCTTATCAGTCTTATCAGCCAACTTTTTCATCAAACACGTAACTTTTTGCTTTCACGCGCTAAATTGTGTAATAAGCAGAAAAGGTAAGGTTGGAGTTACTTTTCTGGCTGTATTGGCTGAAGTTACTGTAGATGACCATTTTAGTTATTTTTACATATAATTTTTTCTTTATTTTATTAATAAAATATATTTTAAATTTTTTTTTCTTAAATCAGCAGAAACAGCCAATGCAGCCACTTCAGCCAGAACTTCATAAATTTCAGCAGAATCAGCCAAAACAGCCGATTTTCGTGCTACCAAACGGCCTCATAATTGGCCGAGACCGCTCTGAATATAGAATGGAATTAGGCTAGGATGCGACATTAGTGCAAACTGGTGGCTTGTTGCTTTATTATTTCCTTATGTTGAATAAGAAAACATTCAATCAAGTATACCAATTTAATTGTTATATCAAGAAAACACTCAATAACCTTTTAAGGCTAGTTATCAACAGGGTTGTCATTGCTTTGTGATGTCATTCTTACTTCAACACCATGCTAATGCTACCTCACTGCCACATCATTTAATGTTTTCTATTTTACCTTTTCTACTTTACATTTTAAATGTTTCCACCGACACCGACCATTAATCAATTGTCGGCCGTTGTAACCATCAACAATTTATTTATTATATAAGTATCTAGAAAAATAGATGTAACGAAGACATAAGGAACTACGCTGATAATCATTTATTTTGTTATAGAAGACTATCTTGAAAAAAGTCTCTGCCTCTTACCACCTTTGTTCTTGGCCGGGGACCGGTGCACCTACAGTCGCAATAAATGCCTATATTTTTAGAAAACAATCTTCAACTGGAAGGTTGATGTGTGGCTCACTGGGTTACAACCCTCCCCCAAATCTCTACTCAGTAAGACGTCTTGAGTTCAATTCACACTTAGAGGAGATAACGGAGATCTTGTTCTCCATAATTCTTCCTACCTTCACGGAGTAACTCAGTGGTTGAAGAAGGAACGAATGATATGGAGGTAGCGCGTTCTTGTGGTGGACTGTAGGAGGAACAACTTGGAAGAGACAGGTGGGGTAAGTCCTACTAGATCCGTCCTTTGGAGGCAGTGCCGAAAAAGGTGACTGTAGTGAGATCTGGATTTGCCTGTACATGGGCTTGAAGTGTAGTTCATATACTTCAGGATTATGGGAGCATAAGCCACAACACCTAAACTATAAAAAAAACTCCCTCTAATACATCTCTCAAACTTTGCCAAGATTGATGACACAGGAAATAATAATAATGTAAAATATGTGGTTGAGTTTTGTGTAGAAGAGAGGAAAAGGAATGATATCACAATTGAGTGATTCAAAGAAAAAGTGGCAAAGTGTCTTGGACAACCAAAAAAGAAAAGATAACAATGTTTTAAGAGACGAAAGGAGTAGAAAACAATCTTCCACAAATAAAATGACATTTGCTACCGCGTTCATCCCTGCCTTTGGGAAATAGCAAGTGTCATTCTTGGCCATTTTTAATGGAACCCCATCTGGAAAACATAAACATGCATGTGTCAAACATAGCATACTGTGTTAAGTATAAAATCATCATTTTCTTATAATTTAATGTTATGGTCACTCATTCACTTCTAAAATAGAAGTATTATACTCATTGATTTATTTTTCATTGGAGACTTGGTAATAAAATTTATTCAATCATACTTCTTATATATATGTATACTGCCTCATTTCCAAAATTTCTTCCCATTTTATTGCCCAAACTTATACTCCCTCCGTCCTGTTGGGATGTTCCCAGTTTGACCTACACACATGTTAAGAAAATAAACTTACCAGGGGTAAATTTTACTGTTTTGACACTGTTTCGACACTGTTTGGCACTGTTTGACACTGTTTTGCATTGTTTGGCACTGTTTTGATGTAGGATAACTTTTCATTTAGGGAAAGGGAAACTTCTTTTTGGGACTTCTAAAAGAGGAAAGCGGGAACATCCCAACGGGACGGAGGGAGTAAAAGTTATTGGGCCACAGGGATGCGAGCCAACACTTTTTCAACCTGCCAATGTAGTCGAGACGCGGTGCTTGATTGGTATGCAAGAATAAGGATATAAAGTTGCACCTTCGCTACCGGCTATAGCTTTTGGTGTAGTGATAAGCGCTTGATCTCGATGATTGGTATCAGAGAGGGTAACGGGTTTGACCCCCGACGTCAGCATGTATTGCACAGTTATAGGCTAACAAGTGCTAGATGGGAGGTTGTTGGACCGCGGGGATGCGAGTCATCGACAACCTGTGTGTCTACCGGTGCAATCAAATGCGGTGCTTCACTACTATGTGAATAAATGAAAATAAAATTGCAACTTCGCTATCAAGTATAAATTTTGGCGTAATGATAAACGCTTGATAATGACAATTGATAGTGAATATATAACTTTATTTTCTTATACTTAAATGGCGGTCAAGGATCACATTGTGATTGCACCGACAAATTGACAGATTTATGTCTCGTATCTTCGTAGCCCAACAAATGTTGAAAATAATGACTATATTGATTATATACGTAGTATATATATTCCAGGCCCTACATGTTTTGAATGTGCATCAACGGTGTGAGCCTTTAATGTTTAGTGCACTTGGATTAAAATTAAGAAAATATATGTGACACAAATGATTAGTAGTTCGATTTTTTCAAATATGCCTAAACCTTTCCTCTCCATCTCATTGAAACCAACTGCTTTCCAGCTCCGGATAGCGAAAAGCTCTGAGCTTCTTCTACCCTTCATCTTCCTCTCCATCATAGCCATGAACAGTAGCAGTGCTTTAACAGCACCACCGTCTCCGACCGTCGATGTTGTGGGAACAAACCCGTTGGTCGCATTTTTGGAGAAGGTGCAAGAAGCTGCTCTTCGGGCATTCGGATCCGACAGGTTTGACCCGAAGACATACGTGGATATGTCGTTGAAGCAAAACCTCTCGGTGACCCAAACGGCGTTTAACAAGCTTCGAAAGGTTGGGAACGGGTCCATTCCCAAAGCAGAGCTGGAGAAGTTTATTTTGTATCATTTGGTGGGTCCGGGTCGTGATTTGGTAATCGCCCACCCGGTGGACTTTGTGGATAAACCGGAGGGATTCTTGCCGAAAGTACACAACCCGGAGGTGCGAAATTGGGCGATGGAGATCCACAAAATATGGAGGAATTTGAGCAGGAAAGTGGCGGATGAAGTCAAGGAGAGGCCCGATTTGCACACGTTGCTGCCGTTGAAGAACCCGGTTATCATTCCCGGGTCACGGTTTAAAGAGGTTTATTATTGGGATTCTTACTGGGTGATCAGGTTTGTTCACTTCCTGTAGAATTTCATTTCGACTAAATTATACGTAGTGCTTTCCTTTGTTATATTTATGATCAAACTTTTTAGTATTGTATTAGAGTTTACCTAATTAATTTTAGATTTAATCCCATAACTAGTATCTTTACCCGTGCCGTGCACGGGATAAAATGATTTTGTTGTTTAGTTTTACTAATGGGAAATCACTTATTTAATCGATTATAACATTGGTTTAAAATGCATGTTCTAATTTATTGAGTATGCCTTATTTTTGAACTAATTATCTAAACATGTTTGCGGTCTAAACCTAGTAACACACAGTTGCATCGAATTGAAATTAATATATATTTACTTAAACAAAAAGAAAATGCTCAGTGCCTATTTTTATCCATTAAATTTCATTGGCGACTTACTATTTTTTGTAAACTAACTACACATTTTTGTAATTTCTTTATCTAATTATGGGTGCTATCAATTTTTCTTAAGATATTAGTTCTTCTAAGTTTTAGAAATATTCAATTTAGTCTTTTGATCTCTTTCTTTAAGAAAAGAGTTTAGAATATATTTTTTGTGACATTCCGATTTTAATGAAGGAGACAATAGCTAGGGTGCATATTGTGATTGACAGCATACAATTTATTTTCCATTAGATTGAGTTATTATATTGAAGCTATATATGATTTTATTAAGTAAAATAAGTGTTATTGCACAAAGAAAAGTTGCATGATTTAGACCTTCTAGACAATTTTTACCTAAAAGGTCAGATGAATAAAACCTATAAAAAGATTCTCATCACATCAAGAAGTAGCCATAATCGAAACATAAACATATCATATTATGAAATGAAAAATAAAAATACAAATGCCCCAAATTCAACTGAAAAATGATATCAATTTTCATGACCAAATAGTACCATATTAAAGTTACATCCACGAGTAAAAGAATTACTCCGTAACTTTTATATACAGTCTAACTTATTTATCTAGCTCTTGAATAACATTTTAAGTCTCACGATATGATTGTTATGTACTCTGTATGTAAGTAATAAAACTTTTCTGAGAGCTGAAACTCTCAATCAAAATATATCAAAACTATATTACTCCATCCGTCCAAATTTGATGATACCATTGCGGTATGTGATGTTTGACTAACGATAAAGCAAACAGATCTCTGTCCGCATCCAAATTATTTTTAGAAGATTACATATTCAGAAACCACATTAAAAGCTTTACAAAGTCGCAAACACCTGAATCAAATTTGATATACAAAAATTGATATATAAAGTAAGAGATTAAGAGTGATTTGTGATGACCATGTGAATAAGAATTGGTACCATCGAATTGGGACAGAGGTAGTAATATATACACTGAAGTAAAAATAACCTTTACTTTCATAAATGAGATAAAAAAAAAAATTGATTCCAATTGGAAATATCCTTAATTAGAAAGGTGAACATAAATTTGAGATAGCATTAACACAAATTTATATTTAGCAAATTCTTATATGTGCAGCCTTGTTGTATATTTTATTTTTTCCCACTTTCATTTTATGATGTTTTGCTATTTTTTTTTTCATTTTAGGAATGACTTGGAAGTTATTAGATTTTCTTTAAAACAATTTTATTGAAATTATTTGGGGGTGCTTAATTTTTTTTGTTTAGTTATATTCCACTTTCATTTCCGTTTAGTGCTTGTAGTTATTATATTGAACTAAATAATATATCTCAGCTCTAGACAATATTTTCTAGTTCACACCCAGGGTGGATGTACAACCAGCGTTGGGGGGCAGCTGCCCCCATTAAAGGTCTAATAATCTCCTATGATCCATTAGAAAATATTGTAGCCAACATAATTACTCCCAATAAAAAAACAAATTAAAATGTCCAATTAGCTCAAATAATATAATCCCAAATGTCAAAGAAAAATCATTAAAATGTTTTCCCGGTTATGTTATTAAATTAGGGGAGTTCAAATTTTAACAGCTTAAATCCATTGTTAACCGTGTAAAATACAAAATGTATTTTTTACATGAGAAAAATAAATAAACTACCTCAAACTTTGAAGGGGTGTGACTTGTGAGATGAATACCTCAAACTTGCATATGTAATTTAAATACCCAAACTTTATATATATACAAAGTTATTTTAGCACCATAGTCAAATATTATTTCTTTCAAAAATGTAAATTTATGATGTTAATTGCATAATTTAAATATTTTAAAATTCATGAAGACACAATTAACATTTTAAACATCCATTAGAATATAGATAATGTTACCCCCAATCTATATAATTGCAACACTTTTAATTTTATATTTTAAATTAAGCAATTAACCCATAAATTCACATTTGTGAATGAAATAATACATGACAATGGTGCAAAAATAACTTTTAATTTATAGTTTAAGGTATTTAAATTATATATGCAAGTTTGGGGTGTTTAACTCACACTCCTTCAAAGTTTGGAGTATTTTTATTAATTTTTCCATTTTTACATAGCTACATTTGGTTTAAAATATTTAAAGATTTTTGTTTTGAACGAAAATATTTAAAGATTAAATAGTGGAATAGTAATTAGTTATCGAAATATTTATTACACTTTTTATTAGATTTTATATATGATTTGTTTTTGAATAAAACACCCTCCTCAACACCGGAAAGCTCAAGTGCAAATGTTTTAAAAGTACTTTTCAATATGCTACTTCAATTCCTCAAGAAGTTAATCTGGATGAACTTCCTTCGAATCCTACAAAAAGATGAAAAAATTGTAATATCATCCTAGTTAAAGGTTGAAATTTATAGAAAGTATCTAATTTTAAAGGTTCCCCGGCACAAAAAAAGTTATAAGTTTTTTATATTGTAATATACTTTATTTAATTAATTTCGAAGTTCTATTTATTAATTCTTTTTGCTATTATATTATAATTATATATGGGGTGTTTGGAAAATGGCGTTTCATCCCAAAAATGATGGTCTGACCCCTTTTGACGTTTTCAATAAGTGAAAATGTCGTTTGATAAGTAACTATTCGGCCATAGCGCTTTTAGACGAAATTGTTGAAATGGAAACGCTATAAATAAAAGAGTTTTATGTTAACGTTATGAAATATGACATTTATTTACTAATTGTTACTGTTAAACAACTAAATTACCAAAGATTTTTTGCAACACGCCAACTTATTCCGCCAACCAACGGCCATGATATTTTTTTCTCCATGTACTTCATTTATAGATTGCCCTCAACACTTTTATTTCCTGGATCCGCCACTGGTTCACACATTTCGAACATTACCTTCCACCTACATTTCGAAGTGCCAAACATAACCTCACCTATGAGCCTGTCTGGATATTGAGAAAATTTTACATAAATAATGTGTAGAACTTTGTTGAAATTTAATCGAATACGACAAAATTTCCTTAATTCTTAATTGTTTGTTTAAAATTATGGGAAAGAAAATTAATTTTTTTGAAAAAAAAACTGTTATACTATCATACTTGTTTTACATTTGGATTACGTGTACCTAAAGATAATTTATAATAGCTCTTTATTACTCATAATATATCACATCATATACGGAGTATGTATTACAAAGAATTACTCAAAATATTGTTTTAAAAATTTTAAATTTACAGAGCCCGTTTGATAACTCTATTTTCGACTTATCAGCCAACTTTTTTACCAAACATGTGATTTTTGATTTCGCGCGCTGAATTATGTAATACTCTTTCCGGCCTGCTAATATTGTCCCATTTTACATTTTCGGAAAATCGCACTAAAATTGTCTCATACCAAATTTGGTAAATTTTGTGTGCCTCTGAATCATTCTTACTTTATCAATATTCTTACTTTATCAATTAATATCAACCACATAAACTCACTTATCTTAATAATCGTGTCCCCCCTTCCGTCTCAATATTAGTGGGACGAAGGTAGTAATAAGACAACGTAAGGTAAGTTATTTTTCTATCTGTATTGGCTGAAGTTATTGTGGAAGATTATTTTAGCTATTATTAAAAAAATCTTTAATTTATCAGTAAACAATATTTTAAATATAAATTTTCATAAGTCAACAGAATCAGTTTATCTAGTCATTTCAGCCAGAATTTCATAAATTTCAGTAGAATAAGTCGATTAAGCCAATTTCTGTGTTACCAAATGAGATCAAAATTATAAATTATCAGAATTTTGTTGTGTTGAATTATAACTCATCAGGGCTCCACCAAAATAAATTCACATATTTGTTATAATGTGGTATACATTTTTTATTTGTACTCCAATTGTTACAAAAAATGTATCAAAATTCACAACTTTTTTTTATCTTTCATATGAGACCAGTGTTAAATATATTTAAAAAAATAACACCTTAAAAAACCTGTCTTATAAATGCTATAACATGTTTATTTGTACTCCTTCTGTTACAACAAATATATCAAATTAATAACTTTTTATTATCTTTTAATGATACCAATATTGGATACATAAACTTAAAAACTAATTGATCACTTTAAAATAACATCCGTTTTTTAAAACTTCTACAACTTTTTTATACTCCGATTGTTACAAAATCTATATCAAAATTCCAAACTTTTTATTTTTTTCATATGACACAAATGTTGCATGTATAAAAATATAAAAAAATCAATTCTATTATATATATATGCAAGAATATGAACCGCACATATTAATAGATACTTTTTATATATGCAAAATGGGTGTCATATGAAAGCTAATAAAATGTTGTGAAATTTAATGTAATTTTTGTAATCATCACAATACACATAAAAAAGTTACTGTAGTTTAAAATAAACATGGAATGTTATTATTTGAATTGCAAAGTTTTAGGAAGTTTTTTTTAAATAATTGCGTTACCTAAGATTCCAACCGGTAGATTAGTCCTAAACTAATGGCAACATATAAGTTCTAATCTAAGTTGAATAAAGAGCATCTTCATCCATAATCTCTAATAATCATTTTTTCTATGATTCTTACCATCTAAATATTGCTACGTAATTAATGTTCAAATAATCTCAAAATTCGGTTATGTCTCTTAATCATCATATTCAAATAATCTGCCTTTTCTCTGTCCTCCATTAACCTCTATTACATATACTTTTCAAATAATCCAAAAATAATCCGGATTCATATTTTGATCTTAGATTATTGTACCAAATAATCTCATTAAATAATTCATATCACTCAATGATAATTTTCTAAAAAAACCGCCACATCATCGATTTAATCTCTTAATAATCCTACCAATGAGGATGCCCTAATAATGTATCGGAAGAATAATTAAGGTATTAAATTAGAAAGAGCAAAAAGAATATAATAATTAATGTTTGCTTAGAATTGAAGGTGACACATGGCAAAACTTTCCATAATGGTATCTTTCAAATGTATTATCTATAGATAGATAGATTGGTGTCATATGAAAGATAATAAAAAATCACGAATTTGATATATTTTTTATAAAAATTTAATTACAAATGAAAAAGTAATATCAATTTAAAAATAGAGAGTTTTTTTATTGGAGTCCCATGAAGTGATACCTACTTGACGTAGAATTCTACTACTACGTAGTAATTAGAGTTTTTTTAAAAAAATAGTAATTAGAGTTCTAATCTCATTTAACTCCTAAAGCAACGCACCGTAACCATTAATATATACTACGTACTAAATTAGAAAGAGAATCTAGCATATTATAATAAATGATTATTTAGAGGATGACATATGGCAAAAACTTTCCATAATTGTATCTCTCAAATGTATTAACTATAGATTTATACACATGTACCGATGCACGTAGTTCAATATTTCAAATCATGTATAGATCATTATCTTATAATTGATTTTTTTTCGTAAAATATTACTAACAAAAATTTATGGGCGATACATGATCATAAGTTACTATGTATAAGTTTTATAGTCATTGTAATGTAACATTGAATACAATTATACTTACTAAAATTATAATAATCATATTTTGTTCATTATTTTTATTTTGATTATATATTTCGATTTATTGGTAATAATAGCGGACGGTAAAGTCATAAGCCGATCCACAAATGTATGAAATACGTTATTAAATCATCCAATTTACTGACTAATTACATGGGTTCACGACCTTGCGGGCATGCCATACTTTGAAATGTATTGAGACACACGATTGTTGTATTATTATTAAATAAATTGTTTCTTTGAAACTATTAACTCAATGAAAAATATACTTCGTATTATTGATTTTATACTCATTACTTCTCCACAATCACATTATTAAACACTACTTCGTACATGAATTTGATTTAATGAGTTAAAAACATTCAGAATATAATTTGTGCTTATGAAAACAATGCTATGACTTTTAAATAGTACCAAGTAGCGGTTATTTTCTAAAACGAATGGTTATTCGTTCACATGGTTTAAAATTTAAAAAACTAGATTGTGTAGAAATGAATATATCAACTAATAATAAAATACTCCTTACCACGTATATACTTCGTAATACGAAGTACCTTTTTATGCATTTTAACTTTGTTGTATATTCAAAATAAGATAGAAATTCAATCGATGTTTTAACATACGGAGTATTCCTTAACACTTTCTTGTTTTTTGGTGAACTGGTATACTATCTACTTCGTATATTGTAAAGCCTTAACACTTTCTTGTTTTATGGAGTCATGTAAAGTAGTTCCAAATTTGAAAATCGTTCAAAAGGGATTACTACTTTTTACTAACTAAAATGCACATTACTTTCTTCATCATTTCTTCGTTTTTTTCCCATTTCTTCGTTAAAACAATGTGAGCTTAGCAAACTAATCGTAGGAATTAATCAATAAATATAAAAAGCGTAAGCTTCGGTATGTTTTTCTATTTTGTGTGTTTATTTTATAGGAAACTAAAACTAAAAGAAGGATTATTACAAATTATTTACTTGAAACAGCCAAAGCCAGTTTTTTGTTATAAATGACAATTAAGACATATTCACTTGGATTAGTAACTTCATACTTCATATTATATGAAACATTTAGATACATATAACTAAAATAAGTATTATTTACAAAAAAACTTACCTCCTAAATGTAGTAACTTTACTACTTTAGTCAAATAATTTGTCCTAAATGTAGCGACTATCAAACTAGACTTCAACATTCTTTAATTTTGAATTTCGATCTCATATTGTGTGATATAATGGGATGTTCCAAAAATATTAAGGATGTTTTTACTTGGACTGAAATTTACTCGTCTAGTTAGGTCTGTTTAAGTCTTGTCTGATTTGGTTTAAACTGGTCTGATCTAATAAATATCTGATCTGTGTGTATTTTATAACTATGCAAGTCTGATCTGATTTGATCTGTTCAAGTCAGGTGTGTCTGATCGGTTTAAGCCTGATCCTAATGCTTCTCTCAAATGAGTTGCACTGACATGTTACTTTCTCACATCATCCATTCATCAATTATTTCATTTTCTAAGATTTTGTGGGCTACAAAATCTACTGAGTAATTTTTATTATTATTCAGATTTACAATTACTCTATTTGTTATCAAACCCTGTTTTTTTAATCTTTTTTTACTCCGATATCATGTGTCAATTCATTCAAGCAGGCTCCAATTTTTTTTAGACTAAGTCATTAAGGTTTGAATGTTATTGTTTTGTTGTTTTACAATTATAAAATAATTTATACTCTTTGTATTTTTTTTGAGAATATAATCTTTATTTTCTTAAACCTCAAAAATACAAATTACTACGCATCTCGTAATAAATATGGAGTACATAATACTCCAGTTCATATTCGATCCAAATAACCCGGATTAGACCGTCTTTTCAATTTTACTCGCACGCCTTTTAATTTTGTCAAACATACTTTGTTTAAAGCAAAAACATTGCGACTTTTCATGTTAAAGCCACCGTAACACGAAATTGATTACGTTTAAACACGACAAATACTTTAATGCATCACCTACACCGCTACACGGCCACACCCAATAGGAAAAAAAAGGTTGATTCTTCTTTGATAACATTTCTACACTTAACAAGCTTTTATGATTAAGGGCATGTTTGACACAATTAGCTGAAAAGATACTTTTGTGAGTTTTTTAATAGCTGTTAGCTTTTAGTGACTGAAAAGATCTTAAAAAGAAAAGGTGGTAGCTGTTTGATAAAAAGCTGACTGTTTGATTTAGTTTGGTTTGGTATACAAGCTATTAGGATTAATTAATACTAAAAGTCATTAGCTTTTCTTAGATGCTACTCTCAGTAGCATCTAAAAAAAGATCTTTTAATTTTTGAAAAGCTCTTAAATATTGTCATGCCAAACACACAACTAGAAACTTTTAGGAACTTTTTGAACAGTACAAAAGCTAGAAGTCAGGGACTTATGCCCGCCAAACATAGCCTAAAAGCGATTCACTACCAAACATATTATTTAGTTGGTCAATCAGGCTAAATAGCGAAACTTATCAAACTAGCTAAAAAATGACCTATAACTCATCTACTAAACATGACCAAGTAGCTCTACTTTTGATGTTGAACAAAATTAGAGGTTATTTTCTATGAAGATGGGTGTTGAAATTTAAAAGTAATAATGAATCAGAAGAGTAACATAAAATATCATAATGACTGTTAAAAAATTAATAAGAATTGAGTCGTTATAACATATACGACTATACGAGTAATATTGTATACGAAGCATTTGCCTGTTATATCATATATAACACACCAATTGTCTATAGGTGCGGTTTATGCAAGTATGCAATTCATATGGGGAAAGAACCAAAATTAAAAAAAGGAATATGTGAGCTTTGGAGTTTGGATCAAAGAGTTGAATAACATATATAAGTAAAAGAAAGCATGAAGAAATATGATCTAATTCTTTTTTAGATCAGATTAATGACATAATGCGGTTTATGCAAGTATACAATATGCTAGTTTAATTTCCAATATAATTAACCCGAACCGGAAATGGAATAGCTTATAGCTAATTTTCCATTTGGAATGGTAAATAGAGGATACAATAATATCATTTATGATGTACAAAGTATTTCATACAAAAACTTTAGTCTGCAAACTCAGCATTCAAACATATGCATGTTGTATGCAATTTACCATTTAGTTTTTGCTTTTACTATTAATATTGTTCTTTTCAATCAATTGTGCAACTGTTTTTACGTCAATAGTAAAATCTAGTTTTTTAGTTGTGCGTAGTAAGTTCATTAAGAAAAAGCCGTCACTAAAAATAATATTTTATTATTTTCTAAATCTTTATTTAAATAATATTATGGTATTATGCACTCCATCTTTTTTAATTGGAAATCATCAATGTTGATATTATTATAATAAGGATTTTTACTAATAATTAATTATCATACTCAAAGAGGCGAATATTACTATAATCTTTTTCTTCACATCATAATTGTTAACCCTACGATTTATTAAAATAGCCAGGTATGGATTTAAGGGGGGCACGGGGGCGACCACCCCCTTGGACTTTCAAAATTTTCTACTATATACTCCCTTACTTGGAGTATGTAATATTTTAATAAAATTTTCATAATTTAATTAGATTCGACCCCCTTACTTTTAATTTTCAAAATTAATATATAGTCTTACATAATGTAATACTTAATTGGAGATTTAAAAGAAAGAACATCACCTTTCAAAAAAAGAAGGAACATCAAAATAATTTACATTACTTAAACAAATAAACGATATAGCAACTCAATGTTTAAGACTTACGATACTTATTATATAAAAATTCCTAGCTTTGTAATGTTTAATTATCTTTATCAGATAACAAGTACTCGATTTTATAAAATATATATCAAACGATATTAAATATCAGGCACACTAATTACACAGTTTTTAGATCACATGAAATGAATCCAAAATATAAATGTTTATTGACATTAAATTACATAATTCATTTATTTCTTGCTTTCTAAAAATAATTATTGCATATATAATAAACTTTAAAATAGTTTAGCATTAATACAAATATAATATGCACCATATATATATATATGAATTAGAAATATAATATTATTCTAAAAATAATATATAATTCATATATATATATATATATATATATATATATATATATATATATATGAATTAAAAGTTTTCATGAGTCATGACTCAAGAACACCCTCCAATTGGTAGATAAAAATTACGATTCAAAAACCGATTCATGATGTCAAACAATGTAGAAGTTATTTAAAATGTATTGGTTGATGTCTTGTCATTGTCTAAACTTAGAATGTAATAGATTTAAATGTCATTGATTATGTATCAATGTAATTTTTGAATGAAAATTGCTGCATAGCCCCACACTAGTGAAAAAATTCCCCCCCCCCCGCCCCCCCGCTACACTGGGGGGAAATTCCGCCTTGGTACACTAGTAAAAAAAAATTCACCCCCTACACTAACGAAAAATTTCGCCCCCTTGACTCGAAATCCTGGATCCGTCCCTGATAATAGTGGTCACTTGTGAAGGAACAATACAAATTGATAACTAATGAGTGACGTCAGCTCTCGCTTATCATATAGATCCACATACCTCTGACCATATTAAACCTAGCTGAAAATTCAATTTTCCTAACAAACCTAGCCACTAAAGCCACATACATTTTATAACCAAAAACATAAACACAGAATAAAATGTGCTCTATTCTCGACACTGTAATTGAAAACTCTCATGCATAACTAAAATAAAACAAGAAAATGGTCGAAGTACAATTAAAACATCCGTAACATATCATCTTTTATCATTTAATCTTTTATGTTAGAATGAAAAACACCCTAAAATGATCAGTGATCACGGAGCTGAGCTTAGTTTAGGTGAAAATGGATAAATGGACAAAATCTGCCTAAAGAATGACTAAGATGAGTAAATTGAATCATTTAGACTTTATAGATGTAATTATATACTACGTATGTACTCCCTAGCTAATAGGATTAAAACATAAACAATGAATACAAATTATACTGTCAGTGTTTTCTTCTTTCTTCTTAAAAAAGTACATTCACTTCTAATTGTTGAACTTTTATAATAGATGTGTTTGGAATTGGTTATGCTTCTGCTTCTGTTTTAAAAGTAGAATCAGAATCAGTTTTTCATACGCTGGTCTCCCGACCCCCGACTTCTAAAAAGCTGCCTCTATGAATAACTTGGAACACCCAAAAGTACTTCTGCTCTTTCACTCAAACATTCCAATATCTGTTTCCGCTCTCTAAAATTGTAGAGAAGAATTAAGAAGTAGATCCAAACACCCCTTATTTGTTGAGTTCCCTTATTCGGGGATAAAATATAACTACTTTTATTTGTACAATTTATCAGAGTATATTTTAGTCCTATATGTATTTGGAACAATTTTTTATGTGATTCTGATTGATTGATTTTGTTTGTAATACAGGGGCTTGTTAGTTAGCAAAATGTATGAAACTGCAACGGGAATTGTTTATAATCTCCTGTCTCTCCTTGATCAATTTGGTTTTGTTCTTAATGGTGCACGGGCATACTATACGAACAGGAGGCAAGTAATTATCCCTCCGTAGTTTATTACCGCTCTACGTATTGTATTTAGATAATATATCGATCACTAGGTAGTGCTCGACTCGGGCCGGGCGGCCCGAACCGGAACCGGCCCGGTTACTGTGTGAACCGGCCCGGCCCGGTGGCCCGGTCCACCGGCCGGTTCGGGTCCGGGCCGGAATATTTTTTTTTTAATTTTTTTTTGAATTTTTTTTTTTAATTTTTGGGTTGGATTAGGTATTTTGGGCCATTTGAGGTGGTTTGGGGTGGTTTGGGGTTGAGGGGGAGGGGTAGGGGGTTAAATAAGAGAAGCCAAAAAATCAAAAAAAAAATGGGGCGGGTGAACCGGCCCGGTCTGGCCCGGAACCGGCCCGGAACCGGTCACCTGCCGGTTCGGGCCCGGGCCCTCCTTTTGGTGAACCGAGGCCCGGCCGGTTCAAGGCCCGAACCGGGCCCGGCCCGAACCGAGTCCAGCACTATCACTAGGGGTGTCAGCCGGTCAGGGAAGTATTTACCATAAGCTACGGTGGATTGAAATATTGGATAGCTTAATTCTATTTATATAATATTTTTCATATTTAATGGATTCCGTTAGGGTCTATTTGGGAGTTGATGAATGATGACCCTCTATTTGTGTTTGGGAGTTTAAAAATGTGGATGAATGACTTTGAAAGGTTTTTATGGTCCTTAAATCCCTCAAATGCTCAATTTTTAAACTATCACAAAATGGGTTTGTTTTATAGATAACTAACTAAGTATATTTTAATTTAAGCTCAATTAAAAATGAATATTAGTTCAAGTATTTGAAGTCGTCATATCTCATAAGTGATTTTAATTATAATTTCTTCTAAAACTCTCCTTTTCTAAATTCCCAAATGAGAAGAAAGATTTCATCTCACTCCCTTCCATTTACCCCCAACAAGTTATTTGCAAAGCCTTTCCAACTAGACAACCATTAATGTTTAAATCAATATTATTACTATTCAATCCAGTCCAATCCGGATTCTGTCTTCACTAGGGTAAGCAACATTAGATTAACTGTACTCGAGTTCACAAATTTTTAATTAATCGAGATTTAAATTATTACATTTTCAATAACATATGTGATCACTTATTGTTGTCACATTCATCTTTTATGATATGATCTAACAACATTTTAATTAAGTGACTTGTACAGTCAGCCTCCTCTTTTGAGTTCAATGGTTGTTGATATATACAACCACACCAGTGACATTTCCCTGGTAAACAAATCTCTTCCTCTGCTGCTTAGGGAGCATAAGTTTTGGAACTCAGGTACTATTCAGATCTATGTGTACTAAATTACTAATACTCAAATTTTTTTAAGGTAAAAATACTCAACTTCATTATTCAAAGTCAAAGCGTTGGCAAGAAATATGCTAGAGAATTGATAGCAACTAGCATCTCACTCATGTGTTGCACGGCTAGTAAGAATGTTTTTACTTGGACTGTAATCTGTCTCAGACCATACTAGATCAGATTTAAATAGACCAGACCAGATCGAACCAGACTTAAACAGACCAAACCAGACACTTAAACAACTTAGACCAGACCAGACTTGACTTTCTTAGTTATAAAATACACAGAGACCAGCCGTTTATCAGACCAGTTCAGACCAGACCAAACTTAAATAGACCAGACCAGACCAGTCCAACAAATTATAGTCCAACAAATTATAGTCCAAAAACATCCTAAATGTGACATGTCTGTTACATGTGAGCTCATGTCCTATTTATAGCATTTACAAGAATATGATTACTACTTAATCATGAATTGGGCCCGGCCCAATTGTCGGTCAACAGTAACACTAATGGACCATCTACCCCGGTAAGCAATAAAGCATCTTGGGCCGGTTCTTCACTAGCCAACTTACATCTCGGACCTAGTGAGGCCTACTCTGGGATCAAACGGGTAGTCAGTATCTAGTTTGGCCCACTAATAGCTCAACCTAAAGAAATATGTCTATAATTGGATCCAAGATTCCAAGTTACATAGTTGATGACTAAATTGGGTCATAATTAGATCTAAATTTGGTCCAGATTTCATAGCCATCGGCCAAATTGATGATATTAGAAATTAGTGTATTAAGAAAAAAGAGTTTGGGTTGATTTATAAAGATTTGATATTAAATCTTATATGACACATCAAATTGAATGAAATTTATGTCCTACGTACCCTTTAACTTTAACCTGATTGAAGGGTCATTTGAAGTTGATTGAATCTCATCTCATTTTAGGACTTCAGTTAATTTTTATAAATGTTTCTTAAATTATTATTAAAATAAATTTATGTACAAAAACATGACTAATAAACTTACCTATAAGCACAACTTCATGATAACTATAATGGTCTTGTTTGGTAAATGGATGTTAGATGTTGCTGTTAACTGGTTGTTTCTAGCTGGTTGTGTTAGCTGTCTTGACCGGCTGCTTATGTTAGTTGATTATAAATAATTGTTTGGTAAAATTGGCTGTTTCGAAATGGCTGATAGAGTGTAAATTGAACCAGCCGAATGAAGAAGCTGCTCCCCTTAGCTTCTTCAACCATCCATTTTTTTAGCTTTTCAAACTCAACAAGCTAATTTTATAAGCCATTTACCAAACATTATTATTAGCTTCTTTGACTAATCAAACAGCTAAAATGGGTAAACAAGCTAAAAGCTGGCTGATAAGCCATTTGCCAAACATATCCAATGTAAAATTGAACAAAATCACAGTCACTAAAAGTTACTTTGTATAAGCACTTTGTATTTTGTCTAAAAGAACACATTGTATCTATCATTTTTCTTTTGCTCGTATATTTAATTTGTCACTATTTCTAAATTTTAATAGTCAACCCGTTAAAATTACATTATAAATTATTAACTTGATAGGGAGATTAGAGCAATATTTATATTTGAAACGGGCTAGTCTTGTGAATTTTGGTTTGTTTTGGTAGCTCTATTCATAATCAATTAAATTCACTTTCAAACTTTTATCAGCGAATTATCATACGATTCACTATCTCTACCGTTTTAATTAAGAAAAACTTTAAACACATATCTTACCGGACAGTGCACGGGTATACTCAATAGTAGTGCACATATGAGAAACTAAACCAAGTATTAAGTTGTTTTCCACATTACAAAGTGTTGATTGTAATTCGAGTTTAAGCCATTGTCCTCGTTGTTAAGATCGCTAATGTGCTCATATGATCTAATGTCACTAAAAAGGTATGCATAAAGTGAGCATTCAGGATCCTCAGGGAGTCATTCACACCTTAAGCCGTTACTATGCAAAGTGGAATGAACCCAGACCAGAATCATCAACTATTGTAAGATAACCCGACTTATAACTTATAAGTGTGTGTGACGAGAACATTTAAATTGCCAATTTGAATTTAACTTATAAGTGTGTGTGACGAGAACATTTAAATTGCCAATTTGAATTGCATGAATATGAGAGTTCTCCTAAGATAATTGTTATCTTCTACTTTAAACGGAACGTTAATCTCACAGGACAAGGAAACAGCTTCCAAACTGTCAGATAAGAATGAGAAAAACCACTTGTATCGTGAAATCGCAACAACAGCTGAATCTGGATGGGATTTCACCTCACGGTTTATGAGGTAAGATGTGTTTCCTTAGCGATCATTTTGAAACATGGAATTGCTTATAGTATTAAGGTAAGTACTAAGTAGCACCTAAACAGGAAACAAGAAACATCAAAAATGAAATGGGAAATCTAAAACCCGAGTGAAATGCGTAGATATTTACAAATATAAGGATATATTTATAAATATTTTTCATTTTATGTATGTGTTTACGTACATCAATTTTCATTTATATACATGCTCATATTGTTTTTTACTCCGGGGGGTCTGGGGGGAGGGGGGCTGGGGGAGCCTGGAGTAATAAGGGCTGAAACTCACTCCATTGAGTTTCAACCCCCTGTGCCTAGCGGGTTTCGAACTCGAGACCTTTCACTAGGCACGATAACCTCACAACCAGCTGGGCTGGAATGTTTGGTTATATGCTCATATATTTTTCATATAATTTTATTTGATAACCAATACTCCCTAATAAATATAGCCCACATTGAAATTTATAAATCATTAGATATTACGGAGTAGTACATAACTAAACATATATTGCAATGCATTTCTAGAAATGCATTGGTTATGAAATATCACATTTTTACTAGGAAGAAACCCCAATAAAACTTACTACACGGTTTAAAAAGAAATTGTTTCCATCAAAAAAGGAAAAGGTTGGAAATCCAAACATGAATTTCCCGCTTCTTTTGAATGACAGAAATGAGATCAAAACATGAATTTAAAGTTTTGAAGTTTCCTATGGGTTTCATAGTTTCCCAGGAAACCTGAATTGTTGTAGGAATTTCTGTACTTCATAGAATTTGAGAGGTACATTGGTATGACCAGCCCGATCGATTCCCATTGCAGGAATGGATCTGATCTCACAACACTTGCCACAACGTCAATTCTGCCAGTGGATCTTAACGCATTCATTCTCAAGGTAAATAAGGAAGCTCTGAAATGCTGCCTTTAAACTTCCCTCTCTTTCACCTAATGAGTGTGGTTTGTTGGCCCAGATGGAACTTGATATTGGCTTTCTAGCTGGTGTTCTTGGAAAAAAAGATTTGGTTGAATTTTTTTATAAAGCTTCAAATGCTAGAAAGGATTCAATTAACTCCATTTTCTGGAATGAGGAAGTGGGGCAGTGGTGTGATTACTGGCTCAACAACAACAATATTATATCTGAGGTGAGTTTAAATTCATTTTTGCACCTTTTTTACGAGTCATCCTTTTTTCAACTTTCGTAGCTTGATTTGATGTCCATTTCATGGTCTAGGGTGTTGATAAGTGGGATTCACTTAACCAGAACAAAGGGCCATTTGCTTCAAACTTCATTCCTTTGTGGATTGATTTGTTTAATAAAGGTTTGTTGCCTATCCTCTCGTCTCCGCTATAAATAATAATCTGTAGCAGAGAAGAGTAATGCAAGATCTTATATATTCATTTATTATTTTATAACTTATTTAGTCGATGTAAAATGTACTCATGGACAAACTCCCGCTCAATTTGAATCAATACGCCTATCAAATATTCTTTTAGCAAAGAGATTGAGATGTGGTATCACCCACGTTCATGCCAATAGAATTATTTTCTTTTCTTATCATAATGGTTTCTTGAATGTTGCATGTAGATCATAATACAGTGAAGAAGGTAATAAAGAGCTTTAGAGCATCAGGGCTACTTTGTCCAGCAGGAATTGCAACCACATTGTACAAGACAGGACAACAATGGTTAGTAATGATTTTACTATACTTTTTAAAAGCTAAATGATTGTCCACTATCAAATTTATCACATGTTGATACATTTATATATCTATGTAGATGGATGTATCATTGTTTCTCTACACACAACACATGAAAATGAGAATTTGTTTGATAAAGAAAATTAGCAACTGTAATATCCAATGACCATTTTTCAGAATACATTAATTAGAACAAAGTGCTACACGAACCCTTGCTAAGAAGATAATTTTATGCATTTTAGATGCAGTTTCATTTATTCAAGCTTTATGCCTCATTATGTACCACACAATTTTAGGTGGGTGACATATACATAAGATAACATCATTAAGAGAAGTCTGGCATATAGTGACGTTGTCTAAGTTTCATGAATCACAAATTGGAATATATAATCTCAACTTTCTTTTCAAAAGAAACTTGACAAATGAATGTTAAAAAGATAGGAAACAGTGTTGATCTAATTATAAATGAAGGTCTAATTAGCACTCTCTATGTTTTAGATGAAGGTCTTCTTTTAAAAAGACTGGGAGAAATGTTAAATTATAAATGCATAGTATGATAATGCTCTAGTTTAACCAGTTAAAGTTAATCACCTCGCACCGGTTAAATATGAATTTGCAAAAGACAGAAGTATTGCGTCACTCAGTTAGTTAGGGAAGTCCCTATAAAAAAAACAACAAATAATGAAATATATTATACGAGTACTAATAAATAATGCAATTTTCATATTTCAAAAAAGAAATACATACTCCATTTGGTCCTAACTTATTTCTCAATGACAAGAGTACAAACTTCAAGAAATTTGAAAACTGTGCAGTTCTGATTAATTTAAATACTTCGTATAACAAGAGTGAAATATTATAAGCTATATATTTCTGTTGAAATGAACAATATTTTGGAGTGCACGGAAAGTGAAAATAAATAGGAAGATGACGAGAGCCATAGAGTACATATTTAGATGATTCCACATTATTCATTGTAATTGAACCATTTATATGCAGTCTAACCTTCTTGTTTGTTTTTAATAGGGACTTTCCTAATGGCTGGGCACCTTTGCAGCATATGATAGTGGAAGGTCTTCTCAAGTCAGGAACGCATGATGGGGAGTCATTAGCTAAGGATATTGCGACGAGATGGTTAAGAACTAACTACGCTGTCTATAATAAAACTGGCGCAATGTATGAGAAGTATGACGTTGAAAAATGTGGTGAATATGGAGGAGGTGGTGAATATGTGTCCCAGGTAAGTAGTAATTACGCTAGGCCGCATTTTTGTTTAATCTCTTAACTTCATCAAATGCTAATTACTTGTTGTTGCATGATATTGGAGGTCATTTCTTTTTTAAATTTAGTAAAATTCTCCCTTAATTATTACACGCAGACGGGTTTTGGATGGTCTAATGGAGTTGTATTGGCATTCTTGGAGGAGTTTGGATGGCCTGCAGACTGTAAAATGGATTGCCAGGAATGAGTTAAGCCACAACTGACATGCATACTGGAGCATTCAAACTATTTCTGTTATCAACTTATATTATACTACATTCAAACTATTTGTTGTTTTTAAATACACACTGTCTTTACACTATTTACATTTTTCAATTTGATTGTCTTATATCGTAGTGCTTAATGTATCAAACCTAATCCAGTTATGATCTACAAGGAAAGGACAAATATATTGTTCCATGAAATTTTTTGTTTCACATGGTCTGAATCCAGTATGTGTGCTTCATTTTAAATATTTCAATAAGGTCGTTATTCTAAAAAAAATCCTACTTGAAAAGCCAAATACTATTATTTGGAACTTGATAGATAGTGATACCGGGGTACCACTAGCCGTACATATTATTGTACGAAGTACATATTATTGAAGAGAGAAGAGAGAACTAGAGAGAAACTAAGAATGTATATTAATTAATCATCCTTACAAGGTTCCAAAAGGGGGCTAATAGATTGTACAAAAGCTAATCCGTGGAGGGGTGTTCTGAAGTGCCGTGGGCTCACGGCCGAGGGCATAATGGCCGAGGGCCTACCGAAGAGTGTTACCGAGGGGTCGCCGAGTGGTCCCGCCGAGGACTTGCCGAAGGATGCCACCGAGGGGTCATGACTAGGGCATGTATGTGGCTTGCATGAGTACTGGACCATATACTCTATCAGAACTGTTCACAAAGAGTGATACTGATGCCTTTAAAATTGAAATCAAGTGTACAATAGCAAGCTACATTGGAAGAAGCTAAGAGTATAATCTAATAACAAGCTAATGAGACAAGAATTTAGATAATCTTTGTAGTCATAATGAATTTCGTGATAAGTCACAAGGTTAGTTTTGTACAATCTATTATTTTTCTTTTTCAAGCTTGGACATATATATAGTGTAACATTTATTAGTAGAAGTGATACAAACTTGAAAAAATCTTCCTGGTGAAGTAATAGAGAAACTATGCAAAAGCTTGATTTTCTTCCACAATTCTATAAGGCATTTCCTCATTGGTGGGCCATATTTATTCTCTAAAAGTGCACAAAACAACAAAATGTGATTGTAAATCCTATCCAAAGAGATGTTTAGTGATTTGAGACTTGCAACAAGAATAGTTGCAACTATCTATGATTAGCGCGATAATTTTAACAAGCACGTCACGTGCTCATTAGAGAGCACGTTGGCTTATTTAACGGAACTTTAAAGCATCACCCTTGAGTAATTTACCGAGTACAGAGTGCGAAGTAAAAGTTATCAACGAACTAAAACCTATGTTTAAAAAACCGACCCGACCCGGCCGGGTTGACCCGGAACCCGGTGACCCGGACAAAAAACCGGTTCGGTTTTTTCAAAACCTGGAAATGGTCAAAAACCGGAAAAACTCGGCTGACCCGGGAAAACCCGGTCAAGACCCGGACCCAAGAAACCCGAAAACCCGGTAAAACCCAGTTTTGGGGTGTTTTTACCAAAAAAGTAATTTCTTTTTTATTTTTAATGCATTTTTTATACCAATAAAATTACAATTTCAATACCTTAAAAATAAAAACTACGTAATATATTTATATATTTATTTAAGAATGAACATCATGCCAAATTATAATATAGATGTACAATAAAAATAAAAATATCATTATACGAGTATATTTTTATAAGATCAAAATATACATTGAAATATTATAAGAGTGTATTAAATGCTTAATAAGTAGTATTGTTAGTTGATTATTATGAATGATAACTAATTTTTATTATAATTTTATATATATTTATATGTTTAGTATTATTATATAGACGTATAATCATTGACCGGTTTTCCGGCGTTGACCGGGTTGACCCACCGGTTCCGGGTTGACCCGTGACCCAGTCATGTGGCCGGGTCACTCTCTGGTCCGGTTTTTACAACAATAGACTAAAACTTTACATCTAATTTTTTCACACCACGTGGTCTTCTTAATTGCTAAACTTTTCATATAAATATTAAAACAAACTATTTAATCCATTAGTAATTGAATAGCATTTTTTAATTACTTCATCTCTAATAATCTCAAATAAAGTATTTTGAGTGATGACTTACAAATTCCATCCTTAGCATGACTGTGGTTAATTAAGATACACCTAAAAAAATTATAATTTTGAACGTATGAATATGACTTTATGCGCATTTTGATTAAAAAAGTTATTGCATTTTTTTTCAATATGATTTCAGTATTTTTTTCATAAAATACCGGAATAGAAGTGATAATCTCTTGTTTCTTGTAATTTCGTTATGGTCAATGTTCTAAAAATTTCTCTAGACGTCAGATTAGTCTCCACCTAGGAGATAGGCAGTGGCCGTTCGGGCATTCCACTAATTGGTTAGACGTCTAGGGCGTCTAGATTTTTGTCTAGGTGCCCCGACTAATTGGTATGGCGCCTAGGTAGTCTAGATTCCCCAGAAAATTTTTATTTTTGATTTTCTTTTTACGGAGTATAAGATATATAGGTACCTTTAACTAATCTCGAATATGAAGAAAAATATTTATGATTAGTTATAATATTATTGCATGTGACAATTCTGTCATTCATGCGTGTAAATGTGTGTGTGTGTGTGTGTGTGTTTCGTACACACACAAACACGATACTACCATTTTACTATGTATTATTTATCATGTTTATGCAATAATATTGATAAAATATACAACTTATGTGTTTCTGACTAGTCCACGCCTAGGCACCCGCCTAGATGCTTAGGTGCTAGGTGTTGGGTTGGCGCCTAGCGCCTTTTAGAACATTGTTAAGGTTGATTGACACATCAAATAATAAAGTTAAATTATTTTGCGGTTGCGATTTTTGCAGATGAGGCAGAATTAATAAGGGCTACAAATTCTTTATTATTTTTCGAGAGACAAATTCTTTATTTAAAAGGAAAAAAATTATCAAGTTTAATATAAGGGCAAAGGCAATGATTAGACTACAATTAATTTTTAATTAGATTGTTTTTTTTATATGATCTAGTTTGGTATGATAAATGTATGTTTCATATATGTTTTACAACTGTAAAAATAGTATAGTGTGGGACCGGAACCAATCCAACTAAAAAACATTCTACAATATAATTATGGATTAAAATTAAAAAATTTACAGGAATAATTTCAAACCCGTTTGGTAATCACTATTTTCAACTTATTAGCTTTATCAAACATATTTTTAGCAAACATTTTCTTATATTTTTAATATATATTTTTATAACTCAATAGATGTTATTATTTCAACTAAAATTTCACCAATTTTAGCGGATTCAACTAATACTAGTTTACCAAATTGGCCTCTTAGTTTTACAAGATGTAGAATGACTCAAAGGATATTTTAGTCTTAGGATGTTTATGTTTGGACTGATTTTAATCTCAGACCAAAACAGATCTAAAACAGATCAGATCAGAAAATTTCAGTCCAATTAATTTTTTTTGTAGTATATATGCAGAAAAAATAATAACAAAAAATAGCAGTAGTATAGCAAATTAAGTAAATCAGAGTGAAACATGCCAATTATGAGAAGACACGTAACTTATGACTTGTAGGTCAATGAATAATGATAAATCAAGCTATCAAACTATGAATCCTCTTCGACCAGGCCGGCTTACGTGCTCAGTAGTGAGCCCGTCACATGCTTACTAAAATTTTCGTTGATTAGCGAGTTATATGAAATTTTTGGAAGATTATTTATAGAAATTAATTGAAGCAATGCGTGGAGAATAATGGTTGTTGAGCTTGGATTGTGGGAGAGAGATCACCAAATGTGGGTGGTGGGAGGATAGAAAGGAAAAAGCAAAATAACGGAAAATGAAAAAACTGTTGTGTAATGAAGAAGATGAAGACCAAATAAAGAGATAGATATATAGATAAAAACCTCTAAATTACTTCTTCTCTATATCTGAAATTTCTGAGTATCTGAATTGAATTACAAAGGATTGATCAAGCCCTATTTATACTAGCTGGGCTTGGTGATGAATCATCAAAGAACAGTTCTACATATTTTGCTGGTAGAATTAAACCTAGCCATCTGTCTATTACAAGGCCTTGAATTGGATTAGTGTCCTGATGACAAGGATGAACAATTCACACTTGTCATTCTCAGGAATTTACAACACTCCCCCTTGAATGTTCATCCTTGAATATGTATTTGTTATTTTAAAAACTTATTGTGAAAATTAAGGGGTAAAGATTACGACTTATAATGTCGTTGTATTTGGATGTACTGTCTCGTTAAAAACCTTATCAGGAAAAACCCAGTGGGATAAAAACCTGATGAAGGGAAAAAGAGTGCAGTGCATTCAAATACTCCCCCTGAATTTAGCATAAATTATTAAGGCGGCGCATTCCGATTTTCTGTACAAGTTCAACAAACTTCTTCGGGGGTAAAGATTTGGTGAAGAGATCGGCTGGATTTTCACTGGATCTGATTTGCTGAACGTTGATCGTCCCTTCTTTCTCAAGGTCGTGAGTAGAGAAATTTTTTGGTGATATGTGTTTCGTTCTATCTCCTTTGATGTAGCCTTCTTTAATTTGAGCTATGCATGCGGTGTTGTCTTCGTAGATCACAGTCGGGTGACAACTAATAGCTTTCATACCACATTCATCTTGGATGTGTTGAATCATAGATCGCAGCCACACACATTCTCTCCCGGTTTCATGCAGTGCAATTAATTCAGAATGATTTGATGATGTAGCTGTCAATGTCTGCTTCATAGATCTCCATGAGATTGCGGTGTTACCATAAGTAAATACGTACCCGGTTTGTGATTTCGCCTTTTGAGGATCTGATAAATATCCGGCGTCTGCATATCCGATTAAAGAGGGTTTTGCGTCTTTGTGGAAGAATAAGCCAAGATCAACTGTACCACGGAGATAGCGGAATATGTGCTTGATCCCGTTCCAATGACGCCTTGTTGGACATGAGCTGTACCTAGCTAATAAATTTACAGAAAATGCAATATCTGGTCTAGTATTATTAGCTAAATACATTAGAGCTCCGATAGCACTCAGATATGGTACTTCGGGACCGAGTATTTCTTCGTCGTCTTCTCGAGGACGGAATGGATCATCGTGTATGTTGAGAGATCGAATGACCATTGGTGAAGTCAAAGGATGAGCTTTGTCCATATAGAATCTCTTCAACACTTTCTCGGTGTAATTGGATTGGTGGATGAAAATTCCATTCTTCAAATGCTCAATTTGAAGTCCGAGACAAAATTTGGTTCTCCCGAGATCTTTCATTTCAAATTCTTTCATAAGATTTTTTGCAGTATTTTCAATTTCATCGGGAGTTCCAATAATGTTTAAATCATCAACATATACTGCAATTATGGCGAATCCCGAATTTGATCGCCGAATGAAAACACATGGACTAATTGGATCATTCTTATATCCTTCTTTGAGAAGGTATTCACTGAGACGATTATACCACATTCGTCCAGATTGTTTTAGTCCATACAATGACTTCTGTAATTTAATGGAAAACATGTCTCGAGGTTTCGAGCTATAAGCATCAGGCATTTTAAATCCTCCAGGAACTTTCATATAAATGTCTGTATCGAGTGAACCGTATAGATAGGCGGTCACTACATCCATTAGGCGCATTTGCAGCCTTTCAAAAACAGACATGCCAATGAGAAACCTTAATGTAGTTGCATCAACTACTGGAGAATAGGTTTCTTCATAATCGATTCCCGGCATTTGAGAAAAACCTTGGGCAACAAGTCGTGATTTATATCTAACAATTTCATTTTTCTCATTGCGTTTACGCACAAATACCCATTTAAAACCCACAGGTTTTATGCCTTTTGGCGTAGGGACTATCGGTCCAAAAACATCACGTTTTTCAATTGATTTTAATTCAGCCTGAATAGCTTCATTCCATTTTGGCCAATCTTGTCGTTTCCGACATTCTTCAATTGATGTTGGCTCATTGTCATTGTTTTCATTCATAACATTTGTGGCAACGGCATAGACAAATATCTCATTAATATCAATATCTTTTCGATTCCATTGCATTCCAGTAGAAACGTAATTTATTGAAATTTCATAATTATCAACGTTTCTATCACTATCTGGAATATCTTCCTTATTTAAGGAAGTTGAATCATTATTTGAGATGTTTGTTTTGTCAATATCATTTTCTATGCCAGTATTTTCAAATTGTTCATTTTCTTGTTCAGAAGGATAAACATCTTTGGCATCACAGATCAATTCCTGCCTTTTAGTCTTTCTTGGTTTTATGTCTTTTGATCCAAGTGGCCTGCCACGCTTTTTGCGTATAGAAGAATTATTTGCGAGAGATTTTTCAGAATTCTCCGCTGGAATTTCAATTCTGGCAGGGGCATTCATAGCAAGAATATGTGACTTTGTCACTTTCTTTGTGTCTGTGAATGCATCAGGCAACTGATTTGCAACATTTTGTAAATGGATTATCTTTTGCACCTCTTGCTCACATTTATTTGATCTAGAGTCAAGGTGTGATAATCCTGTTGCATTCCATGTTATTTCTTTCGTACTTGGATCTGATTTATTAGTTTCTCCCCCTAAGGTTGGGAATACTGTCTCATTGAAATGACAGTCAGCGAATCGTGCGGTGAATAAGTTACCAGTCATCGGTTCAAGATATTTGATTTTTGAGGGAGATTCAAATCCAACATAAATTCCCAACCTTCTTTGAGGACCCATTTTTGTACGATGAGGTGGAGCAATCGGAACATAAACAGCACAACCAAATATTTTTATGTGTGCTAAGTTTGGCTCTTGTCCAGTAACTAATTGCATTGGGGAATATTCATGATACGCAGTCGGTCTAAGCCGAATTAAATTTGCTGCATGCAAAATAGCATGTCCCCAAGCTGATGAAGGTAAATTGCACTTCATTAATAATGGTCTAGCGATTAATTGTAATCGTTTAATCAAAGATTCAGCAAGACCATTTTGTGTATGGACATGAGCAACAGGGTGCTCCACATCAATCCCAATCGACATACAATAGTCGTTAAATGATTGGGAAGTAAATTCTCCTGCATTATCAAGTCGGATTCTCTTTAAAGAATGATCCGGAAAATGAGCTCTTAATCGTATAATTTGAGCAAGGAGTTTAGCGAATGCTAAATTTCTAGTCGATAAAAGACTAACATGTGACCAACGTGTTGAAGCATCAATCAACACCATAAAATATCGAAATGGTCCACATGGCGGGGCTATCGGCCCACAAATATCTCCTTGAATCCTTTCTAAAAATGCAGGTGATTCAGTTGCAATTTTGTTCATAGAAGGCCTGATGATCATTTTGCCAAGAGAACAGGCCTTACAAGGAAAATCACTTGATAATGGAACCCTGATATTCTTTAATGGGTGTCCAAGTGAAGTCTTAATGATTTTATGCATCATTACATGGCCTGGGTGACCTAAACGGTCATGCCACAAAATGAATGTTTTCTGATCATCTAACTTTGCGTTAGAAACCAAATTTATTTCGAATGGACTAATATGAGTGAAATATAGTCCTGAGGAATATGCTGGCATTTTTTCACAAATATGTTTAGTGCTAGATTTAGTTTTCGTAAGACAAAGATATTCCTTTTGGTTTTCATTCATGGTTTCTATGTGATAACCATTTTGACGCATGTCTTTAAAACTTAATAAATTTCTCCGTGATTTGTTGGAGTATAAAGCGTCATTTATAATTATTTTTGTCCCGTTAGGGAGCATCACATATGCTTTCCCAGAGCCTTCAATGAGCTTCGCAACACCTGATATTGTATTGACTTTAGCTTCAACTAAAGTCATTTGAGAAAAATAGATTTTATTCCTCAAAATGGTGTGCGTTGTGGCGCTGTCTATCAGACATAGTTCTTTATCACTTGAGTAATCCATATCTTCAATATATATGAATAAGCATAAGTTTGGTATGCAAGTAGTACAAATTATGCATCATATATAACATAAAAGTACATATATTACACTCTTATTCATATAAAGAGAAATAAAGAAAAGTACATAAAACTAGTATTTTACAACATATGGGATCTAAAATTTAATTTTTGTAACATTTTGATCTATGGCAAAAGCGTCGTCCATAATGGCATCATCCATTAAAATAATGTCTTCCAATGTCACTGGGTGTTGCATTTGATTCAGTGACTAAATTATGGTCAGATGGACCATAAACAGAAGAACTATAACCGATGGATCACAAATTGTGGTTCTTCATCAAAAGGTCATTATTTTGCTCAGCTATCAGTAATACTGATATTAGGTCAGAGTATTTTATAAAACCCTTTTCTCTATATTGCAGTTGGAGCAACATATTAGAAACATGCATAGTGGAAAAGGTTTTCTCTAACATATCAGTGTCAGTGACTTTTTGTCCACATAACTTTAGTTTGGATGTTATATGGGACATGGGACATAGCAGAGTTATAGTCACTGATAGATTTAAAGTCCCGGAATCTTAGATTGATCCAGTCATACTGAGCTTTAGGTAAAAGGACCCTTTGTTGCTGGTCTTCCACATTCCATTCCAAATAATTTTGCCCGGACAGATCAGAAACATTGAATTCTCTTCTGCTAATATTTGTCATAATAATACTACAAAGTTTATTGACGTAAATTATTACTAACATGCAATAATTATTTTATTTAAGTATATATGAATATATAAAGCATGCATAATAGTAATAAACGTAAAGTAAATAAATTTTGTTAAGTATTGACATATATGTACTAACTAGTCCAGTAATACACGAAATATACTAATTCCATTTAATTCTGTTTTCTTACATTTTACACATATGGAATTGACTAAGTGGACAACCTATGTGCAGTCCTATTTTGGACATATGGTAGTACGTACATTAGGCACGTATTGATATACTCAGTAAATAAGAACCGTGACTCTTTGGACTCTAGTCAATTAAGCAAGTAAAATTTGACTAGCAAATTATAAGTGATCGATATCATGACACATGTACGTGCATGTATTCATAAAGTACACGTATTACTCATTATGGTTGTCAAATATTATACTCGGTATATTATGTGCACAGAATATTAATTGAAAACCTGTCACTTAGTTATTTTGTTTATTAATTTAAACATTCTAACCGAACTTTCAGCATAAACATAATATTGAATAAAGAATACTTGTTCATGTTCAGATCTCGTGACTATTGCATGAGGATACCAACAAAACTTTATCAGTTTTTTGTGACTGAAGAAAACAAAAGAAATACAATTTTTTATTTGATGTTCTGATCATACTCAGAAGTTCTGTGCACCGTTTCGATTTTCAAATCAAAGTTACTCCGTGACTATTTTATACTTCGCATATTCCATCTATTATATATTTGAACTACTCCATAATTTGTTTCTTGTTTGCTCCCATTCTATAATCACTATTCATGGGAAATAGCCTAGTATTGTAACTCTATTATTTATCCGTATTATTCTTTCTTTCTTCTGAGAATAACCAAGTCATGACTCTAGTACTTTTATAGTTTTATTTCATCTCTTTATATACGGAGTATGAGTCTACTTTCTTCCGTATTATTTACGTACTGATCAGTAATATTAGAGAGTATCCAAATTGAAGATAGGGTGATATATACTCTTAAAGGTACGTATGTAGTTATACAATTTCCTCTTCTCCTTTAAGAGCTTTATTAAAATTGATTAAAGAAATCAAATTGTTAAGAGATATGTTATCTATATTAATGTTAATACCTGCAGGAGATGATGAATTCTTGAAGAGTTTTGAGCAGATTCGTGCTGATAACGTGTTGTGTAATGAAGAAGATGAAGACCAAATAAAGAGATAGATATATAGATAAAAACCTCTAAATTACTTCTTCTCTATATCTGAAATTTCTGAGTATCTGAATTGAATTACAAAGGATTGATCAAGCCCTATTTATACTAGCTGGGCTTGGTGATGAATCATCAAAGAACAATTCTACATATTTTGCTGGTAGAATTAAACCTAGCCATCTGTCTATTACAAGGCCTTGAATTGGATTAGTGTCCTGGTGACAAGGATGAACAATTCACACTTGTCATTCTCAGGAATTTACAACAAAAACATCATATCTATCACCATCCAAACGAGCAAGCAAGCAATAGGCAATCTTATCAGTAAACTTTCCTTATGGATCTTGCTTTCACACAATTGGGTCAAACACCTCTCGTCTATTTAAGAGAATATTAAATATCAAGCCCGATTTTTTTATCTTCAAGAATATAACGGAGGGTAGTGCTGGACTCGGGCCAGTTCGGGCCCGGTTCGGGCCTGGGCCCGGCCGGGCCTCGGGCCAGGAAAGGGAGGCCCGAGCCCGAACCGCCGGTGGCCGGTTCCGGTCCCGGTTCCGGGCCAAACCGGGCCGGGCCGGGCCGGGCCGAACCGACCCAATTAATTTTTTTTTTTGTTCTCCTATGGACCCACCGGGCCCCGGGCCGGGCCGGGCCAAACAGTAACCGGGCCGGGCCGGTTCCGGGCCGGGCCGCCCGGCCCGAGTCCAGCACTAACGGAGGGATTATTCCCCAACTTTGAATTAAGAAATGGTGAGTTTGGAATGTCCCCAACTTTCAAGTCACGGATCTTTGACATGCATTATAGACACCACTCCTTCCAATGGATCCTCCAATTGTAACCCCCTTCTCACCAAAAGCCATTAACCAATCTCAAAATACCCAAAAGAACTCTTGGGACAAAAGGAGCATTATACTCGCCTAGGAAGCACCACTTCAATCACCCTCTTTAATTAGAATTACATCTCTTCCCACTTTAGAAATGAATTTATTATTCCATTTTTGAACCAGCATATAAATATTGTCCTAAATATAAGAAATAAATATTCACTTTCTGCTTCATTCTAATGGCAACAGAAATGAATAGTACTATTATCAGTTGTCCTCACAAAAAGCATCTCAACAATCCCAACTTTGATGTTCCATAACTTAGATTCACACTAAAAGATATAATTGACTACAAAAAATTATTTCCTTCCCCATGCCAAAGAGTACTCCCGTAAAGTATTGTATGTCAATGAATTCTCACCATGGTTTGCCTTGAAAAACAAACTGTTGTCATCACCAAAGTCGACTTCCTAGAAGAAAAGACCCAAATTCTTCTACATCAAAAGCAATCATATTTATTTTGGAGAACGCCTAATAACCAGAGACTTTGAAGAACTTTGAAATAAAATTTTGAATTTTCATTATATGTAAGTTAAAATTTGATTTAACAAGATTTTGAAATAACCTCATCCAAATAATAATTTATTACATTCAACATAAACTTTATGTACACATGTCGTATGTTTTATGTCCATACCTTCACATATATATACTCTACTAGTATACAAATTAGAATAAATATGTTTGTATGAAAAATCTAGTAGAGATGAATGGTTTCAAAGGCGAGTTACATTGTGAGCAAATTAGAATAAATGTGTATACGGTTTGCTCGTGAACTAATTTTACATATACGAATTGTACGTAAAAGATGTAGGGTGTTTATACATTATTCATCCCTTCTCAGCATATTATCAACTTTTTTTATTGTGCTAATTAAAACATTTGCCATTTACTTTATTTCTTATGTCAAGTTGTGATCCAGTTTGATAAAGTTATATTGACATAACGAGTAAAGGGTTCAATTTTTATTCTCTTCTTGGCAACAATTTTTATTCTCTTTCAATAACTCATTTTTTGACTTATCAAACTTAATATTCATGTTTTTATTGAACATTTTTTTTTGTTTTTCATGTGTTGATTTTGTGATAATCAAAATTAGTGTAACGATAACGTTATTGTTGCGATTGAATTTTTTAAATTTGATCTATCCATATCACCAAAAAAAAAAATGATCTATCCATACCTTTTCATATAAACTTTATTTTATTAGTAAAGTAGTGGTATATTTTACATTTTTTATCGTTATTTTACATTTCTTTTTTAACTACTAAATCTAATCTTTAGAAGTAATTTATCGAACGTAGTAAAAGGGACTAAAAGGAGCCTTATAGGTTCGGTCCCTTTATTATAGTCAAAGGTTTTGGTCAAAGGTTTTAACAAGGTAGTTTGTGACTTTGAAATAACATATTATGATAGATAAAATTCGGAGTATTATTTTTCTCTAGAAGAGTAAATTCAAATGCAATTCAGAAGATTAGGCCCCGAAGGACAATGAATGTACTCTTTTCCTTTACTAAGTTTTTCCCGCATGATTTTTTTAGTTAAAGGTTTTAATGAGGCAGTCAATACAACACATCATTTTACATATATTATGTACTCTTTTCCTTGATTGGTTTTTTCCTAAGAGTTTTGCCAGCAAGGTTTTTAACGAGGCATACACATAGTACGATAATTCATTCGAAAAGTTAATTAGCAACCAGATTGGATTGAATTGGATTCAACAAGGTGGCCTGAAGTGATGCAATCAACAGGGGAGCATATACGCGCTGCACTCTTTTTCCCTTGACCAAGATTTTTTCCCATTGTTTTTCTCGGCAGGGTTTTTAATGAGACAATATTACCAAATTGTATAAACAAAGTAATGTATATTTCTCTATGTAACTTTTTTTTTGTAATGTACATTCATAGGGGTGTTTATGTTATGTAATTGTGAATGTCCATTGATCATTAGCTCAGATGTATCGATCCATTTCATAGACTTAACCCTAGCTGCCTCATGTATATATAGCTCCCGTTCGGTCCATTTATTTACCCATTCCCCGCAAATTGTTGAACTGAAAATCGCCAGCCTCTAGTCAACCACTGAAACCCTAAACCCTTCATCGCTAGCACCACCATCACAGGCAACCATGGCGGAAGTGAAAATATCGGAGATGCGAGACCTAACCAGAATAGAGCGCATTGGCGCTCACTCCCATATAAGGGGCCTCGGCCTTGATTCCGAGCTCGAGCCTCGGGCAGCTTCTGAAGGCATGGTGGGTCAGACCTCTGCCCGTAAAGCCGCCGGTCTCATCGTGAAGATGGTCCGGGAAGGGACAATCGCGGGTCGAGCTGTCCTCCTAGCCGGACATCCAGGAACGGGCAAGACGGCCATTGCTATGGGCATGGCTAAGTCGTTGGGCCAGGAAACCCCTTTCGCCATGCTCGCTGGAAGCGAACTCTTCTCCCTCGAAATGTCAAAGACCGAAGCTTTGATGCAAGCGTTTAGGAAAGCAATTGGAGTTAGAATTAAAGAGGAGGCAGAGGTAATTGAAGGAGAGGTTGTTGAACTTCAAATTGATCGTCCGGCTGTGGCTGGGGCTGCTTCTAAGACTGGGAAGCTCACACTTAAGACTACTGACATGGAGACAGTGTATGATTTGGGTGTGAAGATGATTGAGGCTCTGGGGAAGGATAAGATACAGAGTGGGGATGTTATTGCCATTGACAAGGCATCTGGGAAGATTACAAAACTCGGGAGGTCTTTTTCCAGGTCCAGAGACTATGATGCCATGGGTCCACAAACCAAATTCGTGCAGTGCCCGGATGGAGAACTGCAAAAGAGGAAGGAGGTGGTGCATTGTGTTACACTCCATGAGATTGATGTCATTAATAGCAGGTACAATTCCATTCATAACAGATACTGTGAGTTAGGCTCCGCTTGGTAGCCTTATCTGGCCTGGCACACTCTGATTATGAACCTACCATTCCAGGGATCTTACCAATTGTTTTCACTTTCTGAAAAATCAAAGAAATCAACCATTTCGACCAATTAACCTACCAAACAGGATCTTAAGTCTTGAAGTCTTATTTGATTAACCAAATGTTTGTTCTTAAGGCCTGTGATTGGAACTTGTAAATGGTGTAGTGAAAGAACAACGCTAATAGAAGTGTCTTTTTTATGCGTGGTGATGTCAGATATCTTGCAGAAAAAACATATGGACATCGTTTTGATTTGAAATTTTAGTTTTGTTCAAACGTATAACTACCATGAGTTTAAACAAATACTTCGTATCTAGTACTGATTTATGGAATTTGAACCCCAGTTTATTTTCCATCACAACATTTTCTTTACAAAATTCTCCTTTTTTCCCTCCCTGTGTGTGTGTGTATTCCTTGCATTTTTCGAGTTCCAAACAAACTCTTTGTGATACTTCCCAGACGTTCAGCTAGAGAATTATACTTGTTGAATTATCTTAGGCTGTATGGCCTTTCTTGAATTGTATGTTATCACTAAAACTATGTTTCCTCTGTTAGGATATTTGTGGTCTTGGTTTCTCTAATATTTAGGCAATTTCATCTAATGAAAGATTACATAAAAGAATTATTTCATATTATTAAGGACGACTCATCAATTTCAAGTTGAAGACCTCAATAGTCGAAATACTCGGTATTCTTTTATCTTCATTTCACAAAAGAATACTTCATTTTTTGTACTGTTCATATTTGACTTGCAATATGCTACTATTTAAACCTTTAGTTATGGATTTCAATTTATTTGCAACTCCACACGTCAATATAGTTGCTTAGAAACAAGTAATCTTTTGTATCTTTTGTAGATACAAGGCATTTTACCTTTAAAATTGTTTCTCTCTCGATTGTAGAACACAGGGGTTTCTTGCTCTTTTCACTGGAGATACCGGTGAGATTCATGCAGAAGTGAGGGAACAGATAGATACAAAAGTTGCAGAGTGGAGGGAAGAAGGAAAGGCAGAGATTGTCCCTGGTGTTCTCTTTATAGATGAAGTCCACATGCTCGACATTGAATGCTTTTCATTCCTGAACCGTGCTTTGGAAAATGACAGGGCACCTGTATTGGTTGTCGCCACCAATAGAGGGATTACTACGATAAGAGGCACAAACTACAGATCTCCTCATGGAATTCCAATCGATTTCCTTGACCGCTTGCTTATCATCTCTACACAACCTTACACAGAAGAAGAAATCCGCAAGATTCTGGATATCAGAACCCAAGAAGAAGATGTGGACATGTCTGAAGATGCAAAGGTATTGTTAACAAAGATTGGGGTTGATACCTCATTGAGGTATGCCATTCACCTGATTGCTACTGCTGCACTTGCTTGTCAAAAGCGTAAGGGGAAATCTGTGGAAATGGAAGATATACGTCGAGTTTATGAGCTGTTCTATGATGTGAAACGATCAACACAATATCTCATGGAATATCAAAGCCAATTCATGTTCAGTGAGGTGCCAATGGGAAATGCTGAGGAAGATGAAACTACTGCAATGGTCTTGTAACAACACTGTATCTTATGCATATACTTCCCTCGTTCAGAACGTCTCTGGTGCTATAAGTAACATTCAAGCCTAATATTATTTGTCTTCCTGGATCTAGAGTAGGCGGTTTTCTTCTTGATGCGTACTCTATTAAGAGTTTGAGCACAGCACTTATTTTTTAAGAGTATTACCATATCAGAAATCAATTTTGGGGTCTTATGTCTGGGTTTATGAATTTATGGCATGTTGTACAAGTTCTTTTTTTAAAAGAATTTTGTCCATTTGATATGCCTAGCCATTGAGGCCTCCTTTTATACAGTATCCCCAATGATGAAGCTTTAGTTTCATTTTCTCACAGGGGGAGTAACTCACTTGGTAGGAAAGGAGTGCTACGAGAGAGAGGTTCGGGTTCAAGTCCAACCAATGATTTGGGATGGAAACTCACTCTCTTTCCATCAGTGTGATCAAAGTTTAACTTGCATCCTCTTAGATAATTGTTAACTTGCATCTTCTTAGATAATTGTTAACTTGCATCCCCTTAGATAATTGTCATGCCAGTTATGGGATAGGGGTGGACCGGTTCCGGTTCGGGCCCGGTTCGGGCCTGGGCCCGGCCGGGCCTCGGTTCAGAAAAAGGAGGCCCGGGCCCGAACCGGTGGTGGGCGGTTCCGGTTCCGGTTCCGGGCCAGAACCGGGCCGGGCCGGGCCGGGCCACCCGGAATGTTTTTTTTTTTTTTTCTTCTTCTTCTCTTATTTAACCCCCTACCCCTCCCCCTCCACCCCAAACCACCTCAAATGGCCCAAAATATCTAATCCAACCCAAAACTTAAAAAAATTTCAAAAAAAAAAAAAAAAATTAAATTCCGGCCCGAACCGGGCCCGGCCCGGCCGGGCCGGTTCACTAAACTGGAGGCCCGGGCCCGGACCGGTATACCACCGGGCCTGGAGGCCCGAACCGGAACCGAACCGGTTGACCGGGCCGGTCCGGGCCCGCACAGTAGCGGGCCGGTCCGGTTCCGGGCCGGTTGGCCCGGCCCGAGTCCATCCCTATTATGGGATGACACCTTAGGGATGATTCTTTTTCATCATAGTGTGATCAAAGTTTGACTTGCATCCTCTTAGATAATTGTTAACTTGCCATTATCCATTTTTGTTTAAGTTTCACTTTTTCCGTAGAATTTTTGTCGTTTTTGGCCCCCGACTATTATGTCAATGACACTTTTGGTACTCGACTTCTAATTTTTCTATTTTTAGTCCTTTACTATTGTGCTAGACACTTTTAGTCCCCGACTTTAAGATTTCTCACATTTAGAGTTTAGACCCTGAGTATTGTCCAATTGACACTTTTAGTCATCTCACTATGATTTCGACACAATAAATGGAGGACTAAAAATGTCATTGTTGTAACAATTGAAGGACCAAATTTGTCACTTTTATGAAAGTTGAAGGACTAAATATGGAAATTTTCAAAGATGTGTACCAAAAGTGTCTCTAGCGCAATAGACAAGGACTAAAAATGGAAAAAATCAAAGTTGAGTACCAAAAGTGTCAATGGCATAATAGTCGGAGGACTAAAAGTGGAAAAAACTCTTTTCCGCAAATGGCATACTAGGGCAGTTTTGTGTGTTTCCGAAAGTAGTTGTGTAGGTGCTTTAGTTTTCATTTGTACCCGCCTGTAGATTTACAATTGTATTGATAAAGAAAATTATACTATGGATAAATTGCTTATTGTCATTGAAAGTAGAAAATTGATAGATCACACGTAATATAATAACAAACGATAACAGATCAATGAGAAATATGTAGAGTAATGATCGAAGATGTTTATTGATAATGAGCGGAACACAGTACGTATACAAGTGCTGGGACTGTTGGAGAAGCCCACTCTCCTAAGCCAAAATGCCAATTCAATCACAACCTCCTCATTAGTTATTTACTCAACTATTTATAGCCCATAACCCTCTCCATTCTATTAAAAATACAGGCCCACTTATTATTATCTATAATAATAGGCCCACTTACTAATAATTCCTATCATTACTCCCCCCACGGCCGGCCCGGGCCTAGGCCCGGCCGGGCTGCCGGTTCTGAATAGGTGGGTCCGGGACTGGTCTGGGTAGCCACCGGATCCGATTCAGGTCCGGGCCGGGCCGGGCCTCGGGTCAATTGTTTTATTTCCTAATTAACACCTCTCACCCCCAAATCACCCCAAATGGCCCAAAATACCCAGGCCAACCCGAAAAGTTAAAAAAAAAAATTGGAAAAAAAAAATTAAAAAACCCGGAACCGGGCTCGAACCGGCCGGGCCGGTTCCGCTTTTGGGTGACCCGAGCCCGCACCGGGAACCCCCGGGCCGGGCCTACCCGGACCGGTCATTGGTCGGGCCACCGGACCGGGCCGGGCCGGGCCTACCCGGACCGGTCATTGGCCGGGCCACCGAGCCAGTTCAGCACAGTATCGGTCCCGGACCGGTTCCGGGTCGGGCCACCCGGCCTGAGTCCAGGACTACTCCCCCCTAAACAACCACCTTGTCCTCAAGGTGGGTGATAGGAATGAGCCATGATTTTCCACTTCATTCTTGCACCTCTCCCTTCCCAGTACTTGATTGATAGTTGGACAAGGAACTACAATACCAATTCTTTTGATGTCTCAAACATTTCAGCAAGTGTTATCTTCAAAATGGGGCAGGAATTCCTATCTTCAATGTCAAACTTCCATAGTTTGTAAGCTTCAAAACCAGTTTCTCAGGTTTGCTTCCCCAATTTTACTGCATTTTCTGTTACTGTCATCCCCAATTTGGCATCAGATTGAGTGAACAAGGACTCTTCAATTGCAATATACTGTGGCTCCTCCTGCACCCCAGATTTTGTCAAAGTCCCCAGAATTATTTCAGTGTAGTCAAACCCTAGAGCTTTATCCTGACTCCCAGCACAAGCACCACTCTTTACATTCACAAATGGTCCTTCACCAAACATAAAATAACCAACACCCGTGTCCTCTAGAATATGAGCCATGGTTTGCAGTGATATCTCCATGGAGCTCAAATATGGGTCCCCTTGAATCTGCTGATCTAACCCCTGAATCTTCCATTTTATACTTTTTTTCTGAAAGTTTATTTCCACATCACCCAAAGTAGTCAGCCACTACATTCCCAATACCAAGTCAGTTTCTTCCAAAGTCAAAAAGTCAAATCTTCACATCTTCCATCATTAGATAGCTTTTCTCCATCACCAACCTGCACTTTATATCCTGAAATGGTTTTAGAAATGAAGTTGTGAGTGGCCCCTCTATCAATCAGCACTTCCACTTGTTTTACCCCTTTATCCCACTTCAGAATTCCTTTAATCTTGAAAGCACTCATGGTAGGACCCCATGGGTGACAAGTGCATGGATTTGGACTCCATTACAATTTCTTCTTCTGTAATTTCAGGATCTATCCTTTCTGGTTCCTCCTCAGCATTTGAATCTTCTACAAGCATCATTTTATAATGCTTCAGTTTGCAGGTATGCTCTTTATTCCACTTGTCTCCACACTTAAAGCAAACCCCTTCCTACTTCTCTCTTGGTATTCATCATGTGATAGCTGAGGTCCAACCCTTTTTATCCCTGAAGAATGAATTTCAGTCTCCTTATTCCCTGCTGAGTTAAACCAAGTTTGGTTAGTTTTGTTCGGATTTTGAACCCCTGAACTACCAGCTTTTGCTCGGTAACCTTCTTCCCACATGAGAGGTTTAGAATAAACTGGTCGTTTATCTCTTCCTCCCCGTCCCTCCTTAGACTGCCTATTTCCCATCACTGCTTCATTCTTTTGCTCAACCAACAAGGCCACATCCATCACTTCAGCTAGAGACCTGGGGTTATACAGTTTCATTTCAGCTTTGACTTCCGGCTTAAGTACAGTGAGGATTACTCCCCTTAATATTTCCCTGTCAACATTTTTCTGGGGAGCGATTATCATTTCAAATTTATCCCGGTAATCTCTGACTGTCCCAGTTTGCCTCAAGCTCAACATAGGTCCATAAGGGTTCTGTAGCAGGTCAGGTTGGAATCTTACGAATAATTGATTCCTTAAGTGATTCCCAGTTCTTCTCCTCCGTCTGATGTTCCCACCATTAGAACCAATTCAGAGCTCGGTCTTCCATGGCTACTACAGAAACTTCCAGCTTGTCCTCCTCAGTAATGTGATTCAATCTAAAGTACCTCTCCATCCTTACTAGCCAGTTATAAGCTCCATCAACGTTGAACAATGGTAGATCAACCTTACGTCCTGTGTGCACTGGAAATCTCGCATACTCCTCATGCCTTCTATGATTAAAAGGATTCGAGTGAGCGGAATTACCTCTAGAGGCCGCCGGGCTGTGCGAAGGTCGCGATGGATGACTGCGAACAGATCGCGATCTCCCCCTCTGACGGAATTCATCGCCCATCGTATCCATTCTCCCGGTCATGTTCTGCATCATTGCCTCCATCCGCAGCAGTGTTTCCTCCATTGAGATTTGATTGCGTTCCACTGCTTCCAAACGTTGCTCCATTTTTCCTCTCGTTCTAACCATCCACGATCCGAATGACCCTTTTGGACAAATCTGGCGATGTCTCAACAAGTAGCGATCGGCAAATGTGGCTCTGATACCAATGATAGATCACATGTAATATAACAGCAAACAATAACAGATCAATGTGAAATATGTAGAGTAATGATCAAAGATGTTTATTGATAACGAGCGAAACACAGTACGTATACAAGTGATGGGACTGTTCAAGAAGCCCACTCTCCTAAGCCAAAATGCCAATTCAATCACAGCCTCCTCATTAGTTATTTACCCAACTATTTATAGCCCATAACCCTCTCCCTTCTATTAAAAATACAGGCCCGCTTATTATTATCTATAATAATAGGCCCACTTATTAATAATTCCTATCAAAAATCCGAAGTAATACAACTTGTTCCAGGTTTGTTTTGTAATGGTCCCAACAATTTTTACCTTTTTTAAAAAAGTCAACCTTTTCTCACTGATAATCACCTTTAATTTGAAATTTCAAAGTTAATAATATGTACGTAGTATAAATTTAATGATCCAATACTTTATATTCCATATTACAAAATTATCGTGTATATAATCCATCAGGCATCAGGTGTCTTTAAGTATTTAAGGAATCAGATTCATTGTAACGGTATTCTAGCATATGAAGCAATAGAAATGATCAAATGATAGAATTATTCTCATCAAGAAAGTGCAAGGAGTAGGATTTCACTTTTTAGGAAGCTTCATTTCAACATGGAAGCCCCTTCTCAAGAGCTTGCTTTCAATCTTGTAGGGAATAGCTCTCCAACAATTAGACATGGTAGAAGATATGGAGAAGATGAAAGCATTACCTCTTTTTTTCAAATCAGACATGTAAATATGAAAAGGTTATGAAAAGTTTGATTTATATTTAAAATGTTTAAATGATTCGACAGTTAGCCCACGTTATATGTAACCATGACATTATTGGTGTGGAAAAATAAGAATGAGTTCATTAGTGATTTGCCAAGCTATGATCTATTATGAAATTTGAACACAATATGCTTATTACTAGTTACTATGGGTATGATGATATGATGCTCTAAGAGTGGTATCATATGAATTGTCATATTTGACGGTCTTATTAGATGATGAACATGTATGGCTAGGAGCGGTAAACCCATTCACTCTCCACCACTTGCCTTCTCAGAATCAGGGGCGGTGCTGTTTTCATAGCACCGTATCCTTGCCATTTTTGAGTCCTCACCATCAACCTTTATACTAGCCACGACAGAGAATTATGGTGCCCCTTCGACCCCACCAATATCGCCCGGTGAACCCGGTTCAACAACTAATCGACTATCTTTTTCTTGATCAATGACCATTTTTTGCATATGAAATTACGCCGGATAGTTTAAACTAAGCCGGACAGAAAATGGAAAGTCGAAAGGATTAACCTCCAAAATACCGAAATCAATGGAATGATAATGTTGAGAATCCATTGGATGCTAGCCTCTGATCGCTCTTCCTCCCCTTTAGCGCGGATTGAAACGGAATATAAGATAAGAAGCACAGTGCCACTGCCTCCTAGGGTTCATCATTCTACAAACGATTACTCTTATTAAGTATAGAAATCTCATGTCTTATTAAAAATGATTTTTTAGGCACTGGTTTGTATTTTTCACTTCAACATGCTAGTAACATTAACAAAACAATAATGGTGAAATATTAAGTAGTCGATTTTCAGTAGTCAAATATTAAACACAGAGTAGGATCAATGATCAACTCAAGGGATTAACTCTTGGGACATCTTTAAGCTCATGAAGAAAAAATCAAGAAGAGAATAAAATAAGAGTCATTCGAGCAAGCTCTTCAAACCAAGCTAACCCTAAGGCCTAAAGACACTTTTCAAGATGGAAGAAATTAAACTAAAAGGTCATGAAGACAAAGTTCTAAAATAAAAAATAAAAAAGGCACTTTATGGTTTAAAGCAATCCCCAATAACCTGGAATACTAGAATTGATAAGTACTTCCTAAGTGAATATTTTTATAAAGTGTCCTCATGAACATAGGGATACTCCCAATTTATTGATTGTTTGCCTTTATGTTGATTAAATATTCACAAGAAATAATCTCAATTTAAAAAAGGCAATGAGTCAAGAATTTGAAATGACCGATACAGGCTTAATTTCTTATTATTTAGGAATTAAGGTGAGACAAAGTGAAAGTGAAATTTTCATCAGTCAAGAAGGATATGCAAAGAAAATTCTTAAGAAATTTAAAATGGATGATTGTAATCCAATCAATACACCAGTGGATTTTGTGGTAAAATTATCTAAGTTTGGTGATCCAGAAAAGGTGGAGCCCACAATGTTCAATAGCTTAGTTGGGAGCTTACGATACTTGACTTGTACAAGGCCCGACATTTTATGCAGAGTTGGTCTCATTAGCCGGTATATGGAGGATTCAAGAACCTCTCATTGAAACCGGCATGAGAATTCTTTGCTACATCAAAGGTACTCTACTGCTCTTAGATTTGACCTGTTTTACAATTCTTGCAAATATTTCAAGCTTGTTGGGTATAGTGATAGTGATTGGACCGGAGATGTTGATGATCGTAAGAGTACTATTGGATTTGTCTTTCTTATGGCTAATATGACTTTAACTTGGAGTTCAAAGAAGTAACCTATTGTGACCCTCTCTACATGTGAAGCCAAATATGTTGCCGCCAACTGATAAGTCCGTAGTTAGACACACATTTGTTGCGTATTGGGATCGAATTTTGATGGTTTTCCTAGCTTTAAGGTGTTGCAAGTCTCAATTTTAGCTCAAGTCATGTTTACCGGGTGTTGGTTCGAATTTTGTATTGTTTGGAGTCAAAATCAGAGAATCTGAGCCCGGCACCAGCGCTTGAGAAGCAATCGGGACGGGTTGAGAAGCATTCGAGAGAGATTTGAGAGCTTTGGAGATCATCGGGAGGTTCACGATGAAGATTTGAAGACAAAAGAGCTCTAGGATTGACTATAAGATCAAAAGAAGACGAATAAAGCTTGAAAACGGCGATCAGGATGACCTTCTGTCAATCGTTCAAGCATATCTCTTTGTAGAAACATCCAAAGAACACAATTCAAGTTCCATATGAAAGCCAATTTCAAAGGCTACAAATCATATGAATACACCATTGCAAGAATATGAGAGGAAGAAGGTGAAAATAGACGATGCAATCAGATGATCCCTGTTGTGATTTAAGAATGCGACCTTCCACCGTTTTGATCATATCTTTTGATTGGATGATTCAAATCCAGTTTCACAAGTTGTGATGGATAGAAGACGTCAAATTCGGAAGTTGGACGCACGCCGTGCGTAGGGGAACGCATGACCGTGCATTCGAGGCGAGAAAGCACGGGAGCTACTACCAGGAAGGCACGATCGTGCCTAACTAGGGAGGCACGATCATGCCTACTATGAAACGCGGATTCCGGCCTTGCTCCTCAGGCACGCCGTGTCTGACCCCGTTTTAGTCCCAGTTAAGCCTAAACTCATCTGTTTTCTATAAATAAGGCCTCTGTTCTACTGTTTAAGAGTTACGAACATTACGGAGAGGCTTAGGGACGAATCTATTCATTTTTTTCCGCCATTTCCTTCAAGACCCTGTGATTATTTATAAGTTCAATCTTTTTAATTAATGACAATTATTTCTATTCATCACCATTCTGTTGATTCTTCAATTATGAATTGTGAGTGGTTTAATTAGGGATTTGGGGTTGATGAAGGGGTTAATCATGATGCATGGCTAGATTCTTGATGGATTAATTGCTTGAATGCCGTTTAATTTGTGTTTGAATAATTTAATTGATATCTCTTGTCACCTAGATTGCAACTAGAATTACAATTGCATGTAGAATAATTAAGAGAGATCTAATTTGTTCTAGAACACATTCACAGACACGTAATCGTTTGCTAATATATTATTAGCAATTAAGGGGCCGTAAGCTCGCTCGCTCGTCTTGGCAATAATTTAGGATCTTGTCGCATGAGAGATCAGTCTGATCCCCTAAATTGTTGTACTCTACGCCGCGAGAGCGGTAAGAATTTAGTAATTAAGCCTGATCTGCCAGAAATCTGGTCACCCCGGAATCAATCCATGTTCCCTTCGTCGTTAATTGAGAACAAAACCAATCTTTTTATTTAATCGTTCATTCGCATTAATTTATTTTCAAATCAACCAATCTCGCACATCTCATTTGTTTTATTTATTTCTTTTTAATCACTGAATTTAGTTAGTCTTTAATTCCCTTTTGTCCGTCCTTGTGGAGACGATACTCGTACTATCAACCACTTTTCTGCAACCTTTTTAAGTGCGATAAAACTCACACCAACCAACTCATGTGTTTGTCATGTTATATGACTTCAAAATCTATTCAAAGAAATAAGGATAAGGAAAGAATCTGGTGTTCAATGACCGAAGCAAGCACATTGATACCCGCTATCACTACATCTGGGAATGCATTGAAAGAAAGGAGGTTGAGATAAGGTATGTAAGGTCACTTGATCAAATCACCGACATTTTCACTTAGCCGCTCAAGCACGGAGATTTCCTGAGGTTGAGGAAAACGCTCGGAATTATAAAAAACAAGTTTGGTGGGGTAAGAATTAAAATTGTTTTATTTTAATGTTTTTGGGCCTGAATTAATTTGTATTTAAGTTTTTGTTGGAAAGGTCTAATAACAACTTCGGTGACTCCATCTGACGATTTTGATCATTCAGATGATTCCATCTTCACAGATGACTTCATGGGACATGCGATCGAAAGTGGTCGCCAACCTCTTATTTCGTACTCGGGAGAAATAAGGAAGTTCAAATTCAATAGGGAGATTTGCCGCAAAGCCAATTTCATAACCTCATATAACTACCTACCAACTGATAACCTGAACACGCAGCTCAAAATTTAGAGAAAAAATCAGAAGAACAAAAGGCGTAATATGAGAACAAGATTTCAATTCAAAGACTTCCCACGGAACTAGCCCTGCTTTTAGTTTTCACACTTTCTCATTTTGTAATGCTTTTCCTTCTTTCCTTTAACACATTGTACTATTTTTCTTTCACCGGTAAAACTCCGCTTAAAAATTTTAGAAGGAACAAATTTTATAACTTCTCTAGAATGTGAGCTCTCTAGAATTATTCTATCATTAATTGCATGCATTTATCGTAAATTAATCTAGAATAGTTTCTTACTAGTATAAATAGAGACCTCCGACTTTTGTATCAACTATCAAGTAAATCAAGCTAATTTGAGTTTTATAATAAAAAGAATTCTTCCCATTTGTTCAAATATATCTTTCATTTTATTTTTAATTTAACCTCCCAATTACCTAAACCTTGTTTCACTTATTTCTAACACTAAATAGGTGATTACCTAATCCAATCTCCGAAATAATACGGAGTACTGAATAATTATGTGTGTCTTAAAAATGTCATAACTTTTGCCTACAACACATGTTTTCTTATACACCCTGCTGATTGTTACTTGAAAACTCTGTTTAATTGCAACTATTTTACCATTGATCTTCTTAAGCAGCAGTGGAGACGCATAGAGATAGGACAGGCCTCAGCCCTCAAGAGAAAATTCTTCACATATGCATATGTGAAGACCAGCGGGGATACTCCCAAATTATTGATTGTTTGCCTTATTATTAATGTTTATAATATGTATAATTATGTTGAAGTTCTAAGATTTGACTCTATAATTCGATATTGTCAAACTCCGGCCCCTAAAACTATATCTCTAGCTCGGGCGGGATTTTGAAAACAATTACCAAAGATCAAATTTCGTTACAGAGTATGAGAACAATTCAAATAATTGAGGGGCTCCTTATGCGCGATCAACGCTTATCGAACCTCTGTATTCAACTGAGTTATCATAATTAACAATTCCATATATTATTAATGAATCAAGGAACGCGAAAGAGCTTTCCGTTAGGGATATTTATAGGCTATGTTTGACAGGCATAAGTTCCTGCCTTCTAGCTTTTATACTATTTAAAAAGTCTCTAAAGGCTCCTAGTTATATGTTTGACATTGATAGATGATAATGTTTACATTAATTAATGTATTAATTAATGATAGTATTGTTGTACATATTTATCTCTTCATACTTGCTTTACGATTAGAATACTTATCAGATCACATGTAAGTTAATACTTATCACTAGTAACTAACGTGAGTATTTTATGCTCATACATCAGTATATATACTCAGCTAATCTACATGATTAGCTAAGCCTTTTTCAATCATTTTATTATCTTTTATGGTATCAGAGACCTCAATCCATTGATTGATTCCTAATCGATCCACCCAAAATCAACTATGTCATCCTCTACCACTTCTGCATCTCATCTCATCCCCACGCAACAAGATGTTTCGCAGCAAATTTCCCTTAATGCCTCAACTCAAATTCCAGTCAAATTGTCCAAAGATGGTAGCAATTATTCTTCCTGGAAATCTCAGCTTACCAATCTTCTCTTCGGCTATGACCTTCTTGGTTATGTGGATGGTTCCACTCCTTGTCCCGCCTCTTCTGATGCCAATTACTCCTTCTGGCAATGTCAAGATCGCCTTATTCTTCTTGCTCTCCCATCAACCGTGGCTGTAACCCTTAGCCCCATCATCAATATCTGCACTACCTCTGCATCCGCATGGACAAAGCTTCAGAATAGCTTTGCCAACTCCTCCACCACCAGGATGCTTTCTTTGTTGATTATATGGCTACAATGCGCACCTTCATTGATGACTTGGACACCATCGACCATCCTCAAAGTACCGGTCAGATTGCATCTTATATCCTTAATGGCTTGGGCGGTGAATACAAGGATCTTGTTGGTGCCATTCGGGTCCAGTCGTCTCCTCCCACATTCGAGCAACTCCGGGACTTTCTCATTGATGCTGAAATTCTTGCCGGTGATCAGCCACCTAGCCTGGATATTCCAATCACTGCTCAATACTCTCAACGTCGTGGTCACTCCAACTCCCGTGGTCGTGGTCGCTCCCAGGGATCTCTCCCACCTCGTCATCAACATGGATTTGGTTATACTTCTGCCAGCGACTTCAGCAATCGATCCTCTTCCTCAGTCACCTGCCAGTTGTGTGATAAACCGGGACACTCTGCCAAAGCATGCTATAGTCGCCTCCCTCCGGCAGCAAATATCACTTCCACTTCTATTGCTAATCTGACATCTTCTCCCTGGCTTCTTGATGCGGGAGCCACCCATCATATAACCTCAGATCTCAATAATCTTCAAGTTCATTCAGACTACAATGGGCATGGCTCTGTGATGCTTGGTAATGGTAAAAGTATTTCTATATCTCATACTGGATCCTCGGTTCTTTCTTCTCCCAATTCTCATTTTAAATTGAATAACATTTTGTGTGCCCCTCATATTAATACCAATCTCATTTCTGTTAATCAATTTTGTAAACAAAATCGTACCTCCACTGAATTCTTACCTGACTCTTTTGTTGTCAAGGATCTACTCACGGGGGCATCCTTGGTCCGAGGCCGGAGTAACAACAATCTCTATGTTTGGCCGAGTCCACCTTCTCCTCGTGCCTGCCTCACTACATCTCAGTTATGGCATCACCGTGTTGGTCATCCGTCCACTCACATTCAACAACAATTATTTCCTCAGCATAAATCTTTAGCCTCGTGTGATTCATGTATTCAAGCTAAAATGCATAAATTACCTTTTTCATCTTCCTCAATAAAGTGTACCCGTCCATTTCAGTATTTGTATACGGATGTATGGGGCCCGTCTCCTGTTACTTCTATTAATAATGAACGTTATTATGTTCTGTTTGTTGATTATTATTCAATAGACATGACAATTTTTAAAAGTTTTTTTCAGAATGTAAAAGATCTTTTTGAGATACTACAGGGAGTAGCATCCGAGAAAAGTATGTGCTTTTATCATAAATTAGCACCAACAGCTTGTATATCAAATAGAACTAAGTCAAACAATCAGTTTTTTACTAAACAGCTACCACCTTTTATTTTTAAGATGTTTTCCAGTCACTAAAAGCGAACAGTTACTAAAACAAACTGTAAAAATATCTTTTCAATTAATCGTCTCAAACATACTCTTAATCTTTTTGAAAGACTGACCATGTTTTTTTTGGTGGGTTCGGGCATAAATGCTGCAAAATGAAGCAAAAGGAGGGATTGGTATTGGGAGATATTTTTGAGAAATATTGTTTAAGATTGTTTTTTATTATTTATGGCTAGGATATTATTTTAATTATGGTAGTTATTCCTTAGCCTAATATATACTTCGTATTACGGATGACCAAAAGAAAGGGATTTGACATCTTCTTGTATTTTGGATGGGGTTGTTCGGTTCATGAACAAAGCAAGAAACATTATTACGTTTTTATCTTTTTCTTCCTAATAGCAAACCTGCACAAATCGTAAAGTTATTATGGTATCAGAGCAGCTCTTCGGTTGATTGGTCACAGAATATTTTCCCGATTAACCATCGGCAGGGATGTCAACGGAAGAGGAAGAATCTACTCCTCTGCCGGGGTTTACACCCGGACGATGGAAATCTTTGTTCTCCATATTTGGTAACTCTCTCTCTCTACTAATGGTCACATGGCCGGTAAGTTTAATAATAATGCCTGGATTATTGACACCGGTGTCACAAATCATGTTTGTGGAAATCGTTCCTTATTGTGTGATATTAAAACCGTTGAACCATGTTCTGTTGGTCTGCCAAATGGACAGAATGTTTTGGCTACAGAGGAAGGAAGTGTGCGATTTACAAATGATTTATATTTGAATAATGTGCTTTTTGTCCCAAAGTTACATTGTAATCTTGTATCTGTATCTCAACTAAGTGATAAACTTGATTGTTTCGTTCAATTCACTTGTAATTTATGTGTTATACAGGACCGTCCCTCGAGGAGGCTGATTGGAACGGGTGAACGGCGGAATGGACTGTACTACCTACGGGAGGAACCAACAGCACATGTGTCTACAATCAAAGAGTCAAAGAATGTTGTAGCAGAATTGTGGCATCAAAGGTTGGGGCACCCATCTTCTCAAGTAGTTAAAAATTTGGCTCCCGTAAGTGGATTGAAGAATTTTGGAAATTTTCCGTGTGATATTTGTTTTAGGGCTAAGCAGACTAGGGATCCTTTTCCTACTAGTTTGAATAAAACTCATGATGCCTTTGAAATGATACACTGTGATTTATGGGGTCCATATAAAACTCCTTCTTCTTGTGGTACTAGACAATTTTTGACAATTGTTGATGATTATTCCCGTGCTGTTTGGGTTTATCTGCTTCTCGATAAAAAGGAGGTTTTCAAAATGTTTCTCTCTTTTGTTGCTATGGTTGAACGTCAGTTCTCTAAGAAAATAATGTGTGTGCGAAGTGACAATGGGACTGAGTTTAATTGTTTGAAAGATTTTTTCCGCACTAGTGGTATCATATTCCAGACCTCTTGTGTTGGTACACCCCAGCAGAATGGGCGTGTTGAGCGTAAGCATAGACATATATTAAATGTGGCACGTGCGTTGAGATTTCAGGGGAACTTACCTATTTCTTTTTGGGGAGAATGTGTATTGACTGCTTCTTATCTTATTAATCGCACACCGTCTGCGATTCATGATTACAAAACACCTTATGAAATATTGTTTGGTGTTCCCCCATGTTATAAACCTCTACGAGTATTTGGATGTTTATGCTATACTTTCAATATGAAGTCCAAGGGTGACAAATTTCTTAGTCGGAGCCGAAAATGTGTATTTGTGGGATATGTCTTTGGCAAGAAAGGGTGGAATGTTTTTGATCTAGAGACTCAAGAATATTTTGTGTCCCGTGATGTAAAATTTTTTGAGCAGATATTTCCATTTGCATCGGGTTCCTCTCCTCCAGATACTCCTCACTCGCCACCTATTTTTTTGCCTAATGATTATGATGATTCCTTTTCTCTTGGATATTCTGGTGATTTGAATGAAGGGGTGCAGCCACCAGTACATAAGGAATTCACGTCACAAGCAAATGGGCAGCCATTTGATGAGTCTTCACTTGATGGGACATCATCATCCTTAATTATGGCAGAGGACATACCCCTTGTTTCCCAGCAGGAGCAGTCAGCTCCACTCGGCCGCGGACAGCGCACACGCATACCTTCGGTGCGTCTCAAAGACTATGTCACACATACTATTATTAAAAACAGTCCATTCCCCGCTCTTCCTGCTTCGTCATCCTCTTCAGGTACGCCGTTTCCTATAACTCATTATGTTACTTGTGACTCTTTTTGTACAAAACATAAAGCTTACTTGGCAGCTCTTAATTCTGTTACGGAGCCCCAATCTTTTCATGATGCTGTTAAACATGATGGATGGCGCGATGCTATGAGGGCCGAGATACAGGCACTTGAAAATAACTCCACTTCGAGTCTTGTTGCTTTACCTCCTGGAAAACGTGCCTTGGGTTGTCGCTGGGTTTATAAAGTGAAGCACAAATCTGATGGTACTGTTGAACGCCTGAAAGCCCGTCTTGTTATATTTGGGAATCGGCAGGTTGTCGGTCTCGATTATACAGACACTTTTGCCCCAGTTGCTAAAATGGTGACTGTGCGCGCTTTTCTTGCCATAGCAGCTTGTAAGCATTGGGAGTTACATCAAATGGATGTACACAATGCTTTTCTTGACGGAGATTTGCATGAGGAAGTCTACATGACTATTCCTCCGGGCTATAAAACACGTGACACCACTTTGGTCTGTAGACTTCATAAATCCTTATATGGATTTAAGCAGGCTCCGCGGTGCTGATTTGTAACACCGTCCCCAAATGTATTTACTTTCATGTGAATATTATATTTTAACCTTATGGAATGGTTAAAGAATTTATGATGTTACGAATTTTTATTAATTCTTTCGCACGAATAGTAAATTCGCACGTGGGGCCCGCACCGGGAGCGGGGGCCGCCCGATATTTACGGGACTATATAATTATTCATCTTGGTCTAGATAATATTTATATGGTGGTGGATGAATCATTTGAACCATGGAAGGGTCCTGAGTTGACCGATTGGTCAAAAGAGGCCCAAATACCGGTATTGGCAATTTAACCGATAAAGACCCGAAATTGAATTTCGGGGACGTATAAATTAAAGTTGGGGAATGGACATTCATTAGAAGGGTCATATTGGTTAAAGAGCACATAATATATTTTATTTGACCCGATAAAATAAAATATACCTAAAACTGTCCGAAAAATACAACTTTCGGGACCGATTGTACACTTCGGGACAAAAAGGGTTGACCTCCCACATGTGTGGGGGCCAACCCACGAATTTGGCCTCATTTTTCAACCCCTTGGCCGGCTGGTGTGATGGAGGGAACATGGGTGAGGTGTGTGAAGTGAAAGAGAAAGCATCAAACAAAAATGAGGGGACCCCATCCACCCTCATTTGATCTTTGAGACAAAAGGCCATCCCCCACCCCTCTCTCCTTCACTTCCTGCGGCCAGAACATCCCAAGAAAGAGCAAGGATTTCTCCATCTTCCTTCTCCATTGTTGAAGAAAGCTCCACAAGAAAAGATCCCAAGAAAAGGAGCTAAAGTACTAAAAGTGAGAAAGGATTAAGGTAATAACCTTATCATAACTCTCCTTTATTTTTTTATTCTACCATATGAAATATATATATCATATGAGGAACCTTTAGGATTGTTCTACATGGTTTAAGTGTAGAATGATGGGTTGGAGGATGGTTCTACGTCCGAACCGGACTTAGGAGCCAAACCGACAAGTTCACCGGAAAATAACCTTTTAGAGGTTATTTGTATTGATTAAGGTTTTATGATGTTAAAACCTTGTTAGGAACTTGATTAAAGCATTTTTGAGCTTCGCCGGAGTTTCGCCGGAGTTGGTCAAAGTTCGTCGGAATTAGTCAAAGTTCAACCGGGAAGCGTAGAACGCGCTCAAGCTCACTTAAGGTGAGGATGACCGACTATATTGTTTATAATGATTGGGTTAATTTCATAAGATTGCCTAAATGAATTATATGTACTTGGCATGATTTAGTTATGATTAAAAAATGCCTAAATGAGATATATTATTGTTCATAAGAGAGAATACATAATATACAAATTTATGAATAAATTGTGTATGATTATGTGTTGTGATTATAATGACCCAATTGTTGTGTAAATTATAAAATTGTATTGTGATGAATATACTTTTACCTCATGGAGGGAATAAAAGTGATATTTTGATATTGAGTCAAGTTATACTTGAATGTGGAATTAAATTGAAATGTACGAATTATTATGAAATTAGCTTTGGTTTATTAAGATTAAACGACTAGTATTGAAGGACTAGTCGGGGATGTTAGTTCAATAGTGCTTGGGAACTAATCCCATGATATTGAGGCTAAGTAACTTTAAAGGATAATTAAGGTGGACTTATGAAGTCAAGTTATATTAGGAGTAGACCTCAAGGGTTACTCAAAAGGAATGGAGCCTAGACTAAGAAGTGGTTTAGGGATTAGATGACGTGACTACGAGCCGAGCTCTAACACGTGGTAGTATGACTATGAGCCGAGCTCTAGCAAAAATGTAGGAATGACTATGAGCCGAGCTCTAGCAAAATGTAGTGTGACTATGAGCCGAGCTCTAGCACAAATTAGTATGACTATGAGCCGAGCTCTAGCAAAAATGTAGTGTGACTATGAGCCGAGCTCTAGCACAAATTAGTATGACTATGAGCCGAGCTCTAGCATGAAGGAACGTGAATTAATTACAAAGCAATAACATCCTAAGTTGAGGGTCTTGGAAATTGAAACTTTGATTATACTTAGTATAGTTGTCATTGTACTTGTCAAATGCTTCCAAGTACTGACCTCCCCTTCACGGGGGAGGCCACCTCACAGTTTCAGGTAGAACTTGAAGGTTGCTACCAGTGCCGTTGCTCCGGGAGAATTCAGGAGAAGAAGACGTGGTTCGTGCTTCCTCTGTTCCTGTTTTAAAAACAATTATGTTAATGCTCATGGATATTATATTTTCTTGAATAAATACTTTGGGGCTTGTATGCCCATATTTGCCAAAGTGTGGCACGAACACTTGTATCAAATGCTTCCGCTGTTTTAAATGAATATTTTATATTATGATGGTTTATGGATGTACTATGTGTGAATGATATTCCAGACGCCTTGTATAGTATGGATATGTTGGACTGCGGTTGACTATTCGTACTGTACGGCGGATTGTTGACGTGTCCGGATAGGTTCGGGGCGTGACATGGTTCGCAAAATTGGTCACCGCTCTTAAGAATTTTGGCTTTCTTCAGTCATATGCTGACTATTCTTTATTTACTCTTACTCGTGGTGCCGTTCAGCTTAATGTCCTTGTTTATGTGGATGGTCTACTTATTTCTGGCAATGATAGTGCTGCTATTGGTGGTTTTAAATCATACCTTAATGCATGTTTTCATATGAAGGATTTGGGCCCTCTTAAATATTTTTTGGGTATTGAAGTGGCACGTAGCTCTACTGGTATTTTTCTTAACCAAAGAAAATATGCCCTGGATATTATTACCGAAACTGGTCTTTTGGGGGCGAAACCCGCCTCTTTTCCGATTGAACAACATCACACCCTTGGGACGGCTATTGGACCACCTCTTCAGGACCCTGAACCATATCGCCGCCTTGTTGGTCGCCTAATTTATTTGGCTGTCACTCGCCCGGACATCACATACTCTGTGCACATTCTCTCACAATTTATGCAAAAACCTCTCAGCGAGCATTGGTCCGCTGCCATGCGTGTTGTCAGGTATCTTAAAGGGTCCCCTGGCCAAGGGATTCTTCTTCGTGCTGATAGTGACCTTTCTCTTATTGGCTGGTGTGATTCTGATTGGGCTGCTTGCCCCATTACACGTAGATCACTCTCTGGCTGGTTGGTTTTTCTTGGTCATTCACCTATTTCCTAGAAAGCTAAGAAACAATCAACTGTTGCTCGTTCTTCCGCTGAAGCTGAATACCGCTCCATGGCGGCGGCAACTTGTGAATTAAAATGGTTAAAGGCACTTCTTTTAAGTCTTGGAGTTCAGCATCCTCAGGCTATTCCGTTGTACTGTGATAGTCAATCTGCCCTTCATATTGCTCACAATCCTATCTTTCGAACGGACTAAACACATCGAGGTTCACTGTCATTTTGTTCGTGACGCTATTCAGGCCAATATAATTGCTCCCAACTATGTTCCTACTACCATTCAACTTGCTGATATCTTTACTAAAGCACTTGCCAAAGCTCAGTTTCAGACTCTCCTACGCAAGTTGGGCATTTTAAATCCTCATGCGCCAACTTGAGGGGGGGGGGGGGGGGGGGTATTGGGAGATATTTTTGAGAAATATTGTTTAAGATTGTTTTTTACTACTTCCGTCCCAAAAAGAGTTGCAAATTTGACTTTTCTTAGTCAAACAGTCTCGTTTTGTTCACTTAATTAGGATGTCAATTTTTAATTATATTCTAATTATCTTTTTCTTCCTAATAGCAAACCTGCACAAATCGTAAAGTTATTAATTGGACCTAGGGATGGCAATTTAGCCCGACCCGACGGATACCCGCACCGAACCGAACTAGTTAAAATGGGGAAAACTGCTTTGACTGGGTAACGAGTACGGGGCGGGGAATACCCGATTTATGTAAACGGGTAATGAGGCGGTTATGGGTTTATGCCTACCCGCCCCGTTACCCGCCCCATTTAATTTGGACACGGTTACCCGCACCATTGCCCGACCCGCACAATTAACTTATATGTAGTATATTTTAATAGTTTATGTATTTATTATTTAATATATTAAGTATATATGAGTGGTAGTACATGAGTATATGACACTTATTCCCTAAAATACTTTGAAACAATATTCAATTTATCGGCTATCCTTTGCAATTATGAGGAGTTGGTGCTCAAAGTTCACTATTTTAGATTTTGAATTTTCAATATCATTCATCATCCTTCCTTTGTTAACTTCTACAAGATTTATTTTCTTCACATATTGATTATTTGATTTTTGTGGTTTTCTCTACGCAATTTTCACATTGTGACTCTCTTAATTTTTCACCCAATAACTTTCATAAAACTCATGTATGAGTTTAAAGTCCAAATATTTTAGATTACTCTACCTTGCTTTAATTTATGTAATTGCTAATAATTTTGTACAGGTGTATTGGATGATTAAATTAATTTTGATTGGTTGCTATAATTTATATCAAGTTTTAAATTTTAAATTATGATTTTGTGGTACTATTTAATTTTGTGGTACTATTTAATTTTGTTTTTTTAACTCTATTTAACTCTATCGGTGGTACTATTTAATTTTGTTTTTTTTTAATTTAGGTGGTTAATGATAAGTAGTTAATCATCATTTTAGGATTTATACTAATTTTAAAGGGAAAAAATTATTTTTTAATAAAACGGTTACCCGCGAGGAAACCGTTACCCGCGGGGAAAACCGTTACCCGCGGGTAAAAAATACCCGACAGGTAACGGGGCGGTTTCGGGGAAAATTTTTATCAAACGGGACGGGTACGAGTAGGGCTGGGTCCGAAAAATCGAAAACCGAAAACCGAATCAAATCATACCGAACCGTAGCCAAATAAAACCGAACCGCTAACAAACCGAAACCGAATGTAAAAAACCGAACCGTAGTTGTTTGGTTCGGTTTTGGTTTTTACCCTTCAAAACCGAACCGAACCGAACAAACCGAACTAGTTAAAATATAAAATTTATCTGTCCATTGTTAAGCATTAATCCTAACTAATCCTAATATCATTAATAGTTTTTGGTTTTCTTGTGCTAGAGAAATAATGTTTGTTATGTTTAGTTTAGTTTATGAATTCATTTACACATTTATTGCACGTAATAATGTAGCTATACTAATAATATGTTTTTACTTGTTATTAGTATTAATTAACTTTTATTTTTATTTAACTTAAAAAATTCGTATTGATGAAACAATAAATATTTATCTCAACTATATCACATATAACGTATATACTCATGAACTTTTTTTGAACTAGTCACAAACCATGTAAATTAATAATATATACTTTTATCTCTCTCGCATACTCATATAATTCATGAGATATTTATTTATTTTCATTTTTATTTTATTTGTTGTAGTGTGCTTGCATTCTTTATGTAATATATGTTTGATCCCTCAAAGTACTATATCAATTTTAAATCAAATGATAATTTTTTGGCAAAAAACCGAAAAAACCGAAACCGAATCGAAAAAAACCGAACCAATTAAACCGTGGTTCCAAGTTTTGGAGTGTAAAACCGAACCGAAACCGAACCGAACTTTTTACTTTGATTCTATATTTGGTTTTAGGTCAAAACCGAACCGCAAGAACCGAACCCACTCCTAGGTACGAGTAATGGTATACCCGTACCCGAACCGCCCCATTGCCATCCCTAATTGGACCTAAGTCCTTACCCAAACGCACTCTATTTCTAACTCGGCAACTACACTTTACTCGCATCACAAATAAGGGAAAACAGTCTATACGAGTTTGTGCACACTAAACGAAACCAATGAACCAATGGACTAGAATAACCAATACAAAGCATTATAATTCCAAACATGGATATGGATACTGGACCCCTTCATCATAATAATTATCCAATCATACGCATAAATATAAATACTTCACATTAGTCATACGGAGTACTTTTTTTTTGCAATCTAAGCCGGATAATCGAAAGGTATAGGCACCACGGTGGAGGTATCCTGTAGATCCCGGTGCACGAACCCGTACCTGCGCAGCACCTGATTATCCGCGAAATTAAGCGCCTTGTGCATCGCCTCGCCGCAAACCTGGCCGGAATACGCCTGGTTGTGGTCCCCACTGCACGGCTGGCAGCCGGTGAAGTGCGTGATGAACGGCCTTCGCCAGCTAAACTTCCCGTACCCGGCGTCCTTAAGGTACTCCTCCCACACCATAGCGTAGCTCTCGCTCACCTTCTCCGCGTGCCGCCGCCGGAGTTTCCCCGCCTGTTTCTCTATCGCCAGGTACCGGTCGGAGATGTTCTGAAGCGTTTCCACGATTTCCAGCCAGTACCCTTCGAAGTAATATTGACTTTCCACGTAGATTTTGTTCCCCCATTTTTCGGATTCTTTCAGGATTAAGTAAATCAGGCCGGACTGGTCGTCGGATTCCGGCAGCGATTTGTCCTTGAATGTGCTCCTCTGGATTTCCCCCCACCGGTCGTACTCCGGCGACTGCGGACCCATCTTCGCCCACGCGTCCATGAAGTCCATTGACCATTGGCAGTTCCGGATCAGGAAGACGCCGGCGTTGACGCTGGTCCAGCTCTTCTTCTCGAAGATCAGGTTGACCCACCCGTGGACTACCAGGTTGTGGTCCTTGTACCGGTCCAATGGGAGCTTGAAATCCATGTCGGTTATGGCGGCGTCGGAGTCGACCCACCAGATCCACTCTGCCTCCGGGTGGGCCAGCATCACGGCTCGCACCGTCGGCACCTTCGCCCAGAACGAGAACATCTCCGGCTGGAACAGGACGTTGTTGTAGAAGATCTCGTACCCGTGGATTCGGCAGTAATCCACCTTGTTCTTGAACAGCCGGAGAAGGAGATGGTCGCCGACCTGGTTCCGGCACGGCTTCGCCTGAGACCCGGTGACCATGAGAATCCGGGTCTCGATTCCGGGGATGAACGACGGGTGCTGCTCCAGCCACCGCCTCCTCTTCTCGTCCCAGTTCCTCACCGGCTTGTCGATGGTGTAGCTCAAATCCGGGTCATCGTAGAAATTCCGGCCGGCCGGGTCGCGGAGCCGGTCGAAACCCACGGTCCCGTTACAGCCGGCGGAAACTCCGGCAACAGCATACCTTCTGGCCGGAATAGAGTCGCCGGAAAATGAAACAGAGTCGACGGTGGGGGTTGTGAATAAACACCACAGAGCCCAAACGAGTACCAAAGCCATCAGAACTCCGGCGAAGAAGACAAGGGCGTCCGGGACGGAATCTCTGCCACTCTTGTTTTTGGAATTAGAGGAAGCCATGCCTCTGTGATCGGAATAAGCGAATGGAAAACGCATTTTATGGACGAAAAATCTGCGGCAGGGGAGCGTTGGAAAGGCCGTGATATAGTGGTGTCGTCACCAGTGGGCGGCGGAAAGGGCCATTTTCGGTTGGGAAAGCTAAATTTAGAAGCGGGTTTGGCGGTGAAGACAGAAGGGGAGAATGAAGGAATGGCGGAAAAAGAGGAATGGGGAGTCGTGAAAATGGTGAGCGTTGGGGAAATGGGGAAGAAAGCAAACAGTTGCGCCGGCGGGGAGGCTTTAAGCGCTTCAATTCCTTCGTACGTTTGCTGGTTATAAGAAAGGTGGGGTGGGACCCGCCGGGAATACGCATGACGGCCGCGTGTGCTTTTGATTTTTTTTTCTGAAATTGCTCACGATTAAAACACACTAATTTAAATTCTGTTTTATTTCCCAAACAGAATTTATTTAATCCTATTAATTAAAAGAATGAGTTGATAAAAAATTCTCAAAATGTATATTTTTTGGGGAATAAAATAATGACCTTTGAAAGATTATATTATGAAAATGAAAAGTAATTATATTATTATTGCATTCATTAACCATTGAGTTAACATATTTGCCATTTTTCGATTATGGATATTGCATTATATAGATCTTTGTATATTTGTTTCAATTGAAAGACTCATGGTAAAGAGCATTCTCATGGTGGGGTAGTAATGATTCCCTAAATTAACTTCTACCGTACATTTGGCGCGCAGATTAAGATAGTGAGTATTGTGCGATGAAAACTTATGTAATAGAGAGATAAATGTGTAAATATTATTGTGCACAACAAATTCTTTACCAAAAAAAGTGGAAGTTTCATTAGGGGCGGAGTGAGTAATTTTTAAAAAGTAAGAGTGATGTTTTTTATATAAATAAATGAATTATTACCTCCGTTCTCTTTTAAATGCAACGTTGGACTTTTTGAACTATTCACATGTTCTATTTTGACTACGTTTTATTTATTAATGTAATAATATTTTATGGAAAAAATATTGTTAAAATTTTCTCATTATAAATTTTCAAAATCTATTTTTTTTTAACGTTTTTTACTAATCGGGAATTATATATATTAATGGTCAAAGTTGTGCCTCGGCAAATGTGAAATGTTGACTGTTGCATTTATTTAAGAACGGAGGAAGTATATGTTTGGGGGGAATTCATAATTAAGTATAACTAGGAGTACTCTTTACAAATTGCTCAAAATAAGATTAGAAGTTAGACAAATGTCTAAAATATGACCAATTAAAATTTCTTCCTAAAGTAGGACTTGTTTGGTTAAAATAATCAACAACACCATTTGAGTTTTAGTCTCAAAAGAGTTCTGTATCAACTAATATGAATCGATTTGTGAAATCGGAATTTTATAAAGATAAAAAAGATAAAAGAACATACGAAGTATAAGATAAAAAAAGAGAAATTATGATAGGATAAAACATAAAGATAAGACAAATAAAGAAGATATGATAAAAAGATAAAAATGATAAGATAAAAGGTAAATAAGATGAGAAAGCTAAAAAGACAAAAGAATGAGTCATATTAAAAGAATAAAAACTTCTCTAAATAGAAGTGTTGTTATGAAAACAAAACAATGTAACTCATATCTAAATAAATTCCCAATATTTTACTCTTTTTACAATGTTTTCTTTCCTTCTTTTTTATTAACACGAGTCTTCGGTTGAAACGGATGTGTTTATTAAGCGCTACAAAAAACGGCATCAAAGCACACGCGTCTGTCATGCAACATTACAACGCTTCTGTAATGCGTATTCTCGGGGGCCACCTCACATTTCTCGTGATTTCTTCAATTGATTTTTTTATAAGTGAATTACAGAGTCACCTTCAAAGGAAACAGAGTTGATGCTGGAAACATGCATGGTGGACGCGTGTTCTTTTGATAGCTCTGATGGATAGTGTAATTACTTCTCATGAAGTGGTTAACTTTAAAGATTATTTTAAGGCTAAAGGGTCAAATAGGCCCTCGAACTAACTTAAAAAGTGCAATTAACTCCTTATATAGGAGGCTCTGTCCGGCCTATTTGACCATTTAGCCTTATTTTGAAGAAGTAAAATATGGAGTAGAAAGAGTTTGTATTGCTTGAAAGGAATAATGATTTTGAAAAACTATATGATAGAGTGGTCCGAAAATATATTCTTTTATGTAACAGAAAAATCAAAACCAATTTAATCACCTTTCATATATACTCTCCACCCCTTTTAGATTTTAATTTTAAACGACTTAATTAACTTTTTTTAAACACCTTTTGTAACTTTTTTAAAATTAAATGCTCAAAAGTATTTTTAAGTATTCGAATAATATCCGAATACGAATATTCGTCAATTTATACGAATACGAATAATTTTACTCACTATTCGATTCGATTTGATTCGTTTACAACTCTAATTACAACTACTTTTTTTTATTTATCCTTCATTTCATCACACTATTCCACTATCTTCCCATCATACCCTCAATAATTCATCATACCCTCAATAATTTATATCATATTTCACTATTCTTAATTTACTTGCTTTTGAAATGTGAACATTTTTATGTTACGGAGGGAGTATAATTTAGAAATTTAACTAAGTATAAATAATAGTATTAAGTTCGAACACAAGTGTTCAATTGAAAAGGATACAGGAAGAGTTATACAAAACAATATCAAAAGCACACGCTCATTATGTGACGCGTCCCTTATGCATGTTTTTGGGGGCCACCTCACACAGGGCCGGTCCTGTCTATTTTCGGGCCTATGGGCGAGATTATTTTGGGCTTATATTCAACTAATTCAAGACAAATAATAAACTATATTTATTTATAATAATAATTATAATAAAATTGTTTAATAAAGCTCATTAAATAAAAACGAAACTCATTTTATTATTATTTGGTGAAAAGTAACAACACAACTATCACATAAAAAGAAAAACATTACTTAAAAACGTTTCTCATGGAATTTTCAAGATTCAATTTCTTAACAAACAGAATTATCCATCGATCCCTTCTAACTTAGCCTTGTCTTTTCTAATCTTCTTCTTTTTCTCTCTTTATTCCAACCTCATTCACCAATTTTATCAAGAATAATTTATTGATCATGGATGGATTGTTTGAAGCCTTGAAAGAAGAAGTTTTTTGGTCACCGGCCACCGTTTGGGCTACTCGATTGATTGGCTTCAATTCTAAACAAACCGCTAAGGCACTCACCGCTTTGCTGCGTTCTTTACTCTTGTTAATATTGGAATTTCTAAACAACAAATCAATTTTGATGAGTTTTGCGAATTGAGAGTTTTGGACTTGGGAGGCCTAACATAACTTGGTAATTTTGTAATTAAAAGGATTATAAAACTTAGATATCTGAAGAGAATTAAGAAAGGCATGCCAATTTAAATTTATTTTAAAAATTAAAACTTGAACCAATTAATTGAGTTAAAAATTAAAAAAGGAAGCCTACTCACCCTACATACAAAGAAGTATTTTTGGGCCTATTTTGTCCCCTTATTTTCTTGGGCCTAGGGCGGTCTCCCCTGTTGCACCCCCCTAGGGCCACCCCTGACCTCACATTACTAGTGATTTTTTTGATTGAATGTTTTCCTAATAAATTGTCATAATGATAATCATTTCATATTGCTATATTATGATATTATGAGATGTTAGAAAGCATATGTATGATATGGTATGACACTGGTTTTTGTTACTATAGTTGAGCTCGTCTCCCCTTTTCAATCAATTTGTATAGTACTACACTAGTTATTTACTCGCGCGTTGCGCGATTACCCTTATGCCCAATGTAATTTATTGTCAAATACATTTCATAATATATATTGAATTCAAGCTAAGTACTTTATGTACTCTCCATAAAATATATTGAATTCCAAGGTAACATGTTTTGATGTTCTTTTTTTTCTCTCACAGTGCACCTTTTATCTTCCCGCATCTCATCCTAACCCAGTTTGCTTAACTCTTTATTTCCCACTTGTAATTATTTTATTTTCATGTATATGAAATTGACCCAAACCGAAAGGAATACAAACATTAACAACATAAGTCGATGAATCCATTCTATAATTGCATTTTAACAGGAGCGTAGATAGAGCCCAAGTAAAATTTAAATGCTTCGAAATTCAAAGAATGACATTTTTTGTGCTTATAAGGAAAACAATAAAAAAATACAATAAGTGAAGTGTGTGCAATTTTTCAGTCATGATAGAGGAAATGGACGCTTGTTAATTTCTTGTATAATAAGTTCAAAACCTAAAACCTAAACATTAAATGTTCAAAGGAAATTAAAAATCAAACAAAACTGTATACTCTTAAAATTTTTTTTAAAAAAGGTGGCAATGGTCCCTTCGGGGACATCCGATAAAATTGGAACGATACAGAGAAAAAAGGTGGCAATGGATTTTCTTCTTGTCAACACAGAAATATAGCGTACATAGAAAGTATTTGACACTCAGTATATACATGAGGAGGGAAATGAGAGAGACTTATCAATGTGTAATACAGGAGTAGAGAAGAGACAGAAGTGAATACTAAGCACCATTTAGATTTCATACATACCAAATTGTACCATGATAAAAAAAACAAAGTATATATATTAGCAGTATTGTCTTTGGATGCTTATATGACCATTATTTAAAATACCATACCGTACATGAAAACTTCTTTACTTAAATACCTTTATTTCACACACAATCATTTCATTTTTACCCTTCCACTTCATTAAATTGGCGTTTGATCCAGTAATAATCATTATAGTAAAAAAGCATGCTTCCAAGAATCTGTATGACTGAATGCCAAACACAATAGGATTCTAGAAGACATTAAATTGACTTAGAACATAGAATGCCCATATTACGATATTAGGAATCTTTATACACAAATAGTACTCAAGGATCAACAAGAATAATTGAGTATTTGAGTGCATATACCAAATGTGAGATCAGCTACACTTGATACATGGCATTTGGTACATGATAGATTTATTCACTCAATAGGAAACAAAAAGTAAATTGTTGCTATGAAGGAGATTAACCTACATATTATGATAGAGTTGGAATTGAGAATTTCATTGCAAAATATGAAAGAAGAGATGTAAGGATGGGATGCACATCTCATTTGGTTATAATCTTATGATAGAACTACGTTTGGTATGGACATGCAAACAACTATAGTCATTTATCCAATGAAAAGAAAAGGGTTCAAACACCATGCACAAAGGATAAAATATCGTGTATACATGTCCCACAGTCCCACTTAAAGGACAAGAAACTGAGTTCCTCAATAAACACCACAAGAGGATTAAAAAATAGAGCCGGCGGAAGCAACTTAACCTGCAAGTCAGTTTAGTATGTATGCTTTGTACGAAGTAATTAGATAACATCACTATTTCATCCTACAAGCCGATTATATTACTTTTTTTATCTCGGCAAGTCAGATTGCTGAACTTTACTATTTGACAAAATGAAATAAAAATGAATTAAAAATTAATATTTTCATGAAAATAGGATGGTATCCAGTTTCATATCACATTATTCAGAATAACATTAATCTAAACTCTAAATTATTAACACTATAGTAGTTTACAAATTAAAAATAGTACAAAAGATGCATAGTAAAAATTACACATATAATACATGACTTTTGAGAGACATTTACAAGCTGAGTTGCAAATATTTTCACAAGTTTGAAATGAGTACGCGTGAAAAACAACTTTATTAGCAATGGCGTAGCTTTATTAGTTTTGGCTCAATTTGGTCTAATCTTAGAGCAATGATCACTCTTGACTTCAAACACATTTGTACTCCATAGCATGAAATATAAAAATGAAATTGATCCAACTGGGTAGTAGGAAACTAAGTGCAAGCGGAAAAGCAGTCCAATTGCGCATAGCAAATCGTAGAGTGCTTAGAACAATGATCTTTCTCTAACCATGATTTATTACTCTGACCAGGTTTACCATTGGCTACAAAACCTTTATTCTCATCAAGTTTTCCTTTTCATTTTTACTTCACACCTGAAGGCGAAAGCGGAATATTATTCAAGTACATACCAGCTCCATAGATATTTGCATGCTAAAACTTTGAGATGCTACACCACGAAATATAAATTTCAAGAAATACTCTTGTGGGTAAAAAGCTGAATTTTTGGTAGATTTAAATCTTCACTCTGACTTTTTTGGTCTGTGAGCTAATTAATGATCCACTCATTACAAATATGGGTCAACTGATATGTGGATAAAATGGTGTAACTATTATTTCAGATTATTAGTAAGCTACTCCGCTTCCCACCATTTGTCTTATTGGCAAACTCAAATATCAAGATCCATGTGATCAAGGTCCATGTATTCAAATATGGATTAAGCTGTAATAATTTGTGCAAGTTTTCTAACAGTCAAATAAAATAAGAAAAAATAGTTTCAGTTCAACAAATGAAAATTGTGGTGGACTAAAGCTTAAGTTTATTTCAGTTCTATCAAGAAAATACTCATTATCTTGGAGCAAAGTAACTTAACAAATACTGTAAGTAATCAATAGGTGAACTCAAATAATACCGATGTTTTGTGTGATCCTAATAACATGCGACATAAAACATAATAACAAAAATTATTTGAAGGAAAAATAATGATAATTTTGGAATTCAATTTCCAAATAAAAAGTAACCGAATATAATTCAAACATAATTGAAATATTGAAGCACCGAAATAGAATAAGAAGGAAAAATAATGAACTTATTAATTGCTCGGATTCACACAAACATGTATACTTACTAACAATGGTGTGCTAAATTGAAAATGAAAGTGAAGCACAAATATGTAAATATTGGAACATCCATCACTCTTCTAGTACCCTTATAAGACAAATAAAGAAAAACTCTAATAAGAAAAACATTTATTAATTGACATGGTAGTTAACCTCTTCATAAGTGGTATATGTGTTTTTAATGACTATGAGTAACTCTATATGAGATCAACAAAAATGCATAAAAGCTCCAATCTATGGGTTTTGAGATATTTATGTAATTGAATTGCACAAGATTTTGATCATAACACACCTTTATTTACGCTATTCATAACCCACTATATGTACTGTGGGTTGGGCTAGTTACAATCTTGTTATTTTTTTTGTTCATCCTTTCTTGTACTTGTACTTTTTGTTATTCCTTTAATAAATTCTCTCTTTTTCATTAAAAAAAACATTTAGAAGCCTGTCTGCTTGCTGCTAAATAATTCTTTTACAAATATGCACCAGATGGTGCTAAGGGAGTGTTTACAACAGCTTAAAAATTAAGCACTTCTCAGCTTTGGACTTAAAAAATAACTTATTTACCAAACACTACCAATTTTTACTTTTTCTCGGCTTGCGTGTGAAAAGTGTTTTTCCCTTTTCTATTACACAAAAAGCACTTATTTTACCAAACACTACCAACTTTTACTTTTCAAAATCACCTTTTTCTCAAACACTATCAACTTTTACTACTAATCACTTTTTCCTTACATCTCCAAAAGTGCTTTTTTTAAACAGAAACAGTTGCAAACACTCCCTAAGTCGGTTGTGAGCCCCTAACCCAACCAATCTACTGTAATAGGTTTAATTTGATGTGAAGCAAAAGTAACTGTTGTTGGTGAGGAGGTCACCTTTGATTATAATTCTGTCACAAAGCAAGTGTACTGAACTTCATTGGAACACCGATTCAATATGGTTATTTGATCTAGAGTTTTGTGGTGCTTCCTTTGTTGATAATACAGAGTAACGAAGATTATGAAGCTTCTGTGTGGTTGTGCGGCACCCAGGTCTGTCGTGGGAGTTACCTGAACCGTACAGGCATGGTCTGTTATTGGAGGCCTGTGAACTCAATTCTGTTTCTGAAGACGACTAAATTAATTCTGGGAAAGCTGGTCTTGGTAGGTGGTTTACTTGCCGGGTTGCCTGACTGGTTAGTGGTTAATCGCCTATTCAGCTTGTGTGGTGCGTATCTGATCCACCATATTCAAATCTTGTAAAACAGGAAGTTTTCAGTATATGAGATTGATTTCATTCTTTTAGGTTAGGGGTGAGATTCATTAATCTCGAGAGGATAAAACTTCCTAATGACATACTTAGGCATAAATTGGAAGAGAAGAAGAAGCACTTATCTGATATTTGCATTGAGGTGGAGAAAATGATGCCGAGGTTTAATGTGCAAGTGCAAGGCGGGTTGACTGGCAAGTAACGGAGGGATACCAGACGTTTGTCTTGACAGGAAACTACGTAAAAACGGTGCAATAACTTAAGCGTAGAATACACCTTCCTAAAGCAATATGTTACACCAACAAATTTTCTACACCCAAAATAACCTTACTTTCATTGGTGTTTATAAGTTTTTAGATATATTCATCATTCACAATTAGATTTTAATAATTGAAGCAATCATCTATAATGTTCTACGTTCACTTTGCTAGTGAATTTACAAAGTCATTGTGTAAATATTATTTCTTAGACCTCATTAATATTGACCAATCTTCCGTATTTAGCCGGAAAAAAGCACTATCATTTCCTTTGAGTGTAGAAATTCATGTTTAGTGTTATTTATCTTACCTCTATATAAATCTCAATTAAGTAATTCGTTACTTTAATTTACTATTTCATATCCAAGTGAAGTTTGATCAAGATTTATGAATCTTAGAAAGTATAGTGCACATTTCAAAGACAATGGTCTTGAATGGAAGAAAAATAAAATAGAAGAAATTAGGTACGCTACACAAATATGGACTCAAGATGCATTTGAGGTTGCAAATGGAAAAGATATGTGGGTTGGCTCTGAGAGAAAAAAGCTTTTGTATTTAAAAATAATTGTCCAAAAATCATCCATGTTGTGGGTCATTGAGAAATAGACAAGCAACAACTCATTAGATGGAAAAGCAATGGTTACACAAGTTTAAAACCAATATGATTTGACCACCAACTAAACTGCTCATTGATCCGTTGGAAAAGTAAACAGTTACATCTAGATAATGTTATAAGGACAAATTATATCTATATATATATGGTCCTTAAAGGCACACTGGATGATTGGATGAAGACTATGGTAAGATTAAAAAGTACAGATAGATATGTGAAGGGTAGAAAAATAAAGTACTTTTATACACAACCCCGACCCTAATATAGAACGGGACATGTCTCTAAGAGATTATATCTAAGATTTTCATCCTTGAGGAATATTTACCTAGTAGTGTGTAGAAACATGTTTGGTGTCGATGGTGCCTTTCTAAAGATAATGCTTGGAGGTGTTTATTAGCAAATGTTGGTCGAGGTTCCAATAACCACATGTACCAGCTATCGTGGGTAGTGATTGATAATAAGAATTAGTTTAATTCAAATTGTTTTATGGGTTTGATGGGATCATGGTTTGCAACTAAAATGATGGCTTGTCGTTGACAATAATTATCCACCTCGTCTCTTTATGAGCGATTTACTTTGTGTCTTCAATCTACTGAGGATTAGCTAATTGTGCAATTAGAGATCAAATATCGTAGGCGGAAAACCATTTTTGCGCAGGGCGCGTCTATGCAAATTAGAAAGGGGATGGGTTAAAAAACTTACTAATTAGTGGAGTAACTTGTACCAACGAATTGAATTTTGAGAAGATGATGAAAGCCTTTAAAAGGATGGAAAAAGTAAGGGCAATCCGTACATAGCCTATATTACAGGGTCAGAGGAACATCTTGAGCATGATGGAAATGTAATTATGTTAAAGAAGAGTGAAAGAATTGGGTCACCAATTGCAAAATTTTGACAAGCATGTGATATTTGTGTACGGTTTATAGATATTTTTATGATACAACCCTTATAGTTAATTTTTTCTACATCACAAAATTCATACCAATTTCTTATCCGTCCAAGATTATATGGATCAACTCCTAACAATCCTTCATTAATAAATGAAGTGAGTTTTGTGATGAAGACACATTATGTAATTCGGTAAACTCAATAGTTGAACCTATAATTATAAATGGCCTTGCTTCAGAGGCAGGTTTAAACTAAATCCTATAAAGGGGAATTCAAGAAGATTTATAGTGGGTCACACATGAAATGGAACAAAAAGGTGATCAAATCAAACAATCTTTTATTTCTTCTATATGAAAAGAAGAGTGCGAAGAAGCGGAAAGAAACACTAACTTGCAACTAAAAAGGAAAAGATTAGAATAAGAAATTAAAGTAGTAGTGTAAAAATAACGTTTCACCCATAATTTCTGATAAATATGTGGCAAGGCTGTTAGAGATATTTTTAGTGTTGTGATCAATGTATTTTATCTAGCCTCTTGGTAGTATTTATTGTGTATTTAATAGGCCTTAAATGGAAAAGGCTACTAAGCTAAATTAGGATTGGGCCTCCTAAAAAGGAGAGCCCATATCATTGTAAAACCTACCATTCTAAGGAGGCTATAAATAGACCCCTTAGGAATGGCTAGGTTAAGCTTTCCTCCCTTAGAAAAATTCCCTGCGCATAGAATAGAGGCTACGGAAGTTTTACGCTACATGTTCTTCATCTTTATGTAAACTTTCTGGCTATCAATGGAAAGCTTCTTCTACTCCTATTAATCAGATCTTATACATTATAGAGTAGAAATAGGGACCAACAATTGGTATCAGAGCCGAGCGTGTGACGTATTGAAGTTTCTGCAACTTATCGATCGATTGAAGACGGAAGAAAACTCCTGCGCGAAACTCATCGGTGAAGTTTTTGTCTCTTGCGCGATTTTCTATACTGTTTTTGTTGTCATTTTTGCAGGAAAATGTTTACAGGAAAGTGTTTATAGGCTTGCAAGGATTCATTTTCTAAAAAAATTGTACCCAGAAATTTGGCGTACAGGTTAAGCCAGAGTTGAGCGATTCTGCATTTTCGCGCAACTCCGCTGGAAAGAAGAACAGGTTTCGCGCAACTCCTCCTGTCCGATTTCAACTTCGCGCAAAACACCTTGCGCGATTTTGGACTTGAGCGATCCTAAAAGTTGCGCGATTACACTTGAGCGTTTCACAGGTTGTGCGCAATTACTGGTTTGCGCGAAAGCACAGACCTGCGCGATCCGGATACTCTCTTGCGCGAAAGGTCTAGCCCGATCCAGGTGTTGCGCGAACCTTCATTGTTGCGCGATCCGGGTACAGACCTGCGCGATCCCAGAAGAGCTGCGCGATCACCACCTGCGCGAAGTTTCTGAAGTTGCGCGAAACAGTCTCTTGCGCGATCCAGGTGCTACGCGAAACTTGCGCGTTTTGTGTGAGTAAACCTTGAGCAGTTCCCGGTAAAGGAAACACAAATTTGCTTTAAAAAAAAAAAAGGGCAAAACCGTCTTTTGAGACCCGACAAATTTTGCGGCTATCGTGTCCGCAGGTCGCCCGCGCAGGGGGGGTGCGAATTTTCGCTTTTGAACTACAAGCCGAAATCCCATGTGCGCGAGAGCTCCTCTCTTTTCCTTCACCATTTAATCTTAAGGAAGGAGTGTTCCATATAAATAGGCTCTAAAGTTTCCAAGGGTTTTAGGTGTGGGATAAGTTAACAAGCTTACTTTTTCCTTCACTTGGACAAGTACATTTTTTTTCCAAAACCCACTTCAAGTGCTAATTTTTAGCTCCTCTTCAAACCTTGTGGTCAAACTCCAAAACTAAAGGTCTACACTTTGTCAAAGCTTCAAATAGTCAACCTTGAGATAAAAAATAAAAAAAATTAAAAAAAAATTAATTAAAAAAAATCAAATAAAAAAAAAGTCAAAAATCTCAAGGTTAAGACAAATTTTTCTCAAAGTCAAAGCTACATTTTCAAGAGCCACTAACCTGCAGAAAAACTTCAATCAACCACACGTCAACGATCAACATTCAACAATCAATCATGACTACCCCAACCGCTGCTGATAAAGTGACTGCCCTCTCTGCTAAAAACAAGAATGCAGACAGCGCTGTAAGCACTTCTAATCCTTTTGCTTATACTTGCTCTAGAACTGACCCACACGATAGAATTAAGGAGCTTGAGGAAAAATTTAATACGGGATTTAGTGTGTATAACAGACTACGTATCAATTCAGAGAAAATCATCACTAAGCTCACAACTGAAAATAAGAGACTTAGTGCTAGCGAAAAAGAACTGACAGAGAAGCTTAGAACAACTGAGAAAGAGAGAATTAGACTTTTTGGTGTCAATAATTTACTTATGGAAAGAAGGGGTGCTCTTTACACTAAGATTAAAGAACTCGAAGACCTGTTAGCCAAGAGGGACCAAACAGACCAGACTATTTTCCTTAACCAGCCTAAGGACACTCGTTTCTATAACGCCAAGGAGGGCCTGGGTTTGACCAATCCTCAGAACCTGAAAAAGGTTAACTGTAGACAACTCTATGATGTTAGATACATGAAAATAGGATTGACCAAACTCATGGCCTTCACTGGAGCTGAAGAAACGAATGCCCTCGAGGATGAAAAGAGAAAGAAAAAGGCTGGTGTCGAAGTTCCTTTTGACTACACAGAGTTGAACAAGAGTTACAAAACGAAAGAACCTCCCCTGACTCCTGCTGAAGAAGTTATAACTTATGCTCCTGAAAAGGAAACTGTGCAAGACGGAGAGGAACCTTCAACTTCAGAACCTGTAGTCAAACCAGCATACATTCCACCTCTTGTGAGAAAGTTTGTTGAGTTAAAAGAATCTTTTGAAAAGGAGAAACATGTTTTAGAAAAAGAAAAAGATCAACTTTTGAAAGAGATATCCATGTTAAAGACATCCTCTCAGTCCATCACAGTTTCTCAAACTTCTTCCCTCTCTTTCTCAGAAAAATGTTTAGAAAATTCAACCAACAGTTCTAAAACTTCTTCCACTCACTCTGAGCCTCCTTCTCAGACCAGAAACCATGTGAAGAAGAGAGTTGAGAAGAGAGGAGAGTGGATCGAGGAGAAGTTAAGAAGGAGGAAGAAAGAAGAAGAATCTCATCTAGGAAATAAGAATCAGCGTTCGAGTGCCTTGTTTTATGCCAAAAATAAGTCTAGATCTGGCATTAGTGAGCTTTCAACTAGTAATACTAGAAGTGATGTTCCTAGGAATCTCCTAAGCGAACCCTCGACTAGTAATGCTAAAAGAGTGGCTCCTAAGTTTTCTAGTTCTAAGACATCTGTCAAGAATCGCTACTCTAGTGCTTGTTCTCTGAATTGTGTCAAGTCAATGAAAATTTGATGTTTTGAGCCTGCCTCCTCCTCCATCAAAGATAAGAATGTGAATGTTCAGAGATACCCAAAGAAATCAACTGCTGTGAAGGTGAACATTGAGGGAGAGTACAAATTTCCATGTTTAAAGTATCCCCTCAAGATTCACTCACTTAAACATTTGAAAAGACTCTCTCAAGAAACAATTTTAAAAGGTTATTTGTCTGAACATTCACTCATTGTTAATGAAACCTCCCTCGCTCCTAAGCTCAGAAAACAGTGGGTTCCTAAGGCCGAAGCTGAGAAACTAAGAACGTCAAACACTTCTCAATCAGCTGGCCTAGGTTCCCAAATAAAACAAAAGCTGAAACATTTCTTCACCACTAATAAGGATGGACCCATTTGGAAGTGGGTACCAAAACGTACTTAATCTGTTTTGCAGGTCCGTCATGTGTGGTACCTGATCCGATTGCTCCACACACATGGCGGGTGAGAAGAGCTGTGAGCAATCAATTGGTGCACATTATTAAGGGGAGTATTGGCATGTATACTACCCCACTGAGCAGAAAATCAACAAATGCACACCTCAACACCAACACATGCCAAGAAGAAACAACAAGTGCTTATTATGAGGGGGAGTGTTTCTTTTTCACTCCTTCTGGTGCCTTACAACGAAGAAAGCACATATCAAGGGGGAGTTTTCTACTTTACTCCCCGAGTGACAAACAACACCTTGCACATTCTAAGGGGGAGTCACAATTTTCTCTCCTCCTGACGCAAATCAAGGATCAATGCAAGACAACGCGAGGATTGAGGCCATCAGATTATCTCTTGATTATGTTGCTCACAAAAGATTCACCGTCTGTCAGATGAATGTAAAGACTGCATCTCTGAATGGAGACCTGAAAGAAGAGGTCTATGTAGCACAACTTGATGGATTCGTAGATCCCGAATGCCCCAAACCCTAGAACAAGATGAATACGATGAACTGGTCAATAAAAAAAAAACATCATGGAAGAAATGATCATGTTAAGCTATGCTATGCCGATCAAGCTCATCTCCCAGGTCAAACCCGACAAACTACCACGACCATGGAGGACTCTGATGGCAACCTTGAACAAGTGGTGCATTGCCAAACACAATAGCTTCGACATGTGTATCATCTATCTTCTGACTGCCTTCCATGGTGTGGCATTCAACAAAAATGACGATTTTGTCTCGCTGATCTGGGACGACATCAGGAAGAAGAAAAACATCGATCCATTCAAACATCTACCATATATGAGATGGTTTTCTATGCTGATGCGACGTGTCTCTAGAACAACTCCAACTATCCACCAAAGACTATCTACTGAGATTCTGAGAACGTCAGCACTCCATCCCTCAAGTACATTCAAATGGTGACTGAGGATCCTACACTCTTACCATTCACCAGACTTGTGTCTCTGCTGCAGCTAGCTAATCTGAATGATCCATCTGTCTGACGCTACTGCTAGAAGAACAATATCATACTCCCTATGGCTCAGATAAACCCCCTTGAGCCTACCCCGGGGAGTCAGCCGAGAGATAGTGAGGGTCCTGAGAGTTCTACCCAGCCACAAAGACCAGTGGCAAGTCGGCCCCATGATGATCAGACTATGTCTGCTGAGGGCCACACCCGTGCTGAAGAGTTTACCCGTGATTCGCCAAGCGTAGCCACAACACAAGACGCTGACGATGAGGGCTCTGGGAGCAAGGCTAGGAACGACGACGATGATGATGATGAGGACAACGACAATGCCAATGCAAAGGGCAAGAAAGTCGAGAAAGCCCGCGCTAAGAAAGGACGACTCGTTATCAGGCTTTCTCGGGCTACAACACAAGAGCAGTCTCACCAAATCAAGGACACTCAAGGAAATATCATCAGTGAGACTCGCTCCAAGGTGCGTCATGACAATGCCTCATCATCTACTCCTGTGCAAAGAATGCAAACCGTGAGCAACCTGGCAGAAGAGTTAGCTTTATATGACAGCTGCTCTGACCTTGACACAATAAACCGGGCTAACCCCTTAGGAGCAGAAACTGATATTTTCAGTTTCCGGGTAGAAGACGCAGCATCTAGCCCAACTGCGCATGCACAAGCCTCACCTAGCCACTCTGCTGCCTCCCAACAGGTAGTAGTTTCACAAATAGGGGATCTTATACCCACCTCTCTGCCCCCTTACGGAGCAGTTAAGGATGTATATAGTGGTCTATCGCCCCGGGCCACTACCCTTTCTTCTATCACATTGAGTCTAGGTGTCACACTCCCTACATTTTCAAATTTGCTAGGACACATACACTTTTCACACCAAATCACTCTACAGGTCCACTTTCCCTGTCAACAACGATCGGAGATACTTCGATGATGATCGGAAGTCCTGCCGCTCAACAGATAACTCAATTATTATCTGCAGGCCACACACCAGTAAACTTTACTGATGTTGTGACAACGGTTACTACCCCTGTAACCGGACAACCCTAACCCTACCAACCTTGCAGTCATTCAGCAGCGTTGCTTGGATTCCACCATTAAACCATGGGTGCACGAAGCAATAACCGCTCGGGCATAGGAATTCAGGACCACCCCGACGCTTCTTAATGACATCATCAAACCCTAACTCAACCCTCATCCTCCCACTCCCAACAGCAACTCACCCCAATCCTTATCCTATCCCATTTACAATGCCATTCGATGACCTAGCATCCATTATGCTAGCGAGAATTCTTGAAAACGAAGAAGCTCCACTCACTGACAAACAAAGAGCTATTTTTGTAATACCTGAAACCGAAAGCACATGCCATGACAGTCTCCGCGGTCACAAACATTTGCATGAGGACTCCAATGATTCGGCTCCTCATGAGGGGGAGAATAAGAGGCAACGGATACTCGAGCGTGATGCTTCATCTAGCCAACAACCCCAAACTTGAACCCTCAAACAACCTAGATTAAATGCAAGAATTCTCTCAAGGATGCAAATTTTAAGGGGGAGTTTTCAAAGTTCTCCTCCCAAGCGCCAAACATCGTCAAAGACATCCTACTCAGTGCTCCAGTTGAGGGGGAGTACAAAGAGAGAATAAAGAAACATATCAATGAGAGAGATGTCCTAATGGCTTAGCAAACCCAACTAAGCCTACCCAAGGGACAAAGCCGAGAGTGAGTGAGTAACTGAGTGAATATTATGAGAGTGAGGAAGCAGAAGGCTCCGATGAGCAAGAAGACAATAATTAATGACAAATCTGCTACCTCAAATGAGCTATCAATCGATGAATCAATCCCAGTCACTCAAATACTCCGGACAATCCCCATAGGTTCAGGACTGAATTTATTCAGATCCCGGGTAGAAGTCGCTGCATTTTGTCCAAACAGCGCGTGCACAACCCTACCCTAGACCACTCACCTGTCTCCCAAAAGACAGGTGTTTAATCACTGTTCACGGGGAACCTCATCTCTTATCACCGTCTCCTTCTGAGGCGACTGATACTGACTACAGTGGCCCTCAGCCCCATGCCACTGAACTTTCATTGATCACGTTGTGTCTAGTTATCTCACTCCTAAATGTTTTGAAATTTCTAGGACACATACACATTTTAGAGTCAGTTGCAGGTCCAAGTGACCATGCGAGAACTTCCATAGGCTCATCTTCTATAGATGCAGACCGATGATTGGATGGAAGTCCTGATGTTGCAACATAGAAATCACCAACATTTTCAGGCCATCATTTAGAGTTCATCTCTATAGTGATGATAACGGGTGTCTACACGACCCCGGGGGGCTAGAATTATCCATGCTGATCCTAGTGATCATGCCATAACAACCAGAGTGACATCTACTTCAGATGTTTCACAATGATTGGTTGGAAGTCCTGTTAGAGCTACAATGTTTCCATCATCATATACAGGCCACAAATCAATGTTTACATTGATGTTGTGTTAACGGAACACCACAGTGTCTCCGGTTCTTATCTTTTCATTTTTTTTGCATTTTCAGTTTTCCAGAATAAAAGAATAAAGGCAAGACATCCCGATTCATTGGATTGTCATAAAGGGGGAGAGTGGTCCACACGCTGTTTACTCTCAAAAATCATTCTCAGACACTTCTCTCCTCCAACTAAAAATGACGGCTCTCCACTCTTTCAGATTCATCAACTACCAAGTCAGCTTCAGATCTAATGGTCAGCTATGCTCACAAGTCAACCATCATTTTCCGCTGTGCTACCGACAATTGTTCCTCAAAAGCATTCACGATCGAATAGTCAGAAAAGGCTACATTCTGGAGGATACATAGGCCGGATGATCAAATATTGAAGATGAATTCCTTGTGCGCCATATGACTTCATTCATTCATTCATTCTAGAAGGCGCCATACGACTTCATTCAAGCTGATCAAGAGCAGTTTCTGGAAAGCAAGGATTAAAAGCAAGATTTTGAAGAATCCCTCAACTCCCGGCATCAAAGAACAAATTGAATAAATAACACCAAGGGGGAGATTGTAAGGATTTTTTTTCATGAAGCCTTTCCAAGAAGATAAAAGAAGTTGAGACCAAAGAAAGAATAAATTGAAAGAATTTGACCGAATGAAGGCGGTGCTAGACGCAATCAACGCTCGACTCGAAAAGAGGAGAATGCTGCGCCAATATGAACATGCTCTAGCACTGCAAAACAACTACTACAAGAGGCAGAAGAATCCACAAGAGCCAACAACGGACATCTGATCACAAAGGGGGAGAATGTTAGAGATATTTTTAGTGTTGTGATCAATGTATTTTATCTAGCCTCTTGGTAGTATTTATTGTGTATTTAATAGGCCTTAAATGGAAAAGGCTACTAAGCTAAATTAGGATTGGGCCTCCTAAAAAGGAGAGCCCATATCATTGTAAAACCTACCATTCTAAGGAGGCTATAAATAGACCCCTTAGGAATGGCTAGGTTAAGCTTTCCTCCCTTAGAAAAATTCCCTGCGCATAGAATAGAGGCTACGGAAGTTTTACGCTACATGTTCTTCATCTTTATGTAAACTTTCTGGCTATCAATGGAAAGCTTCTTCTACTCCTATTAATCAGATCTTATACATTATAGAGTAGAAATAGGGACCAACAAAGGCTGAGTAAGCGGGTAAAATAAAATGAAGAAGATGTGGTGAAGCATGATATTGATCAGTATTTATGAGACAAGGTGATGTTCATTATGTAAAGAAGTGTTGGAGATGAATCTAGTGAACTTTCAAAAGGATCGTGTAAAATAAACTTTAAGCAATACTTTTTTTTTTTTGCTTTTTAGGAAGAGAAGAGTTTTATTAAAAACAAGTGAGGAACATTACATCAAAGAAATAAGAAAATAACAAAAAATAAGAGTAAAAGATCCAAACTAGCCAACCTAATTAACGACAAAAAACCTCCCTAGAAGCCCTACGAGCTCAGTCAAATTGGTGGTAAAACTCCATTTGTGATTGAGATCTAGTGTTCCTTAGATGCGAGCGTTGATGTTTTTTTCTGTACACTTTCATTTGAGTGTTTAAATTCTGTGTAGGTAAGCAATTATCCCTGGTGACAAACATAGCTTTATTGCAAATATTGTGATTTGAATCGGAGTCCCATAGTTCCTCAACCGATGAAATAGGAGTCCTTTTCTCACCTTCTGAAGCATGATCAAGAAATTCATCTCCCGGGCATGGGAAGATTTGCTCGGTGAAGACTCCCTCACTATCAAACGCATTGACTTCTGGATTACCACGTCCATTAGCTATCTCCGCATCAGTATACCTCTCCTTCAAAGAGTCCTGATTATCCAAATAGGAGGCAATAATTCTTTCGAATTCTTTAATTAAGAATTGAGAAAGTGAATCCACCCCATTAGTCATTGTGATCTGGAAGAAATCCTTAATGTTTGCTAGAGAAGAGTCAAACTCTGGTACAATCACAGATCTACAACGTTCCTCAGGAGAATGAAAGGCCGGATATTTCTCAGAAGAAGTAGAATGCTCAATATCAACTTGAAGTAAATACCGCGATATATAAAATTCATTGTGGTAACAATGACCCTCATCCAACCAGGGAGTGAATTCACGTGTGGAGTAAGAATCAATGATATTTGAAGATACCTCGCATGGAGCCGGTTGAATAGCTAAAGATTGTTGTTTGCTATGAAAATGTGAATGATTGCTTTCCAAAATACAATTTGAATAAGTGGAGAGTGATAGATGATTTCAATAGCTTGAAAATTCCCCGATCCGCTTAAGGGGATGCAAATGTGTTAAGGGGTGGTGATATTATTTCCAACTTTGAAGATGAACCTTGTCGTTAAGAGCTAGATTTTATGAAGACATCGAATAATGTAGAACAATGTGTATAGAAAAATGAAGCCATTAAGTTTAGATGAACACGTTTGACATTTTTATAGTGTTCATGTAAATGTTTTCAATGCTCGAGAAAATTGAATTAAGTATGTTAGTAAAGATTACAAGGCTAATGTGATTTAGAATTGCAATCTAAGTGCTTTAAATGTTTAATTTGTTGCTTTGTTAATCAACTACAACTTAACACTTGTGGTGGGTGCAAAGTTAATTGATAATGTCTCATTATTATTCTTCTATGTCTTTCAATTGTATAATTTTGTTTCACTTCATGCAAGCATGGTTCATATGTGCACTATTAATTGGACAAACTACTTTAAATCAGAATAGAACATAATATCGAAGCACAACATGGATAACAATCAATTTATTGATTCTTTGGATGTAATGAAACTGTTTTAGGAAATGTCATGATCGGCACATATATTACGAAAGAAAAATCAACGAAAACTGAGTGTCGTGAGATACATCGAGTCTAAAATAAAGAATGTGAATGATTAGGAGTAGATGATTAAGTTCTTTTAAAAACGGTTTCATTATTTTGCTAAAACATTGACATTGTGTTTCCAAATATACTAATCATCGAAATAAATCTATTAGAGTAAGACATATACATCCAAACTATTCTAAAACAAATAAGCATATTTTGAAAGCCTACCATTTCTAAGACCCCTCACAAGTCACAACAATGATGTTCCTAACATCATCTCCCAAACACTTATTGATGTGTGCTAGACTGCTAGAGTTAAAATTGATATCATTTGGTCAAATAACTAGAATGCCATAGATTGACATAAGATAGGAATGGCTGCCGGATAGATATACAACGTTAGATAACGTTAGATTTTGCCAGTTATAGAAGGAATGAAAACACTATTTAAACATAGGGAATTTGGGACATTATCTCGTTACATCACAGGCTTCCGGTCCAAACAAAAATTGTCACGCAAAATCCCGTTTGGATATCGGAACCCACCAGCCGACTTTCCTTTCAGGACAGCATAAACTCCCCCAGTTTTTGGCACTCACCCAAACCGTACGCAGCAAATAAACAAACCTCAGACTCAACATAAGTCTCCGCTCACTGAACCACACCTGTAATGACGCACGTGCCTTTTTGACTCCCACACGACTCGAAGCCGAAGCTTCGAAAAAAACCCAGCGATTCCAAGCCCTAATCTTTCTCTCTCGCTCATCGCTTTCTCTCTCTAGGACTCCGATCACCCACTGTTCGAAGCTCGTGCTTGCGGAATCCGACCCCAATTTCTTGAAATTCGGAGCTTTTTCGATTGAGGTATTGGTTAATTTGGGTTCCCGATGTTTGTTTCCCGCATTTATCGCGCTCATTGGGGTTTTAGCTGTTAGATCACGATTCCGCGTAGACTGTCGATCTTGAAGTTCTGATTTTTACTTGATGTGGATTGGATTGTGTTCTTTGTAGCATTGTGATTGTTTTCATCGTATTGTGAATTTGAGTTTTAATTTCGCATTAAGTGGGAGTTGATTTTACTGATTTGCTTCTTGATTGATAAATCGGTAAGTTGATTGTACCATTGGAGCAAGTAGAAGCTCAATTAAGCTTATTCTTCCTGCAGAGTTCAATCATCTGGTGTGCCAGAGTGGAATTCATTGAGTTTAGGACTGAGGTTGCCTGTGGGAATGAAGACAAATAAGTGCTAAGGATTTGGCTCCTTAGCATTTTGATAAATATATTATCAGTTCGAAACTTGAAAAGAGTTAGGGATTCAAAATGCCAGGAACTCGGCATTGCCCCCGGATTGATACTCATGAGCTGAAACTTCGGATAGAGAGGAAGATCGGCAGACAAAGATCAGAGCAATATTTTCATCTGTTAGGCAGATATTTAAGCTTAAAGCTAAACAAATCTGAATTTGATAAGCATTGTGTCAGTTTACTGGGGAGAGATAACATCTGTCTTCACAATGCGCTTATCCGAGCGATCATTAAGAACTCATGTGTAGCTGACACGGCCCCTCCACCTAATGAAAGCAAAAAAGCCAGAGCTTCCTTGAATGTGAAAGTACCAAATGGGTATGACAGAGGCAGTCTTCAGTCACTATGTCGGGACGTGTTTCCTCAGTCTCCTAAGAAGGGTAGGACACCCACACATCGTGACCGCAAGTTCAAAGACCGGCCAAGTCCTCTTGGACCAAATGGAAAAGTTCATACGGCTGTATATGAAGACTCTGCTCAGAAAGTACTAGAACAGCAAAGTGCAACTGAGCTGCTGTCTTTGGGAAGCAGGCCACCAGTTGAAGTTACTTCAGTTGAAGATGGAGAAGAGGTAGAGCAGGAGGGAGGACCCGCTATTTATAGCAGGATTCCTGTCACGGCTCCATTTGGTGTCTCTCTGATCTCAAAGGCAACAAAGAAATTTTTACATCATGGAGCAGAGTCTGTCCTTCCCACAGAAACTTGCCATATCACTGGTGAGTTACCTGATTCAAGTTCTCTCAAGAAAAGATTGGAACAGAAGTTGGAGGCAGAGGGACTGAAGATGTCAACTGATTGTGTTAATCTGTTAAACAACGGGCTGGATGCTTATCTGAAGAGATTAATTGAACCATGCTTGTCACTAGCTGCATCAAAGTCAAGACAGAAGACTGTTCAACATCAAGCTGTATCCACTTTAAACGGGATGAGAACTATGAGATATGTTCAGAAGCCATGTGAATGCTGTGTGTCATTGTTAGACTTCCGTGTTTCTGTGGAGTCAAATCCTAAAATTCTAGGAGAAGACTGGCCCACACAGCTTGAGAGGGTTTGCTTGCGTGCATCAGAAGAACCTTTGATTGACTAGGTGCAAGATTTGTAACTTAAGCCCAACAGAGAATTTCGATATGAATCACAAGATCATTATCTGATCTAGTAGTGGTGCTGCAGAAGGTTCTCATAAGCAAAGGATAACTACTCAGCTATGTGGTTCCAAGATAGAGAAAAGTTTTGGATCGAGGTTTTTTAGGTTGTATATGCATCTCAGAGCTGATTATTTCTGGATTGAGGATGATTACCTCATAAAGTATGGAGATATTAATACCTGTAAGCTTGTAGTAATTATTACAAATAGTTAAGTGGGCATCACGACCATTACCAACTAATGCCATTAGCTTGTTCATCTTTCTTATCTTAATAATAAAGGTTCATTTTTTAAAGTATTCAAACTCTCTTTAATTTTAGTTCTCTCACTTCTCTACCCCCCATTAATGCTAATTAAAGATCATTAATCGATGCTAGGTCATTTTTTGTGCACAATAATACTCAATTCATTTAGTTTGCTGAAATTCATTTAATAAGATCTCAGTAAGTATGTTGTTCTCTTTTCTAATCCTCAGTGTTTCTTTCTATATCCAAGAAGTCAAGTAGATAGGTGTCATTTGGATCCGACTCAAAAATGGTAATCAAGCATAGGTGTGCCTGGTAGTTCAGTTTTTTTTCAGATTTAAACCGATGTTTACCTTTAGTTAACTTTTTTTAGAGTAAACAGCATGGCTACAATCTAATAACTTGAAAATGTTTGATTAGATTGTATGGCTAATCGGCTATAATCAAATGAGTCGCAACTCAAGTTACATCCTTTCTTCCATTTTCATTGGAGTTTTGCATTTTCCATCCATGATTCAACTATATATTTAACTTTAATAACAAACTATGCCCTACTATTCTGTGCCGTGTATGATCTTGAGAAAGAAGATGTTTATAAGTTGTGCATTTGTTTTTACTAACCTGTTTCCAGTCAACTAGTGAGCAAACAGTTAATTTCTCATACTTCTATACCCTCCCACAAAAAGAAATTAAAAGAGTTTTTTCATATCGACATGAAGTGCATTCTTGACTCTGTGATGGCTGTTGGAGGTATGGAAGATATTGATCAATTATGGTATACTTAGACTGATTGCTCTAATCATTCTAACACTAGGAGTAATAGCTGTTTATTGGTGATTGTGATTTTTCCTCAAGCTATTTATGGGAACACGAATTAGATTTCAAGAGAAGTCGTGAAATGCTCCAAATGTCACCCAAAAATAGTCATGTTTCGTCAAAGTATAAGTTTTAGTTTCGTACTACCTCCGTTCCATATTAAATGTCTCGTTTTAGTTTGGCACAACTATTAATGAAGTGGTTTAAAAGGAAAAGTTGTGATTCAGATTTGGGTATAATAAAGTGAATGATATGGACCATATATTTCTTACCAAAAAGGAAAGTAAGACAACCAAAATGGGATGTCGGGAGTATCAATTAGCAATCTTACTTATATTTATAATTTTTATTTTCTTGATTAAATTTAACTTAGTACAGGGGTAAGGCTGCATACATCCGACCCCCCTTACTCCACCGTAGGTGGGAGCCACTGGGGTAATGATGATGATTAAATTTAACTTGCTTAACTTGTTTTGAACATTTTTATTTGGAAAAGTGACATTAATAGAATGAAATTTAACTCGTATGTCAAAAAAGAACTCTTTTGGGACTAAAATAAGATGTTAAATGGGCCTCTTTTTTTTACGGGAGGAGAACATCTGTAGATATTCATGGCAGCATGCAACAGTAAGGATGATAACAGGTTTGCTTCAATATAGCGACTTTTACCTCTTCATCTTTCTGTTATCTGCATGCTCTCATTTGATGATTATTACTTGTGCTGTTGCGCTGGGTTCAAAAGAACCAGGACTGGATTCAGACAGTGTTTATCTGACATGCTCTCTTCGTTGCAAAGGTGCTTTGTTCTTGTGTTTCCATCGTACGTATTCATTCTAACCCATTTTTTATGCCACTCTTTCCTTTTTTCTTGTTTCAACATAATGTCAACTCTCCTAATTTAACAGCGGCTAGCTTTTTACTCTCTCGTTACACTTATTTTCTCTCTTAATGTTAAAATATTGTATGTATTAACAACTATTATTGCTTATTGTGATCTTTTTCTCAGATTCACCATTCATTTCAAAATAATGTCAAATGGTCTTTTACCCTCCCCTCTCATTGCCAACCAAGGGGGAATCTTATTTCTCTCTCGCAAATAAACAAAAAAAATGTTTTTCCTTCAGGTCCTCTCCCCTCCTTAAAAGTAAACACCATCTAAATTTGTCATTTTGGCTACAGTTATGTACTAAATTCCCACCTCAAGTTACTAAAGGACTAAGCATACTCAATGGGTAACTAGGAAACTAAAACTTTATCTTCTCTGTTAAAAAATAAAAATTACAAGTTCTAGTAATCTAAATAAACTCGTCATTGTCTAAACCCTAAAGCACAGTACTTTAATTGCTCCAAATGCAGTTTACAGAACTATAGGTTTTCTAGCACTTCAACTACTCCAACCCTTCCAGTTCAATTTTAGAAATACCCTTGAATAAGATCACAAATACCACCAGTCTACCACTGCAAAGCATGCCAACCTTAGGGTTTAAACAAAGGCACTACTTACCAACTTCATCAATTGCCTTTAACAATCACAAACAACGTGTGTAAATTCAACATTAATGGCTTTGCTGCAGCTTCTGATTCTGGACTTTAGCATCTCAATTTTCCAGATTCCGTCTGTGTATTCACCATTTGATCATAAGAGCAACTGACAATGTATAGAGGTACTGATTCATGAATCATGACTTGTGACTTTTTGAGCTATGCAGCTATTACGCATATATAAGGCAATATTGATGGCGGGCAGCTTGTCTTGAAGACAATTTTCACTCAAGAGTGCTTCTGAAGTTTGATGAACAGAAAAATTGATCTAAGATAAAATATGGTTGCAATATACTCCATCAGTCTTAAAAAAAGGCTTTTTTGAAGAACTCTTTTGGCCCAAAAAGAGTCTGATTTTAAAAGTCAAATTTCTTTTTCTATTAAAATCCATGTTAAGCCAAGTTGCATGATGGTTTAGTCAATTACTTCAAATATCTAGGGGTATAAATACACATTCATACCTTAAAAAAGGTTTTACCTTGATTGAGTTTGACTAAAACTCAAAAGTTGTAAAATTGTACCTTGCCCCGAATATCTCTCAATATTTTGGTGGAGGGAGTATATATAAGTTTTTTTGTTGAGGGAAGATGAATGTTAGTAATGATTTTGCTGCAAGTGCACATGAATTTGGAATACTACTCTGTAAATTGAAGGCATTATAAGTTGTTTTAGTAAGAAGTTAAGGTTTTGGCAATGAGGAGGAGACAAGATGGGCCTTATAATAAGAAAATAATCATAAGGGTCACCCTTATTTGACAAACTGACAAAAGGAGACAAGAATAGATTTTTTTATGCAAAAGAGAGTCCAAGTGGTAATTCTTGCACCCTTTTCCTTTAAAATTGTGCTAAGAGAACAATGTAACGCACATAGGATGTTTTTAATTCATCATTTTCATCATCATTTTCATTTACCCCAGTGCCGCAAAGGCTCACACCTACCTACGGTGGGGTAGGGAGGGTCGGATGTATGCAGCCTTACCCCTAAACTAAAGCACAAAGAGACTGTTTCCGGATGACCCATAGTGTGAATCGCGTCCAAAATTGCATGGACTGGCAGCTGCTTCATAAGAAAGAAGCGCAGACAGTTTAGTGAGCCGTTTCGCTTTATTCCATCATATTCTCAAGCCAAAAAATAATGAATCTTTGGCTCCATTGCAAATGATGGAAATAATGTTTTTAATTGCACTGAAATTTTATAGTTTGGTCTGCTTTGATCTAGTCGGTTTAAGTGTGGTTTGGTCTGATCTGAATTGGTATGATCTATTTAGAAATGTCGGAGTCTGATCTGGTTAAGACTGGTGTGGTGTGGTGTGGTCTGGGACTGAAAGCGGTCCAAGTAAAAACATTTATAGTGTAGCCAATTATTAGTTGACTATCATGTTATTTGATTCTTCTTTCATCCGGTTTAAGCAACATTTTTTATTTGACATGACATTTTTGGCCTACTGGGTGAAGGGTAAGCGGGGAGCTGTTTTACACCTACTGACTTGCATAACAGTGATTCTATTTTAATATCTGTGCCAAAGTGACCATTAATTCTGCATGTTTCTAGGTAAAGTACGGGTATAAATCTTCAAGTAATCCCACGTTGCACTTAACTTGTAGTATATAGGTTTTCAAAGGGATATCTTCTTATATTAGGTATAGTAGGTTGAAAATCTCTTTTCACATCACCTCTTTGTCATGATAGATTGATTGTAGTTATTTACTTCCTGAAAATATTTACTAGAGCTGTAAGTTCAAGATGGCATAGGAAAAATAAAATTGTTACAGCCCGTGACTGCGTGCAAGGTACTACAAACGGTTTCATCATTGTCTAAGTTGAAAACAACATGGCACCAAAGTCGGATATGATACCCTCCGGCCTCCAGAATCTGATCTGAGAGGATACACCTGAACCTGACCTTTTCCCAGAAGGCAAGAGGCTCAAGGCTTGTGGTGGAAAATGTTATAACTGCTTACAGAAAACCATCGAAATGTTATGTACTGAGTGGCATTTGATGTTTATGCTTTGGATAAACTACCATGTTGATCTGTCATTGGTTCAAAAGCTTTATATAACTGTGCTCTCCCTTCTCAGCCACTACTGATAAGTTAATTTGTCTTACGGAAGACAAGGTCAATTTGAGCACTACCGAAGAAAATAGGGCTGAGCCAGATTTAATTTTTAAGGAATGTGAAACATTCCACTTCTTTGGAGAGGAAGGGTTTGACTCAATTAAAATTGAGTCTAAACTCTTTAAATTTGCAGTCAAGAATAAAGAAATTGTTATTTTTGAGATAAAAAGATCTATGACGCGCAGGATTAGCTTCAATCTTGACTTGGCTACACAAATCATCCGCTATATCTCTCAGCTCACAGGATCTGATCATTACTATGGGCAGCGAAGGAGATTTGGTCCTATTACAATTTCTTCAGAAATTAACAATTCAGGTTGCTTCCTGAAAATTGCTAAAGAAAAAGGAAGTTTCATCTTGATTCCAACGGGTCCAAAAAATTTCAGACTACTTGAATTTCTGGCTATGTTTTCTAATATTGTGGGAATCTCCGTTTTAGTGCAGGAGGAACCAATGCATCTGAAACCCGAAACCACGGCAAACATGGTAGAACCCACGTCAATATCGAAACTTATATTTAATTTTCATATTGAGGGAGCCTACGCAGAGCAACAACAAACTCACACTTCAGAGATCCTTCCCAAAATACCACTAATTCAGACCTACTCAGATGCATCTGACAGTTATGATCCATACGACTTTCTAGGGCACGCGACAGAAAGTGAGCGTCGACCACCAATCTCCAATCAGGATGATATATGGGACTCAAAATTCAACAGGGTGATCTGCCACAAATCCAAGTTCATTACTTCGGACAATTGTCTGCCAACAGATAACTTAAACACACAACTGAAGATTTATAAAAAATCTCAGAAGAATAAGCGGCGACACAGCATGAAGACCAGATCACAGTCTAAACAATTCCCTTGGGCTTTGTTTTAGTTTTTGTTTAAATCTATTTTATCTTTTTTTTTTGTACTGTTTTTTCTATTTTCTGACTGTTTTCTGGCATTGTACCATTTCTTTTTATCAATAAAATCTTTCTTTTCGAAAAAAAAAAACTGTGCTCTCCCTTTGTGCCTCTATCAGAGCATAAAGTTACAATTTCATAGTGGAATTAGGATGAGCCTGACAGGAAAATGTAGAGGTGGACAGTAACAGTCTAATTCGTAAACAGGGATCAGTCGGGGTCATGTGGAGATATTTACAACTTAACAAGAATGCCATCATACTGAAATGCTAGTGTTCCATTAAGCTTAGTCAAATCTTCTTTATCTGTGCAGAATGAAGACCGCAATTCACTCGACTTGACATAGCAGTCATGCCTTCAAGAATTAGGTGTGCTGCCATCATAGTCATCACTCCTATTATCTCCTACATTTTGAGGGTTGTCTGGATAACAGATAACTACTGCTTTTGTGATTGTCTGCCTTCTAAAAGAAAGGTTCTATTCTGGACAGGTTACATTCATGCCACATGCTTATTCAATCTTGTACTAGTTTTTCCTAAATATCCCTCAATGCTTGTCTTCATTATTGAACTAGATGGCTACATATATGATTCCAGTTTTGTTCACTCTCCCGAAAGGTGAAACAACATTGCCCTCATTCTGGAGGGTGAAATGAAGGGTTTAAAAGTTGATATCTTTTTATCCTGTACACTATTCAGAGTGAGCTTGTATATGCATGTAGTCTTGATATGTAAGTCTTATCTTTCAGTGTGCTGTTCAGGGTGGAGTCACATTTACAGAAGCAACTATCCAATATGAATATCTTTTTAAATGAAAATAATAACAAACGATATAGCTATTCCAACGTGTGTAGCCATGTCTCTATCCGCATATTCACATCTTAACATTCTGTATGCATGTTATTACATGGAGATGGATAAATATATAGATTTAACATGTACCCTAGTATATATACTTCTAAATTTGATAATTCCATTTTTTTAAAGAGGTAAATTATTATAAATGTAACTAACTACAATGGTGTTGACTAGAAATTATTACTGTCATAGTATATATCATAACATTCAAGGAACTAGGTTAGGACTACTTTGGCTTAAGGTAAGGCAACTTAATATTTTGCACTTTTTTAGTGTACATCTGTTCATTTAGTTCATCTGATTAATGTTTAAGTTTAGTATAACTATTATTCAGTCTAGTCAAATCTAGATTTTTTATCCACTGCTTCATACATATAAAAGATTGACATGTCTTTTCTAATTATGAGATGATAATGATATAATTGTTACTCCGTATAAATGATATCGAACAGCTCTATGCTATTTTTCTTTAATATAGTTTCCTTTTCTATAATTTCACCTTATCCAAACAAATGTTTAATCTCAAACCCGACCCTCACGGGGTGCTACAATGCTACATCCACCTTTACAGAGAATTCATATCATGACTTTAACAACGACAACAATAATAGTAATATTATTCTTACAAGAGCTCGTGTTGAATCCACGGTTTACAACAATGTACATTTCAACGCAATTTTTATTTGACTAAACTTATGCAACAAAGAACTAATACACAATTATTTTACATTTTATTATTGCATAAATTTAAACATAATTAGTAAAAACAAAACAAAAAAATCTTTTCACAAGGAGGGTGATGAGTAAAATCAATCAGGTGCACTTAGTTGAGCTTCCCGCAATCGAAACGAATATTCCCGCCTTTTCCGGTTTTAACCCCAACCCGACCCAATTTAGTGATTGCAAGTTTAAATGCATCTTGGAAGGCTTTAGGGTTCTTGGCCCATGAGTCAACGGTGGACTTTGACCTTGCGTCCTGATATAGGACTTGATCAGAAGTGAACAAGCCCCTTCCATTTTGTAAGTTCTTGAAATATTGGTTGTCAAATTTCCTGGGAGTGACCGGGTCCATATTGATTGCTACCCTTGGGTCCACAGTCTTTGGGCAGTTGGCCTTTAATTCAGAGGCATATTCTATGTTGAGAGTTGGGTCCAGTGGGCTTCCTCTGCTGAAATTGTATATCCGGTTCCAGAACCTGTCGCAGTGAGAAAACCCCACAGTATGGGCCGCTGCACAAGCACTCAACCCGCTTAAGTTTTTATTGTCACATAATCTAAAAGAAATATCCACAATTCCAAAAGTACGAAACTAAAGAGATTTTTAGGTAAATAAATACTGAGGCTAAAAAAGTGCTGACAAGGTTTTCTAAAAAGTACTTATCTATTCATAGCCTTAGAATGTTTTAACTAGACTGGTATTTTGTGATATGGCAGGTCTGATCTAGTCGGTTTGATTTGTTTAAAGGTGAGAACTCCGGTACCCAATTAAAAAGGGAAAAATGGAATTTAATAATCCAACTTTTACTGGGTCTTCTTTTAACGGTCCGACTTATTGAAAATCCATTAAAATCCCAGCTTTGCCTATCATATTCCTTAATCGGTCCCAACCTCAGATTTACCGGTTGCAGCCCATTTTATATTTAAAACTACCGGTAGCCTAAATTTAATGCCAGACCCATCTACCTTCTCACGCCGTTCTTGACCTCAGAACAGCTGAAGCTGGTTGGAACGATGGATGGCTGCAAGGCCATGGGAGAACAGATTGATGGAGCAGAGTCAGCAAATTCAAATCCAAACCGACGCAATAGAAACAACTCCAAACTCCAAGAAGACTTGCTTTGTCGATTCTTCCGCCAAGGAATATCATTTTGAACCATTCTCTGTTAGAGTAAAAAAGAACAACTTAACCAAACGAATTTAAGCCAAACGTTCATCTTCTAGCCCTAGTTCTGAATTCCGAATTATAGCTCTGTTTCTTCTTCACTTTGCACATCCACAACTCAAATCTCAGGGAACTCAGCGGATAGATCTGTGTAGAAGAACAACTGTAGGCCGAATTATATGAGCTTGACTCAGTCAACTAAGGAGAAGCAAAGAAATAGCAGATTCCTTAGAGAGTCCATGGATGAGTTTCAGTTTCGTAACCTTCATAAATATGGCGATTTCAGTAACGCAGGTTCTGATCTTTCGTCTGCAAAATTGTCTAGGCCCTTCTGTCTACCTACCCGAATGGCAACAAATCAGAGAAGCCCGTATTTTAAAAAAATTACTGCCCTAGCCGGTAACAAGTCCTCAAGACTAATTAGGGAACATGATAGGCAAAGTTGGGATTTTTAGTGGATTTTCAATAAGTCGGACCGTTAAATGAAGTCCGGGTAAAAGTTGGATTATTAAATTCCATATTTCCATTAAAAAATGGGGTACCGTACCTATCATTCTCTTGATTGGTCCATGTGGGTATATCATTTTTAATTTAGAGTTAAATAATTCAACTGCAATATTCTGATTGGCCCATGTGGACAAATGTATGGTACCTTTTGGATATCGTAGTATCTACCTTGTTTAAATCTCATTTGGTAGAAGTATGATCTATGTGTAATGTGAATTACTCCCTCCGTCCCATTGAATTCTTCTAACTTTTCTTTTTGGACCGTCCCAAAAAATTCTTCCAACTTCCACTTTTGGAAAAAATACATGGTTCACATTCATTCACTTTTTTCTTACACAACTATAACCATATATTTCCACTTTATTACACTTTCTAAATTTGCAAGATAAGTTTGACTTGGAAGAATTTATTGGTACGGAGGTAGTATATAACTGTCAAAGTCTAGTCTGATTTAATTAAGTTTAGATTGGTCTAATTTAATCTGATCTGAGAGTAAAATAAGTCCAAGTAAAACATAGCCGTGAGAATTGAAAATCTAAATTGGAATTATTTTAGCCCATTTGAATTCATTTCCCATACAATTTTAGTCAAACTCGAACAGAAAATTTGGTCCATATTACATGATAGGGAAAGTTCCCGAAATAGGACTAAAACAGTTTGAAAATTCCAAAATAGGACTGCCAAGTTTTTTATTCCCAAAATAGGAGTAATTACTGACATGTTTGGAAAATACTGCCATGTTTGAAGTCTGGTACTGCCAAAACATGACAGTAATTAGTCATATTTTGGGAATAAAAACATGACAGTCCTATTTTGGAATTTTCCAACATTTTTAGTCCTATTTTGGGTAATATCTCTACATGATACGAATTATTTGAGCCAGTTTGATTTTATTTGGCATACAAATTCGCTCAAATTGACTCTTAAATCCATATGTAACACTTGCAATATAGAATTAGAGAATCCTCTTCCAAAAGGAAAGTTTAGAAGTAATTGAGATAGTTAGGACTTAGGACTTAAAGAGTATTTAAAACATGCATGGAAATAGTAATATTTGGATGATTGGAGAAAAAGCCAAGTCTCTTCATTCCATCTGTATAAACTATAAACCAGCCAGATTCCTGAACACAAAAATAATAGTTTTTGGTTTTTGAAATGAAAAAAAGAACCAAGTGATCAGCTTGTTACCGCTTATTCTATGCTAATTAGTTGTTATTGTTAACTTTTAGTAAATAAAAAGTTTGTGATATGATGACATTATTGTCGAACCCTCAAAGGGGAGATACTCTGTGACAAATATTACCATTATACCATAAAACATTGTAGCAGTAATAATGTATTATTACTATGCAATAAGATCAAATAAAAAAGATGGGGGTGCGTACTATATACAGGGGCAGACCCAGGAAATTCACGTTGGGGGTTCAAAATATTTTTTGGGAGGGAAAAATTATTTTTCGAGAGGCAAAAATTATTTTTCTTACATATATACACTACAAATAAATTTTGTTGGAGGGACGGTACTACGATCCGCCCCTGACTATATATGAGAAGACACTGAAATTGAGGATTATATTACAATATTCCAATGGAAGAAGAGAAATCATGTTTCATTTGCATATAATATTATTGTTATGTTTGACTTTAACTGAAAGTGATACGAACGTGACGAAACCTTACAAAAGAGATGCAGTAACAGCGAACAACTTCATGTGTCCTCTACAGTCTCAGTTATTAGACAATAGACACAACTGGCACCACTTATTATTTTAATTTCTTTTTGAAAAGTATAAGATCGAGGACGAATAGTGGTATTAGTGGAGACCACGTTGCTAAACGCCCATACTTTGAAAATAATTAATCGCATAAAAAGGGGAAAAACAATATTCAAATATCATATGCAAATTCAATATGTGAAATAAACGAAGTGATCTCTCAAATAAACGAGTAAGTACAATCATTTTGAAATTATGAAACTATCAGCATTAATATGAGTGTTAAACTGTTAATGCCATAGCGCGACCTTATATTTATGATGATTGTAATTACTTCTGTTTGGAATGAAAAACGTAGTACTCTTACATGAATTAGTCCTTGCTCGGACACACGTTTTGTACACTTGTCCATGTACATGAGTAATTTATTCAAAAAATGAACAAATTATTCGATGTACATAGACAATATTTGTATAAAAATCTATGTATAATTGAGTGTGTGAAAAGTGTACAAAAAGTATGCAAATGTAACTTTTGTTAGAAAAATCACCTTAGCTTCACGTATATGAATCAATCAATGTTTCTTACTAAAAACGTGAGCGAAAGTAAATTGGGGTATCATAATATATTGTCTTAATGAAAAAGAATATATTATTAAAGAGGGACTTTCACATATTTCAAACATTGAATTGATGTGAGAGTATGGTGAGCTGGAGTCTTCGATTCGGTCTTTGTAGTTTATATGAAGTTCGTGTGCTCACTTTTTTGCGCTAACCAAGATTGAATTGATAATTCAAGCTATTAATAGACTTTGATATAATATTTAAAATTTGGATTCCATCCTACAATGTCATTATAAATTTTGAGTTTAATTTTTGTGTCATTTAGTGGTGTGAAATGAATTAGCACAAAAATGAGCTGATTTGGCTGATTTTGCTGAATTTTATGAAGTTCTGACTGAAGTGGTTGCATTGACTGATTCTGCTGATTTAAGAAAAATTATTTTTAAAATATATTTTATTAATAAAATAAAGAAAAAAATTTATGTAAATATAACTAAAATGGTTATTTATAGTAACTTCAGTCAATACAGCCAGAAAAGTAACTTCAACTTCACTTTTTTTTTTGCGAAAGCAAACATTACGTATTTGATGAAAAAGTTGGCTGATAAGCCCGATAAGCCGAAAAACAGTGTTGCCAAACGACCTTTTTATAAGTTAATTCTAATTCTTATTTTTGGAGTATCAATTAATTTCTTATTTCTAGACCACTGTTACTAGCTCAATTATAAGTTTGGTGTAGACCGTGCTAAAGGTAGAAATGGTGATGAGTAAGGTCAAATGTAAATAACGTGCTGTAACTTCTATGTAGTATAATAGCTTGATCGAATTGAATGGCAAACTTAAAGATTTATTATTCAAAAACTAATTAGCATACGCATTTAAAAGAAAATGACCAGTAAGAGCGTCTAAAATGCGGCAACGTGTACGGTGCACAGGTGACATGAGAGATAACCACATAAATCTTAATAAATAAATTATCTTTCTCTTTATTTAAATAATTTTATACAAGTTTGGTTAATTTTTCTCTGCAATGTTGACCATAATGTCTATATCTAGACGGTCTTCTTGACATTGTGAAGAAAAACTTACCAAAATTATATAAAATCATTCAAATAAGTAGAGAGAGAATTTATTTGTTAATATTTATGTGGCTATTGTTCATACTACATGTGCACCGTGAATATTTTGGCATTGGAGATGCTCTAAAAAGTTAGAATTTATATTACGAAATCAAAATGGCCCATGCAAATTAACTAAGGAGCGAATTCTTAATTGACTTTTGGAAGGAAAACTGATAAGAAAGAAGAAAACTTGGGAAATTTTCATTAAAAGCACAAAGACTTGAATTCCAAACCATTAAGAGAAGATTAAAAATATTCTTCATGGCAAATACATGAGATCAGAAATAGTCAAACTTTCAAATATATCCACAACTTTACCTTTATCAAAGAGTTTTTCTTACATGTGGGTGTGTCCATGCATGACGAGTTTACACTAAAATAATGTTCATCTCAAAAACAATTTGTTGTTTTAGAATTCAACCTACTATATATGGAGTATAGTATTGGATATGCTCTTAATGGTGACATGTCAATTACTCAATTACATTATATTGATAAAGGGACAAAGTTGTTGAAAATGTTAATTTTGGAATTCATTCATTTTTACTTATGTTCGATGGTTTTAACTTTTAAAATGAGCTCTCTTTGTCCCAATTTGCTCTTCCCAAACATGTAAAACTGTTTTTTTTTTTGATGGAAATGTAAAACTGTTTTCTGGAAAGATTTTTTTCTTTCTGATACGTTTTTGACGGAAAAGTCATGAAGTATCCAAGAATACTTTATTACTCGTAAGAAAGGAATGTAGATGACACATTGGCCCGGCTAGAAGAGTAGTTAATTAGGCACGTATTAACTATTAAAGTAGGTATGAAGGTATGATATTAGGTAAAACGCATTTTAATTTATACTACGTATATAAATAAATCGATAAAAAATATTATATTTTGTATTGATTTATTTATACATAAAACACATTAAATACGGAGTATTACGTAACACTAAATTAGTTTGTAAATAATACTAGGGAGTAGTTGTGATTGCTTTTACTTTTAAGAAGCGATTTCTTAAAGTGATTTTGGAAAAAATGTTTAATAGTAAAAGTTGGTAGGGTTTGAGAAAAAATTGTTTTACAAAAAGTGAAAGTGGGTAGTGTTTGATAAAATAAGTGTTTTCTGTGTAATAGAAAAAGTGAAAAACAATTTAAAGCACCTCTTTACCAGCTTCCACCTTTTGATTTTAAATGCTTTTTAAAGTAGACGTAAGCATTAACAAACACTTTTTTTCAGCTTATTTTAAGTTAGAAGCTAAGAAGTGTTTATTTTAAGCAATAGCAAACACCCCTTACGTATGATTGATATCAAGATTTATAATGAGAGTAACTTACTTCCATTTAGATGTTTGGAGCATTACTTTTGTTATATTTATGGGACGAAGAGAATATCTACTTGATACTAGTACGAAATATTTATTTATGAAGAGAATCGGATCGGATGTCACACTCTACGCCCCGCCCTATTCTTCTCTCACGCGGTGCCAATGGGCCCTCACCCCATTGACATCCCTAAACCAATACATGTGATTAGGGAAGGACTCGGTCGGCAGTCTTGGACCGTCCGGAATCGGGTCCGGTACCTTACAGGACCTGACCGGGTTCATTTTCTGACCCTAGGTTCTAATAATTGGGACGGAAGCGGATGGTTCCGATCCACAGTTTTGGTCCCGGACTGGCCTGTTTTATTTAGCTTAAACCGTGTGAAAAACTATAACAGTTCCGGGACCAGAGCGCCTGTATACCCGAAACCGGCCCAGAGCTGGATTAATACGCATCGGGACCGGGCCTTAAAAAAATGGGGAGGACCAGCCGGTCTTGGCTCGGAAATGGGACTGGACTGACCTGGGTCACCCCTGCACGTAATGTTAAATAAGGATGTTTTTACTTGGACTGTAATTTGCTGGTCTGGTCTGGTCTGGTCTGGTAAGGTCTGATTTCTTTGTATTTTTATAACTATCCAAGTCTGGTCTGGTCTCAACCGGTAAAAACATCCTAAACCTAAACAATGGGCGGGTGAAGAAATACCTACCGGAGAGAGCAATCATGTCCGTTTGAGTAAGACCATTAGAAGCAAACAAAGAGTTGAGCTGATTCAAATTGAAGGTTGGCTTTGGTAGTCTCCCTTCAACGTTTGATGCCTTTGATGTGAGGCCGTCAAGTCTTCCTAGCTCAACTGGGTACCATGGCCCACCTGCCTGCGTTTCGTCCAATTATTCATCTTTACAGCCAATTATTTCACTATCATTACACGTCATATATATACCTACTGCAAAATTATTATTCCACCAAGTAATACCAAATCAAGGCGCCCCTCCCCCAATTCATACAATATGTGTCTGACAAGACTCATTCGACGTTTTCCATTAATTAGTTTCTGAAAATGACTCTTTTTAGCTTTCTTCCCTCACTCGTATGTCCCGTTTTAAGTGTATAATTGAGAGGCCACGTTTAAATAGATAAGATTAGTCAAAACCCGACTTAAACAAATAATATTGCAGTGGATCACATAAGATTCACATTAGATGAGACTTAAACATATAAATCAATTAGATAAACTAGAAAACTTTAGTTTAAGATTTTCTTAATAATTAAAATGGTCCGTTAAAGTGTTGCTTTGTACTCCGTAGTAAGTAGTACCTTAACCCTAACCAATTTCACCACTATCTAAACAGTTCAAGTCTTTTTTTTTATGTAACCACCTCTTTATATGGCTCTTCAATTTTACACATACAAAATATGTAACCTACTACATGTCTATATGTGTATCCCATCATCACATATGTATGTCCTATGTGGGCATTACCATCATCACACATTTTTTAGTAAGGGTCTCAACTAAAAAATGTGTGGGGATGATGATAATACATAAGCCAGAGTCCATAGAAACATTCATATATGGCTCTTTAAAGTTTTTGAGCCCCAACCTCACAAGGTCTATACCAAACACAATTTAAGTGAATAAAATGTAATCATTCATGAATAATACGCTACAAAAAAAACTATACGAATTTGACCAGTGATTTCATGTCAAAGTGTTTTTTGTACGGATTTGTCATATGCCAAATCTTGTATAAATTTTGATGAATATATTATCAAAATTATCTGTAAATCTCATGTCTTTTGTATTGATATTCAAAATGATAAGGTTTAAGGTGAATAAGGAATGAGTAATTGGGATTGACCATAGAGCGTATAATAAAGAGGAGTCGATGACACTAATTTGTAACTATCAATTTCTATTTTATCTTGCTTGCGGTGGAGGCCATGGAACACGATTTTTCTAGTTCAATTTCACCAATTTAGATCTTCAATGTTGACACGTAATACTTGTTTGATAATAGGTACAAATTCATAGTTTTTGTGTGTTTGTTGCACCGATACTTTTCTATTTACGCATTATGATATTGGTCCCTACAGTGATTTTGATTCTCATGTGGGCACTGGATTCTACCAGGTTTGCTACTGAATGAGATAAACATTTACTCCGTACTAAATAAAATAAATAAATAAATTATAGATAAATTTAAAAAATTAAGCATATGTACCATTAAAGCTGAAACAAAACTAAAAACTGGCTACATTGGGTCATGGGTGTGTTTGTTTTTCAGTGGATTAGCACAAACGCCATACACTATGTAGCGTCTTTGGTTCAAAGTGTATTGGTGTTTTAGCTCAAACGCTAATCTCCGATCATAGTCATAGACTTTTGTTATTAAAACAGTGGATGAAAGAGTTTGAATACAAAATTAATACTCCGTACTAGCAATGATAGAAGAAACCAATAAGACTTGGATTTTATTTTAGCCCGTGATAATTTAAATTTACCAAATCAGACCAGATCCAACGTAAGAGACTAAGGGGGTGTTTGGATCTGAATCTTAAAGAAGAAGCTGGAATGTTTGGGTGAAAGTGTAGAAGTGATTCTGGTACTCAAATTTAATCCTAGAATCAGTTTTTTTAGAAGATGAGGTTGACCAGTTTCTGAAAACTGATCCTGATTCTGTTTTTGCTTTAAAAAAGAAGCAGAGGCAGAATCAGTTCCAAACACCCCTAAATAAAGTTAACTACTAATGTAATACCAACTAGGGCTGAGCAAAACCCGATCCGACCCGAAAAACCCGATATTTTTTTCGGATATTATCCGAACCGAAGTGGATATCCGACCCGAAAAACCCGAAACCGAAAATCCGATTAGTATTGGGCCTAGACCGGGTGGCGGGTAGGGTTTGTGAAATCCCAACCCGACCCGCCCGAATATCCGAAATATATGTTTAGTGTGTACTTTGAATATTTAAATTAATACGTGTGTTCAATTATTTGTGTAATTATTTGTGCAATTTATATTAAATTATTTGTGTAAATTGGATGTGAAGTGAATATTGTGTACAATTTTTGTTAAAGTGGCATTCCAACACTTTAACTATCCAATTATAATGTGTTTTGCTATAACCAAAATATCCAAAATATATTAAATTATGTAGTGTGTACTTTGAATATGTTAAATTATTAATTTTGTTCAATTATTTGTGTAATTATTTGTGCAATTTGTGTTAAATTATTTGTGTAATTTGGAAGTTTAGTGCACTAGTGTGTACAATTTTTGTCAAAGTGGCATTTAAACACTTTAATTATCCAGTTATAATTTTTTTAATATAACCGAAATATCCGAAACCCGACCCGATATCCGATAATATCCGACTTAAAAATATCCGAAATACCCGATTTGAAATATTAAAGGGTCGGATCTAATATTTAAATTAAAAAACCCGAACGGGTTTAGGGTTTGCAAACCCGACCCGCCCGAACCCGACCCGTGCACACCCCTAATACCAACGATTGGTGGTTAGTGGTGGTGCGTGGCGAACTAGACCATTAAATTTTTAATAACTTGATAAAGTATCGGGAATTGAAGCGGACCAGAGCATTGCTACAAACGCATCTAGCTAGACTAGCTTAGTGCGCCGCTTCTTTGGATGCCCATTTCTACGTAGTATTATTCTTTTATCAATTCAACTTGAATCACATATTATTGTTACTGGAATAGCAGTCACATTTAAATCTGATCAGGTCGTTGACATTCGTAGTAATGCAACGAACAAACATGAACTTGAATTGAGAACTTTTTATTTTTGCTTTACTCAAAACAAATTGATTTGAAATACATGATTTATGCTCGAGCAGCCCATGAGTTCACCGAAAATACTTGAACTTTTATATAAAATATTACGGAATATTTACTTAAATAAGTTTGTCAAGCTTTCGAACAAAAAAAATAAGAGCACGAGCTTCACTCCATATTGCACAGAAACATGGAAAATGATCAAATGAGAAGCAGGATTTGTCAAAGTTTCTTTAGAATTTTGGTAGCGAAAATGCACTTTCAGATAAGTAGCAATCCAAGTAATTGATTATATTATAACTGGCAAACTACTTGATTTCATGACCCTTTATGGCTCTATGTGAGCATGTATAATTCATTTCAAGCAAAGAAAACTCTGCAAAATTATGTGTGGACAGACAATTTTGTGAACAACAAATAGACGAATGTACAAAAGGTGTACGCCAATATAACATAGCTCAATATGGTTTTATACTCGGTAATAAAAATTGAAAAGAGGTGGTGGGAGGACTAACCAGAGAAATAACATCTCGGGTGGCAATGGCGAGAATGTCAGCGCACGATACTCTGTTCCGACAGCTGGGGATGGCATCTACGGCCGCTTTAGCCTTTATCACCGTGTCAAATCCGTCCCCCGCCAGCGACAGGTTGTCCGGGTGGTCCTTCTCCGCCGTGTTCCCCGGCGTCGACGCCACCACCACCGAAGCATCGCATCCCGAGACGAAACAGTCGTGGAAGAAGAGGCGGATGACGGCGGGCACGGTGACGAAAGTCTGCCTGAATTTCTCGGAGACGACTTTCTGGACGGTGGACTCGAGATTAGGACAGAGCTTGGAGTAGTAGCTCGTTTTCAGCCCTGCTGCGGATGAATTGTTCATACACAGGGAAATTGTGAGACTGACAATTATTAATGTAGAAACCCCACCATTTGCTCGCAAGTAATCCATTCTGGCTTTTGATCTATGTATTTGTAGTTCCTTTTGCACTGATGAAATATTAATTAGCGAGTAAGTAGCAAGTAAGTTATAAGCAGGCCGTGCATATATATATACACATCAACGTTTTTTCTATATAGTTTTATGATGACTATGCGTAATGGTCTTATCCTGTCCTACTAATGTAACTTTTGTCAAACAAAAAATAGGCTCTGATTAAATGTTTAATTGCTGAGAGTATAGACCTCCAAAAACGTCTTCTCTCTCACTTATTGACGAGGGTAGTTTAAAATAGAGAGCAATTGTATTCACCTTCAAAAAGATATTTTCACCCTACTTCTATCAAGTCATATGGTGCTGTCACGTGGAATGAAAAAAATGCTTTTTAGTTTTACCATTGTTATAATTTTTTCATTTATTGTCCAATTATTAAAAACAATATACTTCGTTTGAACCACCATCATGGGTTGTACGAGGTGCTAGAGTTCGTGAAAGTTTTCGTAGTAATTTTTATTTATTTGCTATTTGTTTTCTTGTGTTCATCTTTGTTGTGGTTTTGACAGTTTGTTTGATTTTTTAGCCTCTCGTTATGTCATTGGGTATGGTTGAATCTATGAAAATAGGTTTGGCTATGTCAAACCCACTACATGGTTAGCGATTCGTGTTGCTCTTTCAGGGGTGACCGTCTCAAAGTCTGATCATAGGGTCTACAGTCGTAGTTGTTGGAGTTCGGTTGGTGTCAGTTTTATTTTCCTTTTGTCTGATGTAATGAAAAAAAACAATATACTTCGTTTCAAAAATTTATTGCATATTTAATAAAATAAATATTTCGGGAAAATCGTTTTTTTTTTCAAATTTTTCATATACAATACTGGTAGTTTAATACCATCAGAAAGATAATAAAACAAAATTATATATTTTCTATAAAAAAAATGGATCACAAATATAAAAATTACTACGTATAACAATTTGAGAGAAATAGGAAATTGTATTGCAACATGGGGTGGACAACATCAAATTTTATTAAATCCGGTATGTAACAATTTTAGTGAACGAGTCGAAAGGAAAAATAAGACAATCTTAGATAGACGAATGGAGTGATCGGGATGTTTTTATTGAATTTTTTCTGGTTTGGTATAATCTATTTAAGTCTAGTCTAGTATCATCTGGTAGCTAGATGTCTAGACGCTACATATTTTACAACTGTCGAGATATGTTCTGATTAAATCTGGTCTGATTTGATTTGATTTGGAATTTGAAATTAATGTAAGTAAAAAATCTCAAATATAAATAAGGAAAGGGAGTTTATCTTCGTCATATGAATCTAGGGTTTGTTCGGTAGCATGTACTTTCTTCATCGGCTTATCAACTAATTTTTTTCATCAAATGTTGGACTTCTGATTTCCACGCACTCAATCCTATAGTAATCGAAATGAACAAGTTTGAAGTTACATTTTTATTAAATTGACTAATTTTGCTGAAGAGGGCGTGGTTGCGACATGGACGACTCCCTGAAGAGTACAATAGAAATTACAAAAAAGGCTTTATGCTTTAAGGGAGTGGGTGTGTGTTTTGTAAAAAGAATTACCGTGTATAGAATTTCTCTAAAATGAACGTATTAGAACGAAAATAGTCTAATTCTTAGCATTAAAATAGTTTATTGTTTAATATTTGAAGCTAATGATTTGAGATGGATCTTTTAAGGTCAAACTGGAGCAATTATCCTCATCATATTGTATATCACATGTTAAGTTGAATGACGTGATGAAATATTTGTTAAACATCGACTAGATGTAAAATAATACATCTCACATAAGCTCATGAACTATTGATATGTGATATTTGTGAGGAATGTTTTATTATGTACAACGACATTATTTATCTTTTTATGCGTGTAGTAAATAAACAACAATGCTCATTGGGTGTCGGGATATGGAAGTCCGGATATCGTCTCACGGGACGGTGTATATGGAAAATCAAGTGTGAAATCAATCTAGAAATCTAACATGTAAGCTAGCCAAATCGAAGTGTGTTTAGTTTAAGAGAACAACTAAATTGCAATGGGCCGGAAATAGATAACAAATAAACTAGAAGGGAAGTGGGGGCATACAAGGAACAACCTATGATGAAGGATAAGGGGTCAAAATGGGATACTTGGTAATATATCATGCAACAAAAGGATAGGTACAAGTTCCCTTGCCACTCACATGGTCAAGGGGGTACTAAGGGCTCCTATTGGTCATTCTCATGGTCCAATAGCAATCCAAAGTCATGCAAAGAAGATCAACCAACAATTTATTCCCCTACTTTCTCCGATTCTCATGGAGAGGAGGTAGTGTGTGTGCGTTTGTGTGAATGTGTTAAAAGGAACCCTACAAGTCTCCTTGAGAATCCAAAATATCATCTAAGAACATTGTGGTAATCAAAGTCTTAGAAATACAAAGAAGCATTTTCATAAACACATTGTGTGCATAATATATTTCTCAAGTTCCCCCAAATCCAACCCCAAAACCTATAACCTCACATGGTTGAATGACCCTCAAACACCCTCAATCCCTAATCCAACCACTCACGCATGCTAGATTTCATACTCATAAAGCATATGCAACACAAAGGCATGAAATGAAGCAACAAGAGAAAGGGAATGAGATTAGGGATTTAATGCAAGAAGAACAACTATTTGATGTAAATAAAGATTAGGAATTCAATACAAAATAGTTTAAGGAAGCTTACAACCAAAATTAGGGTTTGCAAGAAAATTCTCGTCCAAAAACTCTGAAAATTCAAACAAGGGTTGCAATTTATACATATGAGGAAACGGGGGAACACCGGGAAGGAACGGCGTTCCCCTTCGGCGTTCCTACCCTTTACAAAATAAAACAATCGGTTGGTAGAGAGTTCGACGTTGGGAGGGACGGAAAAAGAACGTCGTTCTCGAGGGAACGCTGATAGGAAATATGTTTCCTACCAGCGTTCCCACACCTGAGACTTTGAATTGAAAATCTGGTGTATTTTCCGGACCAGTTAACTTGCAAAAATCATTTGACGACCTTCCCGATTGAATTTTTGGCTGAAATTTGGTATGGATGAACTAGACTTGATGAGGAACCTACAAAAAAAATTTTGAGCAAAAAATACCATCGGGAAGGCCCCCAAATGGAGGAGGCCGGACGGGGGGAGTGGTCCGGCCTGGCCGGACCTGAATATTAGTGTGTATATATGTATATATGTGTGTGTGTATATATATATATATATATATACACACACACACACATACTTAATTTAAAGCCATCATATGTGTCATTATGACCCACACGGCCGCACCACCATGTACTTGACTTGATAGTTTTCTTAACTTCACCATTTGCTTCATTGTTCTTTCCCATGGTGTCAAGTCATTTTTCCTCTCCAGAAAGGGTTTTATGTTCAGGAATAAGCATATCAACTTCATCAAGCTTTGTGTTCTTCAAACCATCCTTATCTATATCACAAATCTCTTTATTCCCTTCAACATATTCCTCATCAATTTCTTTCTTCCTTCTTCATCTGCACCATTAAAATTGGGATTACCTTCACCCCTTTCCATTTTTTTCCTCAACTTTGCACTGAAGGGATTCAATTATAGTCATCAACTCCATATTAACCAGTGGATTCAGGAGAAAGTGAGATATACTCCTTTTCTTAGAACACATGAAGACCGCTTCTTCCTGCACAACCTCACCACGCAGACACGATATCCTTTGCGGCAGCTGAGTCATAATGTGACACCGCACCCGAACGTCCTTGAAAATTCAATTTAAAATTTAAAATTTATGTATTGAATTTCCGATTCCCAAACAATTGTAAAACGATTAATGTTTTACGTAGTGCATGATTGAATATCGTACTGTTCAAACTCGTATATTAGTGTCGGGTTTTGCAAATACTTATTCGGGACTTATTAATAAATAAAAGAGCCCAACATTATCTAAATAGTGATACATAACCTTTCAAGACAATTTGAGGAAGGACGGGCGGCCCAACCATTATTTTGGGCCCAACCTGCTAAAAATAGCAAGTATTCGAGAATGGCATTCTGGACCCACTCGGGAGTGACCCACACGGCTAGTAGCCCAATAATATGTATGAAAAATGTCAAATAAGTGATAGAATGATTAAAGAAGAATACAAATGCCTATAACCCCATCTTTGGCATTATTGAGCTAAATAATGGGAGTGGGATTTTCTTTCTATGATATCCATCAAGTAAATTATTGTGATAAACCTACACATATTGGAGATCAATAATGTGATGTAGGAAGTTGACTTGTTCTAAATAAATTAGGATGAGTACAAAAAGACATCTTTGACAAAAGATAAAACAATAGGACCCATCTTCCCATTTTTGGAAGTATTGGTAGATAATTTGGATCCCAAAATGATTGGGATCAATTGGGAACCACTCCACATGGTATTAGTACCTGCAAGACAAATAAAAATGGGTGAGAGGACTTACCTTGGCCGGCCAGATTGGAGAGAAGCTTCACAAGACATGATTAGCATCAACTTAGGGCCACCATGAGCAGTTTTCGCACAAATTGGTGTGCTGTTTGTCTCCACTCATTATGGGAGATATACTCGACCAAATAAGGTGAATGAGGTGTCCTTGGATAGCCTTTGAAGTCTATTTTCATATTTGAGTGGTTTCTGTTCGAGAGGATAGAGTTATCATACAAAATATCGAGCTGGAGTGAGCTGTGGTCTGTAAACTCGAGCTGTGAGCGTGCTGAGACTGTTGGGTTGATATCTCGAGATATACCAATCCAATTAAGGCGTGTGAGATACCACAAGAAATCTCTCAAGACGAGGAATCCGTGAAGGTCTGGTTTGCATCAATCGGAGTAGTGGAAGGCTTCCAAATCGTCCGAGCAAAACACAACCTCGCAGAAACGGATCTACTCTTCTAAAGTGAGTTGTTAACCCCAAAACCTTTCCTTTCATTTTCCAAATGATATGAACGATTGGTGGAACTATTATACACTAATCCAAGTGTATAATATGTCCTTATAAGTTGTTATTATTTATGTAAATGTTAGATACTAACCTAGAGCAAATCTTGGAAAACTAGGAAACGAGTTAGCCGGAAGACACCCATTCTAGGGGCTGTTTTCGTACCAACGTTTAAGGGTTGAACTAGCACTTTGAGGAGGCTGTTTAACACTCTCTTCTAAGCAAGGAATCAGTTCTCAAGCTTCTTTGGCCGAGGCTTTGGTCATTGGATTGAGAAGGAAAGTTTTAAAGCTCATTTGAGGTGAGGATTGACATCTAATTGCTTACAACTTGTAGGTTAAGCATGAGATTACCTAAATGCCAAAATCATAATTTTTATGGATTATGATGATTATATAATGATGAAATATGGATATAGTTGCCAAGGAATGAAATTGGAAATGTTTTGAGAATGTATGAATAAAATGAGATTAAATGAGTTATGAATGAACTATTTTGTGAAATAGGCATTTTACTCATGTATGAATTATGTGGATACATAAATGAATGTTTATGTATTGAGATTGAACACTTAAGTTGCTGCTACATAATTATAAATATGTAGAGGATTACAAATAATGAGCATATATGTATGATAACAATAATCTTAATAGTATTGAAATACTAGTTAGTGATTATTGGAAATTGTTGATGGAATTGATCCTAGGGATTGGATTGTATGAAATGCACTTGAATATACTTCAAGTGTATATGATGACTTAGTATGAAACTAAGGTTAAGTGGTGGGAAGTCTTTAAGGATGACCCATGATAGTTTATTGATATGTCAATTCTAGGCATAGGGTTGCTTAAGAATTGGACCTTCATGCATGGTGATGTGATAGAGCCGAGCTCTAGGATGCATGGTAAGGTGATAGACTTGTAGTCTATGTATTGAATAGCTAGAGCCGAGCTCTAGGGCTTGCGTGGTGATGTGATAGAGCCGAGCTCTAGAACGCAAGGTAAGGAAATTGACCCGAGTGACATGAATTGTATGGTGATGTGGTAGAGCCGAGCTCTAGAATACAATGTCATGTGTTAGGGTTGGACTCTATGAGTTGTCGTGGCTTATAGCCACGGGGAATGGGAACGGTGATTTCTAAATGAACATGGGCCCACGGGCCGACTACTTGACTTTTACATAAAGTAAGTATATTTCCAAACGGGGTAACTTAGGGTTACAAATCATAATGTATTATCACCCTATTTGAGGGTCTTGTGTTTGAAATACTTGTTGTATATCTATTAGATGCCTGCCACACCAGTACTTTATAGCCGTATAGAGTACTGACCCCTTCGGGGGCGTCCCACCTCCATTTCAGGTTGAGGCTAGAGCTTGCATCCTGTGCTCGTTGATCGAGTGATTCCTCGGAGAGAAGACTTGGTTCGTGCTTCCTCCATTCTATTTGAAACATTAATAAATTTGCTCATGGATATTTTACTATAGAGCCTGCGTGCTCATGAATAGCCCGGTGTGGCCTTTTTGTTTTAAACAATGTTTTCCGCTGCGTTATGAACTACTTGTTATGTTTGTTTATGGATGTTATACGTGTGAATGATATTCATGACGCCTTGTATAATATGAATGTGTTGGACTGCGGTTGACTATTCGTATTGTACGGCGGGTTGTTGACGTGTCCGGGTAGGTCCGGGGCGTGACACATAAAGTTTTATTACCCTTCCAAATTTTTATCAAAGGATTGCTTATTGTTTGTCCCTTTATTTTCGTTTAAATCTCTTCCAGCACTTCCTGTGTAAAGGAACCACTCTCCATGTCCCTCATCACCTACATAAATACTAGAAAGTGCCACTCATTGAGGCCCATAATCTAAGTAACCTTAAAACACTTGAAAATATTACAGGAGAACAAGCTTGTTGGTGACATTCCTTATGAGCTCGAAAACTGCCACCAATTACAAAGAACTGATCTTTCCAACAACTCCTTAACGGGTGGTATCTATGACAATTTAGGGAACTTAAACGATCTAAAAGAGCTTTCGTTAAAGATGAATTTGTTATCAGGTCCCATGCATTCTCATATATGTAATTCGACAAGCTTGGAGCATAGAGACCTTTCAGAGAACCAATTATCCGGTTCAATATTGGTTCGAATTGGCAAAATGTTTAATTTGACGCTCTTGTATATGTGGAGGAACCAGTTTGAGGGACACGTTCCGTCAAACATTTCTTCATGCCACAATTTACAAGATATCGACTTATCTTATAATGCATTCACTAGTTCAATCTCCAAAGGGATCTTCCAACTTCGGGTCCGAAATGTAGTGGCATTGATATCCAACAACCTTTCTGGAGACCTACCATCGGAAATAAGTAACTTATTTTCTCTTGTTTGGTTACGAACTAGTCAGAATAAACTGCCAGGATCCATACTGTTGAAGATATGAAACTCGGAGAATTTAAATTTCTTGGACCTGGGGTTGAATAGACTCACCAGAGTTATTCCAGTTGAAATATATAGGTGTAGGAACCTAGTGTTTGTCGACCTGCGCTCCAACTCTATTTCGGGTATTATTCTTGACCAAAGTAGTAGTAAATGACTTTTTTGAAATTTGAGGTTGCGCCTTTCAGTTAGGGATCAATATTGTGGCCACCTCAAGAAAAGAAAACATGCCAGAATGGAACAAATATTTTTATCATTCATAGGTGGTGTTTTCTTCATTGCAGCTATTTGTATTATTATTATTTGCAAGATTTTTGAAAATGAACACAGTTATAGCGGTGGTGGTTTGGAACTTGTATCACCTTGGGAGGTGACAATGTTCCAAATTATTGACAACTTATCAATAGTCCATCTCACAAACTCTCTCACACCCTGACCATTGTCTACACTATAACCTATCTTTCCAACTTTCTACAACCAACACGTCCAAGTTTTGTGGTGGATCATGCTTCATAGTAATTGGTCCAAAATGGTCTTTTGGTATAGTAACAAAAAAAATTCCACTTGCAGCATTAGCCTATCGAGACTTTTTAGCCCGCTTCATTGTATATGCTTTATCTGGTCTTTTTTATTGTGAATAAAATGGTATGTTCTTGAAGTCCCTTCAGATATATTCTGTTTTGACAAATTAGCCATTCTCATTGCCATAACAGGTGTATAATTAATTCAAGGTTGACTAGCTATTTTGTGAGGAATATCAACATAACAATTTCCGCATGTGAGCTTGTTTTGGCCAACCGACTTGCCAAATCACTTCAAGCAAAAGTTGTGACCGCGTGGAATAGTATCAGGCCCGTTTGGAAACTGCTTACATATGGAGCAGTTCAATCTCTCGTATAGGAGATTGAGAATTGAACCTCGTTATTTCCACCATTGCATTTCTTCTCGAAGTCGACATCAACAACCTTTCCGCCTCCTCGCAAGAGCTCCTGAATTTTCTTGATCTTGTCCCCGTTAGTAAGCGACTCGTTAGCCTCACTAACTCATATTTCTGCGATCAGATCGTCGCCCGATGACGCATCCTATACTATCGATGTCGGCTTTACTGCAAGATGAATATCTTCAATGATGGGTGGAGAACGGCCCGGACATTTCCAGTGGACATCATTAGACATTGATTTGGGGCGTATGGAGAGGCATGTGACATGCAATTGAGGGCCGCATGTGTTGGAAATCATGCTCCCGTATTTTGATGACTTGTGCCTGCACGCCATATAGACTATCGCCATCGCATGGAAGGTAAAAAATCTCTAAACCTATTATGAGTATTCTGCGGTAAATGAAGTACAAGAAAGGTGAACGATGAAAGCTCGAATCCCGAAGAACAATCCAGGGGGTGGAGAGTTGGGTATGGCTCTTGAAGGGAGAGCGCTTTCTACTTTACTTCGTATGTGAAAAATAACGACTCTTGCGACTTCTCAAGGAAAGTGTCTCAAGTTCCTCATGGTGCTAATCAATGTCCAATGCAACGATGCTCAGGGATACATATTATGGGAGTTTTTAATTTTCTCCCCTTAACGCCAAATAAAGTCAATTGCAATCCTACTGAAAGCTGTTCTTGAGGGGGGATCAATGAGAACATAGCACTAATGGTTCAATAAAACCCCACTGGGCGTACCCAAGGGACCAAGATGAGAGTGAGTGAATATTATGGGAGCGATGAATAACTCACATGCGGAAATTGAACGCGTCAAGGAAATTGGTGTTGAAAGTGGAGGTGGTTTGTGTTTGGATGTACCTACTCGATTGAATTCCACATATGAGATGCTTGAGAGTGCTATTAGGCATCAACGTGCATTTAGCCATTTAATTTAATAGCTTAAAACTGAATGATCCAAATTATAAGTGTTTTCCTTCTCTTGATGAATGGGAAAGAGGTCAAATGATTTGTGCATTGTTGGAGCCATTTTATGAAATTACCAAATTGTTTTCTGGATCAAGCTATCCTACTTCAAATTTGTATTTCATGCATGTTTGGGAGGTCAAATGTTTGCTGAAAAAGAATATTTATTTCCGATGAAAAAATAATCAAAGACATGGCATGTGATATGTTGGTAAAGTTTTCCAAATATTGGGACTAATATAACACCATCCTTGCAATGGGGGCCGTTTTGGATCCCAGAATGAAGTTTGAGTTGTTAGAACATTGTTTTAACAAACTGGATCCGAGCACTTGTCAAGATAAGTTAATTAATGTGAAAGAAAAGTTGTATTTTGTCTTTGAACAATACAAGAGTAAATTTGTGTCTGCTACTTCTTCGAATGCAACTCAACCTACGCAAGAAAGCGTCTCAACACAACAAGACAAAGGCTTTTCTATTTTCAATGTAAGTTCTAATATTTTTTTATTTTACTGGTAGTCTTATAGTTTTATACTTTTATAATAATTTCTTCTTTTGTGAAATGGCTTAGGAAATCCTTGCATTTGAGAGCCAGAATATAGTTAGTATTGGCAAATCATCTTTGGATATGTACTTTGAAGAAGGGAGGTCAGAAATGAAATACTTTTATGATATGGATGTTTTGCAATATTGGAGGAAGATTATTTGAGGTGTTGGAATAGGCAAACATGGACTGTTAATGGGTGTGTGATGCGTGTTACGAAATGGACGCATGATTTTAGACTCAATGTTGAATCACCGATTGTCCCGGTCTGGCTCGGATTTGAAGATCTGCCCATACATTTGCAAGACAAGCGGGCTATGTTTGACATAACATCTTTGATAGGAAAACCTATGAAAATAGATGCTGCCACTGCCTCTTTGGCTAGGCCATCTTTGGCAAGGATCCTAATTGAAATAGACTTGACAAAAGAAATGCCCAGCAAAGTTTGGATCCAGTGAGGATCGTATGGTTTTGTGCAATCGGTGATTTATGAATATCGACCTGAATATTGTCCTGAATGTTTACACTTGGGGCATAATACTTTGAAGTGTCCCGAGAAAAATGTTGTTGCCACTTTGGCAATTACTCTACCTAAGGAAAATTGGCAGCCTAAAAATAACATTCAAGCTAAGGAGAGGAAATTTTCAAGGGAGGAAAAGGGGAAAGATAAAGTTCAAGATAATGTCCAAGTTATTACAGATATTGCATTTACATCTACTGACAAGGGGGAAAATATTTTTAAAGATAAAATCCAAGTTATTACAAATATTGTAACCATATCTGTTCAACCTACTCATAAGGGGGGAGAGGAGGACATAGAAGTTGAAGAAGCCTTCCTAGACTTTGTGGCTCATCGTAGCACTGAAGACAATCCAGAAAACCAGGAGCTTTCTTTGACTAATCTGAGGAACAATCAGGCTGTACTGAAGGAGGTGTAAGCAGTAGACTTGAATGGGATGCCCCTAGTACTTGCAAAGGCAAAATCTAATGCTAAAGATGACACACATTTAAAGGAACTACACACTCTTTTGTAATTTGATCTTGAACTTCTTGCAAAAGCATACCATTCTGATGGTGAATGCTCTAAATCAATTGACCAGGAAGCTTAGCAGAAGGGTTGGCCTGAAATTTGTCAAAAAGTGGAAGGCATCAAAAAACAATTGGAAGAGAAAGAAGCTGCAACACAGCAGGAGGGGAGGGAGGAGGAAATTCATGCTACTACTGAAACACATAATGAGGATCAAGAGGACTTTACTAAAGTTACACATAAAAGAAATAGAAGGAAATTGGAGGTGGAAGGCTCTACAATTACTACCAGAAATGCTGCTAAAAGGAAGAATAACCAGGGGTTCACACTGGCTTCACTCCCTGATTCCTAATGAATTGGTTAATATGGAATGTTAGGGGTGTAGAATCCTCCAGTTCTAGACTACATTCCCTAATTAAACAATGGAGTGTTAATGTTCTTATTGTCATTGAACCTATTGTAGATAGGTCCAAAGCTGACTATTACACAACTCAGATTGGTCTTGATAGGGTTATCTCTTCTGATACTAATAAAATTTGGATCTTTTGGGATCCCAATAAAGTTACTCTCTCTGAATTTTCTTGGCATGTTCAGTATACTCACTTTAAGGTGACTAAAGATAACTTTGCAGGGTGGTTTACTGCTGTCTATGGTAGTCCTACCTATATTGAACGCAAGAATCTTTTGGATAATCTGACGGGCTTATCCAGAACTACCAAGAGCCCATGGATGGTAGGGGGAGATTTCAACACTATTGCTAGCTATAATGAACACCAGGGGAAGGGCACACCACTTTTTACCAGCCTGCAGGAATTCTCAGATTGTATTGCCAAATGTAATCTCATTGATCTTCCTTATTCTGCGCAGTTATATTCAAGAATTAATTTGAATGTGTTCCCGATTGAAATTTTACATGAAATTTGGTATGAGTAAACTAGACTTGATGAATAAGATGCTCAAAATTTTCATCAAAAAATTCCACCAAGAACCGCCCCAAATCGCGATGGCCAGACAGAGCAATCTTTATAAGGACTTATTTGACCTTTTTATGAACATTCGAGGACCTATTTGACAGTTTTCCCATAATTGCATTGATCACTTTGATGCTATTCAGATTCACATTTGAATAACTCCCCTTTTGATCACCTACCAATCCTTGTTCAATGTTCTCTAAAGGAGTTCTCAGGTCCTAAGACTTTTAGATTTCAAAACATGTGGATATCTCATCCCAAATTTCTGGATGTTGTGGATAAAAGTTGGAATTATATTCAAACTGGTGGAGGAATGAGAGGATGGGTGATTAAACTGAAACAACTTAAAAATGATCTTAAGAGCTGGAATTTGATCACTTTTGGTAATATATTTGAGGACATCAAGTTCTGTGAGAATGAGGTGATGTAGGCAAAAAAAAGTTTTGAAGAAAATCCTACTCCCGAGAATAGGGAGAAATGGTCACATTCTAGAGAAATGCTTCTTTCTAAATACAAATTGGAAAGAAAATTTTGGAAGCAAAAAGCTAAGATTAGGTGGCTAAAGGAAGGAGATGTTAATACTAAGTTTTTTCACAATTGTGTTAAAGTCAGAAATAAAATGCAGTCAATTACCTTTATCCATAACTCAGGTGGGAATCTGCTATCTACTGGGACAGAGATTGGTGATGTTGCAGTTGATTTTTTCAAAGAATTATACTCAGCTGATGGAGGGCTTTCTTCAAATGAGATCCTGCAGTTTATACCTAAATTAGTAACTCAGGAAGATAATAATATGCTTATCAAGCTTCCTAATGAGGAAGAAATTAAGGAGGCAATGTGGTGCCTTAATCAGAAAAGTGCACCAGGGCTAGATGGTTTCAATGTCAAGTTTTTTTAAGAAGTGTTGGTATATTGTTGGGTCAGATTTGATCAAGGCAGTACACGAATTCCTTATGGGCATCTCCATTCCTAAAGGTATGTCTAGCTCTTGGATTGTTCTTGTCCCAAAAAATAAAAGGCCATCTTCTTTTGCAGATTTTAGACCTATTTGCCTATCTAATTTTGTGAGTAAGGTCTGTAGTAAGATCTTGGCATCCAGCTTAATGATGTTCCTCCTAATATCATCTCTAAAGAGCAAGCACGATTTAAGAAGAATAGAGGTATGTCTGATCAGATTTTAATTGCTCAAGAAATGATTCACTCACTAGACAGAAAGATCAGGGGCTCAAATATGATTATTAAACTTGATATGGTTAAAGCTTTTGATAAAGTCTCTTGGAGTTTTTTATCTAAAGTTTTAAGGAAGTTTGTAACACTTTATTCATATTGTGACGAATAACCTAAAAGCTACCTATCTTTCTATTATGGTTAATGGCATCCCTCAAGGGTTTTTTGAACCATTAGGGGGGGGGGGGGGGGGGGGGTTAAACAAGGTGACCGCCTTTCCCCTTTCCTCTTTATTATTGCAGCATAAGGCTTTTCTAGAGGGCTTTTCTAGGCTTTGCAGTAGTTCTAGCATCAACGTGTTGAGACCATCCTTGGGAGTTTACTTCTCTAACGATGATAACGTGTAATTAATGAGATCTTGGGGCTACATTTTCAGTGTTGATCTCTGTCATCATGCCATAATGACTGAAGTGACACCTACTATGGTCGAAAGCATTGCACAAGTTCTCACTAATTTCAATCACTATATGTAAGACACATATCAATGTTTTTCATTGATATTTTTATAACGGAATATCAGTATGGATATTTGTTAGAGTATTGGAGTATGAATATCACTAGCGATGATATTTTTATAACAGTATGGAAGCATTGCACAAGTTCTCACCAATTCTCGAACAACACCTAGTAACAAATCAACTCCAATACTAGAAAACTAATCATCACATGTTTCCTAAAAAAATACACACAAATCAATTCCGTTATGCCACCGACAAGTAATCTTCATGATCTTGCACATCCTAAACACTAAAAACGGTTATAGAGGAGACTTAGATCGGGAAATCTTAAAAGAGAGATGAAGCTCGTGCCTGTGCCCCGTATGGATTCCATCATAACATTCATGGTAGAGACGACATCTAACTTCATAAATGATTGTGTTGCCTATTGGATCTGTCCAAATGTCTCGTGAGCACGCAACCCGTGATCCCAGGTCCATATATGCCATAAGAAAGGATATGAATCTACTTTTTTATCGTAAAAGAGCGGCCGTTATATTAAAATCGAGAACACATACAAGACAATGTTCGGGCAAAATTTACATATCCAATCGTGAACCCTGAGAGTAGACTTAGAGACAGTCACCTCATACAAAGCAACATGACCCGCTAAACCTGAAACGGGCAATAGGCCTAAAACAACCGGAACTGAAACTCTGCCTATCAAAAGAACTCCAAAAATCCAAACATTTAAACCAAATCTACTCAAACTAGAACAAAAACAAGTGAAACTAAAGAGAAAATAATACTAAAATAAAATCTTTCCACAAAGCTCTTCCTTTTATGAAGGTGGTTCCGGAGGAGGACGAGCTCTTACGATATGGGTGAATACCAACTACACCGTCGGAATGGCCGACCAAGAAACTTCACGATCCGCCTTGATGCAACCTCCCAGTTGCACCTCGTTCATCCGCCAACGCTATCTCCTCCGATTTAGTTGCAATCACAAGCATTAGAACGAACACCAAAACTCAGTATAAACTGCCGGTCCAACCCCATACTGATAGGAGCGATGGAAAATCTCAATCCCTACAAAGAGGGGAGAAGACCGCTAAGGTTCCTCTCTAGAGAGAAGAGAGAACCGTAGGTGACACATTCTATGTTGAAAATTCTGAAATTGAATTCGATTTGATATGGATCTACTTAAATATCAACATATTAATGCATCTAGATGGCTCATTGGTGATAATTATCCCAAAAAATCCCCAACAATGGATTGACCCCACTTAAGGAGAAATCTTCTTGAAGAAAATTATGGTCATCCGGCTCATCCCTTTCACCTAAGTTCAAGAGTTGCATTTCGAGCTTCAATCTAATAAGCCCTGCAAAAACCTCCACATTGAAAACCCACCAAACCAAGCTCCACCAAATCCCAATGTCATCTCTCGTTTGTACCTGAAATTCACATTCCATACACTATCCCTCCATGACACCATGACTATGGAACTACTCTCTTCTAGCTTCAGACCCTACTTGAATGTCCATCAATCATCTGAGCTCTCCTCTTCCTCACTGTCGCCTTTCCATCTCCAAATCCACCTTAAGATTTCTAGAAGCTCAATACCCATTTCTCCAAGGTTTAGAATTTCGGCTGTAGCGGTAGATTCCAAAGAACTCCCGGCAAACAGTCCCCAGAGACTCCTCAAAGAGCTAGCGGAGCGCAGAAAAGTAACTTCCCCCAAGAGAAAGGCGCCGGAGAGACGGTTTATACTCAAGCCTCCGCTAGATGATGCAAAGCTAGCAGAAAGGTTTCTGAATAGCCCGCAATTATCCCTAAAGTCGTTCCCTTTATTGAGTTCTTGCCTGCCCTCTTCTAGGCTTAATAATCAAGATAAAGCTTGGATAGATGAGCATTTGCTGGAGGCCAAACAGGCCCTGGGATATCCTCTGGAGCCATCCGATAACTTCGGGGATGATAACCCGGCTAAGCAGTTCGATACACTGTTATATTTAGCTTTTCAGCATCCATACTGTGAGAAGAATGGTGCAAGGCATGTGAAGCATGGGCACTCGAGGTTAGCGTTCTTGGGCGAATATGTACTTGAATTAGCCTTCTGTGAGTTCTTCTTGCAGAAGTATCCAAGGGAGCCGCCTGGGCCGATAAGGGAGAGAGTGTATGCATTGATTGGGAAGAGGTTTCTACCGAAGTGGATAAAAGCTGCCAGTTTGCAAAATTTGGTTTTTCCTTATGATGATATGGATAGATTGAAACGATTAGAGCGAGAACCTCCTGTCAAGTGAGCTTTCTTTCTATCATTTAGGGTTCATGAATGAATGCTAGTGCCTTTTTATACCACTGATGTTTCATTGTAGTTGTACCTACGCTAACTCCTCAAGTTGAATGTTATTAGTCCATGTTTGGTAAAACGCAATGTAAAGTAATCAACTACTCCCTTTGTTTTAAAATTTGAAGAATGTGAAATTGTGTGGTTATGGTTTATCTGGAAAAGGGAGAAACAATATCATTTACACTATTATCCCATTGGAGGAAATAAGAAGTACGTTTTAGAATGGCTGATAAAGGAAAATATAAAGAGATCTTTAGGAAAAGGGGATATATCTTTAGTGTACATACTTATAAAGAGATCTTAAGGAAAAGGAGCCAAAGTCTCTCTGTAGCAAAGGATGGAATAAAGCAAAATGACTCACTAAACTGTCTGCACTTCTTTGTTATGAAACAACAGTCTAACTATGCAATTTTGACGTGATTTTCACATTGGGTCATTGGGAAACAGCCTCTCTATGCTTAGTACAGGGGTAAGACTGCGTACGGTCGACCCCCTACCCCACCGTAGGTGGGAGCCTTTGCGGCAGTGGGGTAATGATGATGATGATGATACTACATATACTCTGCAAATGTATTTGATTTCATTACTTCGCTTTCTATTATCCCACTAAAGAAAACAACATTCAATTATTCTCCTGGTTTAAGGAGCTGAACTGTTGGAGTTTTGCGCATCCATGAAAGATGTACATTGTTCCTTTTTAAGGTTTGTCGAAGAATAGTGACAATGGCAGTCCGACGTATTAAGTGGTCTTTCTAGGCTTTTTTTAGTCTTCTGTGTTGGTTTCTGATAGCCAGGGTTTCATGTTAATTTTATAATTTATATGGGGCATCTCAACCAGGGAAACAAACAGTCCATTGATGAAGAGTTTGATTAACATTATATGAGGAATCTGACAGCAACTGTAACAAGAAATATTTTCTTTTGGTATAATATGCTACTATAATGCCATAGTGGTATATGCTGATTACTGAATCAATCCTAGCAGTAACTTTTGCTTCAATGGCATCATGGCAGATCAGTATTCTGGGCATTGTTTGGGGCAATTTACTTGTGTTTTGGCCTGCCAGAAGTGTATCGGGTTCTGTTTGAAGTGTTTGGATTGGATCCTGAGGCTGAAGAGTGCCAACCTAGACTAAGGAGACAACTCGAGGATGTGGATTATGCTTCTCTAGAATTTGAAGGTAACAAACTGAGCTGGCAAGATGTTGCTACATACAAGGTTAGAGCTTTTTTTGAATGCACCACTTATAACTATACATTATTTGTAGTTACAATTATTTATTAGAATTTGAGTATGAAAAAGCATTAATCCCTTTTATTTGCACTCTGAAAAATGAATGCTGGTCCTCCGTGTTTAAAACAGCCTCCAGAAGATGCACTTTTTCATCACCCAAGGCTATTCAGGGCATGTGTTCCACCTGGCATGCATCGATTTCGTGGAAACATATGGGATTATGATTGTAGACCTCAAGTCATGCAAAAACTTGGTTATCCATTGGCAATGGAAGATAAAATACCAGAGATAACTGAGGCCAGAAACATAGAACTTGGACTTGGTTTGCAGGTATCAATTCTTTTGCTTTTATGCTTTATGCTTATCATGACGCACTCAAGTTACCTAATTTTGGATGTAAAAATGTAAAATACAGCTTTCATTCTTGCACCCCTCAAAGTACAAGTTTGAACATCCACGCTTTTGCTTTGAGCGACTGGAATATCTGGGTCAAAAAATCCAGGTACTTATTTTGTATCCCTCCTGCTCTTGAGTGGAAAAATTAATTCTTTTTCTTGTTCAGTTTCTTTTTAATTTATATTTGTGCTTAGCTACTCTCAGATTTTATTTTATGTGAGGTGTATGTAATATTTTGGAAGCATAGTTGCTATGAACCTCTTTGGGGATGCATTATTGCATAAGTGATTTTATCATAATTCATAATTAATTTCTCATTTAAGCACTTATACTTCTTTTTTGAAAAGAATAAGAGCACTAATCTTTTTTTTTAAATGAGCATCAAAAGTGGTTTTTACTACTAAAAGCTCTTTTTTACATTTCCTTGCAAAAATACTTCCTTTTTAAGCAAAACTACTACCCTTCCTCTAATAACAAAGTGTTCTTGAAAAAGAAGTCACCCGAACACACACTAGATCCTAAAACTTGGGGTTTTCTCCTAATGCAGGTTCTTGCAAGTGTTTTTTTACTCTAAAGCTTTTTTTAATTACATTTTCTTGCAAAGGAAAAAGGTACTCAAACACTCTCTAGATTCTTTAACTAGGGTTTTACTCCTAAAGACAGATCTTGTATGTGTTTTACTCTTAAAAGCACCTCTTTACATTTTCTTGCCAACAAATACTTCTTTTTGAATCAAAACTCCTTTTCTTATTCCAATCACAACTTATTCTTGAGAAAAAAAGTCACATAATAAGGTAATATTCCATAACTAGGGTGTTTCTCCTAATGCTTCTTGCAAGTGTTTTTCTCTTAAAAGCACTTTTTTACAATTTCTTTCCAAAAATACTTCTTTTTAGAGTGAACTAGTTTTCTTCCTGTAATAAGAACGTGTTCTTGACAAAAAAAGTTGCCCAAATACACTCTAGGCTCTTTAACAAGGTTTTCCTCCTGATGCAGGATCTTGTTATGGCAGAGAGGTTGCTTATGAAGCATCTGGACGCCCCTGGAAGATGGTTGGCTGAGAGACATCGGCGTATCTTGATGAACAAGTTCTGTGGGAGGTATTTGCGGGAAAAGTTTCTGCACCGTTTTATCATATATAGTGAGCAGGTGCAGGATGCATATGAGAAAAATCGCAGGTTGAGAAATCCAGCCACATCTTCTGTTCAACAAGCTATACATGGCCTGTCATATGCTGTGTATGGGAAACCAGATGTGAGACGCCTCATGTTTGAGGTTTTTGACTTTGAGCAAATCCAACCCAAGGCAGTGGCAAGGTAGTAGAGTCGTTGTCATTTGTTATATCCTCGACTGAAGATTTCAGAGTAGCTGAAGATTTCAGAGTAGAAGTCAATGGCTGATTGGGGTTGCCACATTCACTAGAAGTCTAGAAGAAAGCTTAGGAAGGGCGAACACTTCACTTTCTTCTACCTTTTTTCCCTGTTTGTCCCCAACAGAGTGATTTGTACCTTAGAGTTTGCAGCAGATTATAAAAATGTACAAAATTTCCCTGATTATAATGTTAAGATGTACATCTACTGCAACTGGGTTACTTGGATGTATAAGATGAGTCACATTTTTCTTGGATTTAGAACTCAGCTTCTAATAGTTAGAGCAAGAGGCTATGTGTTTGGGTAAAGACTAAAGACCCAGTTTGGTGTCCATAATCGTCAATTGCCATTGGTTTATCATACATATTACGGAGAATTATTTTGCTTATCAGCAGAATCATTAATTTACTTATTTTTATGAAAAAAAATGTTAGTATATGCTTTTGGTGTTGGAAAGTTAAGAAGATTTAGTCATTCCATTTAGACAATTGTTCCTGAATAGACACTGATAGTGAATGTATGAAGTATTTTTCCTCTGGCTGTATTAATTACTTGGTCTTGATCAAGAAATATATATGCTTAATTGTAAGAGCAAAACCGACCTTGCTCGATTGATAATGCTACAACGGCACAACATATGCTATGGTCAATTAAAATACAGTCATCTATTGTTGAAATCAACCTTCGTCATTAAAAAAAAGCTTATTAACGTATAAAGCATAATAGATTGTTTTCATGTTAAAAAACACACAGTTGATTTATAGTTGGTTCACATGTACCTAATTTTCTTTTCGAAAATGCTATTTGTGCACAACAAATTGTGTACAACATAATACGTGGACAATTTGACCGACATATAGAATGATGTGTGCAAATTGCCGTGTACACGAAACATAATTGTTTTCATTTATGTACTTTCAAATTTCAATAATAGATTCTTTCACTTTATTTCCCCATTCACTCTTTGCATACTTTGTTCTTGAGCCTTGTTTTCTTTCATCCCCTCAACCATATGGATAGTAATAAATCCCAAAGTGGTGAAGTGGTAATGCACAACCCCTATTTTAGGTGAAGGTCACATGATGTTATTTGTATAGTACTTTTGGCTCTTCTTCTGTTGTGCCTCGAGTTACATTTAGGGGATGAGTTTGGATGTAACAGCAACAATTCAAATATTGTACTTTGATCATCTATTTCTTGTTAGGACGCAATTGTCCAAAACTAAGTTGTTTATTTCTAGTCCACACTTCTAACATATTGAAATTTGATAGTAAGAAAAAAGGAACAAATATATCTTGGAGTTGTACGTTACAAAATACATGTAATTCTCAATTCACAAAAAGTCGGGCAGTATAAATTTATAACAAATGTTTCTCAACTAATATGTTAGAGGAGATCAACATATTCACATGTACGTGAATATGTGATAGCTCGATAATTGAGGCATGTATGTTTTCTCATATGTAATCAAAACTCTTATTCTTAATAGGGTATGAGTGTATGATAGTATGACATGCTCCATAATATTTAAGAGAATAATAGTGAAATAATGAGAAGTGTAGAGAAAATAGGAACATGATACGGAGTAGAAAAGTATGAATGAAAATGTGAAAAGGTAGAAAAAGTAGTAAAAGGGTCCACAAGTAAGAATAATTAGAAACTTCAAGGAGATAATTTATTCAAAACGGCAGATATATCAAAAATTAAAATTCTTAGGGATAAGGGTCAGATAGGGCCTCGAACTCGAAAAAAATGTCAAATAAGGTCATATTTCGGATGCTCTGTTTGGCCGACGCCATTTGGGGCGGTTCCCGATAGAATTTTTTGATGACATTTTTTGAGCATCTTCCTCATTAAGTCTAGTTTACCCATACCAAATTTCAGCTAAAAATTCAACCGGGAAGGTAGTCAAATAATTTTCCGAAATGTACGGCGTTGTTTAACTTCACAGTTATCTTCAAAAATTCATTTGACTACCTTTCCGGTTGAGTTTTTAGCTGAAATTTGGTATGGGTAAACTAGACTTAATGAGGAAGATGATCAAAAAATTTCATCAAAAAATTCCATCGGGAACCGCCCCAAATGGCGTCGGCCAGACAGAGCATCCGAAATATGACCTTATTTGACATTTTTTTTCGAGTTCGAGGCCCTATCTGACCCTTATCCTTAAAATTCCAAAAGAAACATTTAAGGAAAAGTACATATTTCGATCACATTCTATAATATTTGTTTGAATAATCCAAAATCAATCCTCCATTGAAAGAGACATATTTACTGAAGTAATTCTTGTTGTACAAAAAAAACACATTTTTATACATTGTCTATAAACCATTTCAGATTTCTTACACACTTTTTTCTAAACGAGCTAAGCATACACAATCAACTAAAGGATGTATATAAATATACACAGAAAAGATCAGGTCCCTCCGAAGGGACGGGAGGGACCGTCTGGCCAAGACCATCAGAGGTCCTTCTCGGTGGAATTTTTTGATGAAATTTTTTGAGCATGTTCCTCATCAAGTCTAGTTTATCCACACCAAATTTCAGCTAAAAATTCAACCGGGAAGGCACTCAAATGATTTTTGGAAGATAACTGCGTTTTATATGTATATAAACTGCGCAGTTAACTTCCAAAAATAATTTGACTGCCTTCCGGATTGAATTTTTAGCTGAAATTTAGTATGGATAAACTAGACTTCATAAAGAACATGCTCAAAAAATTTCATCAAAAAATTCCACCAGGAAGGACCCCAAATGGCGACGGCCGGACGGCGGGTCCTGTCCCTTCTGATCATGACTCTAAATATACAAATCTTTTGTTCAAATAGAATTTTTTGTTTTATTATCCATTCCCATTTCCCCCTAGCTCCCGCATGGATTTCAGGAAGCAGTGAAGCACTGAACTCCAGAGTCCGGTATATGCTAATCAATGGCTTTTACTCTAAGCTCCATTTCCATTTCAGCTCCTTCCATCACGCGTAGAAGCTGCCAGGCTACTACCGCTGTCTCGGCTCCCTCCGCTGTGCCCATCCCAAGGCCACCGGCGCCGCTGCTTCCGCCTCTCTCTCATGATCAATCCTCTAATCCCGCCACTCTACCGTCCTCATCCTGCGCCCTCCATTGCCCTCACTTTCAGATGTACTCTTTTGAGCTCGAATGTGTGTATAGGTTTAAAAAAGATTCAATTTTCATATACTCCTTATGTAACCAAGGTATTGCTTTACAGGTGTTCAGGTTGTACTCAAGAGTTTAATCTACACCGTCCATTACTGATTGATGAAGCTGTGAACTTCTTCAAGAAGCTTGGCGTTAAATTCACCTTTGATAGTGGTAGATTGGTACATGATTCCAGCTTCAATGTTTTAGTTTCTCATCCTTCAGTGCATTAGTATTTTGGATTAAATGCATTTGTGCTTACAGTGGGGTTGGAGGTGCCGTGCTAAGCTTGCAGTTCGCGGTTCATCAGTGCAACCTTTAATTGGACTATATCAGGAGGGAACTCACACTGTTGTTGATATCCCTGATTGTCAAGGTATGCCGTACGTCATTATTATAAAAGGTCATAGAAATTTATCCAAAAGATTCTAGTGAATGTAGAGTTGTTCAGGAAGCTGTAGGGAATGTTAGTTCTAGCCCGTTTATTAGTATAACTAGGGGTTGAGACTTTCATTTGGTATAATCCATGGAGGCTTCTCAGGAGTGAAAGTGAGTCTAGGTATAGTGTGGTATTTCCAAATTTAAAGACTGGAGTTAGTTACTCGTAAGTTGTAAACCCCTCTTGTATCACTTACAATAAATAAGTTACTTTCCCACATTGTGCCTTTGTGTTACTGAATATCTCTATAGATGTTAAGTAAGGGTAGAAGCTTCTATGAGGCCAATCTCCTGCAGACAAATATTTTGCATACACACATGTAAATGCATATTCATGCTGTTCAGAATTGATCTTGTTTGGTCCTATATTTGCAGCTCACCATCCTAATATTAATTCCGTTGTGAAACTTCTGAAACAAGGTGTGTTCTTCTACATCTTAATTATGGTCCATCTTTTATAAAAGTGCTTACTTTCGGTGTGCTCTTTCGTTCTTTATTAATATACATACAAATGCATTTTTCCTCTTGGGATTGACCAGCTATAGTTGAGTTGAATGTTGAACCATATGATGAAGATTTAGGGACAGGGGATCTGAGATATGTTCAGGTCAGCTACGTACTAACTTAATGGGGATATGAATAACTTGTGTTAGTGATAGCTTGCAATGGATATTTATGGTTGTTATACTTACATACTTGGCTGGAAACGGTCTTTCTAGATGGCTGTTACAACCCATGACACCTCTCTTCCAACCTCAGAAAGATATAATAAGGGTTAGAACCTGATTTTTATATCTTACACCTAGTGAGGTTAGGTACTTAGGTCTTTGAGGTTTGATTGGAGTTGAGAAGTCTATTGCATTATTTTTCAGGTAAAGTTCAGGTTTCTCTAGTTTGGAATTCAAGAAACGAAAACTCACATACTTCTGAAAAACTTAAGGTGTTGGCCAATGTAAGTTGATTATGATGAAGACACCTTGGCATCAAATACCTTTGCTTCTTTGCCTGTGTGCGTGAATTTATAAAAAAAAACATTATTTGCAATGGTAGTTCTTGTGGAGAACAGGTGGACCATGGAGTGAAGACCATTTAATACATTCTGTCTGGGCAAATTTTCAGACATCATCAAATAATGTGAGTAACTCAGGAAAGTTCTACCTCATCAGGATTTTAGCTTCTTTTCCTCTTGTTCTCCTTCAACATCTTTTGTTCTATTGATGTAGAATTTTATTCTGATCGGGCAGCTACATAACTGCTCCAGAATGTTAGATATTTTCCAGAAGTAATTATCTTTTCCAGGTCTGGAAAGGAAAGATGATTGCTACAGTTTCTTGAAAATTTATTGTTTGTCATGCAGATAATTTTTGGAAATAGATGGAGGTATCTATTAGGGGAAAGAGATTTCTGGGAACATGTTGGTGGAATTGATGTGTCTTTGGCTCCATCTAGCTTTGGACAAGCAAATACACGGGTAGACGTTTTTTATTTTCACTTTTGGTACATGTGTGTAAAAGTATGATTCTTTTATATATATATATAAAATAGAAAATTGTAGATTCGCCTAATGTAAACTGACATGTGCGAACGATGTGTCTTTTTTGTGGCGTGAGCAAGGGGGTCAGTGAATGTTGTGAAATGCAAGACTTTTTCCTTTCACATAGGATAACTTATCAAGCACTTCTTTTAGTGTAAATTATGGAGATGGTTGTTCCTTTGAGAGAAAAAAACATCAACGTCTTTAACTTACAATTAGGTATTTAGGTGTATAATAACTATTCTTTTGAACTTTTCTTTCCTGTCAGGCATTTGATTCTTTGCTACGCAAGTTACAGAAATATGTCCCATATGGTGCATCAGTTATTGATCTGTATGCAGGATCTGGTGTAATTGGATTGTCTTTAGCATCCACAAGGAAATGCAGGTGAGAATTGCCTCATTCTTGGCTTCTTGCTTATCGCCTCTTATTTTTGAACTTTTGAGATCTTACTATAGTTAACTGCTGAATCTATACTTCTTGGTTATTTACAGTTCAGTTAAATGTGTAGAAGTCAACAAAGAGTCAAGACAGGCTTTTACGAAGACAGCTGAGCGCTTGCCAACCAATCTTGATAGCAGCATTAGCTGGCACCATGCTGACACTTCAATAGTCAGTTTCATCTTGATGTGCACACATGCATCAAAAACTTTTTTATCACGAGAATATATAAATTTTCACATTCTTTGAGTGTGTGTGAGAGAGAGAGAGAGCTACTTTGTGTATTCTGATGTGCACTCATGCATATACCTTTTGAAATGGATTCCTTCATATGCAGGGAGATGTATGAATGGAATTCATTATCGTGGAGTCATTAATGCTCTGTTTTTATTGTGGTGAGCCTAGGTGATTCTTGATAAACAATTTAGTTCTTCCCATTCAGAGACTTCTTGGATATTATCAACTTAAGTTAAGGTGAGTCATGCACCTTTGACTCACTCCATTTTCCATCACCCTAAAATTGGAGTCTAATCATGGTGAAAGGTAATAGTTAACTCAAACATAAGATATTCGCTCCTGTGAACTTACTTTTACAGTTTTACCCCCAACATAGACAAGGTTAAAACAAAATTCACCTAGTTAGAGCTACTATTATCCAGCTCGCGTGGATCTACTTTCTCCTAACCTACATTTTTTTAATGTTTACCATGACCTAGTGACCTCAATCGAAACGGAGCATAAATGTCTTATCTGATTTCCCAAAGGATTTTTTGGTTTATCTGAATTCTGAATGTCATAGCCTCTTGGATACATATGAGTGAACTTGCAATTGAGATGTATATAATGCATAGGTATTCCTAACTCTAGCTGTTTTTGTAACATGGAACTTGGAACTTTTCCTTTTATTTGGTGCAAACAAGAAATGGTAAAAATCTCTAACCATAGTCTACTTTATGTCAGGAACCTCATTCTTGGCTTGTTGGAGCTGACGTAGTTGTGGTTGACCCTCCAAGGAAAGGACTGGATCCCTCTCTGATTAAAGCATTGCAAGCTGTGTCATCAGGGACACCTAAAAGCAAGCTCTTGGAAAGGTAAAGCAAACTGAAGGAAAATAAATAAAATCAATAATTTTTATATGTATTCTGCAGTTTAGATATCGGCATTTTAAATTTTTACTATTAAAGTGGTGTTTTTTCATGCCAGTAATGAAATGACAAAAGATGAAAAAAGACCCTGGGTTCTGCGCGCAAGAGAAGCTTCAGTTTCTATTGGAGGAAGAACTCAGTCACAGGAAACCCAAACTTCTCCTCAAACTCTTATATATATAAGCTGTGGATGGGAAAGTTTTAAAGAGGTAAACCCTACACCTGAGAGTCTGTTTGGATGGAGGGTTTTTGAGTAGAAGGTTTTAGAGGGCTTAGGTGGTGCTATAATCACTTTTTTGCTTTGGAGACCAGTTCAGAAAGATTCAAACTAGAACATAAAGATTGGTAACATAAAAGAAAATTCAACAAGATCAATAACATTTTGCTAAGATTAAGCCAGGAGAATGATAGAGATGTCCAGATTACAGAAAGATATCAAGAAATCAAAGTGAACTTTATTAGAGAAGATGAACAAGAACAGTAATCGTAACAAGAACTGGCCGAAGCCCCCAATGAGCCGAAGCCCCCCAAAAGAAAGAGATTAGCTCTCAATCTCCCCAAGTCCCAAATGACAAAGTCTAAAACAGCCTCCCAATTACTCCCACTTTACATGTATTTATACTAGAGACCCTTATTACTAATATTATTATTATTACTTCTAATATTATTCTAATAGGTAGGTCCCTAACAATACTCCCCCCCTAAACATCCACCTTGCCCTCAAGGTGGGCGATAGGAGACCGCTATGATCTTCCGCTTTCTTTTCTTCCTTGCGCCTCTTCCTTCCCAGTACTTGACTGGTCGGTGGACTTGTAGCTTCAGTACTTGAACTTGCCAGCTCATAGATGTTTGATAGGTAACGGAGGAATTCCAGTAGATAAAAGCAGTGTATTAATGAAGATTAAAGGTTGGAAAACAGAAAATTATGAAAGAAAAGGTTTGAGACTCTTCGAGTGGTCTCTCACTCCCAGTTCCGATCCCAGTTCCCAAGTTTCAGCCTGCGTTATTCTTTCCCCTACCCCTCTTTTATAATAAAACTCACTAAAAGGGCCAGCCCTCACTTAAGCTATTGGGCCTGGACCCCAATTATTGGAAAACATTAAAATACTTAATAAGACTCTAATTATTTGTAGTACTCGGGTCCCTATCATCACTCCCCCCTGAACTTCCACCTTGTCCTCAAGGTGGATGATAAGAGACTGATTTTCCATTGGGTTTCAGCAGGTTTTCAGCTTCATCCTCTTCATATAATTGATCTTCTGTTCCCTTCTCTTCTTCTGGCTCTTCCATCCAGATAAGTTGATAATTTTTCATTCCACATACATGCTCTTTGCCCCATTTGTTTCCACATTTGAAACATAGGCCCTTCTTGCTTCTTTCTTCTAAGTCCGCTTGTGTCAACCTTTGGCCATTCTCCCATGTCTTATTTGGTTTTGGCGATTCCTCCAGTTTGTTCTCCGAGAATGTTCTCTCCGGAGCAGTTGTTCTTCCCTTTGTCGCTTCCACCCAATTCCAGGCTCTGACAAGTTTTCCTCCATGTTCCTTCAAGCCTTTGTTGTCTTCTTCTTTATTTGTTTCTCCTGTCCATACCTTATTCTTCTGTTCAACTAGCTGGGCTGTGTCCATAAGATCAGTTAACCCAGTGGGTCGGTGCAACTTCAGCTCTGAGCTAATTTCTTCTTTGAGGCCATTAAAAAATACTCCTTTTAGCATCTCTGGGTCAGCAATTTTGAGGGGAGCTACAACCCTTTCGAAATGATCCCTGTACTCCATGACTGAATTAGTTTGCTTAATTTTGAGCATAGGGCCAAACGGGTTCTGAACCAATTCCGGCTGGAAGCGTCTGATCAAAGCTTCCTTAAAATTACCCCAGGAGTGGTCATCAGTCTGTTCATCCCACCATTGATACCAGTTCAGAGCCCTTTCGGTCATGGCTATCAAGACAACTTCCACTTTGTCACTCTCGGATACATGATTTAATTTAAAATAGCGTTCGACCCTGAGAAGCCATCCGTAAGCATCGTTTCCACTAAACAAAGGTAAATCCACCTTTCTTCCGGTATAAACCCGATCGTTAATTCTCGTATGCTCAGGAGTACGAGAAACGGATTTAGAATCGTGAGAATTACCTCCTGAACTGGACGAACTCACACTGGCAGAAGTGTGGCGCCGGCGAGGGGTGGCTGATCGTCCTCTTCTTTTCCTGCGATTTCCCTGGGTCTCGAGACTTTCCATCTTCGCTAGTAGTGTCTGCATCCGTTCATCCATCATTGACAGCATCTCTGTGCGCATATCGGCCATGGACCGCTCAAAAGATCTCTCTAGGTTATCAATCCTCTGCTCCATGTTCGATCGAGTGCGGACCATATACAGGTGCAGCGACTGTCTCTGATACCAATGATAGGTAACGGAGGAATTCCAGTAGATAAAAGCAGTGTATTAATGAAGATTAAAGGTTGGAAAACAGAAAATTATGAAAGAAAAGGTTTGAGACTCTTCGAGTGGTCTCTCACTCCCAGTTCCGATCCCAGTTCCCAAGTTTCAGCCTGCGTTATTCTTTCCCCTACCCCTCTTTTATAATAAAACTCACTAAAAGGGCCAGCCCTCACTTAAGCTATTGGGCCTGGACCCCAATTATTGGAAAACATTAAAATACTTAATAAGACTCTAATTATTTGTAGTACTCGGGTCCCTATCAATGTTTCTGCAGCATATATTATCTCTGGTGAAATTTCATTTTCTTCTTTAGTCTTCAGACTTTCCATATCCACAATTGTTTTCATGCTTTCCTCAACTATAACAGTAGCAGAATTGGTGTTCATGTCCAGAACATCCACTTTAATCTGCTCATCAGAAATTCTGGAACTACAGATTGTTTCAACTACATTTGAGTTTTCTCCCATTGAATCTTGATTGACATTCATAATGCTTTTCATCAAAACAATGCCATCCTCTGCTGCACTTTGATTACACCTAAGTACCTAACATCATTCCACCCAACAACTCCCATAGTCATATTCCACCAAAATCTCTCTGCCACTGTTTGTTCCTCAAAAGGATAATCCATTTTTACCTGATTTCTTGAAACAAAGAGTGGAAAAACCCAGGTTATCTCTAAAATGGCACAATCTTTGCTAGTATGAAACACCATAGTAACCAAGCAACTCTTTTTGGCCGAGAGTATAAAATCAGCTCCTGCATCACCCAGTACCTCAGTCCTAATTCTTTGGTTCCAACCTTGCCTGTCAGATGAAGTAAATTTGTTTTCTCTAAAAGAACTCCAATCTTTGCGGCTGTTATTCAAACTGGAGAGTTTGTCACACTTGAGGGAACGAGTAATTGCTCCAAATTCAGGTCCAAGATTAACTGAAGGTTTCTCATTGCATTCCTCTTCAGGGTCTGTTTCCTTTACTGAAGGTACAATCGGTTCCACTTCTGTGTTAATTGTTGTCGGTGGATTCCCTGGAGATCCCTTTTTTGATGCGATGACCAGAGAGGATGAGCTGTGAGATCCAGGGATTGAAGAAACCTGCGAACTGGGGACTTTTGCTTGCGTCGAAGCCAGAGGAATGCCAGGAGTTGTTTGCGCACTCAGAAAAAGGGCTTGAGACGAAGAAGGCGAACAGTGATAATCGACTGATGACTTTCTTGGACGCGAATTGATAGCATGTGAGGAAGTCTGTGAAGGGTAAGAAGAACTTCGCGATTGTGAGCTAAAAGAAACAGATAGCGGTTCAGTCTGCGGACTGGTAAATGATAGCGAAGATGAGGATTCTCTTCTCAATCGCGTTTTTCTCGGACACGAACAAATAGCCGTCGATGAAAGCATTCTGGATTGGGAATTAGAAGAAACACTTCGCGACTGCGAACTAGAAGAAACAGTGCGCGATGGCGATGAACCTTGTTTGTCAGGTAGCGGACGAGACCTATTCTTCCTCGATCGATTTGTCTTTCTGTTTTGAAGTTCAGCGATGCCAGCCTGCATTGCTGTCATCATCGCTAACATCTCATCATACTTCCGATCTATATTATTAAAACTTTCTTCCATTTGCGGTGTCAAAAAATCCTCCATGATTCAGATTCTTGGTCTCCAGGAAATAACACGCTCTGATACCAATGATAGAGATGTCCAGATTACAGAAAGATATCAAGAAATCAAAGTGAACTTTATTAGAGAAGATGAACAAGAACAGTAATCGTAACAAGAACTGGCCGAAGCCCCCAATGAGCCGAAGCCCCCCAAAAGAAAGAGATTAGCTCTCGATCTCCCCAAGTCCCAAATGACAAAGTCTAAAACAGCCTCCCAATTACTCCCACTTTACATGTATTTGTACTAGAGACCCTTATTACTAATATTATTATTATTACTTCTAATATTATTCTAATAGGTAGGTCCCTAACAGAGAATTGAGATTAGACCAGATTTTGAAAATATAAATCAGATTAGTTTTTTTCATACAAAGAGGACGTGCCCTTGGGCCCTTAGTTTGTATCTTGATCAACCGATTTTTTTAAAAATGAACAAAAGCCAATTGAAATGTTATACGATTGCATGTTACTTTAATCTTTCAATTTTATGAAATCTGACACATATAGCCAATGTAGGCTAAGCCCTCCAAAGCTACATAGTTCAAAACCCAACACACAAACACAGCCTAAAAATTCTGAATTCCCTTCTAGATGACATTTTTTCTTCGATCCCACAGGATTGCATTTCACTTCTATCTTCCAAGGCATGGAGTTTAGACAAGGCCCATGGCTTCAATTTCTTTCCAGGCACCCAAAGGTTGTGTTCCCTTTTTCCCCTCTGAAGTGAATTAGTAGTTAGTTTAGTATATGGTTTTGCATTGCTCATATCCATGGTTGCTGCTGCATTCACATTATACTAGTTATTGATCTTTGTTAATATTTTAAATTCATGGGACTAGTTTATATCAAGATTGTTTATGTGACATATAGAAGTTAATCTTGCTCGATTGCAGTATGGAGATTCTAGCAGTTTTTAAGAGAAGGTCAAAAGGTAAAAGGAATTCTGGAAAGAAGAAAAGACCCTCCTAAGGGTAGCTGTATTGTGACAGTGATAGATTTCCGTGGACATGTTTTCTTGATCCAGGCCTAGAAGAGTCATGTTGTTGTTATCTTTTCAGGGCATTTGGCCTATAATCGACCCCCCCCCCCCCCCCCCCCCCCCCGCACAATCAAGAAAGAATAGAAATGAAATGGGCATGGCCCTGGTTCAAAAAGACACGAGCCATGCAAAAGAGGCAGCCTGCCAAACTTTCACCCTCACGTATCAAATATCTAGTACGAGTTTGGGAGCTTGAAAATGAGTCGAATGGTGAAACAACGTTGTTACTTGAGCATATGCAAATGAATATTTGAGCACGTTTGATTATGTAAATGAGTTTTTGAAAGCTCATTTCATAAGTTATGTATGCTCATTGGGTATTGTTGTCTTGTTTACTTTAAAATGTCAATTCAATGTATATTTTAAAAGTATAATGCTACAATATATTCACATATTAGAATTCACAGGAGTTGATTATAGTTTTTTTTATCGAAGGTGACTTAATTCATATAAATAACATTCAGCAAGGGTACAAGATAATAAAAGAACTGCATGTCATCATCCGCTCGTGGCCGAGACTGAGAGTTAACCACCTGTAAGAAAGCAGTATAACTCGCTAGACTGAGATTGGGCAACTTAAAGCCAATGACGATTACGGATTACCGTAGAACTTTCAAAACCCAAACCTAATGCAAGAGTCTTACAGAGCAAAAGGAAATAAAGGCAAGACAGAATGAGAAATCCAAAGTAAAAACAAGCAAAACAAAAGATAACAATAACACCATGATTTTCAGCACCATCAACAGCAGGTAGATCCTCGTCGGGCCTAAGCAAGTTGACCCGCTGCCTCCCCATTTTTTGGCCCATCAAGAGCCATGTCTTCTCCAACTGCATCTCCTGTGACCCGATTATCCCAAATCCTTCTCCGTTTTGTATCTCCAGGGGCTTCCTCCTTTTCCTCTGTCTCTTTTTGTTGTGGAACATTAATCTTTGATTCAGCCAAAAAATCTCCCCCTAGATCAGCCTTCTGCTGCTTTCCGTATCCACCTGAGCTAGACGCCTCAATAGATAGCCATTTGTTGGACCCAGTTGGGCTCATCTTCACTCTTCCACCCGCTCTGAGGCCTACCCCATAAGATTTTTCGGCAACAAAACCTTCTTCATACTTCAAAGGGCAAAATTTGTCAGAATGTCCAATTATACCACATAGAAAACAAAAGCTGGGTAGCTTTTCATACTTAAAATCCACCCAATGCTGGATCCCATCTTTTGTCAAAGTAGTACCCTTCTTCAAAGGCCTACGAACATCCAAGCACACCCTTATCAAAGGCCTTCTCCAAATGCTGGATCATAATGACTCATCTCGAATTTGATGAATGAGCCTAAAAAATTGCCAATTTTCCTGGCAGACCTCAAATTTCTAAACTTAATAGGAGCATTATGACATGTACCCAGAAACTAGCTTCAAATATATTCATAGACTCAGGAATATCATCAGGCTGAACAACTTTCATCAGAATTAAATCATGTTCATAAAGTCAAGGACCATCTTCAAGCACACGATTCATATCCAAAACATGATTAAAGTTTAGCAGATACCTTTTTTCACCAATTTCCGTAATAGTCATACCTCTCCCTGGCCGCCAAAGCGAAGTCGTCAGTTCCTGAAACCCCGGCAGTTTGATTTTTCGATCGGTGACTACAACTCCAACCATCGGGAAGGTCTGTGCCTCGGCCTCCTCTTCTCCTTCCTCTGTCGTCTCCTCATCGAAGTTGAGTTCGTTCAGTTGCTCTTCGATTGCCATTCTTTTGTACGAATTGACGACGATAACTTCCATCCAAAGGACTGCGTGATCGAAAACGCTCTGCTATGACGCCCACCCAAGCCGAATTTGCCTTGCCTGCTCCGACAGCCACCAGCGGTTCCTTTTCCTCCCTGAAAATCCGATCTTCGTGGTAAAGAAATCGGAAGAAAACACCCTAGCGGCCGCACCCTAGGGAATAACGAAGATTTTGAGAGAAACTTTCGGGTCCGTCTTCACGCTTATTTTTTTGAGTTGATTATAGTTATTAATTAAGAAATTTTTGCAAAAGAGAAATAAAGAAAATTGAGAAAAAGTGAATTAAAAGACTTGAGAGCAGAGGAATCAATAAACTATTTTATCAAGCACGTGAATTTTGATTTCATATATTCCCTATCAAATTGAGTAATGATTGAAAAAAAAGTAAGATTTAAGTAATTTTTTTTACTAAAATTGCGGAAGATGACTATTATGGTTATATTTTCATACAATTTTTTTATTTATTTTATGCATAAAATATATTTTGAGTGCTCCATCTGTCTCTCCAGATTTTGCCAACTTTCATTTTTTTGTACCAAAAACTTTGTCAGTTTTCTTTTAAAGCAATGAATTTGTGGCTCTAATAACTTCTCTTTCATCTGTACAAATCTCAACCACAAAATTGTTACTTTTTTCATTTCATATCCAGCGTAAAATTAGCAAAGTTGAATAGGACGAAGGTAATATTCCGTATAAGCTTTCAATAATTTACCAGATTTAACCAATTCAACTGCTTCTGCTAAAGTTTCATCTTTATCATTCTCGGTTGTAACTATTTGTCTAACATCTTTCGTTTAGTTCATGCGCGAAAAACCAACTCATTGTAATAATTTGAGAGGCAATAAGGTGTTTGACAATTAGTTGTTGATGGGTAGCTTATTGTGTCAGCTGTTGGATGTTGATTGATTTCGTTGGTTGCTTTGATTAGCTGATGTATTAACCGTTTATATAATACTCCATAGTATTTTGTTAGAGGATTGTTTTGCAATCCGCTAATAAATCATTAAATCACTTTATTTAATGATTTACTAAATCATTAAATCAGTTGTTTTATTTACTAACTACTTTTGTATAGGTATCATACGAGTATATTCAGTACATTTCAACCATGTTAGTTAGGATGTTTTTACTTGGATTGTAATTTGCTGGTCTGGTCTGATCTGGTCTGGTCTGAACTGGTCTGGTCTGGTCTGGTAAGGTCTGGTTTCTTTGTATTTTTATAACTATCCAAGTCTGGTCTGGTCTGGTCTGAACTGGTCTGGTCTGGTCTGGTCTGGACTGGTCTGGTCTGGTCTGATCTGGGACAAATTACAGTCCAAGTAAAAACATCCTTACTCAACAACTGTACAAGCACTTACAACATTTTTGTTTAATAAAAAATAATTTTTGTAATACAAGTAACAATTCTATTTTTTGAAACATGGTTTTCATCTTTCTCATATTATAACAGAATCATATTTTTGCTAGTGTCTGATTCTTATATGCCCAAGCTAAGTAAGTTGCTAGTCCAAAACTTACAGCATTTTTGTTTAATAAAAAATAATTTTTGTAATAAATACTCCCTCCGTCCCTAAATGTTGTTCCAATTGCGGATTACGAAGGTTGACCGACGACAAAGTTAAATGATCCCTATGAAAACTCGGATTATTTTTAGTAAATAAAATTTACATATTCAGAAACCACATTAAACCCGCTACAAAGCCTGCAAAATATAATTCAACTTTTATAGAATTTTGATATAAAAAGTAAGAGTTTAAGAGGGAGTATTTTTTATACATGTATAGAATGTAAAGTTTCAACTTTTTAACACATGGGTTTTTGTTAGTGTCTGATACTCTGATTCATGTTTATGTTTACTGTATGTATGTAAGGCTAACCGCAACCTAGCCCGTCAATAAATCTAATCTCCCACCTTTTTATACGTATTCACTCAATCAATTCAGTTTTTTTCTGCAACCCAACACCGTCAATGTATTCACTCCGCACATTTTTTTATAATTAAATGCAAAAATCCTTACATTTTTTTTTATTTTACATCGTTTATGTGACATTTTATTTTTACCAATAATTATAATTTAAAAAGTCAAACATTTCGATGTAAAAATAAATAAATTTAGAGTTTAGTTTTTTTTTTGTTATTTCGTGCTTATATTTTTTTAAAAAATAATGCATGAGATATTCTTTTTAGTTTTTAACATTTGGATCTACTTAAGAATAATTTTGAACCTAAAGATTTCTATCGGATAAAACATCATATTTTTTTTAACTTTATATATATATATATATATATATGATATTGGTGTCATATGAAAGATTATAAAAAGTTATACATTTTGATATATTATTTATAAAAATTGAATCATTAATAAAAAAGTTATACCATTTTTAAAAAATTTGGGATTTTAATCTTTCATACAGCTCACATTTTTTCTTTGCTGCGGATACCAAGGAAGCTATTTTTTTTCTTTCTCCAAAAGTCAATCCACCGACTATATCCCCACGCAAGGGGTTTCCCAACCCACTACAGGACCTTGCTATACTCTTTTTGACTTGGGTTGCAGCTCAATTTGGGGTGAAAACCTCAAATTTGGGTTTCCACCCCCTTGCATTGCTGATAGCCTAAAAAAGCTATGTTGTCCGAAGGCAGTTGAAAACAGAGACGGAATTTTCAACATCACCTTCTGCCCGCAACCCTAAACCCTGAGAGTTAAAGTTAGAGTCTTTCCGCGCCCTTGTACAGGTCAGATTCTCACTTTCTCTTGGCGTTTGGAGTTAATGCCTAAGGTCCAGAATGAACTCTTATTAGTAATGGAGATCTTAAGATTCACCGTTTAAGAACTTTACACCATGCATTCACTTCATTACACACTCTGATATGCATCGGAGTCTTGGTAAGCATCGTCTTATCTGTCGTGCTCGCATTTCCAACTATGTGAAAACTGGGCTTGTAGATGAAGCAATACAGGTGTTCGATAAAATGACTACTTCAGACTGCAGGGTTTTCAGCATTGATTACAACAGATTTATTGGCGTCCTGATTAAGAATTTTCGGTTTGACTTGGCAGAGCAGTATTACCATGAGATGAAGCCAAATGGTTTCTCCTTGAACCCTCATACATATTCAAGATTTATTTCCGGCTTGTGTAAAGTTAAGAATTTTGAGCTTATTCATAAACTTTTAGATGATATGGATAGGCTTGGGGTAGTCCCATATATTTGGGCGTGTAATATATATTTAAATCTTTTGTGTAATGAAAACTTTGTCCAGTTAGCTCTGGAGATGTTGAGAGTCATGGGAGAGAAAGGTAGAGAACCTGATGTAGTCAGCTATACTGTAGTTATTAATGGACTGTTTAAGATTAGAAGGTTTGACAATGCAATTGAAATATGGGATATGATGATACGGAAAGGTCATACACCTGACTACAAGGCTTGTAGAGCTGTCGTATTGGGTCTGTGTGAGTATGGGAAGGTTGATACAGCATACGAACTAACATTAGGTGTAATGAGAAGTCGAATTAAGTTTGACATTAAAATATACAATAAACTCATTGATGGGTTCTGCCGAATTGGAAGGATTGATAAAGCTCAAACGATTAAGTCATTCATGAGAAGAAATGGGTGTGATCCTGATCTGTCCACTTACAATGTTTTCTTGAATTATAGTTGTAATGAGCTTATGTTGGGGGAAGCAGAGAGATTGATAGAGAAGATGGAAGTTTGTGGTATGATACCCGATCACTACAGCTATAACCAGTTACTTAAGGGTCTATGTAGGGCAAATAAAGTGGATAAGGCATACACGCTGATGATAACTAAGATGGGACCTAAATGTTTGCTTGATGTTGTCTCATATAACACAATAATTAGAGCGCTTTGCCAAACGGGCCACTCCATGAGGGCGTACAAGCTATTAGATGAGATGAGGGAAAGGGAAATATGTCCAGATGTAGTAACTTTTACGATTTTGATAAAATCGTTCTTAGGAGAAGGAAACTCTGATGTAGCTGAGATGATTCTTGACCAGATGACACAAATGAATCTTTTTCCAGATTGTGTGTTATATACCACTATTATCCACCATCTTTGTAAGACTGGAAGGATAGGGACAGCACAGAGCACTTTCCATGACATGTTAGAGCAGGGAGTGAGCCCTGATGTTGTTTCCTACAATGCATTGGTTTACGGGCTTTGCAGAGCTTCTAAAGTTAGTGAAGCTATGAATCTTTATGAAGACATGCAAAAGAGGGGTTTATGTCCAGATGAGGTGACATTCAAGTTAATTATTCAAGGATTAATTAATGAAAAGAAACTTTCTTGGGCTTGTGCAATATGGGATCAGATGATGGAGAAGGGATTTACTCTCGATAGTGATTTGTCTGAAAAGCTAATTAATTCCATGAATATAAAAGGCTTTTCTTCCAAGGATGACAGGTGACCCGCAGGCTAAGAGTCTATTTAGCAAGGGTTATTTGGCTGATATAAAAGCTAATTAATTGATTGAACCTGAAAGTTGTGTTCAAGTATGTCAGGTGACCAGCAGTCTAAGTTCCTGTTATTTAGGTTATTTGGCTGATATAGAAGGATCTGCTGATTTTTTTAAAATGAAAAGTGCTTGATAAAATGCAGTTCAACCAAATAAGTCAAAAGCTACTTGTTCTGTCATTCTAAGTTGATAAGCTGATGAAGTGGGCACTAAATCGGTTGAAGTGTATTCCGAGCCTTTCTTTCATTACAAGTTTCTCATAATGGAGAGCCAAATTGATGGCAAGTGGTAGAATCACTTCTTTATGTAAGTTCCTAGTTTGGTCTATGTATAATATACTCCGTACCACTTATAAATGAAGCAACCTCACAATTGTTTTTTATTTCTTGCAGTTATACCAACTCTCCATTTATACTCCGTACCACTTATAAATGAAGCAACCTCACAATTGTTTTTTATTTCTTGCACTTATACCAATTCTCTTTGCAGGTGATGCAGAAATGAACTCATTTCTTGAATTTCTTGAAGGGGTCCTTTATCCTTATGCAAGTATGATATACTTTTTGACAAATTGTTCTCTCTCTTTTTACCATGTATATATTAAGCTGATAAATGTTTTTTTCTGATTGGTAGACATTTCACAATCACTGTAACCATCCAGGAATATTGACGGAACCACACATCTTATTCCTGCACTTCTATGTTTACTCAATCAATGAAATCTCTAGATGTACATCATTATAAGCAATATTTAGAATTGTAGATAGGTAATTAACCTGTTGCCAGCCTTTACTCATAAAGCTGTTTGTAGTGTTGGCTGTGAAAGGGCTAGATATACCCAAAATTGGCCCTATGGGAGGGAGGAGGGGGGAAACCAACTCCAATTCACTCCCTCAGTCGAAATTAAATTAAAGACAGCAGCATAGAAGTAGTAGCAAGGGTCTAGTGGGCAGGGAGGTGCAGGGAAGAGAGGTAATACTGATGTCAGCGTGATGTCATGCCAAGTTTTTATTTAAAAAGTACTCCGTATAAAATAATTTTTTTATAATAACATGCAAGTTTATAAAAAATGATTTTTTTTGTTAACCAAAAAAAGTAAAAAAAACATTTCTCTTTTCATCCAAATGTAGTGTTTTTGGAGTTGTAATTATTTGCAACATTTTCGGATTTTTTAATAATATAAGTAATGTTTTATTATATGCAAATAAAATATGCGTAGTGAATAATATTGACTCTTGTTGTGCAACAACAACATCCAAGGCTTAGTTCCAAAAGAGTTTGGGATCGGCTAACATGAGTCGACACATGAAATTGGAGCTAAAAATATTCTCTCGTTGTAATGTGACAAAAAACTAGATTGACGGAGTGAATATGGTATTTTTGTATTCAGAGTGAATATTGGATTTAATGACGGTGTAGGGATGCAAATAGCATTAAGGTGTTTATTTTTTCCCACGTCCCAAAAGAAGAGCTATTTTGAAACACCGTTTTCACATATATAGAGTTGTACTGTATTATATATAATGCAGTACATAGTACTCCTTATTTTCCCTGTTCCCTGAAGGTAAGTTGTCATTCTTCTTCTCCTCCTCTTCTATCTCAAACCCACAATTATATGCATGTTTCGTTGTATTATTGGAAGTAACAATATAATATTGTGTGTTCAATATAGTGATACAATAACACTGCTAAGTTTCTATCATTCATTGAAACAAATGCCATTAGACCCTAGAGTATCAGCTTCTTTTCTGAACATATCGATCTCGTCCATTAGGCTATATATCGACTTACACAGTATGCCTTTCAGCAGATAAGGAAACTATGGAATAATTCCCCTCTTGCCACACAGGGAGGAGTTGCTGGTGATGGAGAGTGGCATTTGTGGCGCTTCTGTAATTGCTATTGGATATGGCTTCTGTAAAGTGTAAACTAGGGCTCTAGAAAAACAGTCTTATTCTTGGGAGAATGGAGAATATGGATGTTTCTGACGAATATGAAGATCAAAATTTCATGCGAATCTACAATGTAGAAGAATCTGTTTGTTCAGAGTTGGCCTGTACAGATCCCCACACAATATTGGTGCGGAGCAGTTGGTTTACGGCTGCTTAGTCCATTCTTCTCAGACCTCCCAGTTGTAATCTGTAGTTATTCACAAAGTGGAATTTCAATATCAAAAGATTGTGATGATTATTAAGCACTTCAGGATGACAAATAAAAGCTAGGTGTGCTGCTAATATTGTGGATTTGCTCGCATTGGTCGATTGGCTGGTGTTTTTTGTACATAGCGATTAGCAAGTTGGATTGACTCGAGCAACGATCATGAAAGGTATAATGTTTTCAATCTGCACTTGTTTTTACAAAAACCATACAAAGTGTGGCATGTATTCATGTATTATAAACTTCCTGAACACGTATAGCTTTCCATAGAACCAATCAAAATATATAATTATGAGTTCGTTTGATAACATTTGTTTTGTGTTTTACATTCTCTCTAGTCATGGACTCGGGCCGGGCCTAGGCCCGGTCGGGCCTCGGGTTTTTTGAAGGAGGCCCGGGACTGGCCCGGGTAGCCACAGGGTCCGGGCCCGTGCCGGGCCGGGCCTCGGGTCAATTTTTTTTCCTTTTCCTAATTAACCCCCCCTCCCCTCCTCACCCCCAACCCCCCAAACCACCCCAAATGGCCCAAAATACCTAGCCCAACCCGAAAAGATAAAAAATTGGGGGGAAAAAAAAATTAAAAAGCCCGGAACCGGGCCCGAACCGGCCCGGCCGGTTCGGCTTTTGGGTAACCCGAGCCCGCACCGGGAACCCCCCGGGCCTACCTACCCGGACCGGTCACTGGCCGGGCCACCGGACCGGGCCGGTTCAACACAGTACCGGTCCCGGGTCGGGCCACCCGGGCCGAGTCCAAGACTAAATTCTCTCTTTGAAAACAAAGCTGCTGCTGCGAAAACATATTTGTATCTTTTGATTTCTCAAAAGAGGGAAGCAAAAATATACGGAGTATAATAGAAAAATGGGTTTTATTATCAAACATGTATATTTACCATTAGACATTAGAGTTTATTGATAGTAACAAAAAAGGTGCATTTTTTGGTCGGCAGAATAAGAAGTTTTTTGAAAAAATGGCACGCCTATCACTACAAGACATTCCATTTCCAAAAAAATACAAGTTTTACATTTTCCCAAAAATTTGACTGTATCCACCGCATCCCATCTTCCCCAATCTACTCTCTTCATCTTCCCCTCCCATCATTCGATCTCCAATCCCCAAACAACGTCTCTCCATCTCCGTGAAGTGAAGCATCCATCACCCCAGGTCGCTGACCTCCACCTTCAAGTTGTCGTCTCTGTCATCATCGCAAGTCGCGTCTCCGCCAATATTCAACGTCGCCGCGTGAGCTTCTGGAGGTGGTGCGGTGGCTGGTTTAGGAGATTAACACCTTCTTCTTCGTCATTTTCTTCTTAATCTGTTCGATTTGTTCGATTTTGGGGCTTCGTCGCCATCTTTAGCATTCCAGATCTGGAATGGGGATGATATTGCAGGGGAAAGCGCAAGGTTTGACAGTGTAAAGGGGACTGGAGAGAGCGCTAGATAGGGGCGGTGGTGGCCGGAAGCTGGAGATGAAGGCCGGTAATGGCGGCGGTGGCCGTATGTTGCTGGCGGCATTGGACGGTGGTGGCCGCAGGAGATGTGAAAGGGTAATGTGTCCGGTTGGTTACTGTTGTGTGGTTACTGGTCGTTGACAGTGGTGGTCGGCAGCAGTGGCCAGTGGTGGCGCTGGTGGTGGTGTACGGTTAAGCTTGTGACAGCAGTCACTGGCCGGAGTTGGCGGCAGTCACTATGGTGGCAGTCACTTTGGCGACAGTCACGTTGGCCGGAGTCACTTTGGCCGGAGTCACTTTGGCCGGAGTCACTTTGTCGGAGTCACTTTGATCGGAGTCACTGAGACGGCGGTGGCAGTGCCGGCGGCGACGGTGCTGGTGCTGATGGCGTCAGTGCTGGGGTTGGCGTTCAGGGAGGTGCTGGTGGCTGCAACTATTGTCTACTAATCAATTAATTATATAAAAGATATATTGAAATAATGAATTTGTGATTAAATAAAAGGAATAAAAGACTGTTAGTCACATTTATGAGAAAATTTAAAACATGTTACATTGTTGTCTTTTTCATTCATTTTAGTAATATTCGAATAAAAAGGCCAAGTTTTTTCAACTTCATGATTTGGTTGAAAAGAATTTAATTCATGAATAAAAAAGGTAACTGCCTAAAGTACTACTCCGTACTATTTTGTAGTACTATAAAAACTTAGGGCCTGTTTACTAACAGAAATATTTTCTGTTTTTTCAAAAATTTGGAAAACTGGAGATAGAAAAGTCAGAAAACATGTTTACCAAACTATTTTCCAAAATGAAAAAATCGAAACACGTCTCACTTTTCCCGTGTGAAATGGAAAACACGATTTACGCGTTTTCTAGTTTTAGAAAACTCGGTGCTACAGTACTCATTTATTTCGTTCGCCTTCCTCCTCCTACCACGCTTTCATTTCGCCTTACCTTCCTCCGCCTAACTTCATTACTCGGTGTTAAAGTCTCACCTTCCTCCTCCCTTCCAGCTTTAAATTAGGACTTGAGCATCGCCAAACACTGCACCTCATCGCCACAGCTTCAGATTTGTCCGAGCAAAGCATCCCTTCCCCCTCCTTCATGGCTACCACGGTCCAGGTTCACAAATCAGGCCGTCGCTGCTAGGAGCTGAGCCCCGACATCACAGCATCTCCCAGTTCTTCCGTCGGCTCCTGTTCTGCCAACGATTTGAAGGTAAGCTCTGAAACTCAATAAATTTAAAACCAATTCAGCTTCCTTCGGTTTCTGTTCTCCCAGTTCTTCCGTCGCTCCCTGTTATTCCGTCAGCTCAATATTTTTTTTTTCAAAATTTAAATCCGATTGGAATCTGAAAACCAATTCAACTTCTTATGCATGAAACCATGGTTAGGGCTTGTTTTTCTTAATTTGACTGTCACACTTAGCTTTAGTTTTAGTTTTGAATTAGCTATGGTTAGGAGTTTTTTCACAGTTTTACTTTCACAATTTTTTTTTCAAAATTTAAAACCGATTGGAATCTGAAAATCAATTGAGCTTCTTAAGCATGAAACCATGGTTAGGGCTTGTTTTTCTTAATTTTACTTTCACAATTAGCTTTAGTTTTAGTTTTGAATTAGGTATATTTTTTAAACCATTGAAATCAGCTTCTTAAGCCTGAAACCATGGTTAGGTTTGCTTCGTTCTGAATCCTTAAACCCAATTCACAATTAACTTTAGTATTTTTAATTCCTGGTAAATGTTGATGTACTAGTCGATAAATAAGGCGTATTTGATACCTTGGGTTGCAATCATTCAAACCAGAAATGAACTACGAGCAGACAATATATATTTGATTCATGGGTGCAGGGCTGCAATATATGGATAATATTTACAAGGCAGATTCTTTATTTTTGGACATTGTTTTTGTTTTGAACTCTATAAAGGAGTAAATGACATTATTTTTTACCTCATGAGTTGTTGATTCCATGAACATATTACCACATTTTATTAACATCAAGAGTTTATTTTACTTCATATATGTTTCAGTCCCTTTACATTCAGTTTATAGCATAGTATTTAGTAGTTTTTGTAAAGGCAATTGTAGATATTTGTAATAAGTATTTTTTAGATAGGTTTTTTATTTTTTTCATCAAATGGAGCTCATTTATGAATGACCACAGACTCCAAAATGAACATCCATTACCAAGTTAGAGCCTATGATATACATATCATGCAGTGATGGACATGGTTGATTGTACATATAGCTGCAAGAAAATACTCAAGCTGAAAAACATTCCTTTTGATACTGTTAGCAGGATTTGAAGGGAGGTGCTGTTTTTCTTAGACTGTTTTAAGTTACTCCATTTTGAAATATCTTTCTTTCTGTAGCATAAGAAAAGGAAAAGTAGCCACAATATAGAACCCAAAGCTAAGATTACCTCCAAAAAAATATCTGCCAGCTATAGTTTTTCATTTCCATAAAAACCACATGAATAGTTGAGTATAGTTTTAGGATATCTTCTCCGTCAGATATGGTAGAGGGGGAGGACCCTGCTAAAATATTTAAAAGAATTCCTCCAGCTATTAGCTATTAGGCTCTCCTGGAAACTGTTTCCCATTCATTAATCCCTAAGGTCTGCTTCGAATCAAGAAAATAGTAACGGGTAAAAAAGGAAAACAGAGAGGAGAGTGAGAGGGAAAAATAATTGGCAGGAGGGGGTAAGGTCAATCTCCATCAACACAGTCCCTCTACATACAATTTATGGCATAGTATTTTGTATTTTTTTTTAATTCCTAGCATTTATGTTGTATATTGCTACTCTTTTTATTATGTCATCTAACTTATGGTCTGATGAGTTAGATGAGTTTAACTCAAGAAGAAAAGGATGATGCCATATGGCCTGATGAAAGAGACTTTGTTTTTGACTGTGCTATATGAAAGAGTAAAAAAAGATCCCACTGGGAATCCAACATTTAAGGGTCGAGACTGGAATGATATGGATAATGAGATGTTGGTTCGAGGTCATTATCAATATGGTAGTGACAGACTACGGGGAAAGTACAATAGGATGAAGCTCATTCATAGACAATTCGGTCAGTTATTGGCTCATACTGGAGTTACATATGATTCTAGTCGGAATGTGGTTCATGCCACAGAGGAATGTTGACAGAAATTTTACAAGGTGAATGTTTATTTTAATTAATTTATGGGATTTGAATCATTTTTGTAATCATATTTTACTAAGCTCATTAATTGATAGATCAGTACTACAAACATGCAGATGAACAGGGGCTTTAAGACTTTTAAAATGAAGGGTTGCAAGAACTATCCGTTAATGAATCTTGTTTTTGGACAAGGGAGTGCAAGTGGAGGACTTGCTACTCCTTCCACCCAAGTACCGACACACTCGGATGAGGAAAGAAGGAATGAGGATATTTTCTTACATGGTGAAGGGGTCATGAGCTCAGCGAGATCGCACTCTAAAGGGAAACACAAAGTTGAGGAAGCGATGGGATCAAACAATAAGGACTGGAAGACTGTTTTGGCTAATGCGGTCCACGCATACACGACAACTATGAGTGACAAAGAAAAGAGACGTCGATCTCGAGATGAAGATGTTAGCACCACATCTACAGGTGTTGCGGGAAATTTTTCTATGACCCGATGCGTTGAAGTCATAAATGCCATGCCGAATGTGTCAACTCGTGCTTATAATGATTCCATTGACGCATTAACAGATGTTGTCCGACGTGAGGCCTTTATGGCTATGCCCGCAGACCGACAATTGGATTGGGTTATGCGATTTGATTCTAACTGGTTATATGTTAGATTCACTTAAACCGTGTTTGGATTTCGTAATCTGTGTTACATGTTTTATGTATGTGAACTTGAACACTTTGTTAGAACAATATTTATGTATGTTTATTTGTGGAATTATTGAATGTGGTTGTTACATATTATGTGTTTTGGAGTTTGTATCGCATCTGAAGCATGCATGTTATATGCTATTGCAGATACACAATGTCACATAATGGCAGTGGTGATGATATTTCAGACTCTGCAAGTGATGAAGATGATGAGTTCGGGGCCCTACTGTTAATGGCTACATGTGTTTTAGTTGACGTTGAAAGAATTCCATGTCGAACGTCTATACTCACAGGTAACGGTTATATCGATGAGTTAATGACAGGTCATCCAATAAGATGCTATGAAAGTTTTAGGATGAACCCACACGTATTCCTACGTTTATGTGAAAGGCTTAAGAATTTGGATGTTCTACACGATTCTAGATATTTAAGGGCTGAAGAGCAATTAGGAATAGGTCTTTTAGTGTTATGCCAAGGGGCGGGGCAACGTACATGTGCAGAGCGTTTTCAGCATTCTATGCGAACTGTTCACTTATGTGTGAAGCGTGTGGTGAGAGCACTTGCACGATTGGGCAAAGAAGTTATAAAGCCGGTTAATAGGGGCCCTGTTCAACCGGAAATTTTAGAAAAACCCAAATGGTATCCTTATTTTGAGGTATGTGTAAGCATAATTACCCTTTTCAATACTTAGGTTAACTCATACTATTAATGTTGTACAATTTTTGTAGAAATGTGTAGGTGCCATTGATGGTACTCATGTAGCAGCCTCAGCGCCCGCTTCTAAACAAAAGACGTTTCACGGTAGACATGCAACAGTCACGCAAAATGTCATGGCAGCTTGTAATCATGACATGTTGTTTTCGTATGTGTACACGGGTTGGGAGGGAATAGGCAATGACTCTCGAGTATTTTTAGATGCAATTACAAGAAGAGAAAATGGGCTGCCCATGCCTCCTATCGGTAATACAATAATTATGCTAATTGTGTTAATAAAGTCACTATTTAACAAAAATGGGTTCCCATTGAAAATGTTGTTGACTTCATTATAGGTTATTACTATGTGGTTGATGATGGCTATCCAAATGTTCCGGGTTTTCTAGCCCCATACCGTGGAGAGAGTTATCACTTAAAAGATTTTCGAGGCCGAGGACGAATACGCAATAAGCAAGCTTTATTTAACTACCGACACTCATCCGTGCGTAATGTGATCGAGAGGTGTTTCGGAGTACTAAAGGAAAGATTTCCCATTCTAGACATATCACGTGGTTACCCATTGAGAAGACAAGTTCAAATTCTCATAGCTTGTTGCGCATTGCATAACTTCATTCGCATGCAAGATAGGAACGATGATTTGTTCTTGGAGTACGAGGAAGATGATATGATACTTAACACGGAGGCAAGTACAAGTGAAAATGGATCAGTCGAATTTAATATGTCTCAACAACAACAAATGCATGAAATTCGAGAAAGTATTGCAAATGCAATATGGGATGATTATAATGTTTGAGATGTCGAAGTACAACTGTTGTTCTGATTAACATGTCACTTGTTGAACTTTCAGTGTTGGGGAACATTTATGTTATTTTTTTTTGTTATTTCAAATGTCCCTTTAAATGTGCATTTCTTTTTCAGAATATTAAGTCAACGTTGTATGGTAAAAATGAAATGAAAAATTGAAAAACTCTGGTAAACATGTTTTCTGATTTGGAAAACAAAAAATTGGAAAATGAAAACAAAAAACTACAGGCTTGAAAACAGAAAATGAAAACAGAAAAATATTCTTGTTAGTAAACGGGCCCTTAGTATTGTTCTTTTTCCCAACCGGTTTACAACTGTTTATCTCCTTTTCATGACACCATCACAAATCCACGTGCTAGATAGAGTCAATCTCCTTCATAAGAGCAATATGATTTGTTAATCCCAACACGAGCACTTGTAAATCCAACATGATCCTTCTAGACTTCTTGTGAGCCTCACACCTAACAAATAAAGAAATATCAAACCATTGTCTGATTCGGGTATACCAATAAGAAAATGAAAATAAAGACTAGGGCTAGTCTACGGCCCAAAAACAATGCAAAAAAGTAATTTGTAACTCAGTTAAAAATCTAAGCGGTCCTGGAACCCAAAGCCCTTCACTTTTTGTTATTTACATATCCACCTCCATATTTCCATTAGCTTATCTCCCCGCTCTTTTCACATTTGTCTCCTCTTCAAATACCACGCTTGTTCAACTATGGGTGCCATGTTCTCGACCCCTTTTCATTTCATCTCCCTCCAATTGTGATACTGTGTGAAACGGGCCTCCATCCTCCAACCAAAACCATGACTTTAAATCAAACATTGTTGAAGGTATCCGCCCGTTCTTGCTAACCTACCGACAATGTCCACGATTAACTCCACTGCAGCGGGAGTAGCCGACCAACGCGACGTGTCCCGTAAGCGATACATATCATCCTCCTAACTACAGATTGCTTGTCTGCCATCGCCACTTTCCATGATGTCGTTGCAATCCTAAACCTTAGAAAACTGAAAGCCAATATAATCTTAGTGCACCATAAGAGCCGAATAAAAGATCCATGTTGACAAGAGCAGTGGAAAACTCACAAACCCTAAGAGAGAGGAATTAGTCGTTTGATGCAAAACCTTCTTAAAATATTAAAAGAAAATGTATTAAACAGGAGTAGAAAAATGGTCATTTGACTCCATATCCTACATAAAGACAATTTCATTTGGATTAATTTAGATCTCATACTGACCAAATTAGATCAAATCAAATTTTGATTGGAATTAAATAGACTAGGCTATACCAAAGAATACCAAACCATACTTAGGATGTTTTTAATTGGTGCAATCTAGTTTGTTTAAGTCTAGTATACTCTAAACTGGTCAGATATATATTTGTCATATGTGTATCTTACAACTGTATCTATCATAGTATGAGGCTAAACCCAGTCAAATTAATAACATCCTTATACAATACAAAAATACACAGAATGATGTGTGACAATAAAATTTCAGTACTATATTTTTTCTTAAGGAAGAGTAAGTAATTTCATCCTAAAAAGATTATCATATCATGGCATTTGAACAATCAATAATGTTTTAACAAGTATCGATGATTTGAAGAGTTTAAAAGCACTTCAAATTTCAAAATGTTTAAAGGCAAAAATATCTTTCTTTGTGTGAACAAAATAGATATTACAGTTACAAAGGATGTCAAATGACACAAGTAATAGACCACGTGTTTATTCATACAAGACACAACAAAGTTATCTATATAGATTTTTATAGAAAGTAGGCTCCTTGGAAGCACTATAGGGTTGCTGTTCATCTTCTTCACTTTGAAATCGTTAGGTACCAAGGCAAAAACGTTATTTTGAGCTTCTTCAAAAATGATACAAAAAGGTCAGTCCTACTCTAGCCAATAATCCTCCATAAAATGGAGCATGATAATTGTACTCACTTTGCACACATAAAATCAAGTCGAGTTGAAAATAAGTTATGAAATTCAATTCTAGGCAATTGATATGAAGATCTTAAATTTTTAATTCGGTAAATCATTCACCCAGACACAAATATGCACACGTCTTTGTACTTTGCACATATGACAATTTGTGGTTGCACAAAAACCCATATCTAAATAGCGTATAATTAACTCATTACTTACGTGACATGACTCAAAAATAGAGCAAAAACAGTCTCTTTTATTGTTATGAGTGCCTATTTATCTAAACTACATATAAAATATTCAACTCGGACATTGTTTGGAAACGATCCACCGTTTTCATTTTGTATAAAGTTGATTCTCGACCCTTCTGGACCGCATTTCTGGCTCCGCCACGTAGTATATTATTATACTACGTAATAATAAATAGAATGAGAGCTACTGGAGTACATAGGAGACATACAAACTCTTCTTGAAACCTTCTTCTGGGCATAACTTTATCTTCTCAAAAGGCATTCGCTGAAAATGATTTTTCTTCAAGACTTGTGCTGGATATATTATTATGATAATTTGATTAATTTCCCTCATAGTTCTTATGTTTAATCCTAGGGAAAGATTTCCGTCCGCCGGAAAAATTTTCTTGTTATATCCTAGCGTCTCGAGCCACGGCGTTTATTCTTGTTCTGTTTTGCAGGTTTCTCTCAAAGTTGATGCCTTGATGGTCTGGTTCAGAGGAGGTGTTCAGCAGCTACTTTGGTGAACAACGGTGAGCAAACATGCAGCCGTAAACTGAGAAAGAAGAAATAAGTTGTTCGCCGGAGTACTATGGGTCCGCCGGCCAGAGCTATACCACTAGGAGCAAGTGATGTCGGAGGAAAATCCCCAACAACTGTCATTCAGATTTCCATTCAGACTTTTATAATAAACCAAATATTAAGTGCAATCTTATTTTTAGGCTTATATTCTGCCAATACAGAGGAACCACAATCCCTTGCACTCCAACATCTTCAACAGTGTGCATCTTTTAAGCCATCTTCAACAGTGTGCATCTTTTAAGCTTATATTCTGCCCATACATGGGAACCGATGCACATAATATTCACCATAGTGAGTAGTAATATCACATAATTCATGAACTGAAAATAAATTATCATTAATACTCAAACAAGAATTCAAGAATATTCCACAATGACACAAAAATTAGATAAAAGTGTAAAAAAAGTTGAGGTAAAGGTCAGATTGGTACTCGAAATTGCATTAAAAGGGTCAAATAAGTCGTTACTGTCCGGCCGTCGCCATTTGAGATGGTTCCCGGTAGAATTTTTTAATGAAATTTTTTGAGCATCTTATTGATTAAGTCTAGTTTACTCATACCAAATTTAAGTTAAAAATTCAATCGGGAAGGCATTCAAATGAATTCTTGAAGATAACTGTGTTTTGACTGCGCAGTTATCTTCAAAAATTCATTTGAATGTCTTCCCAGTTGAATTTTTAACTCAAATTTGGTATGAGTAAACTAGACTTAATACTTAAGATGCTCAAAAAATTCAACCGGGAACCGCCCCAAATGGTGACGGCCGGACAGAGCCTCCGATATAAGGACTTATTTGACCCCTTTTATGCAACTTCGAGTACCAATCTGACCCTTACCTAAAAAAAATTGTATAGATACTTGAGGAGCGTGCAGAATAGCAGAAGCAGCCAAATCATAGTTTCAGGCATATTTCAAAAGTTAGTTAACTATTTTCTTTGAATGATACTGACCGTGTATGTCTTATATATAAATGTCGCAGGTAGAGATGACAACATTTGCTTGATCAATGCTAATTCTTTCACCGTCTTGTTAATTATGAGTATAAATCAGATCTCTATTTAATTCATCCTCTAACCCATCATCAGTTCATCACCCACAAGCCACAATAATCTTATATAACACCTTATTATCTATCTGAAGTTGTGTTGTTTGCATTAATTGCATAAGAACAATCAATGCTAAATTTTTAATATGATAGTCGGGGGTATATGAAAATGAACAAGCACTAAAATTATACTACATACGTAGTATTTAGAAACCTGATGTATGTGCAACCTTATCAACAAGAAAAAATAAGACGGAGGTTAGATTTTCCTTTATTTAAAATAAATCAATTGTTAATATCGAAAAACTACCAGAAGAGATAGTATTGATTGTTTTTCATTGACAAATATAGGAAATTTGCAGAACGAAAACAAATAGTGAATGTAACGCCGATTGAAGAAAGAAAAAATCTCAAAGGATGAAGATGATGAAACGATGGCTAACTAAAATATAATCTAAACATACCAATCCGACATTAAGAATGCTAAGTTGAGAGCCCTCTTCGTAAGAACAAATACTGTCTTCTTATTTGACAAGACATCGTGGTTGAGCCATTGAGGCACCTTAAAAAAACATAGATATTGATAAAGGAGTCGAGTGCAAATAAAATAATCCCTATTTTTTGATGTAGTATTTTTGAGATATTTTTATTACGTGATCAAGGTGCTTTTCTGTTCGTTTTATTCTTATTACTTATTGTTTATTGTTTATTCTTATTTTATTCAGATCAGATCAGAAAGATTCAGATCAGACCAGATCAGAAACATTCAGATCAGATCAGAAACATTCAGATCAGATCAGAAAAGTTCAAACATGATTTGTCACTTTTATTATTATATTAATTATTATTATTATTATTATTATTATTATTATTATTAATATTGTTATTACTATTATCATTATTATTATATAATTATTATTAATAATATTAATAATATTATATAAAAAAGATATTAATAATAGTTATAATATTTTAATATAATAATAGTAATATAAATGCAATTATTAAGAAGACTATTATTATTATTATTACAATATTATAATAATAATAATAATATGATTAATATTATTATAATATAATATTATAATTATATGTAATTATGATTATAATTACAGTTATAATTCTTATAATTATAAGTATAATCAATTGTAATTATTATAATTATACCTCTAATTAATTATAATTATAATTGTAATTAATTATAATTATAATAATTATAATTATCATTACAATCATAAGTATAATTATGATTATAATTATAATATAATATAATATTATAATAATATAATAATATAATATTATAATAATATAATAATATTATTATTATTATTATATTATTATTATTGTAATAATAATATTAATATAATAATAATGTTATAATAATATTAATTGTATTTATATTACTATTATTATATTATAGTATTCTAATTATTATTAATTATAATTATAATAATTATAAATATACTTATAATTAGAATATATGATTATAATTATTATTTTTATTATAATTATTATTATTATTATTATTACTATTGTAATTATTTTACGGATAATTAAAATAATATTGATAACTATAGTTATAATTATAGAGATAAATATTGTAATTATAATTACAATTATAATTATATAAGTAATTATAATTAAAAATATAATTACAATTATAATTATATCTATATTTATAATTAGTTTAATAGATATAATTTTTTTCATTTTAAATTTAATTTTAATTATTATTATTATGTTTATAGTTACGATTATAATTATAATTTTATTTAAATTATATTCGTAATTGTAATTATAATTATAATTATAATCATAGAAATATTCAAATCAGATCAGATCAGAAAGATTGAGATCAGATCAGAAGGATTCAGATCAGATCAGAATCATCAGATCAGATCAAACCAGATCAGAAACATTCAGATCAAATCAAAAAGATTCAGATCAGATCAGAACTTAAAAAAATTAGATCAGAAGCATTCATATCAGGCGAAGAGAACAGCTTCTAAATCACCACCTGTGAAATATTTATTGGGCCAATTAGGCAAAGGTATCCTACACTTACAAATATGGGTGGACTCGGGCCGGTTCGGGGCCGGTTCGGGCCTGGGCCCGGCCAGGCCTCGGGCCAGAAAACTAGGGCCCGGGCCCGAACCGCCGGTGGGCGGTTCCGGTTCCGGTTCCGGGCCAAACCGGGCCGGGCCGGGCCAACCGGTCTATTTTTTATTTTTTTTTTGGTTGTCCTTTTTAACCCCCTACCCCTCCCCCTCAACCCCAAACCACCCCAAACCACCTCAAATGGCCCAAAATACCTAATCCAACCCAAAACTTAAAAAAATTTCAAAAAAAAAAATTAAAATCCGGCCCGGACCGGGCCCGAACCGGCCGGGCCGGTTCACCAAAATCAGGGCCCGAGCCCGGACCGCCATCCCACCGGGCCGGGTGGCCCGAACCGGTGCACCAACCGGTTGACCGGGCCGGTCCGGGCCCGCACAGTAGCGGGCCGGTCCGGTTCCGGGCCGGTTGGCCCGGCCCGAGTCCACCCCTACTTACAAACAATGAAGATACATAGAAAGACCCTTAAAATTTAATCCGTAAAACAAATAAAGAGCAACTGGCCAACTTGGCACCGGCCAAATACCCAACCCCAAATAAAGATCGCGCCTTTGTGTTTAATCGATTTTCTAAATCAAGACCCATCTCATTGTCAGTACTAGGTGTGGGCGAATCGGTTTACGGTTCGGTTTTTATCGGTTTCGGTTCGGTTTCGGTTTATTCGGTTTGATTTCGGTTTGGTTTCGGTTCGGTTTGGGAAAAATTCAGTTCGGTTCGGTTTGGTGTTCGGTTTGATGTTCGGTTTATAAACTTGAAAATGATTATGTCTTGTTTCATATGTTACAATCCACTTTGAGTAAATGAGTAATTTTGAATGTTTTGTTTTCATTGAAATTCCAACTAAATGAAATACTAGAACCAGCCTTCACCAAACCAATTGAACAACCTGCCTTCACCTGCTTAAACAACCTGCCAATTGAAATTCCAACTAAATGAAATACTAGAACCTAGCTTAAACAACCTGCCTTCACCTGCTAAACCAATTGAAACAAACTAAACCAAAGACTCACACAGAAATAGAAATAGAAATATAAGTACAATTTGCTATTGATATCGCCAACCATAATAAATACAAATATGTCGTATTAGCTAACTTTGTCATAATGAATGTTTGAAATGTGTAAAAGTTAAAATAATACGAGTATATGCTTAAATATGCATTTTCATGTCTAAATTTTTTATTTATATCTTAAAATGAAGAGTGAAGATAAATACAAAGTGTGTGTGTTGTTCGGTTCGGTTCGGTTTTGTTCGGTTTTTATCGGTTTCGGTTCGGTTCGGTTCGGTTTAATACGGTTTGAAAGAAATAGTACCAAACTAAAACCAAATTGCATACGGTTCGGTTTCGGTTCGGTTTAGTTCGGTTTGGTACGGTTCGGTTCGGTTAAACCAAATCGTTATGCCCACCCCTAGTTACTGAGTCATCAGTACGAACACATATATTCGATCTGCTTACCACCTGGTGCGCCTACTTCGCCGTTGTAGCTGCTGTGATGGCCGGCCAAGGTTGATCAAAGCTGCCGGTGGCGATTTCTCAACCTCCGAACTACGATTTCGGCCGCCGTTCTCAGCCGCAACTAGTCGCGCTTCGTCAATCTCCTTGTTTGGCGTATCTAACTCGCCGGTTATCTCGGCAGCCATGTCCAGATCTAGAGTATACGCAGACATCAATGTGGTTCGCCCCAGGGAGTATTGGGATTACGAATCGCTCACTGTCCAGTGGGGGTAACTCTTTCATCGCTTAAACCCTAATTTCAATTCTATTCTCTTATTACTAGGATTGAATTACAGTTTGATGCTGATTTGTGATTTGGACTTCTCTATATGAGGATTTGTTTTAGGAATAGTGTTCGTCTGAGTGCTTGGTGGCATGTAGTCTATATATATATATAGATAGATAGATGAAACTTCATGTCAGGCCGGCCGAACGGACGGGGCCTTTCCGGTGGAATTTTTTGATGAAATTTTTTGAGCATGTTCCTCATCAAGTCTAGTTTGTCCATACCAAATTTCAGCTCAAAATTCGATTGGGAAGGTCGTCAAATGATTTTTTCAAGTTAACTGGTCCGGAATAGTGTTCGTCTGAGTGCTTGGTGGCATGTAGTCTATATATATATATATAGTGTATTCCGGACCAGTTAACTTGAAAAAATCATTTGACGACCTTCCCGATCGAATTTTGAGCTGAAATTTGGTATGGACAAACTAGACTTGATGAGGAACATGCTCAAAAAATTTCATCAAAAAATTCCACCGGAAAGGTGCCCAAACGGGCTCGGCCGGACGGGGCAGCCCGTCAGGCCGGCCTGATGAGAAGAGCTCTCATATATATATATATATATATATATACATATATATATATATACATATATATATATACATATATGTATATATATATATATGTATATATATATATATATATGTATATATGTATATATATATATATATAGGGGTGAGATCACATACAAACTAGTCTTCCCATGCTAACCTACAAATTGTCACAAATTGTGCATCTTTACATCATTTGTACTGCATATTGAAGTTCATAGTGTTGCATATTATTTGTACTCCATATTAAAGTTCAAAGTGCTGCATATTATTTGTAATGCATATTGAAATTCACAGCGTGCATCTTTACGTTATTTGTACTGCATATTGAACTTCAAAGTGTTGCATATTATTGAGTTTGTAGGTTAGTATTTTAAGCATGGTTTGTATTTGATCTCTTACATATATATATATATATATATATATTAATATATATATATATATATATATATATTTATTCATTTGTTTTAAATTAATTCAACGAAATGGCATTCTATAGCTTCAATAAGTTCTTCCAGTTTGATTTTATCATTTCTTCATACCTTCTGACTTCTGAGGCAATATCAGTACCTTATTTCCCCAATGAAAACAAAAATTTATTCCTTCCAATTAGGCTTAATAAATCTTCACCCACTAGCTGCAACCATTCAAAGTTAACTCATTTCTGAATCTTATAATCTTTCTAGTGTCTTCTTTTGCTTTTAATGGGAGTATGTTGAACTATCATTACAGAGTATATTTTTATTATTCTTTAATGGTCATCTCACGTTCTGCACATAATCTAGAGAATTTTGGTAAGCTTTGTTTTCTGTTTTGATTTCACTCCCTCGAGGGATCACATGGTTAACCTGTATATGCTGGGGGCCTAGATACAAAGAGATATGCTTAGCAGAGGCCCAGTTTTCCTGAAAACACTAGCAAATGTTTTCTAAAATGACATGCACACAAAATATGCATGTTATGTGCCATGCTCTTTAACATTGCTTGGTTTAATACTTCAGTGACCAGGATGACTATGAAGTTGTACGGAAAGTCGGAAGAGGAAAATACAGTGAAGTTTTCGAGGGTGTAAATGTCAACAGCAACGAGAAGTGCATAATTAAGATTCTGAAGCCTGTTAAAAAGAAAAAGGTAGGATATGTGCTGATTCACTTCAGAATGATATTATACGGATTACGGAGTAGTATTTTACAGTGACTATTTGGAGAATGCTTGGTATATTATATGCTAATTCACAAGGTTATTACAGATCAACTTTATATTCAGCTTACTGTCCATATCAGTACTATCCATATAAGTCACTGGGCATATAGTTTTATGTTGTATCTGAAGGAAAAAATAACTTGGCTGTGTTTGCAAATATACTAATGTTTTAAAGTTTAAACACGTCAAATTTGACTTTAAGATCATGAGTTATTAATGTATTTGTTTTTTTTGTCATGCTGTGATGCAGATTAAGAGAGAGATCAAAATATTGCAGAACCTCTGTGGAGGAACAAATATTGTCAAACTCCTTGACATTGTCAGAGATCAGCACTCAAAAACTCCAAGCTTGATATTTGAGTATGTAAACAGTACAGATTTCAAGGTTTTATACCCGACATTAACAGATTATGACATACGCTACTACATATATGAGCTTCTCAAGGTAATAATAAAACCCATTTCTAGATGATCTGTAAAGCTTTGCTTAGTGCATGCTCATTCCTTCATCTAAACAACATATGGAAAGAAAAAGCTATTTGAGTTTTTTTCTTTCAAATTAAATTGCAGGCTCTGGACTTTTGCCATTCACAAGGAATAATGCATAGAGATGTTAAACCTCATAATGTTATGATTGACCATGAATTAAGAAAGCTTCGATTGATTGACTGGGGCCTCGCTGAATTTTACCACCCAGGCAAGGAATATAATGTCCGGGTGGCTTCAAGGTAAAATCTACTCTTTCATTCGTTACATTGTGTTCCCTCATGCTATTGTATCTCTCTGTGTGTCTCATCTGACATCTCCTATAAGGACCTTATTTAAACTAGAATATAACAGATATATAATGGGATGCTGGAATTTGATGGTCCAATCTTGTAGTTAGTTAACAATATGATTTGTTTATTATTAACCGTCTGAACTGAAATATAGAAGGTTGAAACTGCTTCTTGCATGAAAGGGACTCCTAGTAGTTATCCTTACATGTAATAGGATGTACTTGATAATTTTCAACAGGGTTAACTTATCAACTCCATGTTTAAGTAATTTAACATATTAAAAAAAATTTGATTTTTTTAAATTATGCAGATATTTTAAGGGTCCTGAACTTCTTGTTGACTTGCAAGACTATGACTATTCTTTGGATATGTGGAGCCTTGGGTGCATGTTTGCTGGAATGGTAAGAATCCTGTGATGGTTTATGTTATATTTTTCATTATTCTGGCATATAAAATATGCTTTACCAACTCTGCGATGCATGATTGTAAATTTGATCTTTTGACTTGTGTCTTACCTCATGGCTATTCTGCACTGTAATGTATGCAGATATTTCGTAAGGAACCTTTCTTTTATGGGCATGATAATCAAGATCAGCTTGTCAAAATTGCCAAGGTAATCCTGAAAATTTGGAGTTATGGGTAGTTTTTACTGTATTGACTCATCAAAATAAAACCAAAAATGACACTGGGAAATTGAAACAGTGATAGTTGGGCAATTTTGATTTTTATTGACACTTAATAAAAGGTCTTCTGATTTTTATATGATATTTTGTTCTGGATCCTTTTGATTTAGGTTCTTGGAACGGATGAGTTGAATGCATATCTGCACAAGTATGGATTAGAGCTTGATCCTCAACTCGAAGCTATGGTTGGGAGGTATGCATTATTTTTAAAGAAACAGTTATGTTTTTTCCCTATAATTTGACAATTCTCTCATTTTGGTTTTTGTCTCTGATTTTTTTTTGTAACTTATGTGAAATACTGAAATATTTTTTCCCTATGTAATCCTTCTAGTCTCCCGGCATTAAAGGTACTGTGCTTGCTGACATAGTGCTAACGCAGCACGACACTAATGTTATAGTGGCTCATTTTGGCTCGTTGGACAGTTCAACTGGTTTTAATATCCAGACCTGATGATGGTCAGACCAGTTGAAATGCTCAGTGACCCCAACCGGTGCTGTTTTCATATCTGTGCAGTGGGGAATGGTGGGAATTAATTGGCTGAGGACATACATGAACCTTGTAATATATAACCATTGTTTCCATCTTGTTTTAGTGTGTACTTACATAATTACATTATAAAAACTAAGGATGCCATTATATTTTTGAAACCATTAACTCTTCTTGCAGGCACAGCAGAAAGCCGTGGTCAAAATTTATCAATTCTGATAATCAGCATTTAGTATCACCTGAGGTAATGCCTTCTCCAGGATTTGAAGCGCTAGATTACTAATAGATCCTTTGTAGGTCTACTGATGTTGATTTTGATGCACACTTTCAGGCCATAGATTTTCTTGACAAGTTGCTTCGGTATGATCATCAGGATAGGCTTACAGCCAGAGAGGCAATGGTAGGCTGGATCCTCCACTGACCCTTTAATTCTGGGAAAATTAGTCTCCGCCTATGGTTTACCTTAAGAATTGACTTTGCATTACATGTTTTGTTTTCTTTTCACATGCACTTCAGAGCGGGTTATTTCTAGCAGACACGATTTACCTTAAAATTAACAAACATATATGTTATTCTCTAAAAATTTGTATGTTAAATTCACTTGTCTGCTTCGACTGCTTTTTTGCCCTGTTCTGGCTTTGGGCATTTTCAAGAGAAAGTAAAGATAAAAAGGGAAAAAAACGAGGTTAGAAAGTATTTCACTTTTTATCCCCCAATTATTAGGGAACTTTTCCCTTTGGTCTTCAATAATTATCTTTTTTTTCTTCACTTTTGGTCGATTATTGTTATTCTTGTCACTTCCGGTCATTCTAAATATGTGTGCCCGCCCAATGGGAAATTAGTAGGATAACTGGCAGTAAGGGACCAAAAGTGGCAAGAAGATTGTAGTCATGGACCCAATAGTGAAAAACAAAATTGAATGAAACGTGAAAACGACCTATTCCATGGGGATCAAAAGTTGAATTTTCCTTTAGATTGTTTTCTCATACTAGTATTTTTCCCTAAAGCCAAAGTAATCTCCTTGTTCCCATTGGATTAAAGCGTTAATGTTCATTCCACTCGGTTTAACTTTTGCCATAAACATTAACATCATTCCCTTTGCTCCATTAGGCCCACCCGTATTTCTTGCAAGTGAGAGCAGCTGAGAATAGCAGGATGAGAGTGCAGTAATGTCAGTCTTTGTGATGCTTGGATGAAAAGGATCTTGTAGTCAAAAGATAAATCTGCAGTCCGCTGTGATTTTAAAGTTTAATGTAACCATTGAAGATGTATATCTTTTTTACATTATGTAGGAAGAATGTGTTCACTCCATAAATTTGACTTGTGGATCATCTAGTTATTTTTTACTTGCAATTGCTGTGTACGTACTCAGTGTATGCGTTGATGTGAAAATCTGGAATGAGCTTGAACAAAAACGAAAACAGGTGGATAAAGAACAGTCTGGCTGCATGGGTGCATGTTGTTCCAATTTCGGTTTCTCCAAGTAAGACCATAACTAAATGATTCGTTTTTATTTATAGAATATGCATGGACCCGGGCCGGGCCTAGGCTTGGTCGGGCTTTTGAGGTTTGGGGGAAGGCCCGGAACCGGCCCGGGTTGCCACCGGCTACGGGCCGGGCCGGGCCTCGGGCTTCTTAGTTTATTTATTTATTTATTTATTTGCTTTTCCACTTGACCCCCGACCCCCCCCCCCCCCCCCCCCACCCCCCAAAATACCCCAAAACACCCAGCCCCAAGTCCCCAACCCAGGATATACAAAAAAAATTTTGAAAAAAAGGCCCCGAACCGGGCCGGTTCGTCTTTTGGGTGACCTGAGCCTGCACCAAAAAACCCCGGGGCCGGGCCACCGGTTCGGGCCGGTTCCAAACAGTGCCAGGCTGGGTCCGGTTCCGGGCCAACTCGCTACATGGAAATAGCCAAATGGCCTATCAAAAATTCTCTAAATAGCCCAATATCCAAACTAAATTTACTTGAAATAAAATAATAGCAAATATTAAGTAAGAAAAATTAATATTTAAAAGATGGTTTCGGAGGGTGAGCAATTAGAATATGAGTGAATATTAATTTCTCTTGCTTACTTTGTTCCATTAGATGTAGAAATAGGAGAAGTTAAAAACAATTGGGTAAAGTGTATATATCACTTGTGAATGTAGAAAATGTACATTGCACTTCCTTTGAGGCGGCATTATTATAGTTACTATATGTAACCGTCAGCTTTTATCCTTGTAAATTAGTTAGTTAAGCTATTTGTTTTATTTATACAAATACATAACATATAATTTAAATGTACTTATTTAAAGTTGTATATGCACCCAAATATTCCAAAACAATTTATGTCCCTATCATTCTTAACGCAGTTCAAAAGAAGGCAGACAAAAACCTCAACCAGATGAAGCTAGTCGGCATACCATGACAATTCCCCACATCGAAGGAGACAAAACACACTCGAGCGTTAGTGCTCGAGAAAGAACCGCCATAGTGCGGAGCAAACACAACAATAAAAAGAATCTCCAATGAAGTTAGGCCTACTGATGAAATGCAAGACATAAAAAGAATATTTATGTCTTACAACAAATAGATCTCACAATATAAAGAAACCAAAATACGAAAGATATTGCCTGCAATGCAACAATTTTATATTGTTTTAATTCGTGCATAAATGCATGTGAATTAGAATCTTACAAGGGTTGCAAACTAGTCTTGGACTAGGGCCGGGTCGGGCCCGGGCGGGCTGCCGGTTCTGAATAGGTGGGTTCGGGACTGGCCGGGCCTCGGGTCAATTTTTTTTTTCTCTTTTCCTAATTAACCCCCCCTCCCCCTCCCCCCCCCCCAAACCCCCCCAAATGGCCCAAAATACCCAACCCAACCCGAAAAGTTAAAAAAAAATGAAGAAAAAAAAAATTAAAAATCCCAGAACCGGGCCCAAACCTCCCGGTCCGGTTCGGCTTTAGGGTGACCCGAGTCCGCACCGGGAACCCCCCGGGCCAGGCCTACCCAGACCGGTCACTGGCCGGGCCACCGGGCCAGGCCGGTTCAGCACAGTACCGGTCCCGGGCCGGTTCCGGGTCGGACTACCCGGCCCAAGTCTAGGACTATTGCAAACTAATTGTCAATGCTGTTATACTCAAGTAAACTAATTGCCGATGCTTTCATAATCAAATAAACTGACAGTCACATTTTTCCGGGATGAATACTCTTGCTTGAATAGAAATTCTTGCATAGAATAGTGAAAGACTTCTTGCAAGTGAGTCTACAATATACTCCCTCCGTCCCCGAAAGAAGTTTCCACTTTCCTTATTTGGATGTCCCTAATTTAAGTTCCCATTTCCTTAAATGGAAAGTTATCTACATCCAAACAGTGCCAAACATTGTCGAAACAGTGTCAAAACAGTAAAATTTACCCCTGGTAAGTTTACTTGCATATATAAAAGTGTGTGAAAGTCAAATGAGGAACTTCTTTCGGGGACGGAAGGAGTATAAAAAATAAGTAGTATGATAAACCACTTGATTAAAAAAATGTGTAGCCAATAAAATTTAGAAACCAACATTGAGTTTATAGAAATATTACATTGAAGAAAAGATTAATAATGACACCCCATAAGAAGATTTAAGTAATTTGAAGAGGTAAATATTCCAAATAAAAATATTTACAATTTTGAACTTTCACGAAATCATGTTACAACAATAATATAATGGAATAAAAAAGATCTTGATGTTAATCACTCCCTCCGTCCTACAAAATAGTTTTCGGTTTCCTTTTTGGGCTGTCCACAAAAATAGTTCTCATTTCTCTTTTCGGAAAGTTTTGTGGGGCTCACATTCATTTACCTTTTTCTTACTCAAACACAACCATACATTTCCACTTTATTCCCACTTTCTTAAACTCCGATCCAAGTCAATGCGTGAACTATTTGATGGGACGGAGGGAGTATGTATTTGCATGTGCCACTATCACAAATACTTCCTCTGTGCCTTAAAACTTTGCCAACTTTCCTTTTTTAGTTGTCCCACTAACTTTGTCATTTTCTCTTTTAGGTAAAGAATTTGTGGTTCCAGTTAATTTTCTCTCCTCTGCACAAACCTCTATCACACAATTTTACTTTATTAATCTCCGTGGCGGTCAAACTTGGCAAAGTTTTAAGGGACATAGGAAGTATAATAGATGAAAACAATGATAACGTGTTATTCATCAATGTCGTTGTAAAAGGGGCGTATCTAGCGTGGGGGCAGGGGGAAGATGCCCCCACTCAACCCCACCTTACCCCATTATATATATGTGTGTGTGTGTATATATATATATATATATACATATATATATATATATGTGTATATATATATATATATATATGTATATATATATATATGTGTATATATATATATGTATATATATATATAGGTATATATATATACATACATACATATATATATATATACATATATATATATATACATATATATATATATATATGTATATAGAGGGCTGTTCTCATCAGGCCGGCCTGACGGGCTGCCCCGTCCGGCCGAGCCCGTTTGGGCACCTTCCCGGTGGAATTTTTTGATGAAATTTTTTGAGCATGTTCCTCATCAAGTCTAGTTTGTCCATACCAAATTTCAGCTCAAAATTCGATCGGGAAGGTCGTCAAATGATTTTTGCAAGTTAACTGGTCCGGAATATGTATTTTCCGGACCAGTTAACGTGCAAAAATCATTTGAAGACCTTCCCGATCGAATTTTGAGCTGAAATTTGGTATGGACAAACTAGACTTGATGAGGAACATGCTCAAAAAATTTCATCAAAAAATTCCACCGGGAAGGTGCCCAAACGGGCTCGGCCGGACGGGGCAGCCCGTCAGGCCGGCCTGACATGAAGTTTCCTCTATGTATATATATATATACAGAGAGAGAGAGAGAGAGAGAGAGAGAGAGAGAGAGAGAGAGAGAGAGAGAGAGAGAGAGAGAGAGAGAGAGAGAACTCTTCTTGTCAGGCCGGCCTGACCGGGAGAGCCGTCCGGCCGAGCCTGTTTGGGTACCTTCCCGGTGAAATTTTTTGATGAAATTTTTTTAGCGTGTTCCTCATCAAGTCTAGTTTGTCCAAATTCGAGATCAAAATTCGATCGGGAACGCATTCAAATCATTTTTTGAAATTGACTGCATTTTTATATGTATATTTTGACGCAGTCAACTTCAAAAAATGATTTAAATGCCTTCCCGGTCGAATTTTGATCTAAAATTTGGTATGGACAAACTAGACTTGATGAGGAACACGCTAAACAAATTTCATCAAAAAATTCCACCGAGAAGGTACCCAAACGGGCTCGGCCGGACAGCTCTCCCAATCAGGCTGGCCTGACAAGAAGAGTTCTCTATATATATACTATCGTATATATAAAATTTTATTTGTGTACATATATCATTGTCTTATGTTTACTATAATTAAGCTTAGAGTCCTAAAAAGACAAATTTGCGACAGTAGCCAACTGGTTGTTGCGCTACATGCTTAATGCTTTTCCCTTGCGTCAAAGGTTTGAATCCCAGCTTACAGACCTCTGATTTATTTTTGTGCGCTTTTACAATTGTTTATATTTGTTTAAATCTAAAATTCCAATTAATAATTTTAATGTAGCTAATAAATGATACCAGGGTACTACATGTGTAATTTTAAAACATCTTTTTACACTTAATATTAAAACTTGTTTATAACTCAGCAATCCACTTGTTTAATTGTATCTTAAATCACTTACAATTACATATTTTATCCATTTCTTATATATATTTTGTTTTGTACTCAATAAACTATAGAATGTCTAAACCACTACAAAAAAACATCGAAATAGGAACGGACTTGGCACGGAGCTTTGGCACGGATTTGCCACTTGTTTAATTGTAACTTAAATCACTTACAATTACATATTTTATCCTTTTCTTATATATATTTTGTTTTGTACTCAATAAACTATAGAATATCTAAACCACTACAAAAAAACATCGAAATAGGAACGGACTTGGCACAGAGCTTTTGCACGGATCCAAGTTAGTTTTAAATAATTTATTTTAATGTATTTTCAATTACATCATTTCACACTTAGTATTAAACACACTTGCTTATTTGTAACTTAAATTAGTTATTATAAACTTATGATTAAACATTTCATCTGTTTCTTATAAAAAATTATTTTATTTTTAATAAATTGTGGATTTTTTAATTAACATTTCTTTACTAAAAATTGTGGGTGATAACGTCAGTCTAAATTTGCCCCCATTGACAAAACTTTCTGGATACGCCACTCTAGTCTACAAGTACTACTTGTTGATATGATAACATAAAACAGAACGAAACAATGCACGTAGAGTTAACGTCGCCAGAAAAACATGATGTTGTTGGACTAATAGATCAAATGTCAAAAGGCATAAAATTTATTGATTTGAAATAAGTTTTTGTGCACAAACACAACAAGAGAAATGAAACTTAAGGCTTCAAATGCGCCTAATAAATATAGTGATATATTTATATGGTTCACACGATAGGAATAAATATATGATTATTTCTGAATGATTTAAATTATCACAACTTTATGGCTCGAAACCTCAAGACCTATTTCCCATAGATTTGGAAAAACCATGATAGCTACGTCGGAATACCACTAGCGATTTTTAGAGAGAAGACAGAGCTAATCAAATAGAGAGAGAAGTGTGTATGACATTAATGAAGATGGGACTATTACATCTACTAGTAATACTCCCTCTGTCCCCCTAAGTTTGCCCCGTTTTACTTTTTTCGTCTGTCCCATTAAGTTTGTCCCATAATATTTGAGTGGCTAGAATTCATTCTTACTTTATTCACACTTTTTCAATTCAATATCAACCACACAATTCTACTTTTTCTTAAAAATCACACCACACTCCTTTGTCCCAAACTTAGGGGGACGGAGGTAGTATATGTTAAGTGCACTAAATGTACGTACACGTGTAAGCTGATATATGGCGGGGAGATTTAAGGTAAGGCAAAATCGGGCACTTGGCGGTGCTTTAAAACCGTCTATTGAGTGCTGGAGAATGACACACTTTGTCAACTCGCAGGGCCGGCTCTAGTGGTTTGGAGGCCCGAGGCGAAAAACGTTTAGTACCACCTCCGTATGATAATATGTGACCGAGTATGTTTTTTCCATAATTTAAAGTTACGAGTTTTTAGGTACTGTAGTTGACTAGTTGTATTGTTTTCTTTTATTAAAAAGGCTTTTGGGATGACTTTTTTCCAAAAATAGAAGTTTGACACTTATTTTAATATTAATACAATCCAAAAAATAAAGTGTGCCACTTATTTTGACACTTATCATATTAATGTGATTTATATAACACATACTCATAAAAATAAGATAAAATAGTAATTCAACATCCGCATTGTCATTGCCACCAATTTTGAGGAAGAAAAATTTGTCTATATAATCGATCAATAGAGTCGGTAAGCAATTTAATAACCACATCTCTTTTCAACTTATTGTTTCTCTTTACATATTAATGAGAAATTTTCTTTACCGGTTCACCCGTCATGATAATTCCTACATATTTAGCATATTTATAGATAATAATTAAAAAAGAAAAAGAAAAAGATAATAATTAATAGAAAAACCATTAACAAAAAATAAAAAAATAACAACTCCAATTGCAATTATAAAATATTACTCCGTAGTGGCTAACTAACTAAACGCCCAATTGCAATTATTTTTTAAGTTATTAACCAAAAACTTTCAAAAAATGTTATCAGTTCAATAAAAAAGGAGCATATAATGATAAAAGATAATACTTCATATGTGGCTAGTGGACAGTAAGCCTCAAACGCAGACCGCACTATCAATTCATTAAATAAGGTGAAAAAGTTTAGATTTGACCAAAGAGTTATTCGTCAAACTTCAGAACCAATTTCGAACAACTAAATTTCAAACTTACTCCATAATAGCTTAACTAATTTTTGTTTTTGAGGCCCCAATAAAAAGTGAGGCCCTAGGCAAGTGCCTAGGTCAGGGGCGGAGCTAGGGGGTGGCCACCCCTGGCCCTGGCCCAGCCTAAATTTTAAAAATCTCTATATTTTTAGTGTAAAAAATTCCGTTTGAAATTTTTTCCAAAAATATTCTTTGTACCGGCCCAGTCTGGCCCAGTGTCCTGGCTCCGCCCCTGGCCTAGGTGAAATGGCCTCATGGCCGGCTCTGTCAACTCGTTAGCCACCGTCTTATTATGAGAGAAATATGGCATTTCACTAGATCTTTTTTTGGTTACTCATCTAACCGATGATGCATATAGTATCTGCTTGGTAGAGGTTTTTTGTTAGTTGTTGGCGCATGCAGATATTTTATTTATATATTTTAAAAAGTGATTTTGTAAAGCACAAGCTATTTCAAACACTCGTCTAGGCTTCTAAAGTGTAACGGTAGATATAAGCGAAAATATCACAAAATAAGCTTAAACGCAAAACAAATATCACTTTTGTTACTTTCCGGTTTTTCTTTCAAAAATAGACTACTCAATTTTTTTCTATCACAAATAGACCGAGTCCGTATCCTAGATTCCTAGTTCATTGGTTGATGAGCTGTGTGTGTCTCAAAACGCACTCCCTGGTTCAATTATTTAGATTATAAACTAGGGAAAAGGGGCAAAAACCCTCTCAAGTTGTCACCAAAGGATATTTACATCCTTGAATTTTTTTTTGTGGGCAAATATCTTTGAAATCCCTTAGAGGAGGGCAAATGCCCCTTTTTTCACGGTGAACCTTTAACAGCACTACCGGGTACCAACGTTTTTCGTTTTTTGACAACACCAAGTACCAACGTTTTTTTTTTTTTTGCAAATAAGGATGTTTTTACTTGGACTGTAATTTGCCCCAGACCAGACCAGACCAGACCAGTCCAGACCAGACCAGTTCAGACCAGACCAGACCAGACCAGACTTGGATAGTTATAAAAATACAAAGAAACCAGACCTTACCAGACCAGACCAGACCAGTTCAGACCAGACCAGACCAGATCAGACCAGACCAGACCAGACCAGCAAATTACAGTCCAAGTAAAAACATCCTAAGTACCAACGGTTAAAGAACTTAAAGGTGCTCCTTCGAATTAATTTTATTTATTAATTAATTATGTAAATTAATTGAAATATTTTAGATATAAGTAAAACGATTAGAAAAGAATTATTTCATTAACGATTAGAGCACTTTATATTTTGACATAAATAGTACTCCATCTGTCCCAAATTGATTTGCGAAGTCAACATTTTTTGGTTAACCAATGTTAAAGTTAAATCCTCCTTATTGATGATTAATCAAAATTTCATAATAAAAATTTATATATTCAAAAACTACATTAAAATATTCTAAAAAATGCATAATTCTAATTAGAATATAATTAAAAATTAACATCCAAATTAAGTGAATAAATTGAAACCGTTGAGCAAAAAAGTCAATTTTGTAAATCAATTTGGGTCGGACATAGTAGGAGAGAGGAGTGATCATGTCCAGCAGCCCCCATTCCGAACAGTGTCCGAACATGGCCATTTGGGGCACTTCCCGGTGGAATTTTTTGATAATTTTTTTTGAACATGTTCTTCATCAACTTTAGTTTATCTTGAATTCCATCGGGTTCTTCATCAAATAACATGTTCCATCAAGAACATGCTCATCAAGAATATGCTCAAAAAAATTTATCAAAAAATTCCACCGGGAAGTGCCCCAAATGGCCATGTTCGGACACTGTTCGGACTGGGGGCTGCTGGATGGACAGGATCATCCTCTAGTAGGAGATATGAATACACTATTTTTGTGTTGTCACATAATATAAACTTTATGTTTACCACATAAAACCCTAGTTAGCTTTTTTTCGTTTTAAACGCGTTTTAAACACGTACTGTTTTTTTTTTTGAACAAAAAAACGCATTTAAAACAAAAAATAATGTCGGTCCGTTTAAAAAGGAAAAAAACTCCTACTTCCCGTATAAAACGTATTTTTTCCGTATTTTACAAAAAAAAATAGAAACATGAACTGATCAATTGAATAAGTGCATAAAATGCATAGGAGATCAACAATAGCTTAAAAGCGAAAAGAAAAATATCCTCCTCGTGACCGCGTGTTTTTATTGTTACCAAGCAATTATTAAATACTAAAATTAATTGCATGACGGCTAAAGCTAGCTTTCTAAAATTAAATACCAAAACTTCAAATACTACTAGATTTATGATGTTTTCCCAATCAAGCATATCAAATTAAGGTTTTTCTAAACCTGACATATTTTTAGTATATATACTTTTACCGTTTTACACATAAACAATAATGTGTTTAACTTGAGTATTATCATATAATAAGCGTAGCAGTCGTACAATGTACTTTTCTCATATGCCTCCATCATCTTGATAAAATAATGAGTTTATCTTGAGTATTATTTGATGATCATATAAAGATAATGATTTTAGCTTAGTGCCTTAGTCTCATCTACAGTCATGATGCCTCATTTTTTGACTTTATTTTGCAAAATTATGCCTTGGACTTAATTACTATTTTTATTTTTGTCATCGACCTATGCAATTACGAATTATTCTTTTATGTGGTGATGAGATTTGTTACTTGAATATGTGTATAATTTTATTTCTTTTTACTATATATATCTTATTTTGTGAAGTATATACTTTAAATGTTCAAAATAATACCCCGTATTTTTTGTCCGAATTTTTGTAACATATATCGTATTATACACGTATACGTATTCACACGTTTTTTAAAAGTCAACGTATTTTTCAACGAATTTTTGACCGTTTTATTCATTTGTGTTACCGAGTAAAACGCGTACGTATTAAACCTCGTTTAATTCCCGCACCGTATTTAACTAACTATGCATAAAACCCATTTGGTAGTGCATGGTTTGACTTATCAGTCAATTTTTTTGTCAAATTATTTAAACCGGCCATTTTAATTAAATTTTTAATAATAAAAATAAGTGAGGTTGAAGTTACTTTTTCTGATTAAATTGATTCGGGTTGTTTAGAGCCAGCTATTTTAGCTTTTCATGTGTCTTTTTCTCGAGATTACTACATCTGTCCTTTTATAATTGAGGGAGTAGTGTGGTAAATAATTAAGAAAATTGAAATTATGTGATTATATTTATAAAATATGAATAAATAAAAAACGAATTGTATAGTCCAAATATTACCAAATATGATATGCGAGAAAGTGAATGAGACAGACGGAATATGTAAAATGATGCACAGTTAGGGGACACAACCAATAGTAATAAAAATACTTCCTTCATTTTTTTAGTTGCAACGGTCAAATTTGTACATTTGGCAACTCACATTTTTTACCATAACATGTCTTGTTCTCTATATGTAAAAAAATAAAAAATAAAAAATTGAAACCGGGGGTTAAATCAACTAATTTAACATTTTTTATCAACTAAAAAATCAGAATTTGAAACCGGCGTTAATTCTCTATTTGCACATTTTTGATCGTCTTATTTATATTCTATGCTCCTATAGATCAACTAATTTATTAAAATAAATACTTAGTAGCGTTTATGGTTAAAAAAGAAATGAAGTTAATTCTTAGGAGCAATTTAACATTTCTAGTGCCGTTAAAGGGGTTCACCGCGAGTGAGGGGGCAATTGCCCTCCTTTGAGGGATTTTAAACATATTTGCCCACAAAAAAAGTTTAAGGGTACGGATACCCTTCGGTGGCAACTTGAAAGGGTTTTTTTTGCCCCTTTTCCCTATAAACTACTATTCCGTACTTAATACTACCTGGTCTAAGAATTACTACCTCCGTCCTATTTATATTGTCCCGGAAGAGGGTGACACGGTTATTAAGAAAAGTAGGTTTGTGTGGTTGATATTAATTGATAAAGTAAGAATAAAGTAAGAATGATTTAGAGCCACACAAACTTTGCAAAATATGGTATGGGACAATTTAAGTGGGACTTCCCGAAAAGGTAAAACGGGACAATATAAATGGGACGGAGGGAGTATTAGTTCTTTGTTTTCAAAATACAATAAAAATATACTAGTAAATTAAATATTTATTAAAACATGAAAAGGGTGTAAATAATTGGAAAGATAATTAAAGTCTTAAAAATAATAAGAAAGTAAAGAAAAAAATAAATTTCAAATTTTTTTAATACAAATGCCAATTGAACCAATAAGTTAAATTTAAAATAAAGCAAATATCAAAATGTAAAATAAGTTTAAAATATTCTGAGAGTATAAAAATATATGAAAAGTAATTAGATATTTTTATGAAAGAGTAATTTTTTTGAAATCGGTCTATACACAGGGTAATCAATCATTCACATTCAAATAAACACATAAGTTTTAAAACTTTCGAAAAATTCATATTAACTTTTTAAAATAAGAAACATTGATGAAAGTTCTACTACCAAGCTTGTGAAATTTTAAAAATCTGAAAACCTAAAAATTATACTCCCTCCGTCCCGTTGGAATGTTCCCGATTTGACATACACACATAGTAAGGATCTGAAATAAACTTACCAGGGGGTAAATTTTACTGTTTGGACACTGTTTGGACACTGTTTTGCACTGTTTGACACTGTTTTGATGTAGGATAACTTTCCATTTAGGGAAATGGGAATTTCTTTTGGGACATCCAAAAAAGGAAAGCGGGAACATTCCAACGGGACGGAGGGAGTATAAAAAAATGTAAAATAAGATAACATGTTCTGAAACTATTAAAAATATGAAAAGCACTTAAAGTTTTTTATAAAAAAAGTAGTTTTTTTTAACAAGAGCAGTTTTTTAAAAGCCGAAATATATATAAAAACCTAAAATCTAAGAAAAATATAAAAAAAGTCATATAAAATCAGATAAACTGAAAACCGAAAATAAATTCTCAAAACACAGTAAATAAAAGATGTAAAAATAAGAACTCAGAAATTAAAAAGTGAAAAATGAAAATAAAATGTAAAAAAATTATAACTGAAGTTTGAAAAATGTAAAAGGTGTGATTTTTTTAACTCAATACTTTTAAAATGGTTACAAAATCTAATAATTGTCATTACCATTTTCATGTTAGTTTTTTATTCTTATTGTTTCTTTGTGATTATTTTTGTTTATAACTTTGAATTTTTTGTTTTTTATTGTTTCTTCATGTTTCTTGTTATAGTTGGTATTTATAAATCCAAATTTATTAATTTAGGTGATTGTATATAAATTAAATCTATATATTACTTTTATTGCAAAGAAGCATTAGAGGTGAGTAGAAATCTAAATAATAAATATTAAAATCTACTATAAATAACACTAAGCAACATGTTGCAACAAAACGTAACACATTGCAACAAAAAGCAACATGTTGCAACAAAAAACAACACATATCATACAACAAATTGAAACAAAAAAACAACATAGAAATGTATCACAATAAATATATAATTTCATCTATTGCTTCAACTCAATACATTTGTAATATTATTTGAATTTGCAAATGTAGTTAAGTACCTAATGGATTCAGTAGGTATGCAAAAGAGAAATTATAAAGAACGGGAGAGTACAACATTTATGTAGACAACACACATACACAATGATCTCTCAAAAACTTTAAAACTATGATAATAGGACAATTTTGTTGAGTGTTTTTCATGCTCACCATTGAACTGCTGCTACTTTTTTAGGTATTCCAAACTTAGCCTCCATAGAGTAGCAGTCTTTCCCCAAACTAATGTCTTGGTCATATGCTGTCAGTGCAGAATAACATAGTGAGCGAGCATTTGCAAGAGAACGTAATCCTTATCAACCGCAGACACAAGACTTTCTTCCAATTCAATGCAATTCTTACAGATTGAAAGTCCAGGGTGTGGTAGAGTCATAAAACGCGTGTACATTACTCTTGTTGAGTGAAGACCAACCTTCTTTAGAACATAATGTACAATGGTAGAAGAAAGAAAAATTTTATCATCACTTCCATCTTGTTCAGTCAATAATGCTACTGAAGTATCCACATATTAGTTAAAAAACTTCTTATGCATTGAGAAAAACTTGAGTGCCATAAGATGATAAAGATGCCTTATCCTAAGAGGACCCATTTCCAATACACATCATCTCATGGTTATATACTCCGTATGTTTTCTATTCCAAAGAAGTAGCAATAATAAATATAAACCTAATTAAATAGACAATAAAAATGAATAACAAAAATAACAATAAACAATATGATGCAAGAAAATGCAACACAATACAACAAAAAATAATAAGATGCAACAAAAAGAAACATGATTAATGTAACAACAAGCAACACGATGCAACAAAAAACAACAAATTTAAAACAACAAAAAAAAACAACAAGAAAACAAGATAAAAGAAAATAAAAACAACACATAATAATATCCAATAAGTACATATTTCAAAAATAGAGCATAACATAGAGAGATACATCTTTTATAAGAAACTGAAAAGATGAAAGCTTGATCTTGCCAACTTACCAAGTGATACATGTAATTTGTCACTTCCTGTTTGACCAAGTACTCAATATCCCTCACTGAAACCATCCCCTATGTTTTCCATAAAGATAACCAATCATGACCAAGTGAGTGGTAGTAAACAATACATTGAGAATATATGAAAATACAAAATGGTTACATTCTCAATCCAAAAGGATCCTTTGAAATTCCAAAATGTTGCTCACATTAAATTTTCACTCTCATCCCCCCACTTTTGACCCATCATCGAGATTCCAGGGTGTCATTTTGAGACACTTGAATTTACTGATTTGAATGAATTTGCTTGAGAGAAACTACTCTCAGCTGATCTTTATTTATAAGGTTCAGAATTACAACTTACAAGGAAAGAATCAAATGTACATCTATCAATTACTAACTGCTGATTTGATACAATCTGTACAGTAAATGCTAAAATCAGGAAGGATATTATTTATAATCATATCAAATCTCAACACTCCCCCTCAAGCTGGTGCATAGATATCATATGCATCAAGCTTGTCACAAATATATCTTATCCTCGAACCGCGGAGTGACTTAGTGAAAAAGTCAGCTAACTGATCATTTGAATTGACAAACGATGTGAAGATTTCTCCAGAAATGACCTTTTCACGGATAAAATGACAATCGATTTCTATATGTTTTGTTCGTTCGTGAAAGACAGGGTTAGAAGCGATGTATAAAGCTGCCTGGTTATCACAGATCAGTTTCATAGGCTTCAGTTTGCAAAACTTTAACTCAGATAATAATTGTTTCAACCATATAAGTTTGCAAGTGGTGAGAGCCATGGCTCGATACTCTGCTTCGGCACTTGATCTAGCAACGACACTCTGTTTCTTCCTCTTCCAAGATATTATGTTTCCACCAATGAGAACACAGTATCCTGAAGTTGATCTCCTATTGTTTGGACAGCCAGCCCAATCCGCATCTGAATACGCAGTAATATTGTCATAACCTTGGTTTGCATAAACTAGTCCTCTTCCAGGTGAACCTTTGATGTATCTTAGGATTCGAACGACTACATGCATCCCAATGACTATCACATGGCGTGTTGAGGAACTGACTAACCACGCTCATGGCAAAGGAGATGTCCGGTCTGGTCATAGTGAGATAATTTAACTTTCCCACAAGTCGTCGATATCTTTCAGGATTGGAGATAGGCTCTCCCTGATCTGGCAGAAGTCGAACATTTGGATCAATTGGAGTATCAATCGGCTTACAATCTGTCATCCCGGTTTCCTTCAGAATATCAAGGACATATTTTCTTTGGGATATGGCAATGCCAGTTTTGGATTGAGCTACCTCAATTCCAAGAAAGTAACGAAGTCGTCCCAAGTCTTTTGTTTGAAATTGTTGGGACAAGTATAGTTTAAGATTCTGTATGCCATCATGATCATCCCCTGTTATTACAATATCATCAACATAAACAACAAGGTAAGTAGACTGATTAGATAAAGATCTTTTATAAAACACAGTGTGGTCAGCTTTGCTTTGAATCATCCCAAACTGTTTGAGAGCTATGCTGAATCTGCCAAACCACGCTCGTGGGGGCTGTTTAAGACCATATAAGGCCTTATGCAACCGACACACATATCTACACTCCCCCTGAGCAACAAACCCAAGTGGTTGCTCCATGTAAACTTCTTCTTTTAAATTACCGTGAAGAAATGCATTTTTTATGTCCAACTGATGTAAGGGCCAGTTACGCGTAGCTGCCATGGATAGAACAAACGTACAGAAGCCATCTTTGCAACAGGAGAAAAAGTGTCACCATAATCCAAGCCAAACACTTGAGAAAACCCTTTAGCAACCAAACGTGCTTTCAGCCGGTCAACTTGTCCATTAGGACCAACTTTGATTGTAAATACCCATCGACAACCAACAGTAGATTTACCATGGGGCAGGGGAACAAGAGACCAAGTACGATTTATTTTGAGGGCAGCCATCTCATCAAGCATAGCTTGGCGCCATCCTTGGTGGGCAAGAGCTTCCTGGACAGTTTTAGGAATGGAAACAGAAGAGATGAAAGACACAAAAGCGTAATGGGAAGGCGATATACGATGATACCTTAGACAATTGTAAATAGGATGCGGGTTCCGAGTGGAACGTATACCTTTTCCGGTTGCAATTGGAAGATTAGGTTGAGTCGGTGCCTCAGGTTGGTCCGGGGTAGGTAAAGGGGCTGGAGCTGGAGGTGAATCAGCAGGGTCAGTATTACGGGCATCCTCATTAGGTGCAGAACGTGATCAACGCTGATAAGTAATGACTGGTTTGGCAGAAGACAATGGAGGATTGAGAGGTGACAATGGAGTAAGATGAGGAATGGGTAAGACCTGAGAGACAGATTCGACTTCCATTGGTGAAGTGAAATACGGTTGGTCTTCAAAGAAACTGACATCTGCAGAAGTATAGAAACGATGAGTAGAAGGTGAATAACAACGGTACCCTTTTTGGACTCTAGAGTAGCCAAGGCATATATGCACTTGATTGCTCGTGGAGATAATTTGTCAAGACCAGGGGAAAGATCCTGCACGAAGCAAGTACAACCAAAGACTTTGGGAGGAACAAGGAAAATGGGGTCTTTTGGGAACAAGATAGAGTGCGGTACTTTGTTATCCAATGTAGAAGATGGCATTCGATTGATTAAATGAGCAGTTGTGAGTACAGCATCTCCCCAGAATTTTAGTGGGGCATTGGCATGAACCAGTAGTGTGCGTGCTGTTTCAATGATATGGCGATGCTTTCTTTCAGCAATCCCATTTTGCTGAGGCGTGTGGGCCTGTGGGGACATGTGGATTGATGAATTATCCCTTGAGTAGCCATATATTCATTGAAATTTGTTGAGAAATATTCCTTGGCATTATCACTACGTAGAACACGAATGGTATGATCAAACTGATTTTTTATTTCATTGCAGAAACTTTTGAAAATACAAAATAACTCTGAACATTCTTTCATTAAATAAAGCCATGTACATCTTGAAAAATCATCAACAAAGATAACGAAGTACCGAAATCCTAAAACAGAACTGACACGACTTGGACCCCAAACATCTGAGTGAACAAGATAAAAGGGAGATTCTGCACGACTATGACTTTTTGGGAAAGTGGTTCGAACATGTTTACCAATTTGACATGACTCACAGGCTAAGGACTGCAAATTAGAGACTTGAGGTACCATTCTCCTCAATTTATTGAGACTAGGATGACCTAAACGTTGGTGAAGCAAAGAGGGAGACTCCATAGCAGTGCAAGCAACTGAAGAGGAAGGGGAAGTATGAAAGTAGTATAGACCCTGAGATTGAAATCCGGCTCCAATCATCTGTCCCGTACTCCGGTCCTGTATAGAAAAGGAGTTACCAATAAAGGTGACAACACAATTATGACGACGTGTAAGTTGACTGATAGAAACCAAGTTGAATGGACAACCAGGGATAAAAAGAACAGAATTAAGAGATAAAGAAGGATGAAGTGTGGCCTGTCCAACGACAATGGCTTTAACTTTTGAACCATCTGCAAGTGTGACATGGTGTGCTGATTTAGGTTGAGATAACTTTGAGAAAAGAGAAGGATTACTGGCAATGTGATCAGAGGCACCAGAATCTATGATCATGCAGGTCCTGATTGAGAAAGGTAAGTTGTAGAATTACCGGTAAAGTTTACTGCTGCAGGAGACATGACGTACACTGACTCGGGAACAATCTGGAATGATTAGGACTTCTATTCCTAGTGCCGGCAGACCAGTCTCGATGAAGGTTGGCTGTAGGGACGACTAGGGAAAGTGAGGATCAGGATCTGATACCAACTTGAATTTACTGATTTGAATGAATTTCTTGAGAGAAACTACTCTCAGCTGATCTTTATTTATAAGGTTCAGAATTACAACTTATAAGGAAAGAATCAAATGTACATCTATCAATTACTAACTACTTATTTGATACAATCTGTACAGTAAATGCTAAAATCAGGAAGGATATTATTTATAATCATATCAAATCTCAATAGAGACAATGAAAGATGAGAGCACAAGAAAAAACAGAGGAAAATGCAGACGATGAAGGGAGATGATATCATTACTCACCAAATGAACTCTCTTCGGGTACACATAACTGCATTCTATTAAGCTTTCTCTTCAAGCATACCATCTATAAAACTGTAATATCATAATGTTTAGAACAAGTATTACCTGTAATATATATAATTGAACGAGAAGTCTGTAAACTAATAGTGATAGAGCGTGGCCTTTACTACTCAACTCAGTTCCCGAATGTAAATGCTAATTAGTGGTAATCATATTGCATTTAAAATTGAGTGAAAGTGTATAATTAACACTTAAGATAACTTACATAAGGTGCTTTTTTTGGATACAATAAAAAAATTGTAACTAAGCACAATGAAAGAGAAAATGTGGATATCTGAAACACTAACCATCGTGTGATGGGGGACATGTAAAAGAAAATGTGTAACACAATCCAAATCTAAAATCAAGAAGAAATGTGAAACCCTAAAGAGATCTAAAACAATCCACATGCGAAGAATAAACAATTCATGCTAATTTTTACAAAAAAAAAAAAAAGACAAGTTAAATTATCAAATTAACTCGTTCATCGCCACATCCTAATGCTAATGTAGATGAAAACACACTGCTCTTAGTTTTTAGGGAAAATAGATTGGTTCACAAGAGGGGAAATACAGAACAGATTACTTCCATAAAACAATATGTTCAAACTTTTACTAAACTTGTAACTCAATCCACATGCCTAATATTGTTTTTCCCAACTAGATCAGGACAAATTTCAACATTTGAACTTCTAGTCATATTATTCCAGTCAATAACTTGCAATCAACCATAAATAAATCAAAGGCAACTCTAAAGGTCAAGTCAAAATATAAATTGATCGAGTAAAGTCGGTCTCTACCTAAAAAATCCAGTACTTAACATTATTAGCATGTTGATTCACATCTAAATCATTCCACATAATATGCAAATATAAAATTTTATATAAAATCAGCACTAAGAAATGAGCATAATAGACCTCTACAAAAAATTGATGAATGCTTATACGGACAATCCACTAGGGATGTAGTCTGGTGTCTCATCATTGAGCTTTGGCAACTTCCTGTTGTCATCATCGATAATTGGTGGTGTATCAACAAAATAACTTCCAATTTCAGCTCGAATCTCGATCATATGGCAGTTTCGACAATCTTCTTGAGCTGACAATCAAAGGAATCGGACTTGAGATGCTTGGACAAAGGAAGCGATTGAAATCATACCGTGCGATGAGCTTCTCACCGGCATTGAAACGATGTGTTGTGTAACACCGTCCCCATGTATATTTACTTTTGTGTAAGTATGTATGGAACCTTATGAAATGGTTAATGAATTTACGAGGTTGTAAATTTTTGTTAATTCTTTTGCGTGAATAGTAAATTGCACGTGGGGCCCACACGGGAGCGGGGACCACCCGATATTCCCGAGACCGCGTATTTTATTCATCTTGGTATAGATAATAGTTATATGGTGGTGGACATTCACCTTGGGCCATAAGGAAGGCATTGGGTTGACCGATTGGTCAAACAAGGCCCAATTACCGGTTTTGGGTAATTTATCGGATAACAGTCCGAAATGAATTTCGGAGACTTCCAAATTAGAGTTGGGGAAGTATACTCATTATAAAGGCCCGTAATGATTGAGAACATACTATATATTTTATTTGACCCGATAAAATAAAGTATAGTTAAAACAGTCCGAGAAATACAACTTTCGGGGCCGAATGTACAATTCGGGACACATTGGGGTGACTTCCCACATGAGTGGGGGCCACCCCACGTTTTTTTGTGCTGGGAACTTCACTTGGGGGGGCTGTGGAGCATGGGATGGATGTGGGAATAGATGGGTGAGACATGGTTGACAACCAAAGGGACCCTCCCACACCATCCTTGTTATTGAGACAAAAATGCAACCCCCACCCTCTTCCCTTTGATCATTTCGGCCAGCCCTCCCCCAATCAAGAGCAAAGAACTCTACATCCATCATCCTCCATAGCCAAGGAAGCTCAAGAAAGCAAGGAGCTCAAGGAAGAAGAAAAAGGTTGCAAAAGTAGAGAAAAACCTTGAGAATAAAGGTGAGTAGCTCTTTAACAATTTTTCTTCCATCCTTTGATTTCATATGACTTATATATCATATGAAATAGCCTTAAGGATGTTCCACATGTGTATAAGTGGGGAACAAGGGGTTGAAACTAGTTCTAAGTCCAAAAACGGACTTAGGAGCCAAAACGACCGGTTAGCCGGAAAATAACCTTTTAGAGGTTATTTGTATTAATATGGGTTTTGTGATGATAAAACCTTGTTAGGAACTTGTCAAAGGTGATCTAAAAGCTTTCACGAAGTTTAAAGGGTCGCCGGAGTTATCGCCGGAGTTCGTCAAAGTTCACCGGAGTTTGGCCGGAGTTCAACCGAGAAGGGTAGAACTTCATCACGCTCATTTGAGGTGAGTGGACGGCTTAATGTCTTATAACTCTTGGGTTAATTATGAGATTACCTAAGTAAATGTTATATGTGTTCATAATGATGTTTAAAAGACGCTTAAACATGTGATTATCCAAAGTGAATGGACTTATATGTATGACCCATTGATATCATAAATGAAGTATGATATGAAAATGTTTATAAAAACATATATGATGTTTTAAGGGATAAAGGGGCATAAAATGCTTGGTTATAACTTAATACACGTTGGGATTAAGTTTGACACAAATCGGGTTTGAAATGGCGAGTCAACGGAAATGTTGACTTGGTTACCCAGGGGGTAACCGGCGCCGGTTATAGGCAAAACCGGCGCCGGTTATGGATCGGCATGGCCGGTTTTATTAAATTAATTAATAACCGGCGCCGGTTATGTCAAAACCGGCGCCGGTTTGGCACTGTTTTGCCTATATGTTGATTTTTAATGCATGAATTGCATGGATGATTATGCTTAGGCCTTAAGACTTGGTTTAGTCTTGATTTTTGATTATGATATAGACCTTATCTAGGATGATATGTGGTAGATCATAAGTAGGGTGGAGTACCCAAGGATCGGGCGGTATCCTCAAAACTCGGTTATAGGGTGGAGTACCCAAGGATCGGGCGTGTATCCTCAAAACTCGGTTATAGGGTGGAGTACCCAAGGATCGGGCGTGTATCCTCAAAACTCGGCTATAGGGTGGAGTACCCAAGGATCGGGCGGTTATCCTCAAAACTCGGTTATAGGGTGGAGTACCCAAGGATCGGGCGTGTATCCTCAAAACTCATAGATTATTATTTTGTAATTTAGGACCGGGCGGTGTCCTCATGTTAAGATGATTTGAACCCGGAGGAGTTCTATACACTCATAGGTATATGGGTGGGTTGGGGTTTAAGCCAAGGTTACCGGCTATATTATTTCCCAAATAAACAATGACCTACGGGTCGGGTATTTCCAAGTGTATATATAATGATATATATTTCATAACTTGGGGGAAAGAACTATATGTATATGTATCACCCTATGTTTGGGTCTTGTACTTGAAACGTCAGTTATTCTACATTTAGCCTGCTACTCGCTCGGTACTTGTACTGACCCCTTCGGGGGGCCCCACCATTTCAGGTTGAAGCTCAAGCTTGCATTCTCACCTTGCTCGGTGAAGTAATCTAAAGGGAGACGTGGTTCGTGCTTCCTTTACTGTTTTAAACTATAAACTATGCTCATGGATAATTTGTAATAAGTACATTTGTTTTGGGCCTGCGAGTCCACATTTTGGCCATATGTGGCCCATGATTGAATATTGAATATTTCCGCGATTCGTTCAATCCAAATATGTGATGTTGTTATGTATGTTTACTTACTGAGTATGGTATGAACAATGTTCATGGACGCCTTGTATGACTAAGTCACGTTGACTTGCGAGTGACGTCATTTAGTCATACGGCGGTTGTACACGCGCTTGGATGCGGTCCGGGGCGTGACATGTTGAGCTTCTCATCGGCGATGATGGATCAACGATGAAGTGGTGCGTTGAGTGGAGCCGAACAGGATGGAGGCCAAACAGCGGAGGGCGGAGGGGCGAAGACCGGAGGCACATTCAGAACTGGAAGGAGTAGAACAATTAATGGTATGCTTCTGCTTCAACGATGCCATGAGCTGCTTTTGATTTAGGATTTAGGTTATTTTTGAAATAGTAAAACATAATTGAAATGAGAAAAGATTAAAAATGAAAAGAAGAAATCATCGAGACATAAATGATACTCCCTCCGTTCGAATTTGATGATCCCGTATTTCCTTTCTGGGCCGTCCCAAATTGATAGTCCCATTTCCCTTTTTGGAAAGAAATATGTGGTCCACATCATTTCACCTTTTTATACTCAAATCTCAACCACAACTTTTACCTTTTCAATCACTTTCTTAATATTTGAGCCCAAAAGAAATGGGATCATCAAATTGGGACGGAGGGAGTAGTAGTATATGGAAGACAAAAATAGACCATATGGGTAATTTCCACTAGTTATAAGTCACTTGCCATATTGGAGTAGCGAGAAGTGATCAGGTCCAGCCGGAGGGACGGGAGGCGCCGTCCGAACTCCGCCGTTTGGGGCGGTTCCCGGTGGAATTTTTTGATGAAATTTTTTGAGCATGTTTTTCATCAAGTCTAGTTTGTTCATACCAAATTTCAGCTCAAAATTCGACCGGGAAGGCATTCAAATCATTTTTTGAAGTTGACCGCGCCAAAATATACATATAAAAATGCGCTCAAAATTCGACCGGGAACCGCCCCAAACGGCGGAGTTCGGACGGCGGCTGGACCGGGGATGGCTGGACTTGATCTTTTTTGTTGGAGTAGCTACTAATGAGTGTACTAGATTGGAGACATGGGACTCAAGCGGGCTGGATAGTCCGTATAGTCTATTTTTGAAAATAGAATAATAATTGGCTTATCTTTGAAAAATGTTCGAAAAGTGCAAATAGTGATATTACTTTCACTTTTTAGTCTATTTGTGAAAAATTTCCAAAATTCAGTAAGATATAGTCTGCCTTTTACTATGTTTGACCTATCATAAAATTAATCGATTTATGTCAATAATAATAAAATTATTTGAATTAATTATAGTGTAAATATTTACAAACTACATTAAAAGTTTATAAAGTAAAAAAAACTCAAATTTAATAAAAGTTGAATATATAAAGTAATAGATAATTTCATTAGACAATTTAAGTTGACTAGATGAAAAACGAACGGTGGCCTTATTCCAGGACGGAGATACTATGTCTTATGAACCCAATATATAAGCGGAAACTGTATGTTTAGTGAAGATTGTATAGAAATGTTTTGAGATAGTGATTTTGAGTTTCTTCACATTTTAATGGAAAATTGTTTATATTTATAGGGAAAACTGTCAAATAGGTCCCTCCTACTATATCAAAAAAGTCAATTAAGCGCTCCAACTAAAAAAACACCCAATTATACCCATGAACTTAAAAAAAAATAGTCAAATGTGTAATTTATGAGGTTAACGTTCGGTAATCCGGTTTTTTAGCCGATCCACGTGTGAATTTTTAATTCTTTTAATTTTCTTTTTCTTTTTCATTATAGATTCCTCATAGGTAGATTCTGTGGTACCCATAATGTATCATACATTTGTCCACATGGACCAATGAAAATATAGCTGTTGAATTATTTAAATCTAAATTAAAAATAATAAAATGATGTGATCCAATCAAATGAATGATAGGTACGGTACCCCATTTTTTTTAGAAGGGTGTCGGAGTTGTCAGCTCTTCCTCATATCTTCCCTTTTTTCATACGCCCCACCTTTCTTCTTCTTCTTTATTCCCCTGCCCCACATCATTGTTCTTTGTCATACGAACCGGGTGTCTTCTTGATTTGTTTGGGTTTCTTCTTCTAAGGTTTTTCCTTTCGTTCTCTTCTTTTTCCCGTCTTCCTCCATCATTTTCTTTCTACTTCTTCCAAGTGATAAACTCCAGCAAGGAAGGCGGCTCGGCAGCGTAGATTTTCAGCTTTTTCCACCGTTGTCCGCGGGCCTCGCGGCGGAACAATTGTAAGACCGGAGCAATGTCCGACGGCGTAGTGAAAAAGATTATCATGACCTACACTAACGTCACTGTCTGGATTTAGTAAATCAGTGAAAGCTTTGCAAGAGCGCGCTGCTACAATCAAACAGACCCCATTTTCGATTCCAGGTAGTCCAGGACCTTGACTTCCTTTTACTGTGGTCTGGTCAGACTTAGAAAAATATCCTCTCCTATGACGTGTCCCGTTGCAAACTAAATATCGAAAAAAAAGTGTTAGTACGGGATGGAGTACGGTGATGGCTCTTTCACCGTCGGCGACTTGGCTGATCGTTAGTGACCAGCTTCGTCTTCATTTGGATTCCATGACTGATCGTCGAAATCCCTCTCTTGGGGAAGAAAAGAGGGGAAGAGAGAAGAAAAAATAGAGAAAAAGAAACACAAAAGTTTTTTTTTTTGAAAATCAAATAACACATCATTAGCAATCAAACCGAAGCAAGTTCACAATACAATCCGGTGGAGTCCCCACCCATAAACAATCAGACTCAGAATCGGCCTGCCGAGCCAGAGTATGAGCAACCTGATTCGCTGATCGCTTCACAAAATGGACACTCAAATTAGCAAAACTAGCTATCATATGTCTAATCTCAGCAAAAATGCTATCCTCATAAGAAATACCATTTGAAGCTGCAATCCCCTGGACCACTGAAACACAAAAGAATTAAAAATTGAAAGATTGGTTGTCATGACAGTAGAGTGACCGGATAACCGGACCTCTACGTGTTAAATGGTTCATTTGAATATTTTTTTAAGTTTATGGGCATAATTGGACGTTTTTTTAGTTGGAGGGTTTAATTGACTTTTTTATATAGTAGGAGGGCCTATTTGACAGTTTTCCCATATTTATATGTTTAGTTTCAGGATCGTTACATCAATGAAAGAAAAAATCAGACATAACATATACTAATCTTTATCAACTACGACCGTAAATCCTATGATTAGACATATAAACGATCACTCTTGAAAGAGGAGCACAAATCGCTAACCATGAGACAAACTTGACAGAGCTATCACTTGTCTCATTGATCCGTATACTTCTAAGTTTTAACGACATAAAAAAATTGTCATTTTTTCTTCTAATCAATTAGTTTTTCCTCTTCTAATCAATTATGAACCGAGACTCGCATTTTCAAATATTTTTTTCTACGTTTTATAATAAAAATGACAATAATACTATGTAATATCTTTTACCGCGTGCATGGCACGAATAAAAAATACTAGTCATTCATTTTTTCGGGAAGAAAAATATAGCGGTCCAATTTTGAAGGAGTTTAGTCATACTTGGGGTATACTAGGAATAATTTTCTCGGTATGTTATATACTTATATGGTTTCTTTATCGGGAAATTCTTGGTGTACATGTTGTTATACACACCAGTACATCTCTGTGTTTGTGAGAGGTTTTTTTTGTCTGTGAATCTCAATTCACAGATAAAACCGGCTTGTTTTGTTTGTGGAAAATTCTACAGACCAAACAAGCCAATTTTTGTCTGTTGATTGGGATTCACGGACAAAAAACTCTCACAAACACGGAAGTGTACTGAAGTGTATAAAAACGTGTACAAAAGCAATTTTTGTTTTCATCTGACATCACTAGTCATTCAGTGTACTCGGGATTCTTTTGGAATCAAATAGTCGCACACACCTTCCTAATACGGAGTATTAATTAGACGCAAACCCTAAGAAATCTTAGGTCTCCGTTTATATATACGGATTATGCGTTCAAATCCATCTTTCCGTACGTAACAGCTCTTCTGAATTTTTTTGTCCCTTCCTTCCCCAAGGTAAGTTGCAAAGTTAACGTTTTTCTTTTTCCCAATTGAATTGAGTACCCAATTTTTAATAGTTTTGTCTTAGTGAAGCTCAGTTTTTACCTTCCGCCTCCAATAAGTCAAGTATCAATTGCGATATGCATGCTTAGACTGTTAGACATTATCTAATTTGTTGATTATTATATGTGTAGCACAAGTATGGCCTTTCAGCGTCTTTCCTGGATCATGGTTCTGTTTAAGAAACCTTTTGGTAATGATTTGACTAATAGTCCTGCAGTAGAGGCATCGGCAGCCAGATCATCTACACCACAGGCAATTACTCATGAGAAATTGATGAAGAAAGTTCCAGGAATGTTAAATTCTTCATCATCATCTCATTTTGAGGAAGTTTTTGGCAATGATTTGAGTAATTGTGCTGCAGTGGAGGATGCATTGACAGACAGAACTACACCACTAGTAATCATTCATAGGAATTTGATGAAGAGAGCTCCCAAAATGTTTATTTCTTCAGCATCAGCTAATTTTGGGGAAGTTTTTGGTAATGATTTGACCAATAGTGCTACAGTGGAGGATGCATTGACAGAGAGAACCACACTACTGGCAATTATTCATCAGAAATTGATGCAGAAAGTTCCCAAAATGTTAATTCCTTCACCATCATCTCATTTTGAGGAAGTTTTTGGTAATGATTTGACTAATAGCGCTGCAGTGGAGGACGCATTGACATCCGGATCTACACCACTGGCTATTATTCATGAAAAATTGATGAAGAAAGTTCCCAGAATGTTAAAGTCTTCACCATCATCTCATGTTGATGAGCAGCAGAGCAGCAGGCCTATAATTATTCGTTATTCTAAGAGGAGGGGCGAAAATAACTTGAGGCTTTACATTGTAACTGGAAACTCTGAAAAGGAGTGCAAGACCAGAGGCCTAAACTCACTGAAAGGAGCTTACCTTGTAAATGCTTGCGGCGGACTAGCGTTGATTTCGACCAGGAACGAGGAAGCTTATACCAAATATGCTGTGTTTAATCCTCTATCAAGAGATAGAGTCCAAATAGTAGGAACCCCCAATGTATCTAATAGCCGAGCATGCGGGATCTTCTACCATCCTTTAGCAAAAGAACACAGGATTCTTGCCGTGTATGGAAGAGAACCTTTATTTGAATATCACATTTACTCAACTGGATCCAAACGGTGGAGGCAAACCGCAAGTCCTTATTTTCATTACGAGCCTAAACGCCTTTGGGCAGACGGGAAAACACCATATGATGTTGTCGACGGTAACCCAGCAATTGTTAATCAAGCTCTGCATTGGCATATCGGGGGGGTGATGATATTTGATATGGTTAGTGAAGAGTTGTCGCTCAGACGCCTCCCTTTTGAGGATTACATGGCAGAAAAGGATTACATAGCCTTTTTGTTGGTCAAAGAAGAGCGCTTGTGTTTCTGCGTTGTGGATTCTAAACGCATGGGAATTGATATATGGGTTTTGGAGGACTATGGAAATTGGTCTTCTTGGACTAAGAAATATATTGCTTCCCTTAGTTGGGATGTGAATGTGTTTCGTTTCACCGAACCTTGGGCTACTTGCCATATAAGAATCATCAGCATCCATAAGGACGAATTGGTATTGTTTTGGAGATATCGAGGCCTCTTCATCTACTCCTTAAAGGCCCACACTGTAAGGAAAATTAGCAAGAAGTTAAACATGCACGTTGGTTCTTACATGTACCCCCGTGATTATGATAATTTTCTCGGGTTTGCAGCTTATACTCCAACCCCAAGTGATTGTATATATGATGATGGTCACTGAAACATGGGTGTCACTGTTTATATTCTTATGGTAGTTATATATGCACAACAATACTTTTTATGTACATTTTAAGATTATTTCTTTTTCCTTTGTTTCAATACAAAACTATTATTTCATTTATGTGAATTTGATTTATAATGAGATTAACGGTAATATAAAAAAAATCGACATGTTTGGGTACAGTATATGAATAAGGGGGTATTAAGCTAGGATTTGAACTCTTGGCATTTCAACATCTACAAACTTATTGTTTGAGATAAATATCTAGCTTGCATATATAAATATTAAAGTAAAATTAAATACAAGTTAATTGTTATTATTTGCTTAATACGTAGTACTAATTTAATTTAGATGCAAGTATTGAAAAAATAGTCTTTAAATTATGGTCCAATCTGTCTGACCTAAACTGCAAACTTAAAAAAAAAAATTAAGAATGAAGATGGGACTAGTATGTGCCTATCTGTTTATGTTGACCAGTTTGGTTCGATCCAATCTCCAAATCTTAAGAATGTCCTTATACTTCATTAAAAAAATGTCTTTATTATAAAGACTTTATATACTTGGCCTTAGTCTAAGGTATTACTTGCGAAATCTGGATGCCGTGTGATATGTTTATGTCCATATAAACTGAAATGCAGTGATATATTCTTTTTGTGGTCATATATTTCGAAATTGGCATTCATTTGTGTGTTTGAGATTTGAGAATACGGTGTTATGTTATTTGCTTGAAGTTAATTGCAGTTTAGTTATTAGAGTGATCAATTTATCACATCATGTATAGAACTCTAGATCTGTTAGTATATTCTGCTTTTATGCTAACATTTATATTCCGCAATATGTTATGTTACACTTCGTTACAGAGACATTCGATGGCAATATTGTGGTCTTATGTCAATTAACAACATTGATTGCTATCATTATATTTAGGTTTTTCTCAATACATTTTAAAACAAAGGGAAAAGATACAAATAGACCCATGTACTAACCAAAAAAGGTCAAATAAGCCCTTATTTAGGAGACTCTGCCCGGTCGTCGCCATTTGGGTTGGTTCCCGGTGGAATTTTTTGATGAAATATTTTGAGCATATTACTCATTAAGTCTGGTTTACTCATACCAAATTTTAGCTAAAACTTCAATATGGAAGGCATTCAAATGAATTCTTGAAAATAACTGCACAGTTAGAAGCGCAGTTATCTTCAAAAATTCATTTGAATGCCTTCCCGATTGAAGTTTTAGCTGAAATTTGGTATGAGTAAACTAGACTTGATGAATAAGATGGTCAATTAATTTCATCAAAAAAATCCACCGGGAACCACACCAAATGACAACGGCCGGACAGAGCCTCCTAAACAAGGGCTTATTTGACCTTTTTTTGTTAGTACATGGGTCTATTTGCACCTTTTCCCTAAAACAAATTACTTTCTATATACTTTTAACTTCTATGGTGATCAATTAGAAAAACGCCTCCGTACACTAGCCGAGAGCTGAGGGGTTTTTCCTCTTCGCCGTTCTGCGTGCGGCGCAATTCAAGTGCAGACGAAGGGCGAGTCTTCGGAGAAGGGGCTTTGAGACGAGATGGAGGACACCGAAGAAGGAGCGAGCAGGGAGGTTCGCGACCAGGTGAATGAACGTGTGGGTGAGATTGTCGCAAATTACAGAGGCCTGTGAGTTGGGGGTAAGGATGATGAATTGCTGATCGAAGATGATGAGGAAGAGGTCTCAGCAGTGGGGCCAGTGAAGGAAAAGGATTTTCCGGTGGTTGGGACAGTTCTCATAGATAAAGCTATCTGTTTTCCGTTCTTCTGGGATTCATGGCGGATCTATGGCGCCCAATCAAAGGGATGACCATACAAGAAATCGGAGAACGAAGGTATCTCTTTAAGTTTTTTCACTCTATTGATATGAATCGGGTCCTGGAAAATGGACCATGGCTGTATGACCAAAGTCTGATTGTGCTCAAAGCTGTTAATCCGGGTGATATTCCTATTAAGATGGTGTTAGATGAATTTGAAATCTGGGTTCAGGTTCATAACGTGCCGTATAGCTTTGAAAACTTGGGTACGACAAGGAGAATAGGGAATTATTTGGGGGAATTTGTTAGTTGGGATGAACAAAAAGCTAGTGACAAAAAAGAGGCTTACATGCGAGTGAGAGTTCGAATGAATACTACTAAGGCCTTAAAATTGGAACCACTTTAAGGAAGAGCAAAGGTGAAGGGTATTGGGTAGATTTTAGGTACGAAAAGTTGCCAAGTTTCTGTTTCTGCTGTGGAATGATTGGGCATGCAGAGAAATTCTGCCCTCTGCTGTATGAAAAGGAAGGACAGGCCATGGCCAGACCTTTTTGGCCGTGGCTTAGAGCAAGTGGAAGTAAGGCGAAGTCAAACTTGAGTAGCAAATGGCTGATAACGGAAGGAAGCTCTGCTGCGGGGAGTCGCACATGACACGTATGATGAGGCCAGAACAGGAGGTGGTGTCGGATGAGACGGGGGAGAGTGCTAAGACAGGTGGGGGGAAGGCTGTGTTCTCGGGAGATGAGGATGGGATGACAAGAGACATGAAGAGAAGGCGCAAGTGGGAGGACCAGACGAGGGGGGAAGCTGGAAAGGATGCTATGGCGCTGGACTCTCCAAAAAATGGGGGGGGGGGTGCTGGGGCCCCTCCCCGCCAAAAGTCCTGATGCTGGTTACGGCTTTACTAGCCGAAAGACTTATTTACTCTTGTTATTTTGTTTTGTTTATTTTTCACTTCTAGATATTGTTTTTGTTTTGGGTGTGTTGTGTTTTTCCAGCAAAGATACTTATGAAACTAATATTGGAGCTGATGTATCGTGTCTACAAGTCATAGACTCAGGTAATCCCAAAGCTAGATCAGCGAATTATATGGCTTCTACGGAAGTGATTAATTTAGAGTCCGGTCCTTGGGCGGACAGTAGACAGGAGACTTGTCGTCACACGATTGCCAATGTTAGTTTGATTTGTGTGGTTGATTTGATTATGATAAGTTAAGCCAGTTTCGTTCAAAAAAAATATACTTTTAACTTCTACATTCCATCAGAGACATTTTGTCAATTACATTGTTTATTGACTTATTACTTCATAGTACGGAGGTGAAAATATACAAATTTCATTTATGTCTACGTTACAATTAGTATGGTTCATGACCATAAACTCATCTACGTTACATTTTGTTAAATTGAATTATTTATTTGGATCTTGTTTCGGATTTTTTTTACTACATACATATTTTACTACACACTTTTAATATGTGTGATAAAGAATTTTCGCACAAGGAATTAACGATTCATATTCCCCCATAGAAGTATCATGGATGTACTCATGATTTTGTACTTAGGATGTTTTCTTTGGGACTGTTTTCAGTCCCAGACCAGACCAGATCAGACCAGACCAGACCAGACTTAAACAGACCAGACCAGACCAGACCAGACCAGACCAGACCAGACTTGGATAGTTATAAAATACACAGAGACCAGACGTTTACAAGACCAGACCAGACCAGTTCAAACCAGACCAGACTAGACCAGCAAATTTCAGTCCAAAAGAAAACATCCTTATATCTATTTGTTTGAGTTGATTAACCCAACTGGACTTGAATTTGAAGTTTGACATTATGGATTCAAAATGAAATGAATACCATCTGTGGATTGATTATGAAGTAATCATTCTTATGACAAAAGACACCTTGAAGTAGTCCCTGATTTGTTTTAGTGGAATAAATTTCATTTTTTAGTGCAAAGTACGTAGTATTTTTCTTTGTGGAAAGTGAATCACAAATTGACTTCTGGTTTCTCAATCTTTAAATTATATTGATAAACTAGTGTAGGTAGACTTTGTGTCCAACCTTGTGCGGTTGGACGTTGGTGGCTACATCCGTGGGGCAAGCGGACGTGCAACTGGATAGTGGCGATAATGGGGTGGTGGGCAAGGGTGTAGCCAGAGCACTAACCGGTCTGGACCGGTACAAAGAAAATTTTTAAAAAATATTTTACACGGTTACACAAAAAATTTAGACAATTTTAAAATTTGGACTGGGCCAGAGTCAGGGTTGGCCCTCCCCTAACTCCGCCCCTAGTGGTGGGGTCCATATGCTCACAAACCCTAAATTCATTTCCAATAGAAGAAGATGATGAAGTCCACAAAACCTAATCTTAAGCGGAAAGCGAGGAGGCTGTGCGGCGGGACAACGGCGGCGAGCATGCAAATGTGCAGCTAGACGGAGGCGGCAAGCACAACATGCGGGTGGACGGCATAGCGAGTAGGCGATCTGGCTAGAAGGAGGGAGTGAGAGACTAGAGCCTAGGGTTGCACTGTTGCAGAAACGAAGAAAAAGGTTATAGTTTTATAGGTGTAACCCAAAGGGAATATTTATCTTTTTGTTTATTAATTAATTAATTAATTAATTAAATATCACAAATTTAAATATTATTTTGGGAAAAAACTGAAAAATTTCCTTAAATAGGAGTAAATAGGTTTTCGAAATCCAAAATAGGAGTGCTTTGTTTTCTTCTTCTCGAAATAGGAGTCGTTACTCACATGATTGAGAAATATTGTCGTGACTGAAAAATACTAAGGGTGGGCGGCTGGGCGTGATTCAGAACAGTCCGATAAATTAGCAAAATCCGTAATGTACCTGTGAGGTTTCTAACAATTCAGTATGGTCCGATTCTAAGGATGGAACCATTAGGTACCATGTCATTTCGGAACGATACAAAATGGTTCGGCACAATGCCAAAAACATGCTAAAACATTTGGATAAATTTTGCAACTAGTAGAATCATCACACTAGCCAAATGTGATGGTCCGAATCATCACATGAAATGTTGATAAAAATACAACAAAGTACATACTAAATACTAGTACAGATTTAAGAGACTGACATTTTTGTTTTTAAATTCACATATAGTCAAATAGTGCAACACAATAAAAGAACAATATAGCAAAATGACGATACACCCGATAAATATCATCTTTATTTAATTCATGTGAAAATATACAAAGAATATCATCAAATTGTTGAATTTAATAGTCAAATTCAACATTGTTCTTTGTTCTAGATTGAACATAGTTCTAATTTAATTCATATTTGAATGGTAAGAGCTAAAACTCAAAACATATTAATTAAGTTGTAAGACTACACAAATATGATACAAGAAAAATTCATATACACCACATTACTAGAAATTAATATATAGTCATTAACGATTTCTAAAAGTTTAACATTCTTTCAATATGTAGCAAATATAACATAAATTAGCTAAAACGAAAAAATAACAGTATTTATATAAACGCACACATTTAGCTATTTTAGGGATGCACGAATACATACTTGGTCTATAAAAGATATTTATTGGTATGGAAAAAATTTGAAAATGTCAAATGCATTATTTTTTGAATGGTTCGGTACGGTATATTTCAGTTCTTAAAATCTAGGACCGATCCGTACCCGTCTGAAATGATACAATTTTGGTTTGAAATAAAATTCTATAGAGCCGTTTAAATATCCGGTGTTCGGTGTGATACCATTACGGTCCGGTCGGGTTCGCTTTATGCCCACCCCTGAAAAATATTGTCATTAATTATAGTAAATAATGTCACATTTAATGTATGCTTAGTACTGCAACTATTTAACCGTAGTGAATCAATATAATAATAAATATTATCATATTACTCATATTTCAGTAAGAAAAAAATATAACGGTCCAATTTTAAAAGAGTTTTTTTTTAAATTAATTTTAAAAAAGAGTTTAGTCCTACAATGATTTTATCGGTAGTCATTCAGGGCTTGTTTGCAATCCCTTAAAAAAGTGATTTTGGCTTTTTTTTTAAAGAAAAAAAACACTCATTTTACCAAACACTATCAACTTTTACTTTTCTCGACATCCGTAAAGAATCTACTTTTTACTTTTTCTATTACACAAAAATTACTTGTTTTACTAAACACTACCAACTTTTAATACTAATCACTTTTTCTCAAAAAGTGCTTTTATTTAAAAGAAATTGTTCAAAATGGGACTAAAACATGGACTAAACTCCTAAATGGGACTTCAAGTTTTTTATTCCCTAAATAGGATTCCAGATTACCCTTTTACCCTTCCTCTTATTAAACTCAACTTCGCCTGCTCTGTTCTGCGATATCTTCCGCCCTAGGCCCCCAGCTCTTGCGATTTCTCCCATAGGCGCCATCAATAGCAGCTCTCCCGATCGAAGCTTCCCAGGCCATCGGCTAAATCAATAGTAGCTCTCCAAATCCAAGCCGCTACAGGTTCCTCCAAAGATTGCAGGTACCCTCCTCCTCTTCCTCCTCTTCCTCTTCCTCTTCTTTTTCTTCTTCTAATCCTGGCCTCTTCAAATTTCTAATCCTCTGTTTTCTTCTTCTTTTCATTTTTAGGATTTGAATTTTATTTATTAATTTGGAATTTTTGGATCTGAATTTTATCTATTCAGCAAAATGCCACTTTTATAATCTGAAATGTCAAAATTATTGGTTATTTGAAAAAACTGTCACATATGTGACAATATATTTAGCAGGATGACAATCTGAAAATGTCATATGTCCATAAGAAAATGTCATTTTAAATCATTTTATGGCATTTTTATGGCTTATCTGAGAATGACATAACTACTTGTTATTATAAATGACATGTTTTTTGACAAATTTTCCCAATGATGTCAGAACTATCATCCTTAAATTGCCATTATTTTTCATCTAAAAATTCATAATTTTTACAACTGAGAATGCCATGTCTTTATATGAAACTTCCATCTTCATGGCATTTTCGAAAATAATATTGCTAAAAATGACAACATTTGGCAATCCAGTCAAAAAACATGTCATTAAAATATTGACATCTTGATATAATATAATGGCATAAAAGTGACCATTTGTTTACATCCAAAATACTCCCTCCGTAACTTTAAAATCTTCTCATTTCAAAAGTATGTAGATTAAGAATAGTGAAAGAGAATATAAATTATTGAGTGTATGATGGGAAGATAGTGGAATAATATGATAGAATGTAGGATAAATCCAAAAAAGTTAGTTGTAATAGTGTATTATTTTAAGAATTATTGAGGATATGATGGGAAGATTTAGAAATGAGAATATTTTTTTGTTACGGACGAAAAAGGAAAGTGGGAAGATTTTTTTGTTACGGAGGGAGTAGTATTTTTTTATTTATAATCTGAAATAGTAAATGAATTAACAATAAACAAATTTTAAAATGAAGAAATAAGGATCTGGAAGTAGAAGATGAGAAGAAGAGGAGGAAGAAGAATGAAGAAGAAGAAAGAGGAAGAAAGGAGAAGGAAGAAGAAGGGAAAGAGGAGGAAGAGATTACCTCGTGCGCTCAATCGGACCAAATTATGCGGCAATGTAATTGCCGATGCGAGTCTGCTGGTTAAGGATGTTTTTACTTAGACTGTAACTTGCTGGTCTGGTCTGGTCTGATCTGGTCTGGTCTGGTTTCTTTGTATTTTTATAACTATCTAAGTCTGGTCTGGTCTGGTCTGAACTGCTCTGGTCTGGTCTGAACTGGTCTGGTCTGGACTGGTCTGGTCTGGTCTGGTCTGAGGCAAATTACAGTCCAAGTAAAAACATCCTAAGTACTGGAGCGATAATCATTAAGGGTATTTTTGTCTAACTAGGTAATTTGTAGTCCTAGTTTTGCAAATTAAACATAGGAGTCCTAGTTTTGTATTTGTTTCAAGTTTTAGTCTTATTACGGTAATTCTCTCTTTATTTAAATACAAGTGATTGCAAACAGAGCCTCAATCTGCTCGAGATTCTTTTGGAATCAAATAGTCACACACACTTTCCTAATACTCCCTCCGTCCCTAATAACTTTGCCAAGTTTGACTGGCACGGGGATTAATAAAGTAAAATCTGTGTGGTTGAGGTTTGTGCAGAGGAGAGAGAATTAATATGAACCACAAATTCTTTACTTAAATGAGAAAGTGGCAAAGTTAATGGGACATCCAAAAAAGGAAAGTTGGCAAAGTTATAAGGGACGGAGGGAGTACCTAGTAGTCCTAGTACTTCGTATTAATTAGACGCAAAACCTAAGAAATCTTATATTTCCGTATGGGGAGTATGCGTTCAAATCCACCTTTCCGTACGTAACAGCTCTTCTCTCTGAAATTTTTTGTCCCTACCTTAACTTCTCCAAGGTAAGTTGCAAAGTTTTCAGATTCATAGGCTCAGATTGATTTTTTTCTTTTTTCCAATTGAATTGTTTACCCAATTTGATAGTTTTGTCTTCCGCCTCCAATAAGTGAAGTATCTATTGCGATATGCCGATATGCATCATGCGTGCTTAAACATTATCTAATTTGTTATTACTGTTATTATTATATGTGTAGCATTAATATCACGAGGTATGGTCTTTCAGCGTCTTTCCTGGATTATGGTTCTGTTTAAGGAACCTTTTGGTGTTAATTTGGCTAATAGTCCTGCAGTGGAGGAGGCATCGGCAGACAGATCATCTAATTCTACACCAGAGGCAATTACTCATGAGAAGTTGATGAAGAAAGTTCCGGGAATGTTAAATTCTTCACCGTCATCTCATTTTGAGGAAGTTTTTGGTAATGATTTGACCAATAGTGCTGCAGTGGAGGATGCATTGACAGACAGAACCACACCACTGGCAATTATTCATCAGAAATTGATGCCGAAAGTTCCCAAAATGTTAATTCCTTCACCATCATCTCATTTTGAGGAAGTTTTTGGTAATGATTTGACTAATAGCGCTGCAGTGGAGGACGCATTGACATCCGGATCTACACCACTGGCTATTATTCATGAAAAATTGATGAAGAAAGTTCCCAGAATGTTAAAGTCTTCACCATCATCTCATGTTGATGAGCAGCAGAGCAGCAGGCCTATAATTATTCGTTATTCTAAGAGGAGGGGCGAAAATAACTTGAGGCTTTACATTGTAACTGGAAACTCTGAAAAGGAGTGCAAGACCAGAGGCCTAAACTCACTGAAAGGAGCTTACCTTGTAAATGCTTGCGGCGGACTAGCGTTGATTTCGACCAGGAACGAGGAAGCTTATACCAAATATGCTGTGTTTAATCCTCTATCAAGAGATAGAGTCCAAATAGTAGGAACCCCCAATGTATCTAATAGCCGAGCATGTGGGATCTTCTACCATCCTTTAGCAAAAGAACACAGGATTCTTGCCGTGTATGGAAGAGAACCTTTATTTGAATATCACATTTACTCAACTGGATCCAAACGGTGGAGGCAAACCGCAAGTCCTTATTTTCATTACGAGCCTAAACGCCTTTGGGCAGACGGGAAAACACCATATGATGTTGTCGACGGTAACCCAGCAATTGTTAATCAAGCTCTGCATTGGCATGTCGGGGGTGTGATGATTTTTGATATGGTTAGTGAAGAGTTGTCGCTTAGACGCCTCCCTTTTGAGGATTACATGGCAGAAAAGAAGTACACAGCCTTTTTGTTGGTGAAGGAAGATCGTTTGTGCTTCTGCCTTGTGGAGTATGAACGCTTGGCAATAGATATATGGGTTTTGGAAGACTATGGGAATTGGTCATCTTGGACTAAGGAATACATCGCTTCTCTTAGTTGGGATGTTAATGTGTTTCCTTTCACCGACCAGTGGTCTACCGTAAACCTTACTTTCCCGGGTATAAGAATCATCAGCATCCACAAGGATGAATTGGTATTGTTTTGGAGATATCGAGGCCTCTTCATCTATTCCTTAAAGGCCCGCAGAATAAGGCAAATTTGCAAAAAGTTAAACATGCATGTTAGTTACATGTACCCCCGTGATTATGATAATTTTCTGGGGTTTGCAGCTTATACTCCAACCCCAAGTGATCGTATATGATGATGGTCAGTGCAACATGGGTGTTCATATTTTTATGGTAGTTATTTATGCACATCAATACTTTTTATGTACATTTTTATATTCTTTCTTTTTTCCCTTGTTTAAATACAAAACTATTATTTCATACGGAGTATACGTGAATGTGATTTATAATGGGATTAACGGCATCATAAAAAATTGACGTGTTATGTTGTATACGAAAAAAGGGGTATAGGATATGAACTCTTGGAATTTCAACATCTACAAACAGATGATTGAGACAGCGTTTAGTTTTTCAAGTGAGAATGTGCTCTTTTCTCCCAAGACCTTGTTCACATAAAGTATTTATTCCATTTTTTGTGCATTTTGGGTCATGACAATTAATTCTGTTTTTTCAATTTTATGTATGTAACATACAAGTATGTTATAATGTTGAATGCTGATTTACATTATTATATTGTTAAAGATTTGTGATGTTATTAATTTCGATTTTTGTTCAACTATTCTATTTCACTTTTATGCTCATAAGGTGTTTGTTGAAATGATTAAATGATATTATTTTCATATTCACGATTTGGTGAGTTAAGTCTCCCTTTTTGCTAATATATTTTTGTGCTTGATGAATATTAAATATTATTTTCTAATTTTCTAATTTTCACACTTTAAATTGGGTTTGAGTGTGGTTTAATTTGTTTGACTATTTTATGGTACTTTGTCATACTATATTCCGTATTGTAAGTTCGATTTTTTAACTAATTTATTTTTATAGATTAATTAGTTTGACTTTGTTAATATTTATTTTTATATGCTATACTTGTTTGTAAGTTTGGGCAACATGGTTTGAGCAAGGTAGTCAAGGAGTTTGAAGTATATGCTATATATGACTTACGGTTTTAGTTCTTTTAATGTAGTTGAAATATTTAAACAATGTTATAAGTTACTACCTCCATCTCGATTGACTTTGCCAAGTGCAAAGTAGGTGAAAAATAAGAATAGTAATCGTGCATAATGTAATACTTAACTCCCTTGACTTTTAGTTGCCCGCCTTAACTTTTATTTTTCAAAATTAATATATAATCGTGCATAATGTAATACTTAATTGGAGATTTAAAAGAAGCTAACTAACATCTAAAATTATATACAGAACTTAAATAATTAAATAACTAATAGAACAACTCATTGTTTAAGACTTAGGATACCTATTATATAATTTTTTTAGTTGTGTAATGTTTAAGTATCTTTATTAGATAATTGGCACTCGATTTTGTAAAATATTAAACAATATATATTAAATAGGGAAAAGTGTCAAATAGCCCCCCTATTAATACGAAAAAGTCAATTAAGTTCCCGAACTAAAAAAACACCCAATTAAACCCACGAACTATAAAAAATGTGGCAAAATAGCCCTTTTAGCATGTAATTAACTGGTTCCCGGTTCCATTAGTCCACGTGTCACCACGTGTTGCCATTTGAGGCCACCTGTCGGCTGTCACCACGTGTAAAGGTTTACCAGGAACCGGTTAATTACATGCTAAAAGGGTTGTTTTGCCTCGTTTTTCATAGTTCGTGGGTTTAATTGAGTGTTTTTTTAGTTCGATGGCTTAATTGACTTTTTTCGTATTAGTAGAGGAGCCTATTTCACACTCTTTCCTATTAAATATCATTCACTAGTTAACCAAGTTTCGGATCATGTAAAGTAAATCTAAATTATAAATGTTTGTCATAAATTTTCCTAAATAGGAGTAAAAACGTTTTGAAATTCCAAAATAGGAGTATCATGTTTTTTATTCCTTGAATAGGAGTAATCTACCACGTTTGGAAGAAAATGTCATGTTTAAAGCCCAATAATGAAAAAATTACACAAATATTACTATTTTAAACTTCATTAACAAAAATATGACCTTTTGCTTTAACTTAATCCCGTGACGCTAAACGTGTTCCACATTAATAGTTAGTTTCTTGTAACCCCCATGACTTTTGGTAATATTTATGTCAAAATCTCCCCAGTAATTCCAAACTTGGAAGAAATTTACTCCTATTCATGAAATAAAAAATATGATACTCCTATTTTGAAATTTCAAAACGTTTTTACTCCTATTTAGAGAATTTTCTCAATGTTTATTGACATTAATAAACTACATAATTCACTAACTTCTTACTTTTTAAAAACAATTTGTTTCATAGATTATAAACTATAATTTATTTAGCATTAATACAAATATAATTTGCATCATATATATGAATTAACAATACTATGTATAATATTATTATAAAAGTAAAAATCTCATACATACAATTGTAATATTAATGAAACTTCTCGTGACCTACGAACACCGTACCCTCCTTGGTAAACAAAAAAATACAATTCAAAAATTAAACCAGTTCTTTATTCTTATAAGATTCATGTGGTTAAACAACACAAAAATTATTCAACAAATATTGATTGATGTATACCTTTTAAACTCTTTACCTTCAAATAATTTGATAAAATGTTACATATCCTTTTTATATTTTCAAAAAAATTCATTTGATTTGTCATTTCTTACACTTTAATGTATCATTACTTTTTCCTAATGCATTTACTGTTACAAAATAAAAGTTATTTTTTCATTGTCTAAACTTAATATTTAATAAATTTAATTAAATGCAATTGTGTATGTATTAATGGAATTTTTAATGAAAATTACCCTCAGTGCCCTACACTAGCGAAAAAATTCCGCCCTACTACACAAGCAAAAAAAATTCGCCCTGCTACACTAGCGGAAAAAAATTCACCCTACACTAACGAAAAAATTTCGCCCTCCTTGACTCGAAATCTTGAATCCGGCCCTGTCGAGATGAATTTTAAAAGGTAATTATAACCTCAAAGTGTAGCCCATATAATATAGAGTTAGCATATAAAAGTTATAGTTTTCAAAGCTAGCCATATACATTTCAAGTCTTAAATAATATAAGGCTTGTAAATAATTTTGAATTTTAAAACTATGATTCGATTCACGGTTCAGATTCAAAAATTGTGATTTGAATTTGAAAAAATAGAATATGAATACGAATACCAATTAGATTTTAAGTTTGAACTTCTTTCAAATATGAATACAAATAATTATTATATACTCAATTCGAAGAATAACTAAATTTATTAATTTATACATATACAACATAACTGAGAAATAAGAATAGTAAAAATTGTGTGGTTGAGATTTGTGCAGAGGAGAGAGAAATATGCAGAACCACAAATTAGTTGCTGTAATAGGAAAGTGATAAAGTTTTTTGGAACAACCAAAAAGGGAAAGTTGGCAAAGTCCAATGGGACGGAGGGAGTATATCTAATGGTATTTTATTACAAAAATGATCTTTGTACCCACTCTTATACCCACTTTTGTACCCACCTATGTTTGTGAAGTGTTTTTTGTTGTCTGTGAACCCCGGTTCACAGACAATATTTTGCTTAGACAAAATATTGTCTGTGAATCAAGTTCACAGACAAGACAAAAACATTCACAAACATGGTGTGTATAAGGTGGGTATAAGAGTGGGCACATCAAACATTGTTGTTTTTATTATTAGAGATGTTGAATGTCTAATACCCCTCCGTCTCCCAATTAAGTTCCCACTTTTCTTTTAGGGTAGTCCCTAAATTAAGTTCACATTTCAATACTTTTCTTATTTGGCAAATTGTATACATCAGAACAGTGCCAAACAGTGTCCAAACAGTGTCAAACAGTGTTTAAACAGTGCAAAACAGTGCACTCCACAGTAAAGTCAAATTTCTTTTCTTAATATGTGTAAAGTCAAACCAAGAACTTAATTGGGGAACGAAGGGAGTATAAAATTAGGATCGTGAAGTCTTTACACTTTTACTTTGATATAATTATCAACTTATTTCACACATTATAAATGTAATTTGTAATATGTTTTTGTTAGTGTTTATTTCAATACAAATATCTCTTTTAGTCGTTAGGGTTCATTTACGACCCTAGATAGGCGGTACATCTATTTTAGGGTCTGTTTGTAACAGTTTCTGCTTTTAAAAAAGTGTTTTTTTAATGAAATGGGGAGAAGTGATTAAATAAAAGTTGATAGTGTTTGAGAAAAAAGTGATTTTGAAAAGTAAAAGTGGGTTGTGTTTGTTAAAATAAGTGTTTTTTGTGTAATAGAAAAAGTAAAAGCACTTTTGACGCGGAAGCCGAGAAAAATAAAAGTTATAGTGTTTGAGAAAATAAGTGCTTTTTTAAAGCCAAAAGCTGAGAAGTGTTTTTTTAAAAGCAGTTACAAACCAACCCTTAGAAGGCAGCGTAAAAAATCATTAAAAACGCCCTAATCCTAATAGGCTAATACAATAGACGATTTTGCTCTGTGCCTGTATACGTATAAAACTATAAATATATGAGTTTTTTTCGAATTAATGTTAATTAAATAATTATTTACGAAAATAATGTTGGAAAAAAACTTATTACCGATCTACTGCTGGCCTAAACCATGGTCAGGGGTAAGTCGTCAAATCGGTTGGCGACTTATAAGTCACCCAACCATTGGGCGACTTACCCCTGAAATATGGTTGAAGGCGAGCAGCTACTGCCAGCCACGCACGATCGTGCGTACCCTGGGACGCACGATCGTGCCTAGGTCCGAAAATAGGATTTCAGCAGATTTTTCGCTCCAGTTCAACCCGGACTCATCTGTTTGCTATAAATAAGGTCTCTCTTCTCCTGTTTAAGTGTTACGAGCCAGATACAACACATTATAAAACATACAACACACGTCTTCACAATCACATACATAATACCTACTCTCATCAACATAAAAAACACCTTGAAAATACCCTTTACAAATCAAATACAAAAACTTACATTCATAACTGGTATAACACAGTACAATCATCCAATATTCATAACAAGTAATCAGCTAATATTCATACTTGAACACATCAAGACAACATACAAGACTTTACAAGAGAAAATACGTCAAATGTTGTAAATTGTTCCTACAACATCTACTGCATAATAAAAACTACAATACTATAGACAAACTACAAGTTCCCATCACCAGCTTCGTCATGGAGATGTTGCTACTCATGTCTACGCCTACGTCTTTGTCGTGGTTGAAGAACCACTCTCTCATGCTGCGTCTGGGATGATGAAGCCGCCGCTGCACTAGACGTGGATGGCATCTCCTGAGATGGGGGCATGTGTATAAGATGGCCGTAGTCGACTCGTCCCAACACATCTGAACACAAAGGAGGCAATGCCTGTCAGAGCCTGTCCATACATGTCCACATCATGACTATCAGTCACTGTGGTAGTAGCCCGCTGATGTATGCGCTGCAAAGCTCGTGTCTGAAATATGAAACACAATTACAGTTACATAGAAATACATACAAATATTAAATAAATAAAATGGCTTACTTTACTAATTACTAATATACTCACCGTAAGATGCAAAGCCAAGGAGCTAGGCTGATAATGATGAGTAGGGAGTCTGAACGAAGGAGACACAAACAAACGAGTGATGCTGTAATACCATCTCATATAGTCTCCTGAAACAGATGGGACAAATGTCGGTGTCCCAGCCACAACTAGCTCAGCTCGCCTCTCCCACATAGTGACATATGTGACATGTCTGAGTGCTCAATCCTCTGTATGCTTCCCACGCCTATCCAGCCTATGCAGCTCAACATAAGTGTCGATAGGCCGTGGAATGACCTGCTCAAACCCAAACTGTCGCAACACTCTATCAGGCAAATGAAGCTCAACAATGTCAAAACATATCAACGGCACACGTGCTCGCCATATGTGAGTATGCTCTCGTCCAGCTGGGGGCAACTCTGCCAACTTGTCAGGTGTAAACGGCATCCATGTGATCTGTTTCATAAAGATACAAAAGTTAGTATTTATTCTATATATATATTATAGTTAATGTTATATAACTCACACCATACCTGATCCTCAGACATTCGAGGAGCATAAGCATGTACTTTCCCCCATTCATGGGAAATTTCATTTTCAACCGCAAAGAACGGCTAGAATGAATCATTGTGGCTGCATGTATTTTTTGAAGGATCTCCAGCATGCATGCGCCACGAGAAACCATGACAAAGCTGGTTCTACCACCTTCAATGCATATTTGCCCAGCATCCTCATAATAGTTCCCTCCCCAATGACATATGATTGGGAAGCTTGAGAAATCCATATTCTAATAATAATACATGTCCAATTTTTATGAGTACACATTAATATACACACTTTATACACATTCAAATTTTAAATAGAAAAAGTTACCTACATTGTAATATACCCAAATGACAAAATTCACAATCAATTCACATTTCAATATCAAAATACCCAAATGTTGAAGTCTACATTTCAATACCCAAATTTAGCAACATTCAAATCTACCCAAATCTCAAAATACACAATTAAATTTACAAACAATAATTTCATATCAAAATTCAACATTTCATACATATTCACATTACACAACATTTCAATTCACAAATGAATTCCTAATTTACAAAATCAAATTTTCAATATTCAAAACCCTAACATGAAAAATGAGATAAATTGGAGAGATTTACTTACCTAGAGTGTTGAAGAAGATGGAGATGAAAGATTATTGGCAAGATGGAGAAGACCTCGCCGTCACCAGAGCTCGAGATTCGCCGGAGATGGAGCTGCAGCCGTCGTCATTCTCACTTGAGTTCTGTTCACCAGAGAGTTTTAGGGCCTGTTTACTAACAGAAATATTTTCCAGTTTTCCAGAAAATTGGAAAAATGGAAAACAGAAAACAGGAAACGTGTTTACCAAATAAATTCCTGGAAAACTGGAGAAAGGAAAAAAGAAAAACGCGTTTACCAAATCGTTTTCCATAACGGAAAAAATGAAACATGTCTCTCTTTTCCTTAATGATTTGGAGAAGTGATTTTTACTAGTTTTCCAAATTTGGAAAACGCAGATGCTACAGTGCCTTTGCAATGAATTTACATACTTACACCTAATGGTGGGTCCGGTCCCGCTTCGATGTCAATTCCATTCCGGTACCTCCATTCTCGTACCTTGCCCCTTACCCCTACCCTACCCACCCAACCCCCACCCCGCATACCCATTTTTCTTCCCTATAATGACCTTACCCCACCCCCCACCACATGCCCCGACCTCGGCCCCACCCTGATCCACCCTACCCTACCGCCACCCCCCTACCACCTCGACCCCACCCCGACCCACCCTACCCCACCCCCACCCCTCGTATATTACCACTTACCCCTACCTTACCCCTTACCACTTGCCTCCTACCTCGGCCCCACCCCCACCCTACCCTACCTCGGCCCCCGGATCCCGGGCCCACCCTACCGCCATCCTATCCCAACTCCCTACACTACCCCTACCTTACCCCAACCCCAATCCCTACCCACTACCCCCACCCTTACCGCCATCCTACCCCCCACCGCCATCCTACCCCTTCCCTACCCCAGCCCCACCCTGGTCCCGACCTCACCCTACCGCCATCCTATCCCAACTCTCTACCCTACCCCTACCTTACCCCAACCCTACCAACTACCCCACCCTTAACCCCAACCACGACCCTAACTCACCCACTACCCCCACCCAACCCCCTACCCCTAGACCTTACCACCCCACCCCGACCTTACCCCACCCCCACCCATAACTTCCCTACCCGACCCCTACGAGTAGGTATGGGTGGGTATGAAGGGTTGTGGTGGAGTATGGGTAGAGTGTAAGATCGTGGTAAGGGTAGAGGTAGGGGTCAAGGGTGTGAAATTGGAGAAGTGTGTAAAAAAATTGATGAACATGTTTTCAAATTTGAAAATGGAAAACTAAAAAATAGAAACAGAAAATTGGAGATAGAAAAACTGAAAAATAAAAACAGAAAATTGGAGAACGAAAAACAGAAGTAGAAAACAGGAAAATATCTTTGTTAGTAAACAGGCCCTTAGCTTTTGGATTCATTCTGCTTTCTGTTCTGTGGCTAGGCGTTGCCCGATAATTTTATTTAAAGGGTAAGTCGCCAAACCGTTTGGCGACTTATAAGTCGCCCAACGGTTGGCGACTTACCCCGACCATGGTTAACCCATAAGTATATTGGTAAATACTTTTAACCCAAACCTATTTTCGTAATTATTTAATTAATTAACATTAATACGGAAAAAAACTCTAAAGAAAGAGGGTGAGGGGAAGACAGTTCCAGATGGCACAAACGTGAAGCTGCAGTCGGGAAGGGGTTATCTGGAGCTCTCAAACTTCTGAAAGATCGAGGGTCACTCAAGGAAGCAATCGAATGGGGCGGTCGAAACATGGGCAAGAAAAAAAGTAATCTTGTGGGTATTATGGATGAGGAAGGGCCTAAAGAAATACGCATCGAAAGGACTGATGAGTATGGTCGGAATTTGACTCCAAAAGAGTCGTTTAGGCGGCTGTCCCATGCATTCCATGGAAAGGGACCTGGCAAACCATTGCAATCGAAACAAGAAAAACGCATGCGGAAAAATCTGCAAGAGATAAAGATTAAACAAATGAGGAATTCAGACAAACCATTGCAGTCGGTGGAGAGAATGAGGGAAGCTCAAGAAAAGCTAAAGACACCTTATTTGGTTCTAAGTGGGGATGTTAAACCAGGTCAAACTAGAGATCCCAGAAGTGGTTTTGCTACTATTGAGAAGGACTTTCCTGGAAGGTTAACACCCATGCTTGGTAATGAAAAGGTTGAACACTTCTTGGGCATAAAGAGGAAACCTGACTCTGCCTTGCAAAAGAAACCCAGATACTGATTGGCTACTTTTTGGCTAATCTCTACATTCTCAAGGTGAAAGTTGTCCTCATTCTTGTCCTAAGCTCAGATGTTTTATCTGAGACTGGTCTATAACATCTGATTGTATGATCACTTGAAAAAGTGCGTTTGGAGCTGCATGTTTGTGTGTGTCTCAGTAGCTATTTGTTCATGTAAGTTTTATTTTCACTTGATAATTTTTGTTCCTACTTTGCTGATTTTATAATTGATACGTTTAACAGTTTAGCTATTGTTGTTGTCTCATACTAAAATCTTATAATACGTTTAAGATTAGGACTTCTGTGTACTTATAAAATAAGGAGTATGTGCCACCACCTACCAACTACAAGTTCAGGTCGATAGCTATGTGATAGAGAATATTCCTCCAGACACATCTCCTCCGGATATAAGTTCTTATTCAGATCTGAATATACAGAAAATATCAACACACTCACAATTTCGGAGTAGAATAATTGAGAGGAAACACATCTGGTCCCACACCTTACCATGTACTCATATCAATATGACATGTGAGTGAGTGAGGAGACTTCCTGATTGATATCCACTTGCACATATTTGACTATTTAATGACTAGCCACTCAATGAAGAAGGGTGAGAATTTCCTAGCTACAACCTCATTTCCTACGAGACATCACCCCCATCTCTCTCCTCTCATACGCATGTATATTTCTTCTTCCTAGTTTATTTTTCCATCAATGGCTTCCCTAAAAGCTTCATATATGCTTTGTACATGTAACCTCTCCCACACAACGATAATAAAAGCTCCCGGCTCCCGTTGGCATGGTACCGCCCAAAAAGGCCCGTGGTTTTCACCGATTTGGTTTCCACGATAAAATACTCTGTCCGCTCTAATTTCTTTATTTACTCGATCGGGACAATTAGTTCCATCACTATGTATTTATGTATGTGAAATCTATAGTATCACCTGAAATGAGAAGTTAACTTCAAATTTTAGAAGAATACAATCTGGATTGATCTACTGAATTGGATAAATAAGTCTGGTCTTCTCTGAGTATAATACGCCCTACATTCACCAAACTTGTAAAACAGTTCTTCATTTTGGAAATGCTTTTAATAAGAGTAACTATGCCTGCCATGAAGAACAGATGATCCTCCCCTTTTTGAATCTTAGATGATTAGATCTAATAGACTCAATAAGATCTTCAAAGTCAGTAGCCTTTAAACCGTTTTACCGAGGAGTTCTCGTATAGGAATCTCTGTTTACAAAGTTAGATGTCTGACCTAAACTTTTTAATTTTTTAAACGTGATTAGAATGTGCTACCGCCTACCACATCCCATAGCACATAAAATGAAATAATTTTCTTTCATTAAAGAGTAATATGGTTTATAAGTGTCATGATTACTTATTTAGTACTACCTCCGTCCCGCTTTACTTATCTAAACAATTACGGAGTACTTATTTAGTCAAAACCAGAAGTGGTTTATAAGTCCCGATTGTCCCATTTTACTATTTCGGTCCGTCCCACACCTTATTTGGTAAAGTTTGTGTGACTCTAAATCATTCTTACTTTATTCTTACTTTATCAATTCAATATCAACCACATAATCCACTTTTTATAGATTTGCGTGCCACCCCCTCTTGTCCGATTGTTAGTGGGACGGAGGGAGTATAACTAAAAGACGTGGAAATGAGGATAAAGCAACAATATGAGATGAAAATTTGGTTTTAAGTATTATTATGTACTTGCCTAATAAACATAATTACATGACCTCAACAACAAACCCCTCTGGAGTGTTGCTAGACAATAAGTTATAACCCCTCTGGACACGTGTCTACACTAAACCCAAACTAGTCTTGTTTCATTTAAATTCTAACATATACTCCCTATTAAGGCATTCTACGTGTTGTTAAAACTTACCCATACTTCTGCACAAAGAATCAGATGGGTAACCAAGGAAAAAATAAGACAAATAAACAAGTAGTGGAGATAAATGATGATGAAGAAGAGAAAGACCTTAAGGATTTTGATAGTGATGATAGAAGGGATGACGGTGAGAAGGCTATAAGATATAAATATATACTTATTCTTCCAAAGAGTTTCAAATCGTCATATATGTGATATGTCTGTTTTGTGTATAAATTCTCATTTTGAATTATCATGTTTAATGACGTGATCATATATATGTTCGTGTTTGAGACTTTTTGGACTTTTATTATGCATATCTATTGTTGGTTATTACTAGTTTAACTATTTTCAGTTTTACTTGTTGGTAAATTTTGAGGCTAACGCCTCGCCTCTCTCGAACAACCCGCCTAGATACTCGAACTAGCTTTTTTAAACTTTGATTATTGTAGCCATGTCTTATGGAGTAATGCATTTCCTATATACAGTCATAACTATGGTTTAGTGACTTTAGTCCAAGAATCGATTGGCAGGATGGAGAAGATCCTCCTTGGATTTTTCTATGCAGGTAATAATAATGCATTTGATAAAACTCTAATGCACATTTCTCTAGGTTTTAAAATTTAATGATAGGTAACAACAGAATTGTAGAAATACAGAAATTATGGAATTAAATGGATCCACACAGCCAAAAGTAAATCTCGGATCACATTATGAAAAACCAGAATTACAGTAGAAAGGAAGAAGACAGACTAGGCAATTCGAGAGTGTCTTGCTCTCCAAGTTCTGACCCACTAACAGCCTACCTCCTCTCTCCTCTTCGTTCTTTTTATTCCCTCTTCCCCTTACTAACCATCCACCTCAGCCACTAATTAGTTATTCTACCCCTGCTTGTGTACACCCCTTAGAAGCCTCCGAAGTCCTATCACTCCCCCCCCCTTTAAAATCACCTTGCCCTCGAGGTGGAAGTCAGGGAATTGCTTCTGGAATTGATGTCAGTCTTCCCAGGAATCTTCAAATGCTGGTAATTGTCTCCAATGCACCAAGATCTCTTTATTTCCTCCCGGAGTTATTCTGCATTCAATCACTTCCTCCAGTTGAACTTGTGGTTTCCAATCCTCAGTCAAACAAGCTGGAAGAGGTTGCACAGGGGGTGCTGGGATTTAGGGCCTTCTTTAAAAGAGATATACGAAGTATGAAAGACAGGACACACCTTACTACTTTCTGGTAGATTCAACTTGTAGGCCACCTGATTGATTTTCTCAACCACCTCAAAAGGTCCATAATACCTGGGGCTCAGCTTTTGATTGAGTTTCATAGCTAAATCTTACTGTTTATAAGGCTGAATCCTTGGGAAAACCTTATTCCCTACTTCCACCTGGCTATCCTTCCTCTTCTTGTTAGCCTATTGTTTCATTTGATTCTGAGTTTTGGCTAGATTACCCTTTAACTCTTCCAGCATCATGTTCCTCTCAACAATCTGGTCACCTCATCTACAGCAGTCAAAGCAGCATCTCCCTTTATTAACGCAGGTCACAGGTAGTTCTTGTCCATATAATGCTTTGTAGGGAGTAGTTTTCAAGGAAGCATGAAAGTTGGTATTATACCGTATTCTGCCCAAGGAAGCCATTTAGGCCACTGCTTGGGCTTGCTTCCATTAGTACACCTCAAATAGGTTTCCACACGCCTATTCACTACCTCAGTCTGCCACTCTGCCCATCAATTTGGGGGTGATAAGTTGTGCACTTGTGTTGTACCTTGGTCTAGTTCATGCTAATTGAAATAGTTCAGACTAGAACGTACTCACTATTTAGAAAGATGTTATCTCTGTCTGATACTATCATCATCATCATTACCCCCGCAGAGGTTCCCGCCTACAGTGGGGTAAGGGAGGGTCGAATGTACGTAGCCTTAACCCTGTACTATAGCACAGAGAGATTGTTTCCGGATGACCCATGGTGTAAATTGCGTAAAATATTGCTTGGACTGGCTCTTTCTTCATAACAAAGAAGCGCAGACAGTTCAGTGAGCCATTTTGCTTTATTCCATCATATTCTCAAGCCAAAGAATAATGAGTCTTTACTCCATTGCAAATTATAGAAATCTCTGTCTGATACTATGGACTTGGGAAGTGCATGCAATCTGACCACCTCTTGTATGAAAATCTCTGCAACTCCTTTAGCTGTATGCCTGTATAGGGATGAGATGGTGCAATGAAATGGGCAAGCTTGGTCAGTCTGTCCACTACCACTAGTTTTTCATCTTTGCCCATTTCCCTAGGTAGTCCACCACTCCACTCACAAAATACATGCTTATGTCTATCCATATTTAGGTAGGAATGGGAAGTGGATGGAGGAATCCTGAATGTATAATGAGGAATATATGTTCAGAAGCTCTGGATGACATAAACAAAATTAAGGCAACTCTTGGCCTTCTGTTCCTGGTAAGTATTTTAACACTTTCCAATTAACATTCTACCCAGGCCAATTGTACCATATTATCCAAATTCAGCTCACACACCGTGTGTTTCTATAGGGTCTGGCCTCTTTGAATTGAGTCTCATTTTGAAAATAAATTCTACTCTGTATATTATTTAACATGATGAGCTAATTTTCATTAAAATATTTGCAACCGAGTGAACAGCTTTGAACATAACAGCATTCTAAGTAATATTGAACCTTAGCTAACCCATACAGTTATTTTTCACATATAAAGGTGAACTATTAAAATGTTGATTCCTATGAACCTTGCTAATTTTCTTATGAATTAGTGTCATCTTATCTTTGAGAAATGTTAAATGAACAAGCAATATTTTTTCCGTATGAATTAGTCAGTTTCATCATCGAAAAAAATATCTATGCAACACACAGATAAGAGTGACGAGAGAACATTTGGAATTCTTGGCTGTTTTCGTCCAGATTCTACAACACTTGAAAGTCATTTACCATGCCTATTGGCCGTTAGTCTTTTTCAATTCAAATACATAAACTAAAATCTATTAATTTCAAATTCATTTTAAGATAAGAGTACTATTTTTTCATTCCCACATAAATCATCCTTGGCCTACATTATGATTAAAGTGAATTTTTTAATCTCTTTTTCCCTCTGGAGCCATCCAGGTTTCAGTTTAAATAATAATGGATTTTCTTAGCAAGGTTTCAGGTACAATGCTGAAGCCACACGTCAAGGTTAGTTAATGTGGAAATGGAAAAAGAGTACTCCATCGGCTTGCTGACTTATGACCAAGGAAGCTGCTGACTTTTGAATGACATAGGCGAAGTTCTACCTTCACTGGTACTGGTATTTTCACCCGTGCAACAAAATTTCCTAATCATTTAGGGATTCCCACTTCCCCTTGATTATCTTTATACTTTCCTTTTTAGTCCATCTCAAAATTATCTTTCATTCGGTTCAAATATTAAAAACCAGATTCACCTTATTATTTTGATGATACATCAGCATTCATGTAGGCACATATGGGAGTATTGCAGTTGCTTACTTCAAAATGTAATTAACGTGGGAATGGAAAAGGAGTACTCTATCAGCTTGCTGACTTAATGACCAAGGAAGCTGCTGTTTTTTGGATGACATTGGATTTCTATTTTCTACCTTCATTGATATTCTGAATGTGAACTTCTTATTAACCAAATCATATTTTAAAAGAAATAGGTATCATTACTTATTTACTTTCATAAGAAATCAGCAGAGCCCTTGCCAAGTACTCTGCAAGGCAAATCAGGGAGGGCAATAGGGGTGGGGGGGTGGGGGGGGGGGGCAGCCAGTGTGCATCCGTCCTGCAGGGGGAGGATGGTGTGGGGTTTGGGGCAGGTTTCTTGGAAGCTTTATTTTGTTCTTAATAAAGGAGAAGAGGTAAATAAATAAAATTTCTGCTCATAAAATCGATCAACTACCATCTTTTACCCAACCAAGGAGGATTGAGCTCTATTGTTATCAATGCATATCATTTAGATGTCTGGTAGATGATTTTGTAAGTTGTACCTTTTGAACTTTTTTCTATGAAAAGTCCTTAGCCACCTTGAAATATTAAAAGATGATTTCATAACATTTCAAGTCTTGATATGGATTGATTTTACTTTAGATGCAATGAAAGCAAAACATGCATTTCATGATCAGAACTTTTACATTAGATGTTTCACTTAAAAAATAAAGATTCCTCCAAAACTTATACATTTGCTGATACCAAAAAAATAAAGATTTCTTTCACTAATCCACCATCAACACCTCCAACCGTGACAATGTTGAACTGTGACGGTGTTGAACTGTTGATACTGAAACCACCGCCACTAGAACTATTGTCATCAAGTCTCCAGCCTTAATGCTACCAGCACACACCCCTACCAATGCTAAGGTTACTATCCCCTCTAAAATGAATTAGAACCTTCACCACCACTTCTAGTTAGAACCAATGGCAGAACCAGAAAAATGGCCTAGAGGGCTCGAAAATCAACTATATACCAAATGAAACGATGTATTGTATTTAGACAATGTCTGAATTGAATGTTTCAGTTTAGATACATAGACACTCGTAGCTATAAGATAGATTGTCTTTGCTCTGTCTTTAAAGCATGTCCCGTGAGTAAAGTTTAATTATATGCTATTTTTAACATTGGGAAAATAATCAATATTACGCATCAAATTTTGTTAATTTTACTTTTAGATAGTGTTGATTTTGCAGAAGTAATAACTTTTTACTCGTAATGAGTTAAGCGAGTCATAATATATCAAATCAAAGGTATTTCAGATATTTATACTTTCACATTTTCAACAGGGTTGGTTGACCACTCTGACCCCCCCCCCCCCCGACTCCGACCCTGGCTAGAACTAACCCCACATTATAGATAACGGTTGGAGTAGTGGTGGACTGAACCGGGCCTCGGTTCAGTAATAGCAGGCCCGATCCCGAACCGGGGTAGGGCGGTCCCGGGTCCGGTTCCGGGCCGGACCGGGCCACCCGGTTTATTTTTTTTTTCTTTCTTTCTCCCCCCCCCCAACCCCCCACCCCCCACCCCCCACCCCCAAACCGGCCTAAATAGATAGCCCAAGCCCAACAGCCCAAAAAAATGAAAAAAAATTAAAAAAAAAATAGATTTGTCCCGGACCCGGGCCCGAAACGGCCGGGCCGGGCCGTCAAACCCATGAATCGAGCCCAGAACCGCCCCACCCCCGGGCCTCCGGCCCGAACCGGACCCGGAAAACCGGGCCGGGCCGGGCCCGCACAGTAGCGGGTCGGGCCGGTCCCGGGCCGGGCGGCCCGAACCGAGGCCATGCCTAGGTTGGAGTAAGAAATAGACGCTCAGAGACAACCAAATATCATGAATTATGATAAGGTTGAAGGAAGAAATAGGCGTTAAAGACAGCCAACTATATCATCTGTGCATTATGAACGTCCCTACAATTTGGTAAATTACCCAACACAAACATGAAGCAACCTATTTCAAGTAATTTGCTAGGCGTAAGTGGATTAAGAACACACAAGTTGATGTCTTACACTTATGGGGTAAATCTCGGCCGTGAGGCTTCGGGACAAGGCAGATTTGAAGCAGCAATGATAGCAAGTAAGGAATGTCACAACAACATCCAAAGACTTTGTTCCAAAAGATATTGTGATCAGCTTACACGAATTGACAAATGATATCGGAGCCAAAAGGAGAAGAAAATAAGAATAATAAAAAAATAAAATATGATAAATAAAAAAATATATGGCAAAGATAACTATAAGATAGAGATAAAAATGTTAAAAATAAAAACTTAAAAAGGATAAGAAGAATATATACTCCGCCCCAAAATAAAGTTTCTCGTTTGACTTCACGGGTTTTAAGTAGAATAGGAAATAAAGTTGACTTTTCAAAAATTCCCTTGGGTAATTAAAACGTGTAGTGCCCAAATGGATATAATAAAGATAGTAATGAATAGTGAAATGAGTGTAACACACATGAATTCTATGAAGTGATGTGAGGGTAAAACGATAAATGAATAATAAAAAATTACCAAATATGGAAAGAAGTTATTTTGAGACATCCCGAAAAGAAAAATGTAGAACTTCATTTCGAGACGGAAAGAGTATTAAATAAGGAAAGATAATCAGAGAAATTAGAAACCAAATTGGGAATCTTGCTAACACAGATGTTAGGCATCTTGTTATTTTTGTTGATATAAAATTTTTAATCTCTCCGTAGTATATTTTACGCTTCAAGAATGTAAGTTGAAGTGTTGAACCCCTCTTAGAGAAGGGATGAAGAAAGATTTGATAACGAATGGCATAGCTCAATGGCAAATCTATGCTTTTAAAAGAAGGGGCCAATTCAAGGCCCTCTCGGCCCAATTTCTCTTTAATTTGTATAAGTACTACTACCTCCGTTCCATTTTATATGTCTTCTTTGACTTTGGCACAATTATTAATAAAGTGCTTGAAAAGGTAAAAGTTGTGGTTGAAATTTGAGTATAATAAATTGAAATGTTGTTGATCACATATTTCTTTCCAAATAGAGAAAGATGACACTTATTTTGGGACAACCCAAAAAAAAAGTAAGACAGGTAAAATGGGACGCTGGGGGTATTATATATGTGCTCCATATATATTACTCATATGTCCTGTGAAGAAGTTTTCATTTTGACTTGCACACATATTTATGTAAGATAAAACTTTGTTTTGATTTTCTAAATATACAAGTATTTTATGTTAAAAAGTAAGCAAAAAGTAAGGGTAGTTTGACATTTGCTATTAAAGCCATCTTTTTATAAAAATTAAATGAGAAACTCATTTTGAGACATCGAAGAAATATGAAAACTTCTTTTGGGAGGGAGTTATATTAAAATATACTCCCTCCGTCCCATAAAATAGTTTTCGATTTCCTTTTTGGGCCGTCCCAAAAAATAGTTCACATTTCCCTTTTTGGAAAGGTTAGCGTGGCTCACATTCATTTACATTTTTCTTACTCAACCATAACCATACATTTCCACTTTATTCCTACTTTCTTAAACTCCGATCCAAGTCAATGCGAGAACTATTTTATGGGACGGAGGGAGGATACTATGGGATCCCTCTAAAAATGTACAAAAACACGCGACTTATACAAACTAAAAGTTCACATTTATATGAAATTATTACGGAGTATAACTTAACCTAACTTATTATTATTCAATGTGCGTATGATATTACTTAATTTACTAATGTATTTTCTTGATGAACTAAATATATGATGAACCATATTGATGGTGCTTTTATTTTTCTCATCATTCTAGTAGTATGGTAATCATATCCAAACTGTACGTAGTTAAAGTTGATACATCTCGTAGAAATTGTACGTAGTATATATTTTATTTTCTTAAAACACAATTTTTAATGTGTTTTGATATTTAAATTGTACGTAGCTTTGAATTCCAAAGCTATGTGAGTTGTGGGCATTGATATTTGTCCTGTCCATACTTGTAATGAAAAAATATTTGCATTGCCTAAGTCTTGCATTGTATAAGTTTTATTTTCCCCATTCTCTTATCCCCACAAAAGCAGTACGTATATGAACATCTATTTTCTGTCAATAACATGTTTGTAGTACAGAACTACTATAAAATTTATTATTGCATGTTACAAAAATTATGCTTCCTTTGACTCATATGTTGAATTTATAGCCCCAACTCCCTGGCATAGCCAATGCGTGCTAGGGAGTTTCTTGGAAGCTCATTTTAGTCGTCCGTCTATGTTTTCATTTTTTTTAGCGGCTAATAAAAGTTTCAAAAATACTTTTTGTACATACTATTTTTTGATATGCACTTTTTCACGTGTCTGTGTAGGCCTTTTTTTGTTGTACTCATAAAACGTATTTTATTAAAATATGTTTTATTTATACAGACAAAAAAAGTCTACAATGACATGTGTGTAAAAGTGTGTACACCAAAATAGTGTGTACACAAGTCCAACTGTAAAAGCTTTCTTAATTCTTAGTATATGGTTTTTCTACTCTTCACTCCCAATCTACAGCTTCACACTGTGAATCAGCTCTGCTCGTGAGGTCAAGTGAACGATCGAGCACCTCCCACCACAATGGACTCAACCAAGAAATCTTGTCCCTTTCTTTGCTGCTCTTCATTAATATCAATATGTTCTGCCTGACTGCCTCACGACGATCATGCTTCCTCCCGTAGAGTGAGTCAGCGATTAAGCCGACTAGTGAGCTAGACCGCTTCCTCGTTAATAAGGGCAGAGCTAGCGCACTGAACAAGAATGGACTGGTACAAAGAATATTTTTTGAAAAAAAAATTACATAAAATTTTTTACATTAAAAATGAAGACTTTTTTTTTAATTTAGGATGCGCTGGAGCCTAAGTTACATCCCTAACTTCATGAGAAATAAGAAAAGTTCCACATTTACTTCTTTTTATCGTAAATTGATGCACTTTTTTGCAATGACAAAAAAATCCGGTTAATTATAGAATTGTCACGGCATCTTGCAACACTTTATGTTAGTACTTTTTGCACATTCCAGCCATTAGATTCCAAATTCAGTGTACCAATTGCATTCTCATTTCTTACAATAAACAATCTTCTCATTTGATCCTTATTGTATGCGTGTGTAGGGTATATATCTTTGGTGTTTGTTAAACTTTTTTTTAGTATTTAGAAAAAAAATCTTAATAAAAGCACTATTACAATATTAGTTTCTTCTCGAAATAGGACTCCACTTATATTTTGAATTTTTTTTATTGTTTTATTTTTAGTATGAATAAAGAAGTTATATTTTATGAAAAAAACATATGAGGTCGTATTTTCAGACCTTTATTAATGTTTTAGACTTCTGCTACTATAGTACTATATCATGTAATCATGTTATATACTTTGTTGTTTAATTTTTAGTTTGAGCAATCGTATAAAATTTCTATCATCATACATTTGAAAGTTGGTCTCCAACGCTTAGAAGGTGCACGATATCCTTGACGTTTGCTCAACGTGAAGGCTGGCCATTATTAGCCTTATATACTAGAGAAATTGTTATAAAATACCACCTTCGAATAGAAAAATAAATACAACTTAATTAATATGCACCCAAGGACAAACATTGTCAATCTAAGAGGTCCCAAATTGTCAATGACCCCATGCTCTAATAAAGATATTATCAAATATCTCACATTAAAAGCGAAGATAAACGATGACAATATGACATATTTATCTACGCAGATAAACAACTATAAAAGTATTACAAAAATACATGCGACCCTCTAACTGTCTAAGAGTGACAGATTGCCAGATATCTCTATTAATTACGGTATTAAAACAGGTTGACTGGCTTATACAATTTTCGAATTATTTTAAGATTACCTTTGATAATACATCGAAATTACAATATTATATAAAGGCTAATAAAGGGTCAAATAGGCCCCTGAACTGACTTAAATTGTTCAATTAGCCCCTTATATAGGAGGTTATGTCCAGCCGTCGCCAATGGGGCGGTTCCCATTGGAATTTTTTGATGAAATTTTTTGAGCTAAAAATTCTACCGGGAAGGCAGTCAAGTGATTTTTTGAAGATAACTGTGAAGTTAAACAGCGCAGTACATTTCAGAAAATTGTTTGTTTGCCTTCCCGGTTGAATTTTTAGCTGAAATTTGGTATGGGTAAATTACACTTAATGAAGAAGATGCTCAAAAAATTTCATCAAAAAATTACACCAGAAACCGTCCCAATTAGCGACGGCCGGGTAGAACCTCCTATATACGGGGCTTATTGAACACTTTAAGTCAGTTCAAGGGCCTACTTAACCCTTACCCTTATATAAATATGTAGTGACATAAGAGCATCTCCAATAAGAAAATGGATTGATAAAAAATGCATTGCCATGTCAACAAAATAGATGGTGGGATTAAAATATGCCCTCCAATGGAACTGTCTATATTTTTGGTGGTGGTGAGTTGGAATAGAAAACCGTCCACACCGTGCTTTCCGCTTTCTACTTTCAGCAACCATGTTAGACAGCCAACTCAGCGGCAAAATATTTTATTTGGCCGCAGTTCGTGAAAAAATTCTCCAAAAAAACTCAAATTATTTGGAACAAGAAAACCCACCCATAACATATTTCAGTCGTATCTTTCATTCTTTCGAAGCTGGTAGAACCTCCAAGCCTCCTGGCATCTTCGAAGTGGTAGTCATTATATTTTTAATCTCTTTCTATTTTTTTTTGACGCATCTCTTTCTATTTTATTTAATTATGAATTACTACAAAGTTTTTTTTTATTTGAGAGAATTACTGTAAAGTTGTTGATGCTCAAGTGCATGGTATAAATGATACGAATTGATCTCCTTTTAGATAATGCTTTTGCAGAGGGATGGTAGAAGGAAATAAAGAGTTACTGAGTATGATTTTAGCTAGGGCGGTTGTAGGCTTGTAGCCATAAACATAATTTCTTAAGCACCGTTGGAGAGAAAATTTTAATTTACCCGTCTGTGAGTCCATCTCAGCTTCACGGCCTCTCTACTAGGGGTGGGCAAACGGGTCTTGGAACCGCGGTCCGGTCCGGGTAATGGCGGTTCGGGTCCAAAACGGGCCGATTCCATTTTTTGTTGCCATAAAACGGTCCGGGTAGGGTCGGGTAATTTTTTTTAAGGAACCGGACCGGTTCCAAAATTAAAAAATAACGGGTACCCGGCCCGGCCCGTTATATATATTGTATATTAATTTATTAATAGTTTTGTGATGATCGGTTTTGAAATAGTTTTGTTTCCTTTGCTAGAAGTAGGATTTTAAATTGAGTTGCACTAACATTCTTTTGTTTTCAAATTATTGATTAAATGTTTCATAAATATCTTATTACTTTTTATTGTTATTGAACTATTCCTTTCTATGGAATTTAATTATTTGTTAAAGATGATTTTCTTATATTTTTTTTATTATATTGTTATTAAAATATATAAATTGTGTTTACCACCCACCATGTATGTGTCAACTTTGGCTAATACTGAAAATTTAATATAAAAAAAATCACTTTAATATGTGATGTTAGACAACATATTTAAATACAAATGTTAGAAAATATGTATTTTGGCTATGTTGCATATTTTAAGAATTTCTTTAATTGTTTGAAACTTATATACAAAAAAATTATGGAGTATTGGACTTTTCGCTTGTGTTATATGTGCATCACTATGTTGTTATTTTGAAACTTGCTAATGTCCTATATTATTGATTATTGATTTTTGGAATTTCGTGAGTTTTTACCAATTTCAAGACATGAGAATAGAAACCGTAAAACCCGGACCGGACAGACCCGTTTCAAACGAGCCGGGTAATTTCCGGTTCCTATTTTGAAAATTGTAGTACCCGGACCGGACCGAACCGTACAATGGAACCGGCGGTTCCCTTTTATTTTGCATTACCCGCGCCGACCCGGCCCGTGCCCAGCCCTACTCTCTACATAGTTGATGTGTCCATTTTTTATGGGATGCAATCCACATTCCCATTAATGATGCTCTAAATAATTATCACATTCCATGATCCGGAATTCCGGAAAGTTTAACATAGTTTTACTACATCCATATAATCTTACACCAGCTTTCATGTAATCTGTCTAAGAGTGACAGATTGACAGATACCTCTATTAATTACGGAGTGTTAAAACACGTTGACTGGCTTATACATTTTTTTCGAATTATTTTAAGATTATCTTAGATTTTTTTTATTAAAGATTACATTTGATTATTCATCGAAATTACAATATTATCTAAACATGTAGTGACATAAATAATTATCACATTACATGATCCGGACAGTTTAACATAGTTTTACATCCATATAATCTTACACCAGCTTTCATATTACGTAAGATAAACGCTGATTAGGTGAACCAAACACAGCCTAAAATTAAGTACACTCCAATTTTATTCAAAAGAAAATGTGAAATAAGGTTCAAATCACATTAGACAATTCCAAAGTCTTGACACAAAATACACACAAATGACAACTTGCCCGGGGCAAAGGCGCTGACAAACGGTTCATTTCTTGAGATGGGGAAAGCACTCGTAGAAATCTGCCTTGGAATGCTTTGCGTCAAAGTGTTCTCTGCACTTCACCTCTGTTGTGGTGCAAATGAATGTTTGCATACATTTTTTGCACTATAGCAATCAAAATGTTTTTCAAAATGTCAATGGCCATAAACACTAAACTGCATCCAGAAATATATTCTGCACTATACAGATGGTTAAAGATTTATAATTTATAAAATAAAGTTTAATCATTATTTTTCAAAACTCTAAATACACTGAACTTTTCCATATTTTTCTATTAACGGTTTATTTCTCGGTTGGTTTCTCTGCACATCCAGAATAAGGAATAAGACCATGTAAAGGCTTATATCTACAATTCGACGTTGGACAACCAAAATAGAACAATGTATATTAAAAGAAAAAGACATCTAGAGCTGTGCTAATTACAGAAGAATTTGAACTACTGTGTCACAATAGAAAACTTAGGCAAATATTGTTTGAAGAAGAGTAAGATGAAATGCATGATTTTGTTTTATGTCTGGGAGAAACAATGGAAGCAATTTATAGATGAACTCACTGGCCAAATTCAAGATGAAATGCATTCATATTATTTGCTAATGACATTACTCTTCTGGGTTAACCTAAAGGTATAGGTACCGAATTGAATTATAGAAGTAAGCAGACAAGTTTGAAAATTAAATCCTTTAGGAATTGTAGATCAAAGAGAAGCTATATGAAATGTTGAATGAAAAATCAGACTTGGAGGGTGAGATGGTGGTAAGAGTGGATTAAACAAGCATTAAACAAAAACGTTTCCTACACTTAAGTCCTATGACTCAACGAAAATGTGAAATTCAATGACTATAGTTATAAGACATGACTAACAAAGTGGAGGAATGCATCAAGAATCTTGTGTAGTAAAACATATCCCCGACCTAAATATAAGGTTCAAGTACGTTGAGACGATTGAGTGTTGAGCAATAAAGTGTAAACATGTTCACATACTAAGGCATAGATTATAGATAGAGAATTTCAGAAAAGGATGTTCCTCAAGATAGCTAAAAGGAATGTTCTCAAGATAGCAACAAAATGGGATAGGGCTGCTATGATTATACAATATATAATGAGGTATATTCATATAAAGTAACATATACCCTGGTTGAAATGGATGTGTGAAAAAAATTGTTATGAGATAATGGAAGTAAAATAAAGTGTAGCCAGGATTGAGGAAAAGATAAGGGAAAATCGTTTTGAGACAATTTGTTTAAACCAGGCAGGTCAACATGAGATGAGTCTTAACATCATCAAATGGTGCCATTTGATAAATAATGATGAAAACCTAGTGGTAAAGGTAGGGCTTGGTTGTTTACTTTAGTTTAGTCTTTCTATAAATAAGATCAGCAAGAAATAAAGGAATTATATTGCTCTAAAAAACATTATACGATTAACATCCAAGGAAGGCAAAAAAAATTGATCATAATAGGATTAAAACATCAGCAAAGGCAACAAGAAAGCGCATACCTGGATATTCAAGGCCTTTTTGTTTGCATCCAACTGGCTTCCTGTATAAATTAGATCACTTAGTAAGTCAGTTCAACATAGAACTAGCACGGGATCCAAGCTCCATCACACATTAACATAGAAGGCAAAGCAATTCCCAATAAACAGTAGAATTACACAAAATCAATGCTAAATGGGAAACAACACTTCGTGAATTGCAACATTCTCACCGATATTCTTACACTTTAGATGAGACTTGTATGTATAACTCAAATTTGGTGGAGAGGGGGTTCAGGAAACAGGAAAACAAAAAAATGTCTAACAAAAAACAGACCTTTAGCCCCCCTTTTTTTTTCAAGGTTCCTCTCGCGAGCCATCATGGACTTCTGGGCGTTTCCTCCACCCATGGCGTTGTCCTGATCGGCAAAAATAACCCTAAGAAGACCTTATCAGGTTTTTCAGCGATAACCAAGGACGCAGGCTGGTTAAGCACAATGGATGGGCGGAAGAGGTTAGAGGTATTTATTTAAGTGTCTAGACTCTAGTGAGGGCCCGAACCAAAATTCGGAAGTCAAGTATCGAACCGATATTTTGATTTTATAAAATTAATTAAAGATCCGAGCATCAAAACATGGGTCTAGGTGGTACATAAATTAGGACGTTTTTAGTCACAAATCAAGTCAGATCACATCAAATTAGATCAAACCAAATTAGACTAGATATGGACAATTATAAAATACACAAAATTTAGAAATTTATCATATTAGGTCAGACCAGTTCTGACCAGAACAGATCACATCAGATCAGAAAATTCCGTCCAAGTAAAAACATCCTTAAAGAGAAAAGTGTCAATTTGGTTCTCGTACTATTACGAAAAAGTTAATTATATCCTCACAATTTAAACAAATAATCAAATCTCGATTTGAATAAGCGTTCAATTGAGTCAAATAGTAGGTTATGTGGAATGACAACAATCACTCATTGATGTGGCGCACACGTGGCGGTCCACGTGTGAGTCACGTCATTGACAAATGACTGATTGGGCTTCCACGTGTGCGTCGTGCCAGCAAAGATGTCGGTGATTGGGCTGCCACACGTCGACTTCATTTGTATTTTACAATTGTCGAAGCTTAGTCTAATCTAAACTGGTCTAGATTAAAAATCTGATCTAGTGTAGTCTTAATATGAAATAAGTCTAATTAAAAATATCCAATAGGACTTCATAATAAAGTTATTAAAAGGGAATCCAATTCTATTGAAGTCTTAGAATGATTACTATCTATGTAGCACGGTACGCGGAAACGCGGAAACGCGGAAACGGGTACGGGGATACGTCAAAACCAAAAAAAGTAGGATACGGATACGGGGCCATATTTATAAATATTAAAAGTTATGGGGGTGTATTTACAAATATTAAAAGTTATAGGGGTCTATTTATAAATATTAAAAATATATATTTTTTGAATATATATACACACACACACACACACATATAATATCCTGTCTACCCATTCATTGCATTGAAGCATTTTCCTTTTTCAAGATACTTAGTAATAAATTCATAATATTTCTTATATACACTAGTGTATCTCGAAATATAAATGTAGTCAATGAGTCATTAATTTAAAATGAGAAATAAGTCAAACAACTACAATCTTGAAATTAAAAGTGCAAGTACTCACTTCGGAGTATGAGTTAATGACTTAATTCGGATATAGCCATATAGGCCCATTATTTGATTACCAAGTAAAATGTAGTTTTAAATTTTCATTTTTTTTAGAATTTTATTAAGTAAATTTTGGGATTTTTTTTTAAAAAATGGTTGATACGGGTATCCGTCAGGATACGAGTATCGGAAACTTTCAAAAAATTACAAAAAAATGGAAACTTTTAAAAATTGCAGATACGGCCCGGGAACGTACGGTACGGGTATCCTAGAGTATCGGATACGGGAACGTATCCGATACGCCGATACGCTACCCTAGGGAAGTATCCGTGCTTCATAGATTACTATCAATGCCCAGAGGACACTCCAACCCCCTAGACCAAGCCGAATGTTATAGAAAAGGATAGAGAGAAGTGTAATTCTAAGAATACAAAGTTATCAATCATTTATTAATTTACAATTAAATAAATGATGTTACCTATACTACAAGATAGTGGGTTGAGGAGGTGATGTATCCAACCCTGAGTGGATGAACCACAACCATAAAATCTTCCATATCAGGTGCATTAATTGTGTTTCCCTCCTATTCCCAAGTTTCGCGCTAACGGCTTGGAGGAGGTCTGTCTTGGATGACTGCTCAATCCAACTGTCATTCTTGATAATCCCAAGTGAATGGAAGTGGTCGAGCAGGACTGCCCGTGCGGGATCACCGAGTGTTATTCTTGAATTAGCCAGATTACGAATGGGCCTGTTCACATTGGGCCTTATGAGGTATTTGGGCCAGTACTGGGCCTCGATCCAATAACCCAACACATAGTTTTTTCCAAAAATAGAATCCACTATTAAAAATGCTTTCAATGATATTCTTTTATTTGTGATTGGATCAAAATATTCTCATAGAGTTGATTGCTGCTCCTAGGTCGGCGGACCGCTGGTAGATTTTTTTCCACAGTTTTTTCACCGACTTGTCAAAACCCTGCCCCCTACCCCCCACCCCACCCCCACCCCACCGGAGATATCCGCCGCCTAAATATGTTGGAGCTGCTGTAGGAGTTTGCTGCCACCACCAACAGATTAACCTCGATTGTGCAAGGAAACTAGGAGATGCAATTAATTTAGGGGTAGAAACGGAATAGTAGTCTTATTTAAGGGAAATCAAACGTATGATCATGTTTTCGAAAAATGTTACAACGTATGTTTTAATCCTACGAAAAGCAATTTTCTCCACTCTGTATTTTTATGCATTGCATCTCTAAAGTTAATACTTTATACGAAGTATGTGCAACTCCACACAAAAATCAGAAGTCTCGTTTCACAACTATTATCATACTCCCTACGTCCCAGAATTATCTTCTAAAATTTTCTTTTCTTCCATCCCAAAATAATCTTTCATTTTCATTTTTGGCAAAGAATTTGTTGTTCACATCATTTCTTACACATTTCTCACATTTGCACAACTTTTCACTACATAATACACATTACCTTAATTCGTTAAAAAAAAAAAGGATGACACCCCATCCCTGAGGGCCCCCCAACACCGACCGGACGACACGATGGGAGGATGTAAATTGGACTATAATCACAATCTGACAGATAGAGAGTGGGGCTCTGTCCCCGGTACTTGCAGAAGCCCTATGCATTCTTCAGCATAGTAACCCCTCATCGCAGTTGCCGGGATTCAAACCCGAGACCTAACCCTTGTGGCACTCTCTCACTACCAGTTGAGCTACGCCCACCGGTCACATTACCTTAATTCTTGTTTTAAATGTAGTTAGGAAGATAATTTAGAGAGGGAGAAGTATTAATAATGAAGACAATTACTCCCTCCGTATATTTACAACTATTACTCCCTCCGTTCTAAGATTGTCCCGGACACTATTTACTTGGTCAACACAAATTACTCTTAATCTCTTACTTTATATATCATTTTTTTTATCAAATTTGGTTCTTGTTTTTGCGACTTTGTAAAAACTTTAATGTAGTTTCCGGATATGTAATTTTATTTCTAAAAATAGTTTGAATGCGGACAAGGATCTGTTTGCTTTATTGTTAGTCAAACGTCATAAACCGAATTGTTTCAAACTTAGTGGAATGGAGATAGTAGTTGTTTACGAGAAAATTAATACTTCGTACTAGTATTATAATTACTACAAGTGTGGGAGTTATTACGTACGATAGTATATTTTATATAATATTGAAATCATATTTTTGTCATTTCTTCTAATTTTCAACCATTTTCTCTTAATTTCACATTTGTTCTACAATTACTATCCAAAAATTTTATGGATAGTAATTAGTGTAGAACAAGAAAGAGAGAGGAGGGGCGACGGGAAACCCTAGCCGTCTCCTCCTCTTCTTCTCTTCTTTTCTTCTCTTCTTTTCTTCTCTTCTTTTGATTTCAAGCATGGAAAAAGTTTCGTTTAATCAGTGTTTTCAGTTCTATCTATACGTTTATTTCCTAGCGTTGTCTAGAGATGTTATTTTCGGTGGTGCAGTGTCGCTCGCCAGATCTATGTTCCCCACCATCATCGATCGGGTGTTCTTGTGTGCTAGTAAGAGGTTTGTATTGGCTTCTTTATCAATCATGAATCAGGATTTCTGCTGCATCGATATAGAGGCTGATCGCTCCCCTCCTGAACCACCGCTGATCCAGGAAGATGACATTGGATAAATTGCTTTCTTTCCGGTGGTTGGTCAAACCGGAACAATCTCTGCACTTGGCTCCTTACCGGTGGCTGGAAAAACCGGCGAGTTCAATAATTCCTTTTCGGTGGCTGGTCAAGTCGAACCCATTTCGAGTAGCATGAGCAGTCACAATGCGGTACGAGTCTACATTGTTGCAGAGTTAGCGAACATGAGTACTTTTATATGGCGTCTTTGTTCTTTGTCTCACCATAGTGTAATATTGAACGCTATGATTGTAATGCTTCGACTTTTAGTTGTTATGTTTCTTGTTAAGATCTAATTATCAATAAAATGATTATTTGATTTTCAAAAAAAATTAGTGTAGAACAAATGGATAAAAGAAAAGGAAAAATTCCATTTTAGCCTTCTAGGCGGGGGAGTAGAACTACGGTCAACGTATTTAACAGGTTGTGATGAAAGAATGAAAGATGAAACTAGGGGTGTAAATGAGCCAAGCCGTTCGTGAGCCGCTCGCGACTCGCTCGGTAAAAACTCGGTTCGAGTTCGGTCATATTCAAGCTCGACTCGAGTTCGGCTCGGCTCGAATACTTAACGAGCCCAATTCAAGCCTATTTATTTTAGGCTCGTGGCTCGCGAGCCGGCTCGCAAGCCTTGGTGTTTATGTGTGTGTATTCTATTATTATTATTATTATTATTATTATTATTATTATTATTATTATTATTATTATTATTATTATTATTATTATTATTATTATTATTATTATTATTATTATTATTATTATTATCAATATTATTATTATTATAACAATAGCACCACAAGTATTGTTAATGTTAATGTTGAGAACTCATATGAAATAAGTTACGGAGTAATAATTACATAAGCTCAAAGTATTCACAAATGGGTTTGTAGTTGAGTGGAGTTTTCCTTACAAAGTTAGTGTTGCAACCTAGGTTCGAATCCCCTTGAAGCTAAATTTTGCTTCATGCAGCTTCGAGCCGAACTCGAGCAGATTTCGAGCCTAGGTAAATACATCGAGCCGAACTCGAGCACTAGAATTTGAGCTCGTTCGAGCTCGAGCCGAACTCGAGCACGGCAAATATTTTCGAGCTCGAGCTCGAGCCTATGTAAGTTCGGGCTCGGCTCGGCTCGATTACACCCCTAGATGAAACTGATAACTGAGTATATGCAAATGATAAGAGAATCAAGAAAAGGAAGAGGGATGGCACAAATTCCTGGTAAAAACAGAGCAAATGTATCGAGGAAGAAAGGATGGACTCTCCTAAACTGCCGATTCAGGTTTCCAGTCGATGGTCAGTGAAACGTACGGTCCCTTTCAGACAACCTCAATTTTGTTTGTGTCCGTGGGGTCCTTACCTCCGCAATATACTTTGCTATGCTCCCCCATTTTCTTCCCCTTCATTTTTCTTCGTCTCTATTCCATCAACAATTCTTCCCTTCTTCTCACTCTACTCATAACTGCATCCGACATGATGTTTGATATAATGATCTTCCAAGAACTGGCCTTTACTGTGGCACTATCTGTAGTGATCTATTTCATCTTCTGCAAATTCAATTCATGGGTTTCCCAGGAAAGGGGCAAGATTCAGTCTTTCTGCTGTGTAGATGCTAGTGAAAAGGCAGTTTTGTGCGAGTGCAAAGATGGGAAGCTGGAATTCAAGGATTTAGTGACGGATAGTAATGATTTCATTGGTGATCATCTCGAAGTAGAAGATGGGGAAGTCAAGAAAAAAGAAGTTTTATCTTCTGTCGGTGGGGATGGTGGAACACCACACGAAGTATTTGATGAAAGTCTTATTAGAAGAAAGGTTCAAGAAATTGAGGTAGAGCGTAATCTTGAGGATGATCATCCAGAAATCCAGGTTGAACTTGGGGAGATTGAAGGATCATCAAAAATGAATGAAGATGGGGTTGTGGAGGGAAGGGCTAAGGATGAGATATTAAGAGCAGGCAGCACGGATGGGGAGGAGGGGCTGTTTGATGATTGGGAGGGGATTGAGAGAACAGATTTGGAGAAGGAATTTAGTAGTGCAGTGGTGTTTGTGGATTCAAAAGGCAATACTGACCGACTTGTGGACGACGTGAAGATGCAGCTTTATGGCCTTCACAAGGTTGCTACAGAGGGTCCTTGTTGCACACCTCAGCCAATGGCATTCAAGCTCTCGGCTCGTGCCAAATGGTACTGCTCATATACAAAACCTTTCTATGCTGAGGTTTAATGACTGATGTAGTTCGTTAGTAGAATTTCTCATGATATTTCCTGTGTTTTTTTTCTTAGGATTTCTGACAATCTGTTTTAAAAACAAGCTGGGAATGTTTAGCCCGGTTAGACGCTAATGCCTTTTTAGATTATACTTTTAACCGTTCTAAAAGGTGGTAGGCATGACAGGATTAGCCGATTAGGCAAGGTTAATTTGGGAGAAACGAATGTAGGTAGACAAGGAAAACGAATGTGAGGACAGTTGTTACATCAACTACTTAAGTACTGTAAAGAGATTCATGGAAATCTATTGGCTGAACTGCTTTTTGCCAGTGTGAATATTTAGTTCTCTTAGTTATCGTTAGATTAGCTATTGGTAAACATTAAGGCTATGTTTGGATTTACCTCGAAAATGCAAAGAAAAACGAAATAAGACAATTAAAGTTATTTTCTTATGTTTTCATTTACCTCGAAAGTTGCTGAGGGAAATGGCATTGGCTGGCGTTTTTAAAGTCTTTTCACATGTTTCTATTACTTAGCATTTATATAATAGAAATAAATGAATAAAAAAGCACTGAAACAGATATTAAAAATAAACCTGAGTTTGAAAAAATGTTTATTTTTCTCAACATTTTCATACCTTTCAAATTTCTCCTATATTTTGATCCATATTTTCTTTCATAGTATTCATGTCTTCTAAACCAATCCTAAAGTATATATTACTGCTAATTAAATTTTATAACTACTAGGAATGCTTGGCAGAAGCTAGGTGACATTAGCCAGGACGTGGCAATGGAGCAATATATAGCACTTCTGTCAAGAAGCATAACCGATTGGAAGGTAGACAATTTTTCTCCTTACTGAATCCCCCCTCCATTCATTTAGGCTTGTTTGGTAGTCTTAACTGGTCAGCAGGATAAGTAGCTTTTGTCCTACAGCCTACTTACCGAGTTGAGAGGTGTGGAGAAGAGGGTGGGAGGAGTGGGAGAGGAAGACCCAAATATACGTGGATTAGAGGAGTCACGAGTGATGTGCTTTTTCTTGGAGTGCATATGCATTTTATTCGTGTGGTAGTTTGATCTCTTATCATCTTTTTTTCCCTTTTATCTTCTTTATCTTTTCTTGTGTTTTTTATCCTTCCAACATTTGCAATGGAGCCAAAGACTCACTATTTTCTGGCTTGAGAGTATGATGGAATAAAGCAAAATGGTTCACTAAACTGTCTGTGTTTCTTTGTTATGAAACAACAGTCAGTCCATGCAATTTCCGACTCGATTTTCACTTAGGATCATCCGGAAACAGTCTATTTGTGCTTTAGTGCAGGGGTAAGACTGCGTACATCCGACCCCCTTACTCCACCATAGGTGGGAGCCTTTGCGGTATTGGGTAATGATGATGATGATCTTTTTTATTATGTATATATATTCTTTTTATCCTTTTAATCTTATCATTTTTATGTATATTTTATCACTATTTTATCTTTTTTTTTTAATCCTTTTATCAATCCTTATCTTTTCATCTTTCATTTCCTTGTGGCGCCGACTCCAAAATCTTTTATGACTAAGGCTTGGATGTTGTTGTTGGTGCTGTGGCCTAATTACCGAACTCACCCTTCTCTGTTTTCTGCATATTGTTCATCTGTTGAAAACTTGTATTCCTTGAAATCATTTTTATTGCATGAATGTCTAACTTTCTTTTTGAAGAATTAAAGTTGTTTCGAGAGTTAGACACTCCCTTAAGTGTCTGTTACTGTTGTTTCTTAATGTCATGAAACATGTCACATAGCATTCTATTGTGTTTGGTCATTGTGGGCTACCAATGTTGTGCATTACAGAATACAGAGTTTTAATTCTCTTCATGGCTAATTTAGCATTCCCAAGTGAACCTGAGAAAAGACATGACATTCTCTTTACAACTTGCAATACATTTAAATATTATAGTATAGCTCTGGTTGTAGTTATCCAGATAAATGTTGTTAGACCCGTCTTATAATATTCATTTCTAATACATTATTAATGTTTAGCCTCTGTTTGTTTGGATGGTCATACTTCAAGGTAAGAAGAAAAGAATCTCCAATTCTCCATTAATTAGGAATGAACGACCAAATGAAGTAGTTGTTTGGTCTTCAACTATTAAAATGATTAAAATATGCAATGCGAATTGACCATAACAACAGAATGTTGTTGAGGATATTACCTTCTTATCAAATCCTTGAACAGGATGAACAATGAAAGCTAGATTCATGGAAAATGCTGCCCCCGGGAACTCCAGATCAGTTGGAGAACATCCATTTCATCATCTTAGGATTGCAAGTACAAAATGTATGGGTATCTATGTCTGTTTCTAGTGTATATTCAAAAGGGATATGCTGTGGTAAGTTTATGTAAATAATACAGGTTACTGTGTATTATCTAAAATGCATTATCATGCATTTTATATTTTTTATAACAGTGTAGGAATAAGTGACCAGAAATGGTGGATAACAAAATAGATGATTCTTTTTTATAGGAATCCATTTAGGCCATTACAAGTACAAATATCATCCATTTAATAACCCTTCCCCAAATCTTATAAACTTCACTCACGAGTAGGGGTGGGCGCGGTCCGGAACGGTCCGGTAAATTAGCAAAACCCGTAATGTATCCGTAAGGTTTCTAACGGTTCGGTACGGTCCGGTTCTAAGGATAGAACCATTCGGTACCATGTCGTTTCGGAACGGTACAAAACGGTTTGGTACAATGCTAAACACATGCCGAAACATTTGAACAAATTTTGCAATTAGTAGATATCATCACGCGAGCCAATTGAAGTGAAATTTTGAAGTAAAAATACTAGAAAGTGCATACTAAATACTAGAAAAGATTCAAGAGGTTGACATTTTTGTATTTAAATTCAAAAACACTCAAACAGTGAAAGAAATTTAGTAAAAATATTGCAAAATGACAATATACTATCGTATAATATCATCTTTATGAAATTCATTAGAACATATAAAAAGAATATCGTTAAATTATTGAACAGAATACAAACATTTAATGTTCTTCTTCTTTGTTCTAAGTTGAATATTAATTCTAATATAGTTCATACTTCATAGTTGAACCATAAGAGTTGTGATTCAAACCATATTAATTAAGTTATAAAACTACACAAATATGATACAACAAAAGTCATATACACTACATTACTAGAAATTAATATTCATGAATGTTTTTTAAAACTTTGATCGACATTCTTTCATTATATACCAAATATAACATAAATTAATTATCTAAAAGGAAAAAATAATACTCCGTAATATTTATATAACACACACCTATGATACATACTTGGGCTATAAAGTTGTTGGTCTATGAAAGATATTTATGTGTATGGAAAAATATAAAAAAATCTCAAAGACATTATTTTTTGTACGGTTCGGTCTGGTATTTTTCGGTTCTCGAAATCTAGGACCGGTCCCGTACCCGTTTGAAATGGTACGGTTTCTGTTCGCGATAAAATTATATAGAACCATTTATATACCTGATATTCAGTTCGGTACCATTACGGGCCGGTTCGGTACCGGTTCGGTGCGGTTTTTATGCCCACCCCTACTCACGAGAGCGAGTTTTTCCCTTTTTGGGTTCATCACATAGATCAACAGGATTATGTCACAAACCTACCTTTCACTCAGTGTTGTATACACTCATAGTGGCAGTGGTTTTATGGTCCCTATCAATACCTGAAACCACATTGCAATACATCAATTGTGGGTGTCTTCAGAATATACTCTGTATGATAAGTTGACGGCAACTACAACTTTTAATCGAGAAACATATGGATCTAGTGATGTTACTTTAAAAGAGTAAGGTTATTTTATATTGCATCTGTACGTTTTTTTTTAACTCCAAGGGCGTATGGGGAGGGGCCTGGGGGGCTGGAGTAATCAGGGCTGAAACTCACTCCATTGAGTTTTGAAGCCGAGACCCCCGTAAGGGAGAGTGAGTCGGCGACCAGATGGACTGGACCGCTTCTTCATATTGCATCTGTACTTGAAAATCTAAAAATAGAATTAACTCAGACATAGTTCAATGAGTATGCTTATGGGACTAGTAACCAAAGCATGTAATTCAGTCCAATACCATTGAACAACCGAAGATGTTGCACCAGCCCAAAGCATCAGTGCTAGCCCTGTCAACTGGTCAAGTTTTGATCCAAGCCCATTCGAAGGAGAATCCGGCCTGAATGGTCCAGTAGTTATGGATTGTTCACCGCCTTGAACAACCGGATAATGATAATTGATGGCTACTCTGGAATTTTAACTTGTTCAACAATGGTTAGTGATACAGAATTAGCCACAGCTAGGGATGGACCAGGCAATCTTCAGGCCTAAGGATTTCAAGCCCGGTACCGGCCTGGGTTTGTACCGGTACTGGGTCGGGCCGGGCCCAAACGGTACTGGGCCGGGCTTCGGGACGGGACTGGGCATTCAATTAAAAAGTAGTGCAGTCGGCGGCCGGGCCCAAAAAATGAGCCCGAAGCCCACCCTTAAAGCCACGGGCCAGGCCTATACAGTACGGGGCCTAGGTCGGCCGACCTGTCCCGGTGCATCCTAACCACAGCCCCTTTTGTTGTCACAAATATTGAAGAGTTTGGGGTGACTATCTATATATGTGAAAAAGATAAATACAAGAGATTAACGAATACAGTATTCTAATATAATTTGATCGCGATATACTGAGATTATCAATATGAAAGTAGCAACACTGCAACATCAAGGTAAATAAGAAGACACGGTGATTAAAAGTTCAAACTAGCACAAAACGATTAATGAATCTTTTCAATGTAAGTAGATTGCTACTTAGCACCAATCAACAAGAAAATAAAGAAACAAAGAAATTGTACTAGGCAAGTGAACACCAGCATAAACAAATCTTACACCTAAAAGGACAATATGAAAGCATTTGCAGTGTTCCTCTACATGATCAATACATTGTCTTCGATGTACTACTAATTCTGCTTTTCTAAATTTTCAAACTCCGCCAGGGATGGACTCAGTTCAAATTCCTTGACCGGATGGATAAAGAACTTGATCAACTACTCAGATTTTAATTCCAGGCTTGAATCACTATTGAATATTGGTTCACACCGATTCTGGATTGGATTTGGCCAATATGGTACCAGAATCAAATGGCTTGTTTTGTTTCTAGTTCTTTTAAGGCTAAAACTATGGATGGGCATACGGTACCAAACCGAACTAAATCGAGCCGAAGCTGTATCATATGTAATTTTGTTTGAGTTTGGTAGTATTTCTTCCAAACTGTATTAAACCGAACTAAATCAAAACTGAACAGAACTATAGAAATTCAATAAAAGTTTCATATGTTATTAAAAATAACAAATTCAAATTGAACCAAACTTAACTAAACCAAACTAAACCAAAAAATAGATTGGCTTTTGTATGGTAATAATTCTTCCAATCCGTTCCAAAATCAAAACCAAACCGTAACCGATAAATCCGAAACCGATATGCCCACCCCTAGCTAAAACTCTAACCGGATCATAATCGATTTTCTTGTCAAGATTTCAATTCCTCTATCTCCTACTCAAAGCTGGCCCAAGTCCATCCAAACTTCCCACATAATCCCTGCGTTGCATATTCCATTATTTACACTTCTTATTGCGTGTTCAAATTGCAATCGCATCTTATAATCCAACTACATGATTTCAATATTATCAATTGGAACATTTATTGTATAGTACAAACATACATTTTTGTATGTGTGTATAAGGGATACAAACATACAAAAATGTATGCTTGTAGTATGCTCGCATTCTATGATTTCTATCACTTCATGTTTACTACAAAATGTTGCACTTTTATGTTTAAAGGTTTATTGTTGCACCGTGACAAAAACATTTGATTATTTATCAAAATCTTACCGTCTTTTTGCTCCAAGTTCATTTCTATTGGCATACTTCAAGTCTTTATTAATCACTTGGATCTCAAATTTGATACATCATACACAATTACACTCATTTTTCACCCACATGTGGGTGTGTCAGTGTGTGGGTATATATGTATCATGTACTCCGTAAGTCCGTATGTAAAAGAACTACTTTTTCAATATATACTTCACATGCAAAATGTATACATGAGAATTACTACTCCTTAATCCAAAAGGAAAGATCGCTTATCCAAGGAGTTCCAAGTTCCAACCCAATAATATGATGGAAGAGTAAATCATAATATGATCTCAAATGGTTTCTGAGTGAAGTGAATTAGGTCATAATGCCACAACCAACCACCACTCAGTCACTCTTGAGCTATCCATGCGGATTTGATTATTACTTTGTACTCAACACAATTGCCTCACTCAGTCACTCTCGAGTATCCATGCGGATTTGATTATTACTCTGTACATATAATGTTGAAATCAACAAGACATTCTTAAAAATCGAAAGTCGTGATATTCCTACAAAATCTTTTACTCAGACGTCACTTTCTAAACACCCTATCAAGTATCAAGTACAACCCTAACAAATATGATATCACTTCAATAATTTAACGTCATTCTGAAATCTTTTGACAAGAATAGAGCCAATAGACAAGTATATACAACTACATACATCAGGATATGGTTACATGATCTTTCGACAGTGTTATATTAATTTGTACATGGCAACTATTTGTTCGGTATTAAAAAGTTATCTAACTTTTCTAACCCCAAATAAATAGACATCATTTATGAATGTAGAAAAAACATTTATTTCTATCCTTGCTCATTAGGAAAAATTATGAAAGACATCGTAAGGCTACATTTGTATATATACAAAGGAACAACCATAGATTGGTAACCCAGAGTTTTAATTTCCCTTTAGTCTTCCTGTCAGATGTTTGCCCTTGCACTGCCTCTAGACTCTAAAAGAACCCCACACCCCCAATCTACTTCTGCCTTTCTACTTTCTAGTATATGTGTGTCGCTTTAATTAGTTGAAGAAAAAGCCAAATGTATAATGAATATCTCAGTCTGAATAGGAACTGAGAGCAGCGACCACAGACCCCGTAGTCTCAAAAGTTGAAGAAACATCAGCATAGCCTTTCCAGGATGTGTTCACCTTGAGGGATGGGTACAACCATCTCTTCGCAGAAGAAACAAAGGCGTTGGGGTCGGACTCTAGAATGGCTTCCCAATCCACTTGCACGCCTTCCGGGATGCTTCCAGTAAACTCCATGTTAGCCGCTAGGAAGAGACCAAGCAAAACCACAAACCCGACAACTGCACTTCCTCTTGAAAGTGGCATGAAATTATACCTGATAATGTCATATCTTAATGAGTTGATACTCATTTTCATCCCTTGACTATTACACAATTTGGTACTAGACTATGTAGTTTAGACCCAGTTTAGGGAGTGTTTGCAACTGCTTCTGCTTAAAAAAAGGCACTTTTGGAAGTGATTTTGGAAAAAGTGATTAGTAGTAAAAGTTGATAGTGTTTGAGAAAAGAGTGATTTTGAAAAGTAAAAGTTGGTAGTGTTTGGTAAAATAAGTGCTTTTTGTGTAATAGAAAAAGTAAAAAACACTTTTCACACGAAAGCCGAGAAACACTTTTTTAAATAGAAGTTGTCATTTTAAAACACTCTTTTTAGCTTTTTTAAGCCAAAAGCCGAGAAGCGCTTTTTTTAAGCGGTTGCAAACACTCCCTTAGTCCTAATGCAAATTTTGCACTAATTAAGAACGATGTTTTCATATACTGAGCAGTGAGCACCAAAATTCGGTCCAAGTTACATAATTGAGGGTGGCTAAGTTGACTTAAGGTTTAGTGAATGTACAAAAATACCCTTCTAAATAAAGCAAAATAATGCTTGAGGATTGGGTATTAAATCTAATGACATTCTTAGAATGTAAATTCTGAAATGGGAAAAAAAGTCAGCTAAATGTTTTACCAGTAGAACGTCATTCTCAAAATTGCATCCCTGACACTTTCTAGCACTTCCAAGTCAGTTGAGCCATATGTCTCCCCACTGTAAGCATCACATAGTGCCTGCATATCCATTTCCATATCAGCAACCACATGTACTATGCATGAATCTGTAGTGCTTTCAGCTTTTAATTGACACAATAAATTTCATTCAGACCCCAATGTCTAACATCATCAATGTTTTAAGAGCTTCCTTATTGTGGAAATGTTAGAGGGGATATTAAATCTAATATCGCCATGTAATATCTAGAACCGATGTAGATAAGATACTGGCGATGATGAGGAACTGAGGGGATAGAGATTTTTAACACCCACATATTAACACCATGGTGCGGCCAAGAAAATAGATCTTGGAGAGTATGTATGAACATTGAGCAAAAACACAAGAAACTATGCGGACAACAGTCAGGGCATAAAGTTTTGACGGGTAACTGGATAAGGTAAATTTGGAAAAAGCACATAGGTGGGCCAGGTGTGCAGGGAAAGCATAGCGTCTTGGTGGGAAATATCTGGGATTTCTAGAATAAAGCTAATATGTGAACATGGAATGTCAAAATAAGAAGAAAAAAAATAGACTACACTTTTCGGCTTAGAGATTCAGGAAATATTCCGACACCACAGTTATTAGCAGGATAGTACACTTCAAATCCTTTTGGGTGTATATACTATTAGGGATTTAATATTGTGGGGGGGATGAAAAATCTATATAGCTTGCTATCATATGCTTGCAAATATTCATGTCATTTCCTCTAGATAGATATACCTCCCATGCTGATGTCATTTCCATGTCAAATGCATCCCACCTTGCAGGTGTGCATGGTGTTCTTATTGAGAAGTCATATCCAACTTTAGGCCTGAAAAGAAAAAATATGAACAAGAGCAAAAGAAGTCTGAACCAACGGGAATGATAAAGAGAGATCTATACGTTTTTAGTAGTGTGATTCTTGTCCCTTCAAGATGTTTTCTGAAAGAAGCAAAAAAATGAGTTACTGACGCATGAAAAGGCTATAGTAAAAATGGCAAGAATATTGAAAATAATACCCCTCAAAGGCCGTGCTGTAGCACCGTGTAGCCAGCCAGAAGTCCTCACCAATAGCTCTGTAAAGATCATGGCAAGAGTCAGCACTCATAATCTGCAATTTGTTAGTAAAGAATTAGCCTATTATGTTCAATATAAAGAAAACGTAACCTAGAGAAAACATTTACACGATTGAACAGAGCCCACTAACAAGAAAGGGAGAAACAGCATGAGTTAGAAAAGGGTACTTCTTGGTTGGATAGAATCAGTTGAATTGAACTGTTTGGGATTAAAGTACAAAGAATTGAATGAATGACTCGGACCCAATTCCTGGAAATTGAGCAAAATTCATGTATTGTGGAGACATATGATGCCTCTGATTTCAGGAATAAATAAGGAAATTCCCAAGGATTCTTATTCCAAATTTAGGCATGCAATGCAATTCTAGGGAATAATAGAACGCCCAGCAATTGGGTGTATATCAATACAAAGCCTAAACTTGAATATACTACAATTTGAGAACTGAAAACTTCTTGCTCGCTTTTAAGCAACAAAATAGTTTATCTTGTTCTATATCCATATCAACATACTGAAACAAACGGTCTTTTTTCAATGAGTGCAACTCACCTCATGCAATTTCCCATTCCCAGAAAGATCTAGAATGTTGTCTCTCTTGTCAAATACATAATTATTCTCCTTTATTACTGCTTTGGCAGCATTTAGTGTTCTGCATGATAAGAAATGTCAACAACTCCTGTAAAAGGCTCGGCAGTAATGAAATGCATTTGCATTTCAAATGTACCTGTCAAAATTTGGATAGTAGCGAGCCACCTTGGCTTTCCCTAGAATGAGAGGAGTGTGGGACCCAAATCCTGAATTGAATTCTTCCTCACTGCGTATAAGATGATAATCTTAATGGAAATCCGAGCCGCAAAAGTTTAGGTTAGAAACCCCAATTAATTCCAAGTAAGTTGCATTATGAAATTCCTTTAAAAAATCTCTTTAAAGAAAGTGTAGGAGGTGATCATGTAAATTTTAATGACAAAACTAGTCGTTATTGAATAATAGAACCAAAGTGCAAATTCCATAGTAGTTTGACGTTTGTGCTAATGATAATATTCTTCTGGAGAATCATCAAAGTCATACATACATATTGTGTACAGTACACACAAATATATTCATGGAAGCATCAACCAAAAATGCCTCAACACATGCACATCAAAGTCATTAAATACAGAATTTTAGCAAACTTAAAAAGATTCAACCCTGCATTTATTAAGCAAACTAAATTTGCACAAGCAAAGGGTTAATATGTTTAGAACGTTTCAAGTATTTCAACACATAATGTCTCATCTCATAGGCTAAAACTTCAGCGACATTCAGTATCATGTGTATTGGACTGAGTTTTAAGCTCAACCATTTTTTTTAGTGACTTTTTTAATCAATAGTTCTTCCAATGCTTGTAAAAAAAAGCAGGAAGTCCTCAGTACCTTAACTTATTTATCCAGACAACTGGATCACATGGTTCAGATATTTGTCTCCATTTAACAGCTAAAGAATACACATCATGCCACGACATTGTAGGGCATCCAGCTGGTCTTTCATCAGCTGATCCATATGTTTCTGACGAACTGCTAGTGCTACAACCAGCACCACCCCTGTTTCGACTAAGATGGGTTATCCCTTCCTTCCTCCGGGTTCTCTTGGCACTTTTGGATGTGCATTTATTTGAGTGTTTCATTTCTACTCGTATAGTACGCCAAACTCTTGAAATTTTTTGTGCAATCTCAATAGCAGCTAAGCCAGCCATCCGGTGCTGAAAAAAATCATGAGAAGGATGGTCTATAAGAAGCAGAACAATGGTGGGACATAAAATTGTGGATTAATGTGTATGCACAGCAAAGTAGAAGAAGCAGAGAAATGGTGGGACATCAAATAAGTGAATAACTAGTCAATGACAAACTCCTACTGTCAGGTGATGTGATTCTACCATGAAAGTAGAAAAGAACAATCTCGAATGTTTGAATGCCAATGAAATTAGAAAATTAAATATCTTGAATTACTGCCAGAAGAAACTAAATTTTCCAATGTCATGGAATATTAAACTCTGACAGATGAAACCCAAGATTAATTGAATCTGAATGTGGCAGGGGGGATTATTAGGTGATGCACATGAGACCCTCAGCATCATACTTTTCACAACTATGTTGATTGAAAGTTGGGATGTGTCTGCCAGAGAGTTGGACAAATCCGTACTGTTTAACAGATTCTACAAGAAATTTAGGGAATAAACAGTGTAGCAGATCAGGAAGAATAGCAAAGTTATGATAAAACCGACAAGTAAAAAAAATGCAGGCGAAACTGGACAGGATATTGAAGCTTGGGAATAAATCCTTAAGACCTTAAGTCAATCACCTGACGCCTATTTGGCAAGAAGCCAGGACAATGGTATTGTATGCCCCTACCAATGGAATCTGCTGCCTGTAGAAGAGCGTGTGCTTGCTTTGTTGGGGAAGAATGTAGCCTTCTCACTTTTCCCTTCTTCAAGGATTCCTTCAGGGGAGGTTGCCTGTAAACTTTTTCGCACACATCTTTTGGGTGCAGTCTTTTGCACCAATATTCCTAAATAAATAAGTCAAAAATAATGTTATCTGTTGAAGCTTTATGAAGCAGAACCCAAGATTATTTTAGGCTTGGACACAGTTCATATAAAATATTATTCATCTGTCAAATTAATGTTTCAGAGTAATATGTCTCTAACAACATATATATATGAAAATGATTAAAGAAGAAAAACCAAATGTCACTTCTGAAGGACTGAGACAACAAAAGATAAATTATCCGCGGTTGCATTCATTCTACAACCAGAATACATGGGTTGATAGTAGTCCACGTACCTTAAATAGGGGGTCAATATCTCCATCAATATCAAACAACCAAAACTGACTGTTGAGCTTTGAAGCTGTATACAGTGCAATTTCTTTCTGCAAAATAGAATTTCAATGTGATATGACTAATCAAGATCAAAACAGAAAGCAGCCGACAATTGGAAATCCAAAGGAGGTATGTTGAAATAGAAATTGAAGTCCAGAATGTAACTCCGTGTGTCTCATTTTATCTGTCCCACTATAGTCTGTAGTTTGTCCGAAATAACATCCAATCACCTAATTCAAATTTTATACACCAGAAACGCCACTAAGTTTTTACTTTTTCTTATTTACCATTTCAACCTCATCATTTTTTAGGAAATGATTTCACGCCTATTTCAGGCCTTGAGGGGCACTTTGTAGCAAGTGGATCAGATTATTTTAATTAAAACCCATGCCAAAAGATAATGTCCCTTATATTTGGGATAATGGAGCAAAATGCTTTTAGATTATTTATTGCATAAGAAAGTGATAGACCTCAAAAATCAATCTCTGAAACAATTAAATTTGGATTCTTAGATAACAATAAACTTGGAACTTCTGAAACAATCTCTCATGCAGCCCGCCTCCCAATTAGAAGCAAACCAGTTTGGGATTAGAAATTGCTTAGCTAAAATCAAATACCCAAACAACTACTCCCTCTGTCTCCTTTTAAAGGGAAAAGGGGCAAATAAGCCCTCGAACTAATAAAAAAAGTGCAAATAAGCCCTTTTGTAGGAGGTTCTGTCCGATCATCATCATTTGGAGAGGTTCTCGGTGGAATTTTTTGATGAATTTTTTTGCGCATCTTCTTCATTAAGTCTAGTTTAGCCATACCAAATTTCAGCTAAAAATTCAATCGGGAAGGCACTCAAATGATTTTCGGAACTACACTGCGTTGTTTAACTGCGCAGTTATCTTAAAAAATTCATTTGACTGCCTTCCCGGTTGAATTTTTAGCTGAAATTTTGTATGGGTAAACTAGACTTAATGAATAAGATGCTCAAAAAATTTCATCAAAAAATTCCACCAGGAACCTCCCCAAATGATGATAGACAGACGAAATCTCCTACAAAAGGGCTTATTTGCACTTTTTTGATTAGTTCGAGGGCTTATTTGCCTCTTTTCCCCCTTTTAAATGTCCCGGAAGAAGGTGGCACGAGATTTAAGAAAAGTGAGTTTGTGTGGTTGATATTAATTGATAAAGTAAGAATAAAGTAAGAATGATTTTGAGCCACACAAACTTTACCAAATAAGGTATGGGACAATTAAATAGGGACTTCTCAATATGGTAAAACGGGACATTTAAAAGGGGACGGAGGGAGTAATTGTTAAATAGCATGTCCTTATTTCTTCAAAAGTTCAAATTTGAATAAAATATATTTTAAGGTTGCAACTTTTTTCCCTGAATGAATAAAAGCAGTAAAACAACAACATCCAAGCACAGTAGTCAAAATCGTGAGTTTACTCCAGGCCTTAGTCCCAAAAGATTTTGAGATCGGCTAACATGAATCGATACATGATATCAAAGCCAAAAAAATAAGAAATATAAAAAGATAAGTACATAGAAAAGATAAGATAAAAATAAATATAAGATAAAAATATAAAAGATAACATAAAAAGGATAAAAAATACGGAGTATATAAAATTAAAAGGATAAAGAACATAAGAAAGATAAAGAAGATAAAAAAGATAAAAGGATAGAAAAGATGAAAAGAGATCAATCCTCCACACGAATATTCTCCCTCCACTTTGCTCTCTCCAAAGTCATACAATAAAAACAGTAACTTACTTATATTTTACTCTTTAACAAAAAGTTAATATTCAGTCCAACTAGACCAGAATTTAAATTAGGTTTTAACTTATTTTTGGAGAAAGTTTGGAAAGACTAGAAAGAAGGGATTCACTAGCAAGAAGAAAAAGGGGAAAGGAACTTTGCACAAAATAGTAAATAAAAGAAGCATCATGACAGTGTGATTGAGTGTAAGAATAAGAAAAAATATTTATGCATAGAATTGGATACCTGATAGAAGGCCAAGCACTGAAGTACAAATTTTTCCATTGAATCTAATTCCACATCTAAAGCAGCATCATAATCCTTCACCTAGAGCATCAACAAAAATCAGGAGAAAGAATTCAGAGGATAAAATGAATATTAAATGTTATGGATCTTTAATACAAAACAAGAAAAAATGAATTTCCCATACTGCATCTTTATATTCTCCAATTGCATGATAGCAAGAGCCTCTCAAATACAAGCACTCAACATTTCCGCTATCAAGAGTTAGCCCCACAGATAGATCCTTGATAGCATTCCTAAAACACCAATGGAAGCAATTAATCCATGGATACCACTTCTCAAGACTAGAAGGGGTTATGCAACTCAAACTTTTTCCTTCTAGTTTTTAAAAATATAGACCATATTTGCAAAAGAATTTCCCCAAATCGGAGCAAAAAACAAGGTGTTTTCACGAAATAGGAGTACTTTTTCTCTAAATTAGAGTGAGTACTGTCATCTTAAAACCATATTGTCATCTTATCTTTTTAATGCCTGATAATGCCATAATATGGCAGTATTGCTTAAGAAATCAGGATGCCAATACTTAACTCCTATTTACGGGGGAAACATGGTACTCCTATTTAGAGAAAGCGCATTGTTTTTACTCCTATTTTGGGAAATTTCCATTGGAAAAATATATTTTCGAAACAATTTTGGAAAAAAAGGTCGAACAAAACATGTAAAGGGGTGTTACAAACAGTTAAAATAGTTTAACAAAAAGTACAAACCCAAAGTCTCAAGAACCTTACATAAGGCTCAGGCATCTACCCCTTAACTGATTCCTAAAAGGGATAAACATGGTAGAGACTAGGGAACATCACAAATGATTTCACTTCTATATATACCACAATTTCTTAAAATACCAGTATACCACCTTCGATAAACACTAATCCGTTTTGTATAGAAAATCTTAAAGGTCCCCACCTGTGATCTCCAATACCATGGAGAAGCAACCCACGCATATGATATCCTTTAGCATACCTATTCCCAAATGAAAACAGCCCGTAAATCTTGAAGCTTTATCTTAGCTTAGACTTTGAATCACATTAGAGTTCCAGCAATCACATCATAAGCACATTCAGATTTCAAAAATCAGATGCACAAACACACTAACATACCCCCCATCAATTTGCAGAAGTTGATGAAGGCATTCCAAAGCCTTAGCAGAATTCCCCAAATCTTTATGCAACTGTAAAAGAAAGAAAACAGGCCCTCAGCATTGCTGAATAACTGGAGATAGTAGAACAGAACACAACATACAATACTATTGATAAATGATAATAAATGAACATGAATTCCTGATTTGATTACGAGTCCAGCAACAGACCAATGCAATTTCTAATGACATCAATTTGGTGGTACACTGACATATTGCTATTAGAAAACATGAAAATTTTGATAGAAGACATTGAGAAACTTAGAAAGAAGCAAGAAATAAAACTGATTACCATTTGTATCACTATTATGTAAGATTGGACTTCTATAAAATGCATGCATACCTGTGCTAGATGAGCCCAGGCCTCAACAAAATTAGGGTCTATGTGAATTGCCTTCATGTGTGCCTCCTCAGCCTTTTTATATTCACCAATTGAAGCTAATGCTAAACCCTAGAAAGGTCAGCATTTGTAAACAACAATAAGCTAACGTACATATTCAAACAGAAGTACGGAAACTAATACATTCTACAAGAAATACTAATCAGTATAGATAATAGACTTACCAAATAAGTGTGTGCAGATTTGTTACTCTTATCAAAATTTACACATGAGTAAAGATCTTTAGCAGCAGCTTCGAACTCTTTGAACTTAAAGTTCACAATTCCTGCACAATTTCACTTTCCACTTTGCATGACGGATCTCTATCATTGCATGTTATACATTCAAGACTTAGAGTACTTGAGTGGTTGTTTTAATAATGAAATCAGATATGTTAAATATGGTATCATTCCTTGGAAAGTAAGCCAACATATTAATTAGGGAAAACTATCAAATAGGCCCCTGTACTATATCAAAAACGTCAATTGAGCCCTCATACTATGAAATCACCCAATTGAACCCTTGAAATATAAAAAAGCACCCAATTAGGCTTTCTAGCCCGTTACTAACTGGTTAGCCAGTTACCCCTGACGTGGATGGTTGGCATAGCCTTAATTTATCCATGTGGTTTTTTCTTATGTTTTCTCTATTTAAGTTAAATAAGAGAAATCAACAGTTTTCTTTTGACTGTTGTTATTCATACTGTTTCTGCGTCCGTTTCCTCCATGCGCAAGGCTGGAAGCCCGGAAAAAACTAGATTTTTTCTCCTCTTTTGCTCTCTTCATACTAGATCTATCAGCTCAAGAGGAGCTGTCAATTCAAAGTTTATCACTGCACCCGTTCAACCATATCGCCGCTTGATTATTTACCGCCACAGAAGATATATTTGCTTATCTGAGTGTGTGTGTGTGTGTGAATACAGAGATAGGTTAATCGACAACAGTCTTAATCTCATACTTTCTCTGAAGAAAGAAAGAAAGAAATAAAAACATTAGAAGATGGCTGATTTCAACTTTCGTCTCTCCCCAAAGCCTCACTTCCTCTTCCTAGGCACTTCCTTTTAGCCCTAGGAGACAACATAGTCCGTTGCCATCATAACTTCTATTTTTTGTTTCTTGAGAAAGAAAATTGAAGGGTAGAGGCCGGCTGAAAAAGATTAAAAAGAGAACCCAAGAAGAAAATTTTGAGGGAGAGGATGCAGATTATCATCACTTCTTGATGAACAATTTGATGATTTTTTAGTAGGCTAGTAGCTATCATATTATTTATACTACTGATCACTACATATTTATAAGATTTATTTTACTTTAAAATTGAAATAAACGTAGTATTAATGTACAATTGAGTTCTGTCTTTGAGCAAGAACAAGGAAGGGTGTGGAAAGCGTAGATGCGTAGGTTATCACGGAAAAGTCGGTCTGAAGAAAATTAATGCCACATCAACCTCCACATAAGCAGGCAACCGGCAAACCTGATTGTAACCGGCTAAAAAAGATTAATTGGGTGTTTTTGTATATTTCAAGGGTTCAATTGGGTGATTTCATAGTACGAGGGCTTAATTGACGTTTTTTATATAGTGTGAGGGCCTATTTGATAGTTTTCCCTAATAATTATAAATGTATAGAGATGTCATAGATGTGGAGCACAAAGAGAAAGAAACAAAGAGTCTAAGACACCCAGGAATGAACATTTGATTTTTCAATTATGATGAAAGCCTAGAAAATTACCCTTTTCATGCAATATGTCAGCTGAATTTGGTTCAAACTCCAAAGCTTTAGCCAAATCAGTAACTGCCTGGTATTAAAGATAAATCAGAAATTTCATGCAAATATATATGACTTCTGCATTCATTATGTTTTTCAATCACAAGGTGATTCTTCTCAACAGCAGAACAGCTGCAGTTTCCTTTATGGAGAAAGGAATACAGGAGCTTGATATTCCAAAAGAAATCACACCTCGACAGACTCCCCCAAGGCAGCACGGGCCTGCCCTCTGCGTTTCCAAGCCTCACCTGCTGATGGATTTGAGTCTATAGCCTACCGGAACAACAAAATAGTCATTACTCATAATCACAGATTTGGCAACTGCTCCACCTAGGAGTCAAATAGTTGAAGATGTGCTTACCAGTGTAAAATCAGAAATAGCTGCATCAAGTTCTCTCTTAAATGCATATGCTGTGCCCCTTCCTATTAATGCCTCAGGGTATCTGGGATCTTCATCTAGAATCTATATCGAATATATAAGTAAACATTATATATCGAGAATAGCTGGACATGCAAAATATATATGTTGGTTCAAGGAAAAGCAACACGAAAATGGTTAGTATATAAGGATATCTAAATCCAAATTAGCATTCATTGACATTTGACAGCAGTAAGGTGAATATCAACCTGATCAAATATGGATATAGCATCTGCATATCTTCCTTCATTAACCTGAAGTACACAGAAAATACATTTTGACCTTCACAGTAAGACGGAATCATTAGGAAAGGGTACATAACTCAGCCCAGACACACTTCACAACTCAAATCAAGCCTTAATATTAAAATTTGGGGTCTTTTGAAGGATTATATCTCAGTTCACTACATTTGTCACTTAGCATTACATATTGTATGTACTCTTACTTAGGGCTGGCACTTTGAACCCAAAAAACGAAAACCAACCCGAGAAAAACTGAACCGCCAAAGGAGAAAAACGAACCGAACCAACAAGGTTGGGACCCGAAAATCGGTAACCGAGGTCTACCTCGGTTCGGTACCGGTTCTTGAAATTCAAAAGGTTGGTTCAACAGAACCAAACCAATTTTATATAATATATAATAAAATTGTTTTCCATCATTTGCAATGGAGCCAAAGATTCATTATTTTTTGGCTTGAGAATATGATGGAATAAAGAAAAATGGCTCACTAAACTGTCTGCGCTTCTTTGTTATGAAGTAGCAGTCAGCCCATGCAATTTTGGACGCAATTTTCACTATGGGTCATCCGGAAACAGTCTCTATGTGCTTCAGTACAGAGGTAAGACTGCGTACATCCGACCCCCCCTTACCCCACCGTAGGTGGGAGCCTTTGCGGCACTGGGGTAAATGAAAATGATGAAAATGAATATAATAAAATTGTTATTTTTATTAATACATTTCTCCAAGATCAAGTCCCTCCACTTACAATACATGTCTAGACCAAATTTTACCATCATGTGTAGATGAAAGTAGTGTACTGCATTGCTGATTTTTCATGGCAGAATTGTGACATTAAGAATATCTCTTAATTTTCATGACTGTTTTTAGGACTACAGGTTTTTAGTTTAATTTACAAGCAACTTTGACTTGTGATTGTTTTTAATTTTTGATGTGGTTTTTCCGTTTTTGTGATGCGTGCTTATTCAGGATGACTCATGTATTAATTTATGAATTCCATTTTAGTTCATATGTTTCAGTATTTTACCTGAAACCGAACATAAAAACGGTTCCCAATCAGGTCCCAATCTATTTTCGGTTCGAGCTCAGATTTCATTTTTAAGAGAACCGAAATGTATGTTCGGTTTCGGTTTTTTTTCCACTTTCGGAGTAAGTCTTACTCCCTTGGACTAACATAATTTCTGTAATTACTTCAATCCAAGTCAGTTTGAATATACCGTCACCTCTCTTGAATCCTATATTCCTATGAATGTCATGTATGACTACTGTAACAGCAACAGCATTCATGAGCAAAGAAAGGATAAATTATCTTTCTTGTAGACTTAAAAAGCTTCAGATATGAGAGTGTACCCGCGCTTCTCGCTTTAAATCAAGTATAACTGATGATTAGAAGCATATCATCACAAGCTTTATGAATGCAATAAGAAAATCGAAAAGAAGCCCGCAGAGTCTCAAAAGTAATGCAAAGAGATTACTATTCATGAAATGAGCACTACTATGTCATTATTTCCAGCATGCTTATGAAGTAACCAACTAATGAGTCAACGTAGATGGCAAACGTTGTTCCATGTCATCATAATACCATGGGAGCCAGGAGAATGTACCTGAGATACCCCCCTTGATAATCGTAAATCCAAAGTTACTGATCTTGTCTTCACAGTCTTGCTGACGCAGAATTCTTTACCTCTGTTATTGGCATCGCTCATTTCAATACGAACTCCAGGTTCATTATTCAACTGGCTCAAAATCTCTGATGATTCGCTTGATTCATTAGTGACTAATGACGACCCACTGCATTGTTCGGACCTATCATTTAAGTCACCACATACTGTAGAATGAGAACCCAATGTGACAGGAATACCACAGGTTCCATTTGCTTGTTTTTGATGACTTCCATTTGACAGTATACTGCCCTTGCTATTTTCTCTCGCCCTATTATGACATCCATTTGATTGACAAATGTCATTAATATTATCCGTTTGATTGTCCATTTTCTTTCTAAATTGTTTCAGTTCACCATTTAACCCATGGTTCTTACAACTTTCAACAATATTATTAGAAAGAAGAGGCCCAGAGCCAAGTCCACACAACTGTGAAGAATTATCATCGCCAGGTATGGATGTACTTCTAGCAATCGCTAAAAGTTCCTCTAACTCCAATAGCTGTTTCAAATCAGTACACCGTTGAACAGCATGTTCATAGCCTTGCTGCCAAACCAGTATGGCTTCCACTCTCTTACCCAACACAGATAAAGCATGACCTAATTTCAAACATTAGGCATTGAAGTTTATAATGCATTCATGTCTCAAAGCAAAGGAACTAAAAGTTGTCTATAATTCTAATGATTACCATTTCTTTAGAAATAGAAAAGTTAGAATCTGAAAAAAAAAAAGTACAAATATATCACTTTACATTTCCACTTCTGTTACTAATTTAGTTTACTGTTATCTTTTTCATTTCCTCATAGAATATTAGCAGTATCCCTTCAGAAACGGAATCAGGTAACATATGTGATGCTTATAGTAAGATACACAGATAACGCTAAAAGCAACAAAGCGGCTCTTGTTGCACGTGCTGTATTATCTTCAGCCACTCCTTCGTAAACAAATGCATGCAGAAGGATCCGAGTAAACATGGACTTATGGACTACCATACATCATGTTGACACCTTGCTTTATTAAATAAATAGTTTTGATAGTCTTTTAAAAGATGGATGGTGAAAGGTGTTGAACAGTGATAAGTATAACAGCCAAAGTACGGGTTCCAGAACTATCATACTTATGCATGGAATAATTGAAATGTCCCTTTCCATATCTCATATATCCATCTCTATTTTTCCGGAAAAGATTAAATTCCAGTTATAGATCTCAACGGACTGAGCAATAAAAAAAAGGAGAAGAGTCCAAAAGGACTTGATAATCTGTCAGTTTCGCCCATCACCCATCCAGGTAGCATGTAGCATAAAGGAAAAAGTTTTCACCTTTGCAGAGATTTCAAACTAAATGTGATACATATAAATCTCGAAAGCTGGCTACAAAGATGTGAAACCTTGAAGAACTCACCACCGATAGTGGTTGACTTCGCTTACAAAATATCTACAAGCAAAATTTGTTTATCTTTTCGCAAATTCAAAACGCGTGTCTACAGTAACTATCCTTTGGTTCTCGTATTGATGCATTTGATCAGTTAAATTAGCCAATATAATTCACCAAAACTCTGTAACAAAGAAGTGAAATGAGAACCTTTGAGTATGTAAGGTTGTAGTGCGGAAGAATCCAGCAGAATCGCCTTATTACAATCCTTAATAACATGCTTGTGAAGCTCCAGTTGACTATAGCAAAACGCTCGATTGCTGAATAATTAAATAAAGTCGCCACATTAGTAATCCATACACCAGAAGTAAATTTAAGAATACAAAAGGTTCATATATTACCGCTGAAATGAAGTGAAAAAAGAAAAGAGGAAATGAGAAGCTCAACGAACCAGATGTCTTGGATAAGGCAGCTCTTGGAAATAAGAGAATCGAGAAGTCGAATTGCCTTTGACCAATCTTTGGCACTGCATAGCTTCGCCAGCTCGATTCTGTCAGCAACCGCCGACTCCATCGGAGAAGGAAGGTCCAATAAGCCAGCGGATAGGAAGATGGTAAAAGTGTCCCTGATCCAGGATGGTGTTTCTGATCAGCTCTTCTACTTCCACTCCCTATTTGATTAGTTAAACTATGAGGCCATTGGCAAACCTCTTTTTGGACTTGTCACCCTTATCACTCAATTATTCACCAAACACCTAATATTTACTTTGCTTTCGCGCTGAAGGGTGTAATAAGCAGAAAAAGTAAGGTTGAAATTACTTTTCTGGACTGTATTGGCTGAAATTAGGGGATATGAGCATTTTAGCTATTTTTAGCCAATGATTCGTACTTTAGTGATTTTACAATAATAATCTCTACTGAAAAAGTCAACACAAATAATCCAAATTCATAAATATGTCTACATAGATAGACTAAACCTTCATAGATAGATTATCATCCTTCAAGAAAATAATTATAGTAATGATAAAACAGTAAACTCAAACTTATGACAATGGTGAACATAGTCAATATTGTATCCTTATATATTAAATATCAAAAATATTAATCTAATCTATCTATGTAGACGTGTTTATGAGTATGAATTATTTATATAGACATCTTCGGTAGGAATTAGTATTGTAGAACCGCTAAAGGTATAGATTATTGATATGAATTTCACTATTTTTTCTTTATTTATTAATAAAATACTACGTATATTTTAAAAAGAGAAAAAGAGCAAATAAGCTCTTGAACTATTTGCGTTTTTGCAATCAGACCCATGAATCGGAAGACTTTTTACCTTTTTAACTGTTAGTGCCAGTAATTTCGCATCTCTTTACCTGCACCAGCAGGTAAAAAAATGATCTGATTGCTTAAATTTCAACGAGTTGAAGGGTGTATTTGCACTTCTTTCGGTTCAAGGGCCTTATTGTAGAATCGCAAATAGTTCGAGTGCTTATTTGCCTCTTTTCTCTTTTAAAAAAGAATCTTAAATCGGCAGAAACAACCAAATCAGCCGATTTTTGTGTATCAGACGGACTCTATATGTTTTGAAGGAATATAAAAAATATATAGTGAACAACGTGAATAATGTAAAAAATAGTACTCCCTATGCAAATATTATGTGAGAAATGTTGGAAATTTTGGAATATTTCAAATGAATAAGACTTTTTGCATTTAAGTATTTTAATTTATAATTTATTGCGTAAATGGTTTTTGAAATCATTCATTATGTTTTATAACTATTTATAATTGTTGTGATAACTTCCTATTGGCCGTTACTAAGATATCAAAGGCCACCAATGTTTGTTATTTAATATTATTGATAATAATTATTACTATTATTAAATATCATCAATGATTAACGTTTTTCATGTTATGATTTCTTAATATGTATATATATGCTCATATATACATGTTGTATGCGATGGAAACTAGAGAGGATTACATGTTTATATACGTAGTACATACTTGCTCCATGAGTGCTCCTACAAGGAAGAGTTAGCTTGATGTTGTTGAAAAATTTTATTGCTGGGTTCATATAATATTTTCTTCTCGTTAGTTCTGGTACCGGTTTTATAACCGAAGGGCTCGTTATATCTTGGGGGAAATTTCCGTACGCCGGAAATAATTCCTTAGGACAGCGTCTGACGCGTCTCGAGCCACTAATATATTTTTAGTTCTTTTTAGTGATTATTGTGCAGGTCAATTCTTGGAGCTAGATAGTCAACGAGGTCAATTTTTGGAGCTAGATAGTCAACAAGGTCAATTCAGGAGCAACACGGTCAACACGTTGATTTTGGAGGGATAGAGCCAACAATCTAAGGAATTAAGGCGAATAAAGATTACACTGTCAACGTGCCGGAAACTCTCCTTGAAACAAGCTGCAAAATTCTAGCTCCCACTAAATGGTCAAATTTGCGGTATGTGTTTATAACTATTCACATTACAAATAGTTATGAAAAAAAATTATCTAAAATTTGTTAGGGATGATTATAAATTATTGCGGTCATTTTTTTTTAAAATTGGTTAGTGACTAATGTGAATGAATAAGTGGTAAAATTTGAGGCTTCCAAACTCATCTGTAATTTAAATATAAAAAAAAAACAAATTAAAAAAAAAAAGCATTTGTATGTGAATGACGTATTTCACTTGATTGAAGATTTAGACCGATCTTACTTAGTTTACCTTCTCTCGGGAAAAGTTAATTGCGAGACAAATGTTATCGGATTAGAGTTTCTAAACTAATAGCCATACATTATGTTTCGATTGTAATCCAAATAGGTGTCATATTATATTGAAAATTATGTGAATTTTAATATTGCTTCACATCACCGATGTAGGTTTAATTTTGAATGGGTTCAAATGTGATATTTTTTTAAAATCAAAATTGTAGTGGAGCTTGTTTTGTTTCGTGTGCATGGTTTCATCCTAAGTTGGTATATGCTTGAGAATTGATTGTGAGAAAATCTTGATGGTCTTACTTTTATCTCTAGATTTTAATCACAAGTGCATGTAATTTGTATGGGTTAGAGATTTTGGAATTCTGTTGACTACTGAAATTTGTATACATTGCTTTTAAACCATTTCACGTATATTGAAAATTTTACTATGTGGTATTTGGATGGATTATTTATATCATACCATATATAGATGTCCTAGATCTAGTGTTTCTTTGGAGTTAGATCAGAATACTAGTCTTGGAATTTAGGCAAAACATTAAATTATATTTGAATATGTGAACGGTCTATGCACCTTATTTTATATATCCAAAATGTGGGAGGCACATAAACAATTTTAACTATGTCATAGCAATGCCATCTACAATATTCTGAGATACAAAAATTGTTATGCATGTGTGTGGTACTTTTAGATATATTATACTGGGTATTAATTGATTTGTGGTGAAATTCAAAACCTGAGGATGCAAATATATATTATGTGTCACTTTTTATTATAAATTGTGTGCGGAGATATTTTGAGTTGGATTTAGGAATAATTTTGTAGTGTGGTGTTCATTTTATAGAAATTTATCTTGATGCTCAAAGTGTGAATTTATTAAACTTAACACACTATGTGAGATCCGGCAAAATTGTCGGAAGATTGAGATGAAATCGAAAACACAAAAATGTATTTGGTGAGCTAAACCATTGTATTAAAGAAATACAATGATGGAATAATTTATTGAGAATTATCCATTGTATTATTACGATACAATGATGTCATATATATTCTATCAAGTGTTCCGTTGTACTAAATGAGTATAATGATAGACACATTTTATCAAGAATTATCCGTTGTACTAGAGTGATACGACGATGTTATATTTGAGTGTTATCATTCGTACTATATATAATGGTATGATGATGTTATATACATTATAATGATGATTTTTATATACACTAAATTTTAATATGTTCTTTAAATTTAAAGGTGACTTATGGTAAAATCTTGGTGTACAAATAAAAGTTGAGCTAGAAATTATCTTCATAAAATAGATATTATTGAATAAAAATTGAGTTTTGTAACTTTTGGATGCTTTTACATAAGATGAAATAGAGGAGCATATATACGATTTTCTTAAATTGTAGAATTAATCTGCTATTATGCAATACTTTAAACTATAATATCTTTGAGATTAATGTGATTTTTTTTTTTTTTGTGTATACATTAAGTGGTGCAAATGATCCAAATGGATATTTAAGATACTTTAAAAAGATATTGAGATACTTGAGAGGTACCATTAGTTATGGTATATTTGATTGAGATTATTCGTTGAAATATGTTGATCCAATGATGATATATTTTATTGAGAAATATCCATTGTACTAGAGTGGTACAATGATGTTATATATGAGAAGTATCCATTGTACGATAATGATACAATGATGATATATATTTTATTGAGAATTATCCGTTAGAATATCACATATTTGTGAAATCATCCGATGTACAAAAGTGTCACATCGATGTTATATTTTTTTGAGAGTTATCCGTTGTATTGCCGGGATACAACGACGTAATATGAGTCGACTCACATGAGATAAAATAGTGGATATCCATTCACCCTTAAAAGTGGTGCAATGATGTTTGAGAATGGAATTGTTCCATTAATTTTGTGAAGTTAAAAGGAATTAGCTACTCCTTTTGATAGAATCCCTAGGACGTTAAATGATAAATTAAACATCGAGGGAAATGGACTAATGTCACTTTGATAACAAATAGGGATGGGAACCCAACTTGTGTGATTGGAGATCCCATGAAGCAAGTTCAAATGGGTAATAGCAAGTCTTCTATTTGTTCTGCTAGCCTTGTAAAATGTCCATTTCTATGATGTGGAAGGCTAGACTGCATCTCTTTGTGAGGTTGAGTTAAAACTCTTAATGACTGTCATAGCCCTTACGGGTGGTGTGTTAAGTGCGGGACACACTTGATGAAGTCACCTATATGAGTGTGAGGTGGGGCCGCCTCCATGAAACATTGACAACGCTTCTAGAGAACTCAAGAAAACCAAGCACGCGCACGGCCTAGAGGCGCACAACGGCGTTAACGACGAGAAAGGTGGGGGTGAAAAATGATCCCCTAAGACACTGACTTACCAAAGTAGATTATTGGTTCATAGAAACTATACGTTTCACCAATAAACTCGGTATTTAAAGACTTAGGCGTCTAGGTCTGGTTCAAGTCTACGGACACCAGATTGAAAAACCTCACCCCATATATGAACCCAGTAAGGAATTGCTGATTTTATACAATAAAAAATTATTCATTTGAAATAAGTGGGGGATTGTTGGAAATTTTGGAATATTTCAAATGAATAAGACTTTTTGCATTTAAGTATTTTAATTTATAATTTATTGCGTAAATGGTTTTTGAAATCATTCATTATGTTTTATAACTATTTATAATTGTTGTGATAACTTCCTATTGGCCGTTACTAAGATATCAAAGGCCACCAATGTTTGTTATTTAATATTATTGATAATAATTATTACTATTATTAAATATCATCAATGATTAACGTTTTTCATGTTATGATTTCTTAATATGTATATATATGCTCATATATACATGTTGTATGCGATGGAAACTAGAGAGGATTACATGTTTATATACGTAGTACATACTTGCTCCATGAGTGCTCCTACAAGGAAGAGTTAGCTTGATGTTGTTGAAAAATTTTATTGCTGGGTTCATATAATATTTTCTTCTCGTTAGTTCTGGTACCGGTTTTATAACCGAAAGGCTCGTTATATCTTGGGGGAAATTTCCGTACGCCGGAAATAATTCCTTAGGACAGCGTCTGACGCGTCTCGAGCCACTAATATATTTTTAGTTCTTTTTAGTGATTATTGTGCAGGTCAATTCTTGGAGCTAGATAGTCAACGAGGTCAATTTTTGGAGCTAGATAGTCAACGAGGTCAATTCAGGAGCAACACGGTCAACACGTTGATTTTGGAGGGATAGAGCCAACAAGAAAATGTCTGAAGAATGGGAAAAGGAATACTCCGTATTTAAAGTATGGAACAAAAGATGAAAAAGTACCCAAAAAATACTTTTACCAAAAATCAAGCATGGCAAATTATTAAATAGTTCGAAGAACATATGTTGCAACTTGAAACTAAAAAAATATGAATGGGTAAATGAAATATGTTACAATATTACTGCATTATTCGCATTTGTTATATAATAGTGAATCTTGAAATCTTCAATTGAGTAAATTGCTTTTTAAATTTGTTAATTTTGTCTTTTAACTTGGGGTCTCTAATTCTAGAATTCATTCAATTTAAGGACAATGTGCCAAAACTAATTTTAGTGTTTTGGCGTTGATCTCTTCATTGGAGCCCCCTTGCAAATTGTGTTTAAGAGATATATTAATGACTATGAATTTTTCAAAAGGTTGTGTGGCCGTTTTAATAGTCCTAGTTTGAGGGGGTGTATGCCCTTTCATGTGATAGATTGTGTCTTGTAGACTTGTAGTGAATGATTGAATTGCATTAATTCTTAGAGACTGGCTCTATACAAGTATAAGATAGTGATTCTCTTGACTAAAAATATCAAATTAGAGTTGTCTAATCCCTTGTACTAAATTTTCGTGAAACGTGTGCTTTCTTTTGATATTTCTAAAACTTTGAGAATTAAGAAGGAAGATGAAGGTTGAAGCGGGTGGGGAAGGTAAGAAGCCAATGACGAGGTAAACTAAATAATAGTAGTATATATCTTCTTCACATTTTAAACATTTTGATGGTGGAAAGGTTTAGGAGATTTAAATATAAAACCTCAAACTCTCCCTCTCATCATTGTTAGGATGCAACCCCCATTCAAACATTTCTCGTACTCACACACATGAGGTCGTTTCACCTTCAACGAATTGTTTCCAGTGCGACCCTCTAGAGAAGACATCACAGATAGGTCAACGCCTTCACGTTTTCAGCAAGAAGCAAAGTCTCACTCATATAATACCGATTGATACGAGACTCAACACTAATTAAGCGATGACTAGAGCTAGCCTCGAAGGGATAGATGATCATTAAACAATTGCACCCGGGACACAAATTTAATGGTTACAAAATGGCAAGAGTGGGGGTGGCCTGAGTGGATCACATCTCGTGCATAAGGTACTAACTTGTGGGAGATATTGAGGTCAAGTCACCTAGGAGGTGAATTTGTGAGGCTTTAATCAAACAGTAATATCAAATTTAACTCCTTGCTTAAAATATCATGTTGCTTAATCAATATGTGATAGTTCTTTGGGGATGCGTGTCAGAAGCTTAAAGATCCGCACAATCAATTGAGAGTGATTCGGTATGTATACACAAATGGGATTGAAAAGTTTAACAGATTGTTGGAATGACTCGAATTTTATCTCTCAAGTTTGAAGGGGTTTAAGAGAGCCTAAAATTTAATATTTGACGTAATACATTAAGTGAAAATTTGATTTCAAAATGGAACCAGTTTACACGTAGTATACATGACGAGCACTTTGTCGTAGTGTGCCTCAAATTAAATTCACTACTAAGGGCTAATACCGTAGTATAGCGTAGTAGAGTTCGTATCCACAGGGAAAGGAGCTTTTCGCGTATGTGTAAGCGTAATAAATAAAAGTAAACGGAAGGGGGAATTGGATATTTTGATAATTGAGAAAGCAAATAAAATACTTAAATGAGTGAAATAAAATATCAAAGGTAATTAGTCTTGGTTTTGCTTTTATCCACTTAATGAAATGTTCGTCGATCCCGGTTATATCTTTAACTATCTTCCTCTCGAATACTCAATCGAGGAGTATATCCAGTTCATCGAGGGTAGTTATTAATAACGAGACGCGTTTATTAATAAAACTTACTACCGAATTAATATAGAACACGCACCGTATATTTACTCAATAGTAGCAATAAATTCAAGATGAAAACGATTGAAATTGATAACCTCAACACAAACGGTTTATTGGTTTAATCAATATAATTAATTTCCCTTAGATTATTAACCATGAGACGCATCCATTAATAATCCAAGTTTACTACCGTGAAAAGATCGAACGATTAATAAGCGTATTCGTCGATCGATTCTAGTAATAATTAATATATGAGACAAAACTAGTTGATCCTTTAAGTAATACTCAAAATATTAAAATGAAATATGAATAGGAATTAATTAATATTCAAGGAAGAATATTAAAGAAGATATAAATCCTACTATAACTAATGTCAAGATGTTAACTAATTGTCATTTTAGTAACACTCCCCAACATTAATATAGAGGAAGAAAATAAATACTACTCTAACTAATGTCGAGATGTTAACTAATTGTCATCTTAGTAACACTCCCCAACATTAATATAGAGATAGTATTAAGGGAAAAATTAATATTCAAGGAAGAAGATTAAAGAAAATAACTCACAACTTACAATTCATTAAGTTTCAAAGTAGCAAAACCAAGATGAAAGACTTCCTAAATTACAAGAATAAAGTGTATATGAAAGAGGGGATTAAATTGGTATCTAAAATAGGAAGGAAATAGGTGTTTTTATAGGAGAAGTGAGGTGGTTGGGTCTAAGACATAATCTGATTTTCCCATGTTCACTTGCTTTATTTGATCTCTTATGATCTCCGGGTCGAATCATATCCGATTTTTCACACATCTTTGTCCTCCATGAAGCTTCCACTTGTCTCCAATGTTCCTCCCTTATGCTCCCAAGCTCCTTCCCCTTCTTTTCATCATGTTTTTGCTTACGTGTCAAAATATTTTAATATCTTCTAATTCTTCTTTAATTTTAGAAGATAAAGATTACACCGTTATTGTACAAAAGTTAAGTAAACATAATGTAAAATTATTCAAAAATGTGGTATTTATGCAGTACTAAATAGTACGCATCAATACACCTTTCATTTTTTTCTAGTTTCAACATTTTGATCTTTTTCCATAAAAAGCATCTCGAGCTTCTTGACTATTTTACTCTTTTTCCTTCAAGTATCTTTCTATCATGAAAACGTGTGGCTCAGATGGATTGAGTGTGCTTGATGAGGTTTCATTTGAATTATTGAAGCGATTAATTTCAATCATATTGGCATGAATGATGAAATGCTATTGACTTGAATTGCACTAAATAAATAGATAAATAAAATAATAAATACATACGTAAGAACTCTTCATTTGAATGCCAATTAATAGTTCATTACAAATCATACATATTTCAGCTGAATTTCATTAGCTAACATGACACACTTAAGGAAATCGCCTACCTGAGCGAATACATCAGTGGAATTCCCTACTCAAAGTCACATCTAAATTTACCTTACTCCACCAAAAATGAAAAACAAAAAAGGGGAAAGGACTGCTAGTATTACTCCCAGTAAAGGGATCTAATGATTCAAATGATTTTATTTCTTCACATTTGGGCTCTATAAAGGCACTCAACATACCATGCTACTGCTAGCCGTACAGGCTAATATATATAATAATAAGTAGCTTTCAGGGCCCAAATTTTCTTCCTTATCCAATATATCCCACTTGGTCAGCATTCAGCAAAGCACAACTTTTGACTGATGATCAAGGGTTTCTTGAACAAATTCCCTACAATTGGGATGCTTCCTTCCTAGGCTTGGAAAATGGCAGTTCCCGTGAAACAAGGTATATTATGAATGCAATATATGCAGCTGTGAATGTGAATATGGCAGAAGAAAAGGCCACTCCTCTAATTTCTGAGGAGAAAAAGTCTACCATAAGGTACCCATTGATTGCAATCAGGAAGATCGCTACTAGCCATGATATGACCTACATACAAACGGCAAGACATAGAAACAGTTACAAGGAAATCCACAAAACATGTACCAGGCTAAGAACAAAGTACAGGTTGTTTAACTTATTTCGGTAGCATTACCATTGTAGGATGAAAGAAATTGCTCCCTACTGGAAAAAGCACAGGTTTTTTCTCTATAACATTTAGCCATTTAGGTTTTAATCCTAAAGTATAATTCTTTTAGTTCTATTAAAAGAAAGACAGCCTCATAATTAGTATCCAACATTCCAACATAGCCTTAAATCGTAAGTATAATCCATGGGTGAGTGACTCACTGACCACCCTCACCACATACGTGATCTGCTGACTAGGGTTTCAGCAAATCATGATATTGTCTAATAGATGGTGGTCATTGAGTTAGTGACTCGACTCGCTAACTTTAGAGAGATTGCCATGGCTGGAAGGTGTTGGCTAGTAGGGGGCGGCGGCACTGGCCGACAAAGGTAAGGATTGGCAGCTGATAGGGATGGACCTCGACCAGTTCTGGTTAGAGGTTCAAAATTATACCTACCCTTAACCAGGACAGGGAAATCCGGGTACAGGTCCTGTTTCGGTTTACCTGTCCGGATCAGGTTCAATTCTCAGAGTAATTGATCACTGATGGGGGGATGGGTGGGGCGGTTGTGCTTGAGGATTAGAGACCAAGAAAATCATAACCATACCTTGAGAATAGGGCCAATGGTGAAAACACCCATGAGCTGTTCCTTTGAGACTAAACAAAGAAGGGGAATGAGAGCAAATGGGATTTGGATTGCCTGAAGAACATTGAGCCACTCATTTAGAACATCCAACAAGTCCTCAGAAGTGTCAAAGGCGAGTGCAACAATCAGTGTTGGGATAATAGCACAACTTCTTGTTATCAATGCCCTTTGCCATTTCTTCAAGCTCATATGAAGGAAGCCTCCCATAATAAACTGCCCAGCATAGGTACCTGTGATAGTACTACTCTGCCCTGCAGCCAACAACCCAATAGCCCATATGAACATAATGGGAAACAACCCACCACCATACTTATCCTGAAGAAACTGCCCTGCATTTCCCAGCCCAATGCTGTTAGCCTGGTCAGTTCCAAAGAATGACTTGGCAAACACAGATGTGACAAACAGGTTGATGATGAAGGAAATCGCAAGGGCGGCTGCCGACTCAATCGAGTAGTAGTTTATGGCTTCTCGGACTCTGCCGGGCTTGCGGGTGTCCACATCTCTAGATTGAACTAAAGCAGAATGTAGGAATACATTGTGAGGCATGATGATGCACCCCACAACGCCCACTGCCTGCTTTATTGTTTTGGAGCCAAGCTTTGGGATCAAAACACCTAACATTATTATTATCACAACAAATCAGATTTAAGTTATTTGCGGTGAGTGGCTCAAGAAAAGATTCAGCAATGTTTTTGACAAAAATGACCTCAAGCCATGATGTATGAGCTATCCTCCCTTATTCAATTAAGAGGTAATTCCGGAATTCTGAACCTTTTCTTGAGAAATTGAAGGTTTCAACAAGATGGTGGTGGGGGTGTTCTTACCAAGAAGAAGCTGAACACCACTGGGTTTTGTGTCCCCAAACATCCAAGCAAAAGAGAGTGCCATAACAGCAATAAGGACAGCAAAAAGTGCTTCTAACTTCCTCACACCGTAGTTCTCAAGAAATAGAAAGATGAAGCTGTAACAGTATGAAACAAACAGTAGCTTTTATTATGAGCCGAATGATGGATTGAAATTGTTTAGTAGGCACTACATATCACTTCTCTGCAAATGGATTTAGTGGAAATAAATGCAGCCACCTATTTTGTTCTTTTAATTAATGTTTTCTTTCAAATTAGATTTAGCACTACCTTTTCCCAGTTCACAAGTGCTCCTCTATCTGACAATTTCTCAACTTCTAGTTTATTAAAAAAAAAAATTGCCAAAAAAAACAAAAAAAAAACATAAATTATATCATAAAATGCTCTTTTACCCATTTGTTTAACTCATTTTCGAGAGGGAGAGCAAGAATAATATGCTAATAAAGAAATATTAGATCTTCTCCGATGTATGAAAAAAAATAATCTTTTACTCCATACAGTTCGCAATTAAACACTCCTTATATGTTAAACAAATGATGCCTCCATGATCTTTAAGCAGACATGAGACACCATCTACCTCTCTGCTTAAATCGGAGCACATAAAAAATGGAAATGGCTACATGTGAAAATTTTTAGTAAAAAAAAAAAATAACCTAATCCGTCTTGATTAATTACAATACGGAGAGTATACACCAATAATTAACTTGTAGAAAAAAGTTTTCTGAAAAAATTTGCCAAAAAGTGAAATTAGAGAGACCTTCCCCGGGAGGAAATTGAAAAAAAAAATGAAGAAATAGTCAGAAATTCAAATCTGACACTATGGCGTAAATATGATTCTGAAAAGGGGCCATGAAATTATGTAGTGGTTTAAGATGAAAATTACCAGTCGGAAGCAGTAATCACAACACCAGCCCAGAGAGGCAGGAACCCTTTACTGAGAATCTTGATGGCAATAGCGCTGCCAATCACCTCCTGGATATCAGCCCCAATCAGGGCAAGTTCAGTCATGATCCACAGCAGAAGCCTGGCCCACCTGGGGTACTCATCCCGGCAGAGCTCCGCCAGGTGTTTTCCGGTGGCCACCCCGAGCCGGGCCGAAAGGAGCTGGACCAGAAGGCCCATAGCCGTGGCCCACAGGAGCAGCCACAGCAAGGAGTACCCCGCAATCGCACCTGCCTGGAGATCGCTCTCCAGGTTCCCGGGGTCGAGAAAGGCGATGCTCATCAGAAATCCGGGTCCGGTGAAGAGCCAGAGCTTCTTCCATGAAAATGGCGGCGTCTTGGTGTAGTCGTCCTCTGCTTCAGGCTCGTCGACTCCGATTACGTGGACTTTCTCGGAAGTATCATATGCCCTTTCTTCTACTGCTACTTCACCCGGATCGAGCAATCGGGTCGAAAGCGCCCGATTCTTCTGCTGATGGTCGTCATAGCTGGTCGGCATTTCTCCTATTTCTTACTATATATGTATAGTTGTATTATCGCCGGAGTACAGCCGGAAATAGCCTTGAAGTAACGGTGAAGGAGTGAGGGGAGTAGTGGAGGGTTTGGATATATAGGGCGACACGGGGAAGAAAATGTATGCTCTTCGACACGGACCGCCGCAGGCGTGGGGACCAGTTCATCCGTCAAATTGTATGTAGCGTTAATAAGAAAATAATTTTGACACCAAAATATCAAAATAATTCAAAAAATACAAATAATAAATTTGTTATGCAATTTTACGTACTCCGTATAAATCATGAACTTTACTCCCTCTGTCCACTTTGTCATTTTTCCTTTGTATACTTTCCCATTTGTAGTTCACTTCATTTCCCACTCCTCTATACAATCTTTAATTACGCAACTTTTATTTTTCTTATTTCTCATTCAACATGGTATGAAATAAGTATGGAAAAATTCCCGGGATATGACTAAAACAAAGTGAGTTTCTAGAAATGTGACTAGTTATGTTTTTTCTCGAAATATGACCAAAAATCGAAAAAAAAAAGAATTTTTCGTTATATTAAATTGTGGAAAGACAAAAATACCCTTTTTTTTTTAATATGCATTTTACACTAATTTCGTCCGGGTAAAAATATTGCACTTCATGAAGGCGTTATTGCACTACATTTATTGCACTTTATGGCGGTATTCACTGCACGACATAACATTACATAAAATTTAGCGTTTTTTTAGATTTCATAACTTTAGTTCTTACATTTGGTTAAATATTACATATAATGCTACGAATTTATAGATATTTTTTCATGTCATTTGTAATGCACTACTTTTCATGACATTGCACTTTTTACATTATTGCACTTGTTGCCATATCATTGCACATTTTGTCATAACTCATTGCGCTTCTTGTGATGTTCACGACATTAAATATAAATTATTCATTGCACACTTATTTCATCGTCTTCAACCTAGGTTCGTCTTCAACCTTGGTTCGCCATCAACCTTGGCCGCCTTGACTGAAGAATTTGAGTTGTAGGAGCGGCAGAGGGGCGCGGCTGAGCGGCAGCGAGTTGGATCGAGTGCAATCGTGCGGCTGGACGGCAACGAGGACGGCAACGCTCAGGGCTTGGGACGATGTTGACGAGCATGAATCGGGATGGAGGCGGCGCCCACGGCTCGAGACGACAGCAGCGCGCAGGTGTAGGGCTGGTGGTGGCGTACTGGCGTGGTCGGTTGGCGGCGACGGCGGCGAACAAGCGTGGAACTAGAGATGGACTGGTGGACGGTGGACGGCGGTCGTCAGGGCCGGCTCCAGCCATTTGGAGGCCCCAGGCGGAAGAGCTTCACAAAAACTTCAATAAACATATATTACAATTATAAAAGACAATGATATATAAGATAAAATAAATGGAAAAATAGCATGTATTGTGAATTTCAAAACAATATAGTTTTAAATGTAACATACGTAAAATGTATTAAAAGTGTACTTTTTAATACCCAATTTTCCTTGCCTTTTGAAGTGCAAAACTAGTAAGGACGTCACTACAATCAAGACTAGCTAACATGACATTTGCATTCTCATTTTCAACATTATTCTCATTCTCACCATCAACGTTCATATTGTCATCGTCAACAACAGTTGTTGAAGATGGAATTGTCTTTATATACTGATCCATAGACCCGAAAAATAATTTAACAACCGAATCTTTTCTCAACTTATTCTTTCTCTTCGTATATCCGGAATCAAATTTTCGCTTACCCGTCATGACAAATGACAACCGACAATACCTACACATTTGAGAATTAACATACTTATAACAAAAATAGAAGTATAGATAATAATTAACACAAACACCTAGACAACTACTTAGTCCCCACTAGTCCACTACTTATAAAAACTACTAATAAAAACTACAACAAACTACTTAACTCCTAAACGTCTAAACTAGCAGCAGAAAGTGCGAAACTAAGTTTAGAAAGGCAGAAAGCTATAAAAAAATAAAGAGACAAAGTGTGTTAAGACAATTACACATTATTTATTTATTTACTTATTTACACAATTGAGTCATACGGTCATACCTGATAGAAATTCGGACTTCAGAGATTGGACTCCGTAGAATTGGAGCGACGGCCGGAGCAAGAGTGAAAGGCAATCAGAAATCTCCAAATCAGGGCGCAGGTATGGAGGGCGGAGGGCGGGTGCTGGTCTTGTTGGTCACTGACGGCTGGACTGCTGAAGCTGTTGAGTGCCAAGCGGCAAAACGGCAGAATTGCGGAAACTGAAGTCGATTTGCTTCTGGGTTTTCAATTTTGGCGTTCTTGCGTGAGAAATCTGATGCCCAATTTCAATAATTGTATTGAAAAATTAGTTTTAATAATAATAATAGGCCTTTTTTTGGAGGCCCCCCAGATTTTGGAGGCCCTAGGCACAAGCCTGGCTCAACTGGCCATATGGCCGGCTCTGGCGGTCGTGGGTGCATGCAGTGGTCCCGGGGATGGCGGCGGCAGGGTGTGCGGTGAGCGCAGGAGGTGGGTGGATGTGTGCGGCTGGTTGCTAGGTTTTGTAGAAAAAGAGTAGGGATGTTAGGGTTTTATAGGTATAGCGTAAAGGGTATATTTATCCATAAAAATATTTATTTATTTATTAATTACGAATTATTATTAAATAATATGAATTTAGGTATTATTTTGGGGAAAAAACTAGTTAGGTCATAGATTGGGAAAGTGAAAGAGTTTTAGTCATATGGGGGATAATTGTTTCAATAAGTATTTATAAATTTATTATTTCGTTACATTGAGAATGTAAGAAAATGGGGCACTTTTACAATTTACTACTAGTAATTTATTTCGTCACATTGAAAACGTCATTAATAAGATATACATAGTATTAAATTAGATTGACATTTTCAGTTCTAATTTGCTCTAAAGTAATACATTGTGGAAGATTTCTATTATATGTATGTATAATAATACTAATTATTATTATTTTTATTATTATGATTGATGTTTGATCTGATCTTGTCTGAGACTGAAATCGGTTGAATTAAAAACATTCTAAATGTATGAAGATTTCCCAATTTGGGTTAGGAATCTATTACAGAAGTGGAGGAATATTTAAATTGTAGTTGTAAAAATAAAGAAAAAACTAAACATATTTACTTTTTTTTGTTGGGCTAAACAACATGTTTACTTGTGAAAAAATATATATATTTATATTTATGATATGATTTTCCATCCTAATAAAGGTAAGATACTTTATCAGAAGTTTTACATGTTTTCATATATGAACGTCTAATACTCTAATAGTATATATCAATTTCATTTTTAAGTTAAAAAGTCTTGTGGTAATTATTTCCAACAACTAAGAAGGTATTTACATAATTGCAAATCTATCTAAGGCTTATAATTTGAGTCATTATCGCATTGAGTTTAGAAAACATGCAAAAAAAGAGACTGAGTTTAAGAAATAAAAATTACATTTTATGTTTTTTATTTTTTATTAAAAATAAAAAAGGGATGGCTGAATCTGTGTCATACAAATTAATTCGGAGTAAGTAGAGGTTCTCAAAAAGTTACGTAGTATAAATAAGGTGGATTCGTTTGCAAAAATAAAAAATAAAAAAAAAATAAGGTGGATTCGTTTTCAAAAAAATAATAATAAATAAGGTGGATTCTATATCATCATACAATATTTTGTTTCCATATAAATATGCAATAAAAAATAGAATATAATAAAAAATAAAGGTAGATTCTATGGTACCCTTAAGGTACCATACCTTTGTCTACATGGACCAATAGGAATGATGCAGTTGAATTAATTAAATCTAAATTAAAAGTAATAGAATGATTTGGACCAATTAAAAAGGTACCGGAGTTGTCACCAAATATAAAAGTATTAAAAGTCATTAATAATTACGTAGTATTATATATGACGACATGACAGGATTATGTGGCACACCGTATGCTTTTAAAAAGCTCCTCTTTTATATATATTGATATTGATTTTCCCCGTCCAGCTAAGATTGACTCTTCTTTCCTTTTCTGTTCATTCCCCTAATATTATCTCATATGTAGTACCAAATTTAATAAATTTTGTGTGATTCTAAGTCATTCTTTGTTCTTACTTTATCAATCTAATATCAGCCACATAAACTCAATTTTCTTAATGAATGAGTGGGTCATTTAATATTTCCTATTTTACTTGTCTTACTTTCCTTTTTGGTTTGTTTCATAATAAGTGTCATCTTCCCTTTTTGGAAAGAAATACATGGTCCACGATATTTCAATTTATTTTACTCAAGTCTCTATCATAATTTTTACTTTTCCAACCACTTCATTAACAATTGTCTCAAAGTCAAAGGAGACACATGAAATGTGACAGAGATATATTATTATTATTATTATTATTTGAGATAATATTATTTATTGTAGGGTAGTACTAGTATTTATTACCTCATATCCCCTGTGTAAAGGGGTTATGATGTGACTTTTAATATTTCTTTGTTGTTCTTTTTTTTCTTTCTTCATTATCTTTCTGATGAGGTTAGTCCGCTCGTGTCATATCTTTTTTGCTTTTCGGATAATTTTCCAGGATTAAATGAGGAAAATGTAATGGTACATTATTAAGAAATATACTCCGATATACATTAAATTATCCGGTATATATTAAATTGGTAGAGTAAAAAAAGCAAGAACGGTTTACAACTATACAAACATCATCAGATTTGATTTCAATAGAAAGATAAAAAAGAAAGTAGAAAATCTCAACGGGACAAGAGTACTTATATTATTTCATTGAATTTTGTCTCTATTTCATTGAATTTTGCCTGCATTCTTTTATTATTCTTTTATATTATTGAATTGTTATTGTACTCCCTCTATTTCATTGAATTTTGCCTGCATTCTTTTATTATTTTTCTAAAAAGAATCTTTTTCATTTATAGTAAATGATTTGTTCGGATAATTTTCTCTTATATTTTGCACAACCCTCTACCATATAATTTTTTCTTTTTTCGTACTTAGAGCCCAGTTGGTGATGTCATCTTAAACTCCTCAGTGCTGTTCTGTTCATCTTATTCTTATTACTTATTACTTATTCTTATTTTATTAAGATCAGATCAGATCAGAAAAATTCAGATCAGATCAGATCAGAAAAATTCAGATCAGATCAGAAAGATTCAGATCAGATCAGACCAGATCAGATCAGATCAGAAAGATTCAGATCAGATCAGAAAGATTCAGATCAGATCAGACCAGATCAAAAACATCAGATCAGATCAGAAACATTCAGATCAGATCAGATCAGATCAGAAAAGTTCAAACATGATTTATCACTTTTATTATTATATTAATTATTATTATTAATATTGTTATTACTATTATGATTATTATTATATAATTATTATTAATAATATTAAGAATAATATGATAAAAAAATAAGATATTAATATAGTTATAATATTTTAATATAATAACAGTAATATAAATGCAATTATTAAGAAAACTATTATTATTATTACAATATAATAATAATAATAATATGATTAATATTATTATAATATTATATTGTAATTATATGTAATTATAATTATACTTACAATTATAATTCTTATAATTATAAGTATATCAATTGTAATTATTATAATTATATCTATAATTAATTATAATTATAATTGTAATTAACTATAATTACAATCAGAATTATAATTATGATTATAATTATAATTATAATATAATATTATAATAATATAATACTAATAATAATAATATTATTATTATTATGTTATTTTAATAATAATATTAATATAATAATATCGTTATAATAATATTAATTGTATTTATATTCCTATTATTATATTATAATATTATAATTAATGTTAATATAATTATAATTATTATTAATTATAAATATACTTATAATTATATTATAGTTATAATTTATGATTATAATTATTATTTTATTATAATTATTAATATTATTATTATTGTTACTATTGTAATTATTTTACGGAGTAATTATAATAATATTGATAACTATAGTTACAATTATAGAGATAAATATTGTAATTATAATTACAATTATAATTATATAAGTAATTATAATTAAAAGTATAATTAAAATTATAATTATATCTATATTTATAATTAGTGTAATATGTATAAATTTTTTCATTTTAAATTTAATTTTAATTATTATTATTATTTTTATAGTTACGATTATAATTATAATTTTATTTAAGTTATATTTGTAATTGCAATTATAATAATTATAATTATAATTATAATCATAGAAATATTCAAATCAGATCAGATCAGAAAGATTCAGATCAGATCAGAAGGATTCAGATCAGATCAGAAACATTCAGATCAGATCAGACCAGATCAGAAACATTCAGATCAGATCAGATCAGATCAGAAAGATTCAGATCAGATCAGATCAGAAAGATTCAGATCAGATCAGATCAGAAAAATTCAGATCAGATCAGATCAGAACTTAAAAAATTCAGATCAGAAACATTCAGATCAGGCGAAGAGAACAGCTTCTCAGTCTTACCAATCAGCTTTTTGAGAAAACATGTATGCAGTAGTTATTTACTTCGAGCGATGATGTCTGTAATAATCAAATTAAGTAAAATTAGAGTCATTTTTTGGTTAAATTGATTAAGGTATCGTAGAAGACCATTTTAAATATTTTTCATATAATTTTTTCGTAGTTTTATAAATAAAATATTTTTAAAAGTATTTTTAATCTTTTTATAATTCAATATATTCAACCATTTTTTAAACACAAATTTCAATAAATTTAACGGTTTCTATCGATTTGAAAATAGTCACGGTCATAGTCACGGTCCTGACCGTGACTATTTCGGTCAGCGGCGGCTCTGACCGTCAGGCCTGCGGCGACATTTACGAAGAGTTTAGTCACGGTCAAGACCGTGACTATGACCGTGACTAATACATTATATAAAATAGCCCCTTAGCGAATTTTTTAAAACCCTACGCACCCCATATTTCCCAAACCCAATACTACCTCTTCCTTCTCTCTTCCTTCTCTTCCAGTTCGGATTAAGCCGCCGCCTAGCCGTCCGCCGTCGACCACAATCAGCCGGCCGCCGTCGTCCGCCACCTTCCGTCGCCCCCCCTTCTTTTCTCAATCAAGGTTATGTGTTCTTTTCATCTTTTTTTCTAATATTTAATTAAAATTCAAAAAACGCATGATACTATACTCATCAAACGCATGATACTATACTCAAATGCATGATAAGGTACATCATTGTTAGTTTCATGTCATTTTGAGATGTTCAAAAGTTGTATGTATGATTTATTATATGCATGATTTGTAGTTTTGCATGATAATTTCGTTTTATATGTTTAATATGCATGATTCATATGTTTTGTATGCATGATAATTATGTTTAGATGATTTCGATTATTATATGTTTAATATATTCTTATGCATGATTAAACTACTTAATACACTGTTTTTCGAACTTATGCATGTTTATAAAATTAGTTTAATGTTAAATATATATGTCTAGTGTTTGATATGCATGCCTCTCTATAGTTATACAATGTTTATGGTTTTCATGTTTTATTTCGAAATATTTAAAAAAATTGCCCCCTCATGTTAAGCTTTCACAAGCTTAACATGTTTAATTATTATTTTACAAATTTTAAAATACACATAAAAAAGTATACTGTTTTTTTATAAGCACTTTTTATAAGTACAAAAAGTAATAATTGAAAACACTGTTTTTGTAATTATTGAAACAGTTCATTAAAAAAACTGATTTTAATTGAAAACAGTTTTTAAGTATGAAACAGTTCATTAATAAAAAACTGTTTTTAATAAACTGGATAAACCATATTTTTTCGAAATTGATTTTTTATAAAAAGTATAAAAACTGATTTTTATAAAACAGTTTTCATTGCATAAATGGTAAAGTGCTTTTTTTAAAAAGCAGTTTTATAAAAACAGTTTTATAAAAACAGATTTTGGTTTACAGTTTTATAAACTGTTTTAAATAAACTGTTTTTGTAAAAACAGATATGTAAAAACTGATTTTATAATTATTTAAAAAAGAACAAACCAGTTTTTTTAAATCTGGATATAAGCAGTTGAAAAAAAACTGTTTTGACAAAAACTGGATATTAAAAACTAATTATTATACAGATTTTTGTAAAAAACAGTTTTTTGTGTAAAAACTGATTAATTAACATATTTGTTAAAAACTGTTCAATAGAAAAAGTGTTAAATAAACAGTTTTTATAAAAAGTGTTTATATTAAACAGTTTTTATAAAAAGTGTTTATATTAAACAGTTTTTATAAAAACTGTTTAATAAATAAAACAGTTTATAGAAAACAGTTTTTATAAAAACAGATTTTGTAAAAACTGTTTAATAAATAAAACAGTTTATAGAAAACAGTTTTTATAAAAACAGATTTTGTAAAAACTGTTTTTATAAAAACTGTTTTAAATGAAAATTTGGTTTACTTAAAAACTGTTTTGACAAAAAACTGTTTTATATAATCTTTTTTTGTAATTTAATTAAAAAGGTATAAACTCAAAGTATACTGTTTTTCTACAAAACAGTTTTTATAAAAACTGTTTTTTATTTAAAAAGTACATAAATAACTTTTTGTATAAACTGTTTTTTAAAAAAAAGTATACTGTTTTTATAATTTTGTAAAAGTGTTTATAAAAATTGTATAAAACTCATGTATCTAAAACAAAAAAAAATATGGCCTCTCATGTAAACTTTGCAAAAAGTTTAACATGTTACTTACAATTGTAAATGTGTATAAACTGATAAAAAGATGGCCTCTCATATAAACTGATATATCTAAAACATAAAAAAATGATCTCCTCTCATGTAAACTTTACAAAAAGTTTAACATGTTACTTCCAAGGGCAATTTATTACCAAATTATAGAAGAATTTATTATGAAAAAATATGGATCAATAATTGTGTATAAATTTAATAAACTGTGTATAAGTTTAATAAGAGTGGTTCAATAATTTCTAATAAACTCATCCTATAATTTATCAATGAGTTGACCCAGTCGATCGAAGAATCGATCAGTTGGAGCTTGTTAATGAGTTGACCTAGTCAATTCTTAGATAAGCTCCAATCTGTGGATTCTTCTGGCTACGGCTTGAGTCATCGATGGACTCTCCCAAACGCATGTACTGACATTATGTCGCTACATGTGATGTAGCCCATCCATGGTTCAAGGCGTAGCCTGAAGAATCGTCAGGATGGAGTTTATCAATGAATTGACTAGGTCAACTCATTGATGAGCTCCAACCGGTTGATTCTTCGGTCGACTGTGTCAACTCATTAATAATTATAGGATTTGTTTATTAGCAATTATTGGAACCTCATATTAAACTTATACCTAGTTAAATATGTTATATACATTGACAATTGACAATACTTACATAAAAATTTGATCTTCTATTATAAGCGTTCTAACAAAAAACAAAATAAATTAATATATTTTAGATGAGCAACGAACAATCGACCTCGGCTCCCCGCCCTAACTATGCGCCCATGTCCGAAGCGGAGCGCAACAACGAGGGAGCTGTTTGGGTGACCCCTGGAGATGTTGCTTTGTAAGTAGTTATGATAAAACCTTATTTTCAATAATTTTAAATAATGTTAAATAATCTAACCAAATGTTATATAAATAAATACTATTAATTTTTTAAGTGACGAACAAGTGTTCAAAGGCATCAAAAGCATAATCGGAGGACACTTTCTTGGCACTTGGGCCACGTACTCGGATGTTGACCCCAAGGTTCGCGAACTATGGTGGAACCTGTTCAAGGTAAAAATAAATGAATGTTCCCTCCCTTATTGTATTGGCCTAATATATACCTAGTGATTAATTAATTCAATTTGTTTTAATAAAGGCTCGCTATCGTTGGACTCACGCAAACGGTCCCGATATTCTTAGAGCCTTCAATGCTAGGATTTCGACCTGGCTTCGCGCCACTTTTAAGCGTGCCCGGAAAAGTGCGAAAAAGCCTAAATGGGTTTCGGATGAAGTGTGGTCCAACCTTTGTCGCCACTGGTCTTCTGATCCGAAATTCTTGGCCAGAAGTGAATCCGGTAAGAAAAACCGGATGTCCGAGAAGGCCTTGGAGATGCAGTGGCACGGAGGTCGCAAATCTCAGAATGCCCATAAAGAAACTCTTGTAAGTGCTATTCAAAAAACCTTACACCATCACAGTCCTTCATTATAAAAAATTTACTTAAGTCTTTTTCACACCATTTAGGCTGGTCCCGAGAAGAAGAGGGTTGATGTTCTCCGGCTCGTCAAGCATTGCTGGACGAAGCACGGCGAGGAATCTGAAGCCGATCTGCCACCCCGCCTCGCTGACTTCGAAGTATGTAACATCATATGTTGTTATTTAGTAACATTTCAAATCTAACCATGTAGCATTTAAAAAATATTTTTTAAAAATGCAGACGAAGTACAACGAATCCGTTGACAGGCAGCGTGCGGCACGAGGCTTGACCCAGGAGGACGACCTCGATTCCGATGCGGATGATGAGGCGGCCATTGAGGCGGCCGGGGTTTACAAGGGCCGGGTTCCGTGCTTGGGGGCCGAGGGGCAACGGATTTTGTATGATCGAAGCACCGGCGCTTCCTCTTCTCGGTCAAGGCGGGGAGAAGATCCCCGTATTGCTACGATGCAGCGTGAACTAGAGGAGCATGAACGACGATGGGAGGAGCAGCGGAAAGCAGATGCTGCCACAAAAGCCCGGTTGGAGGAGATGGAACGGTACATGCGTGCCGGATTCCAGCCTCCGCAACAGCCTTTTCCTCCCCCGTACGTATTCCACCCTGAGCAAACTCCTCAAGTTCCGCACATGGGCAGTATGGGATTTTTCCCCAACTCCGGATATGGTGGCATGCCTATGATCTCCCCGAATTTCGGTTCTATGTCCTTTGATTTTGCGAGGTCATCCGGAGGAGGTAGTGGCACACCGAGCCACGGAGGCCGAGGAGCACCCCGAGGAGGAACCCGACCTGACCCTGAAGACCCCCCCGTGAACCCAGATGAGTTTCTTGTTGATGATGAAGATGAAGAAGAAGAAGAAAATCCAGATTTTTTTCATAATGGAGTCCCACGAAGGGACATGTAATCATCATACATTTGTACTTTGTTGTTTGTCAAAACATTTAAAAGTTTGTCACAATATTTATTAAGTTTGTTGTATGTCTTTACTCTTTAAAATGTAATTTTAAATTTAAAAAATTAGAATAATATTTTCAATAACTCAATAGTATAAAAACATGGATAAAAATTAGAATAACATTTTTAAATTTAATTTGTAAAAATACGTGTTAAAAAGTAATTTTTAAAAACAACTTTCATAAAAAAATGGAAATTTTTTTTTTACAAAACAAAAATAGTAGTCACGGTCATATCCGTGACTACAGTTAATTCGAAATTATTATTTGTTTTTAATAAAAAAATTATTTTTTTTTAAAAAAAATTTAGTCACGGTCGACAACCGTGACTAATTTCAAAATTTTAGATTACACCCGCGGGCGGTCTTTTGAAAATTTTGAAAATTTTAAAACTTAGTCACGGCCCACAGCCGTGACTAATATTTATTTTAAAAAAAAAATATAGTCACGGTCACAAGCCGTGACTAACATGTCGGAGTGGGGTTTCCGGCATCAAATTAGTCACGGTCAACGACCGTGACTAATCCGTGACTAAATGTAGTCACGGTTATGTGGCGGTGACTTCATTTAGTCACGCCAATTAAGACACGGAATTAGTCACGGCGGATGACCGTGACTAAACTTTTTAGTCACGGAAATTTTAAACTGCAGTCCGTGACTAAATCCGTGACTACGCCCGTGTTTTTTTGTAGTGCTTGCTTGTTGGGCTAGATATTCATACACACTCCACTCGAAATCCTTGGGCTTACGTGTTAGACCCGAGGGTTGAAGGAATAAACCTCAACAGTAATTTTAATTTATTTCATACTCGAATGATGTTTTTATCGAGCAAATTTCAATTGAGGCTAGACAATAATAAAACTAAAAAATGTTTTTTAGACAATACTCCGTAATAAAATACACATACATAAAGTGTAGAGCATCTCGATTGCATTCAAGTCTAGTCTAGTTCAAATAAAGTGTGCCATATAATCAATTTTAACATTGTTAATTTAATTTCCTCTCCAATGCATGTAGTCCTCCATTCAATTTTGATGATTTGGCAACAAACAAAAAAATAGACACCATCAAGTTAAATGTTCGGGTGTAAGGCCTTGCTGTTTTAAAAATTCATTTGAACGAAAAATTTAATTGTCACACTAATACATTCAATGACACTAATACTTTCAATGACGGTAGTGACAATGACATAAAAGAATTGTGTGGTTTTTTAGAAAAACAAAATTATTTAGTTGATAATGAATTGATGAAGTAGAATAAAATAAGAATGAATCAGAATCACACAAATATACCAATATGATATGAGATAATTATAGAGGGGCATTCAAAAATGAAAAAAATGAGACAATTATAGGAGATAGAGAGAGTATCTGACCACGAATATGATATACTCCATCCATCTCAATTTACTTGTCATACTTTCCGTTTTGGATTGTTCAAAATACAGAGTAAGGGTCTTCTCTCCTTTTTTGAAAAGAAATATGTGACATATACTACTTTACATTATTATACTCAAATCTCAATCACAATTTTTATTTTTTCGAACACTTCATTAATAATCGTGTCAAGTCAAAGTGAGACACATAAGATGAGACAGATGTAGTAATAAAATAATAAACTCATAATTACATTCATAATTTAAGCTAAGGGAGGTTTTTTATGGCGGCCATGAATATGATCTAGAGGGGGCAAAGCCTAATTTTTTTATGGTGGCCAAAACTTAATACGGAGTATATAAACATCTATTTAAATCTTATGCATATTTGTAGATATACTCCGTATTATATATATATGTACTAGGAAAACATATTGGGGCCATATAGTACTTTGTCACAAATATAGAATGTTCAAAGAATATGAATACTACTTTGATATTAGGAAAAAAAAGTTGTAAAAACAAATACACACGTTTTCTAAATGTGAAGAATAGTGTGGTTAGCCACAGGTTAGGGAGAGGAAGCGTACGCTAAAAGTGTGGTGATGGGAAAAGGGCTCGTGCGTGGCACAAAAAGAAGCGTGTCTCATACTCGACTGCTCGTGGGGAGCTGTGTGTGTTTAAGACAAAAAAAAAAAGTACAGTCACGAGTCAAATAAGCTGCGTTCTCTTGCAGCCTTGCCCCCCTGCCGGCTCTCTTTACACTTTTCTGTATTCACGATAATCATTGTAAACTGTTACTACAATGATACGATAGTGATATTGTAGTTTTTGGAAGAGTATAAGTGTATAAGTGCAATGTTTTTGGCAAACATATATGTTTGGTCCAAGGTAATCATCTATGCAGGTCGGAATCTTATGCCCGGAATATGAAATATCTGTGTTTGATTCGTAGGTTTATTTTTATGGGAGGAATGTCACATTCCAAAAAAGAAGAGAAAGTAATAGGATATCCCCCATCTCAAACCCACTCAACTCTTAGATTATCTTACATTCCTTGGTGAGAGTGAATTTTAACCAAAATGGTTTAAATAGCATACAAAGTATTTATTTTTTATTTCTCTTAACCTATCCGCATTGGAATTTTTTAAAACAAACCCATCCGTATTGGATTAAGAAATACAAAATGTATACTTTTGAATTTGATTTATTAAAAATTAATGAATAAATTCCATATTTATGACTAAAATAAAGATTGTTTACAAAAATGTGAGTATTGATTTAATCACTACTGATTAAATTACAGCAGTAATTTAATCATAATAACTTATATTGAACTTTTAAACTTAAATGATCATGATAACTTAATATAAGAGGAGGTGGTGTTATTATTAAGAAAAAAGGAGTTAATGTGGTTGATAGTGAATAATAAATTTAGAATAAAGTAAGAATGATTTAGAAGCTAAGGATCAAACATTTATTTTTTTCACCAGTGGTTGATAGTGAATTACCTTTAGTAGGAGTAACATATAACATGCAACTTTTCCTTAAATAGGAGTCAATATTTAATATTTCCTAAGTAGGATCAACCATTAATTTTCTACCCCTAATCTAAGTAATTAATTGCCCCCTAAGTCCATGAATAATCAGGTCATTCTATTGGTGACATGTGGTCCATTGATTTTTTGATCGATGAAAAATGTAGGCTCCTATCGATGAAGACATTCTTTCTCGGGACCCTGATGGTTGTAATAAAGGTATTACGAGAAAATATTTTTTAGGGCATTGAAGTAATTCACCATGTTTGTTGTATAATATATGAATTAACCAAACAAGTTAATGTCACATTCCTTTAGTCTCAACCAAACACAAATGAGTACAAATTGAATACATTCTCATCAATCTAACATACCCAGCAATCTGACATTCCCATGATAATCTGACATTCCTTCAACCAAACATACCCTATAAGTATAAGTGGGAGTTTGGGGGAAGAGGAAGGGAATGAATTGAAGGTAAGTTGTTGGAGGAGATTGTGGGGAAACTATCTTCTTATTTGAAAGTAGTAAATTTAGGGGACAAAGAGTCTTTGAAACAATTATAATTAAAATTACTCTTCTTCTAGAAACTTTTTTTAATTACTAAAACACCATTTTGGGATCGTGCGTTTTGTGTAAGGTGTGACAATCTCTCAATATAATTTGAGTAAAAATAGGGTTAAGTATGTTGCATTCTGAAAATAGATCTTATTTCATCTTATTAACATAAATAAAAAATAAATATATATATCAGTAGGTCATATTTTAATGGGATTTTTCCTTAAATGTTACTGATAAAAAAGTCAAGCAAAAAAGTGACTTAGTAACTATTAGTGACTATAATTGTGTTCAAAGTTTACGTCACAATAACTTGCATTTAGTTACTACGATATTAATTTTGTAATTGTAGCCATCAAAGATACTAAGTAATATTTTTGTTCATCACATTTTTTAAAGATTTGATATAAATTAGTTATATAATTGTAGCCATTAGTTACTGCGATATAAATTATTTGATATACATTTTGAAAAATTTGAAGTCACTCCGTCCCATTTATATTGTCCCGGAAGAGGGTGCCACAATTATTAAGAAAAGTGAGTTTGTGTGGTTGATATTAATTGATAAAGTAAGAATAAAGTAAGAATGATTTAAAGTCACACAAACTTTGCCAAATATGGTATGGGACAATTTAAGTGGGACTTCCCAAAAAGGTAAAACGGGATAATCACTAGTGGAAAAATAGTGATTAGAGGCGCTTCAAATTGGTCATTAGAAGCGCTTCGAAGCGCCTCTAGTTTTTGTGTCGCAATTGTCGTTTAGAGGCGCTTTTTGCACCAAAAGCGCCTCTGTAAACAATTATTAATTATTGGCGTGCGGCGCTTGTGTAATCAAAGGTGCCTCCAATTTGAAAAAATTGAGGCACTTTTTTTCTTAGAAGCGCCTCTGATTTCAACATTTTAAAAATATATCGAGGCGCTTTTTCCTCAAAAGCGCCTCCAATTGTAAGATTTTTTTAATATTTTCTAGTTTGAAATTGCCTATTTAATATTAAAAATAAACAATCAACCACAAAATTGTGGCGAACAATATCAAATCGTTTATTAAACAATCATTTAAATGGAACAAAACTAGTAAGAAATGTTAACTCGATTTCAATGGTACTTGAAATACAATAAAATTTGCTCAAGTTTACATATTTAATACTACATCTAAAAGTTTACACTAGATATTGTTCATGTTGTTGAACTCTTCGTAATTTCGTATATGCAAATGGTTCACTCTTTGGAACTTTAACCTGAAATGTTCATACATAAAAATTATGATGAATACAAAATTATAAGTGTTTGGTTACAGAATATATTGAATACAACAATATATACTCCGGAATCAATAATATTGAAAACCAACTTACTAATATTTATCTAATATCAGAATTTCTATCTTAAAATATCACTTCCCACATAATGTATGTAGCAAATTTAGTAGAAAGAAGGCTGAGTTGTCATTTCTCTATTCATTACAACATCTGCAACACAAAATTTACTCTTTTCTTTATGGACCAGTTCAACAAATGAGTTAATATTTGGTTCTAATTACTTGGTTATACGGCCAATGAAGAGAAATAAAAGAACACCACATCGTCACTTACATTGATTGGTGTAGCAACAAAAATATAAAAGAGCTCTTAACCATTGTACAAAAACACAAAATGAAGCCCGTTTTACAATTTCAAGGCCATAAAGCCGAGGGTGAGAAAGAGGAAGCTTTAAACAAATGCTCCTGAAAAGTAAAATACATCTAAACCACCACATTCAAATGCCATGTATATCAAATCTCATAGCACCTTAATATCCGAAACTCAGTTAAACTCCCAGAAGATCATGCATTCAAAAGTTTTAATTATGCAGCCAAGAGTTGCTTGATTTTAAAGTCTAGTTGAATGGATGGAAGAGAAATGCATTGGCAGCAAAATTAAGCCATGTTTATTATGAATTATGTTAAAAAGTAGAGCTCAAACATACCGTAGGAAAACCTACCTAATTTGACAACGCATGCACCTAATTCGACTCTGAAACTTTGGAGTGTGAATTCTCAAACTTTAACTCTCAAATGGAGTGTCTTACCAAAGGTGAGAGTCATGAGGTACAAGTTCCTACAAAAGGCAATAAAGATATCAGTGATGTTTATTAAAAGGCTTTGCTTTTTTCAGAAACATAAACTGTTTGTTGTTTCACAAAAGTTTGCTAGCCAAGGGAGATTATTTCCAGGAAAATGTAGAAAGCATCCAGGGAGAAAAAGAAGCCCAAGTGAAAATAAAAATGAGTAAGTAAATTCAGGAGACTGAAAATAATTGTTTTCTTTAATTTCCTTACAATGAAAAGAATTTCACAACATCTATTTCAGACAAATAAATAAGTCAAAAACTGCTTACTCTGCAGCACAAGCTAAACAATACATCCACCAAACAGAGTCTACAAGTTAAGGAAATTAAAGTTTCTACCTTTCCAAGAGGTCCACTTTAAGATTTTCTCATCGGGATACAAGATCTGCCAAAAAGCTACACTTCTGCGGCCTTAAATTTTTTATCAATTTAGAATCAATCCCTCCTAATATATGCCATATAAAGAATCAATACGGAAATATTCTAACTAGATAATATACCGCATGGAAGGCGAAGTAGCCGGACAGAAGCTAAGGTGGCGACGGGATCGGGAACGGCTTCGAGGCAAGGGGCTCCAGATCTTCAAATTTGGAGCGGAGAGGGCTTCAAGCGACGTAGATCGGTGACGGAGACTCAGCGTCGGCGGGATAAACACGACAGCGGCGGCGGAGAGAACAACTCAGTTAGCAGCGGTGGCGAGAACCACGCCATGTCCAGTTGAGGCTTCAATCTTGCAGATCTTAATTAATCCAGAATCTTTTACAGGCGCTTTGTGTGCTGAAGTGCCGCAGGCATTTTAATTTTAAGGAAACATAATTGCACAAATACGACTGAAACTTAAAACTTCCTTGATTAAACATTAATTTTGTACCCTTAATATCCCTAACCTAGTTATTTCTAAAATATGACTTAATTTGATCCTAATAAAATATAAAAAAAATCTAAAATATTTGAAAATTTATATTGAAATAAGAAAAACTAATTTTTTTTTAAAATAAAAAATTTTAAAAATAAATAAAAAATAGATAAACCACATTAAAAAATATAAAAAAATTATGCAGGCCTTTGCCGCAACCTCGACCATCACCCAGAAATGTCACCTTCGATCGGCGGAAAAAAATGTCATTTTATGTTAAAACTTCCATTTTTCTGTGAAAATGCCATAAAGATGGCAGTTTTGCTCTTTGAAAATGCCAAAATTTCTCAAAATCTGCCATCATGATGGCATTTCGGAAAAATGTTGGCATTTTTTTCGGTGGTCGGAGCTGGTGGTGCTGGGAGGTTGTTGAGGCGGCAGCAGCTAGGCCTGTCAATGGGCCGGGTCTAGACCCGGACCCGACCCGGACCCGAGTTTTTTTAACGGGTATGGGTCTATATTTTATTCCGTTTACCCGAACCCGGACCCGTTAGTATTTTTTATAAATGGGTCGGGTATGGTACACATGATTCCGACCCGTTAAGGACCCGTACCCGTTTAGAATTATTAATATATACTTCATACAATATACTGCCTACTCCTAATATAGTAATATATGACTTTATATTTCCGTAATACATACGTACCTAAAAACCTAAAATAAGTGACCAGTATCCATAGTCAAACTAATACAGTAATACCCTTACGGTAGTTGGCTTAGGCTTAGTATTTACAAAAACTTTTTAAAACTAGTGATCAATAATCAATATTATACTCAAACTAACCCTTTATGGACTTTATGGACTCGGTAAGTCGGTAGGCAAAGCCAGTGACATAAATCCTAATATCTAACATATTCATGGCTGATTTTTAGATGGTCCTCCAGAAAGATGCAAGCTTGAAGCTTAGGATATTGTTTTGAGTTTTGTTTATTTTATTATCAAAAACTTTCACCATGTTTGGATAAAATCATTGGATTTCTATGTGAACTTTGAGTTTTGTCTTTTGAAAAGCAAGGATATGATCTGTTTTTGAATTTTGTTGATTGTTAATGATGATTAAGCTTAGCTAGTTTGTGCAATTACTCTACGTTTCATATATAGATTCTGTTTCATTTTTAGCGGGTCTACCCGACCCAGACCCGAGACCCGTTGGGTCCGGGTCCAAAATTTCAGACCCAGCGGGTAAACGGGTCCGGGTCTGGGTCCCTTATTCATTTAGCGGGTCCGGGTCCGATACACTACATTCCGGCCCGGACCCGGCCCATTGACAGGCCTAGCAGCAGCCACCTACATATTTTTCTTTTTAGTTTTTTTATTTTTTAATTTTAATTTTTTAGTTTTTTATTTAATATTTTTTATTTTAATAATTTTTATTTTTATTAATTTTATTTAATACGAAGTATGTTTTATTTGATATTATTTTTTTTGTTTTTTATTTTCTTTTTTTACAATTTTATTATAAATTAATGTCATTTCTTTTATGTTTTAATTATTAATGAAAGTTGTTGGAGCTTGAGTAGGGATATACTTGTCTAAATACTAAAGTTACTCCTATTCAAAACATGGTACTCCTATTTTTTCATTTTGCCTATCTTTTACTCCTATTTGGGGAATTATCTCTAATTTTAATATAATAAAATAATTTCTTTTAATTGTTAGAGGCGCTTATAAAAACCAAGCGCCGCACGCCATGTCCGATAATTATTTGGGAGGCGCTTATCCCCGGAAGCGCCGCACGGTTAAATTTTTCTGCAATCAGAGGTGTTTGTGCATAAAACGTCTCAAATGAAGCGCCTCCTTTTGACGTTTTTCCGCTAGTGAATATAAATGGAACGGATGGAGTAATTTTTAAATTTTGCCCACAATTGTTTCTAATTTAAACTGAAGCGAGCTGAGGGGGATATTTAAAGTTTTAAACAACAAATTCTTGAGTAGACAGAATATTTCCAACAAAGGCATGACTTAACACATAACAAAGGCAGGCTTCCCCAACTCATTTCTAGATTACCGTTTTGGGTAAGGCTCAAATTGGACACTATGGTTTCATTATAATCTCATATTGGACACTAAAATTTCAAATGGACCAAATTAGACACTATGACTTCATATGTATCTCATATTGGACACTAAAATTTCATAATTCAATATAAGTGAGTGTCCAGTTTGATCTTTATCCAATATAAGTAAGTGTTCAAAAACTATGAATTATGAAACTTTAGTGTCTAATATGAGATATATATGAAACCATAGTGTCCAATTTGAGCCTTCTCCCTAACCGTTTACAGGGGTGGAATCGGGACATTGGACCGATACAACGAATATTTTTGAAAAATAGTACACATAATTTTTTACACAAAAAATATAAATATTTTTTAACTTTGGACTGGGCCGGGCAAGGGTCCCCCCGCTACGCCCCTGACCATTTACCACTTTACCTTATAAGATAAACATGCAAAACACCTTCGTTGAATATCACATAATCATATACGGGGAGTACTTCTTATGAGATAAACATGCCATCCACATTTATTTATCATAATGACGTTACATAAGCCAAATATCTTGTGCTCTGATGGCATCACTGTGACACTTCCAGAGAGGAGGTCACATGTTTTAATCCTATTACAGTTCAAGGATGTTGGTCTAAATAGAACAAATATAATAGATTTTAAAGTTTTGCCAAAAACGTTACATTACATAACATATTCCCTTACCAAATAGTAAAGATAAATCAAATAAACTTCAGTATCTATATATATTAGCTGGAATATTAACAACTAAGCCAAAGTCATCAGCAAAAGCACATGAGCCCTAAAGCCAAAGTCGCCAAAATCTTCAGTGATGACTTCTCAATGTACCTGTCATAGATCTGAAGTTCTTTTATTGCTGATTAACACAATAGAAGGGTTAGACTTTATACAATTCAATCTAAAATGTCAATACAAAAACATAATGCGTTGTGTATTTATGCCCTCATCAATTTATTATTTATGGGTGTTATAGAATGTTCATGATCATGCAATATTAACCCCCCTTGAATATGAACTTATCACAAATGTCGTATATTTCTGCCCTCACCAATTTATGGGTGTTATATTATGTTCATGGTCATGCCCTACTGAACTCTCTTCAGCAGATCTTAATATTACATTTTCATAAAACTGGACATACTAAACATAATATCATACTAAACTCCATGATCCAAGGTGCACAGTTGCATGACGCGGTAAAAGTTTAATAATACACACTACACAGTCACCTCCTCCTCCTCCTCCTCCTCCTCCTCCTCCTCCTCCTCCTCCTCCTTCTTCGGTCGTCGCCGCTGCTCCTCTTCTTCGTCGTTGCTCCTCTTCTTCGTTGAAGTTCATATGTTGAACTTTTAAAAAGGTGCAAAAATATCCTAAATGACTTTAAATTGATAAAATAAATTTTAAAAAACACAAAAAATAAATTATAAATACAATATTAAAAAATAAAAATTTAAAAAATGTAATTGTGTCCAGTTCTTCCTTTTATTGGTTTTATATCTCAATTTAATATTGTTAGTGTAAAAAGTTATTTTAAAACTTTACTATATATTTAAGGTTCTTTCCAAAAAGTGTTAAAATATGTGTTTCAAAGTAAAAAATTGCATTCTTTACACTATAAAATTACATATTTTGTATGATGATAAATACCTCAAGATTACAAAATATTGAATTTAATTCCATTAAGGCTAAAAAAATCAAAGAGTGTTATTTCAAGAAATGTAACAATGTGCTCAAATTTTTCTTAACAAGACTAAAATTAATACTCCGGATTTATGATTTTAAGTGTTTCATTTACAAAGGAAAAATAATAATTTTTTAATTTAAAAATTAAAATTATAGAGTTAATATTTTAACATAATACTAGATCTTTATTTTTAAATTTTGAATTTTTTATTTATTCTGGTGTTGTTTGAAATTTAATTTATTTATTTGAAGTCAATAAGGGTAAATTTGCCCCTTTATAAGAACATGAGGGATATTTTTCACTTTTTATAAGTTCACGGGTATATATGCACTTCAATATATACTTCAGAGGTATATTTGTTCCGAAAAATAGAACAAAGGTATATTTGGTCTCACACTCATACTAGAGGGGTATATATACCTTTTCCCTTTAAATTACTTATGTTTATTGATATTTAAATTGGTGGTTGTATATAGAATTTGGGGCTGTAATTACCTTTAAAAGAAATCATTGTTTTTCTCTTGATATATGGTCTAACAATTATCACGGGAAGCCCAAAAGAAATAATCCATGTCACTCGTAATTAAGCAGTCCAAATTCTGAATTGTTTTTCAATTTGAAAGTCTAATTTATGATGGATCATAATGTACGGAGTATAAATTTACGATAGGCAATTTCATATATATAAACAGCTACTTCATATGTCCCAAATTATTTGCATTGTTCACTTTTACACTTATTAATGGTGGGAGTGAAGAAAATAAAAATTCTGATTGATATTTGAGTGAAATATGTAAAATGATGTGGAGCATATGTGACTGTAAAAAAATGAAAGTATGGAAATTATTTTTTAAAAAATCAAGATAGTTCTTTTGGGGATATAAGAAATATTAGGTTTTTTTCCCTTAACTATAATTACTTCTGTCCCCACTTAAATTTTCTCATTGAAGAATGACATACTTATTTAGACTTTAATTAAATAATGTATTTTGAGTATATTTTCTGAAATAATGTTGATAGGTATAACATAATGAGGTCATTGATCATAATTGTGATGTTATAAGTATATTATTTCTAAACTTTGATTATTAAGTTTTATTTAAGTGTGCTATATATATTTTTCTAAACCAAGAAATGAACGAAAAACTTAAGCTAGGATTTTCAAAAAGGAAAGTACGTAGGAAATTTAAACTAACACAAAGGGAGTGCTACTTTTATATGTAAAAAATGTGACTAACAAGATTATGGATTTGACAAAACATGGTATCACAGTTAGGTTCTGAAGGTGTTATTGATGTTGTGATACATGTCAGTGTGATTGTGAAAAATCTGGTCACTTTTTCTTGCTAATCAAATTGGAAAAACAAAATTGGTGAAATTTCTAACGCCAACACCAAGAGTTGTTGATGGAGGAGGAAGTGGAACATGGGCATAGCCGCATAGGTTGGTAGTTTGATAGGAACTAGTATCACAGTGCATAAAGGTAAGTTATATGTTCTGAAAATAAAATATAGTCATATTCTTTCATTTTATTACTAGTTTTCTATATGCGCGTTGCGCAATTGAATAAAATGTACAATCATTTCCTTTTGAAAATATGTACATTAGATGTGGATTCGACATGGTAACTTTTAGTTTTTAACACATTAACATTTATTTCAACTTAAAAATAGAGTATTTAATATTTATTCATCATGAAAGCTGAGGATACAAAAATAAAATAAAAAATGTAAATCACATACAAGCCGGCCTTCATTTTCCTAATTACATAAGAAAAGGTATCATTACCACTATGATAAATAGCTAGTGCATAGCTAAATAATTAAATATTGTTGGCTCACATTCGATCTAATACCTTCACATGATAATCTGCAATCTTATAATAGCCAATCAAGGTTAGGGTATCATAAGTATTAAAAATGTGTTGGTGTAACATGTAGCTATCAACTGTTGTACACTATGCTTTTTGTTTTGTACAAGTGAATGCTACTCTAAATTCCTAAAGTTACCGTCTTACTACCGTTAACAAGTCGTCATCTCATGTCCCTTCATCCACCTTGCGTCCTCGTCCACAATGAAGTATAGGCATATAGCTATTTCCAAGTAAGCATGTTATGAAGAGAGTCTATTTTGAGCGCCCATAGATGTCGAACCTCTTGAAGACTTGAACAGCTTCCAATTAATGATTTATAGAATTATAGGTCACCCTGGCTAGCAAGGATCCGTCTCAGACGCATTTGTAGCCCCTATGTAGGGAAGATATGGATCTTCAAGAGAGCGCCTGATTGCAAAATGAAAACAATAAGCTCTTGGTCATATTCCCCACAAGTAATTAAAATTTCTCATTTTGTAACTTTGCAGTTAACTTTATTTGCATTTCTATTGTCAATTCATGTACTTCTCAATATCTATCATCTTTGGGTTACGTTTTTCTTTCATTTTACAAAAAAAAAGAACATGTTAGATAACATAAGAAGTTAGCTTCTTTTTTTAAATAGAAGCAGAATCAAAATCAATTTTCAGAAGCTGTTACCCCCAGCTTCTAAAAAAACTGATTCTAGGAGTAAATTAGAGCACCAGAATCACTTCTATGTTTTCACCCAAACACTCCAACTTCTGCTTTGCTCCCTGAAGAAGCAGAATCGGTTTTAGAATCAAATCCAAACACCCCAGAGTATGTATGTGTGTGTATTTTCAAGTGAATGTTCTACTAGGCTTATCAATATGAGAATTAGGAGAAATGTGAAATCATTTAAAAGTGGAAGGAATGAAGGATTGATTTGTTGTTGACCCAACCTAAGGGATGTGCCATTAGAATGAGAAACCATGTTTTTCTGAACTGTGAACTATTACTATTTTGTTTTTAGAAAAAGGCAATATTTGATTAATTTCCATGACCAGCTTGTGCAGTTGATCTGTATGTCAGCTACCTCCAAATTTGAGACTTTATTAATCTGCTTATGTCAATTAATTTTATCTTTTTGATTATTGTGTAGTATGATTTCACTCGGCTGGTTTTGGGGGATGAAAAATATGTGGAGATTGTTTTACAATACTTTTCACTAAACTTTTCAGGTTAGTAAAAGTATAACAATACTTATCTGCAATAATATTAATAAACATCGCTTTTGGTGAATGAGACTCCTAGAGAGAGTTAAACGAGGTATTTTTCATTTTGGAGTGAATTCTACTCAGTGGCAAGTATCTAAATTATATTTACTTCATCAATTGGTATATTCATAAAAAAAATATCTGTAGGTGGATACCTAGGTAGCAATGCAGCGATAGACCAAAGTAAAATGAATCCCTTAACTTCTAACATGAAGCTTTGATACATTTTGAGCAGGTTGAGAATAAGATAACAATGACTTCATCTATTTTGACATATGGCGAATTGCAGGATGGGGTTTATTGTGGGCACATCATTTTATGTTGATCAGTTGATGACTTGATGTTGGGTTTCTCGTAAGCTATGTAATCCTCAGGAAGTAATCAAGTCCTCGTATGCATTATGGAACATGTTAAAATTCTAGATGTCTGTACATTCTTTTATTTTTGGATGGGTGCATTTATATTTAACTATAATGTTTGGTCTTTTACTAACATTCTTAGGGTATAACCAAAGGGATTGGAAACTACACTATCGTTTACTCAATTCACTCACCAGGTTTTAACGGAGTGGGGTGATTTTCATTAATTCATTGACTTTTTAGTTTTATCCTCTATATAATTTGGGAAAATAAACTATAGCTCAAACAAGGCGAATGACATTTTTAACTCGATCAGTTCAAAACTTCCTTTAAAATTTACTCCGCAGATGTGAGGAAGTACATAAGCCAACATTATGTTTCATCATGGGTAATTAGTAATATTCACTTTTTGTCATTATGCTTTATCCCGGACAGGGCCGGCCCAGGGGGTGTGCAGGGTGTCCGACCGCACAGGCCCCAAAAATATGGAAGGCCCAAAAAAAAAAAAATTAGTAGTAGTATTACTACTAGTCTACTACTCCGTATAAGCTAGTCAGCCCAATAGCGAACAAAAAGGTGCGGGGCGAGCATAGCAATCTGCGAAAGAGGAAGCGCATAGGTCAAAGGGCATAACGAGTGACTGAGCGAGACGAGCAACGTGTGGACGACTCTCCGTCTCCAGGCTCTGCTCCAGCCTCGAGCCATCTTGATTTCTAAGTTGCTGCGGCGATTCGGACGCATCTAGGACGGAAGGACTCCACTATTCTAAGTAAATTCGTAACTGATAGAGAGTAATGGTTCTTTATGAATTAATTTTGTAATCTGAGTTCAACAAAATGATATTAATAGGTTCTTAGGCTGTTAAATTTGTTTTTGTTTCACTATATAACTTTATACGTAAATAATTTTTTTATTGGATTTATTACTGTTAGTTAATACTAGCAACTTCTATTTTGAAATAATTTTTTAATAAATTACTACTACTCCGTATTAACAATTTACCATTTCAATTGAAATAGCATTTCTATTAACGATAGAAAAGAAGGGCCTAATTTTTGTTGTTGCACAGGGCCCTCGTTTTCTCAGGACCGGCTCTGATCCCGGAAATGATTGATTTCACTTCATTTATCACATATTTGAGGTTGTCTTATATGCTGATTCACCTCTATTCAAAGAGCATCCAGAACTAAGAGATGTGTCAAAATTAGTCACGGATTTGTCCGTGACTAATATATCCGAATTTTAAAAAAAATAAAAAAACTTAGTCACGGAACGAGTCCGTGAATAAAAAAAATTAAAAAAAAAATGTAGTCACAGATTATGGCCGTGACACGGTCCGTGACTAATCCGTGACTACGTGTAGTTACAGATAAACGACTGTGACTACAATTAGTCATGCCCATTTAGTCACGGACTTAATCCGTGACTACCAGAGTAAGTCACGGATTTTTTGCACTACGGTACGTGACTAAATCTGTGACTACGCCAATTAATGTTTTTTTGTAGAGATTTATATACTCCCTCCGTCCAATTAAGATAGTTTTATCTTCCTTTTTTGTCCTCCCACTAAGATTGTCTTATATCAGATTTGGTAATAATGTTTGTATGATTCAAAAGCATTTTTAATTTAATTTATCTTCACTCTATCAATTCAATATCAATAACATAATTCACCTTTTATGGTAACCACGTCACTTCTTCTTGTACTAATGTTAGGGAATAGAGGTAGTAACAAATATGGTAGATTTTTCTAATTATGTCACCTAACTTCCTCAAAATTATTTAAGAGCCCTTTTGGTAACTTGTTTTTTAGCTTATCAACCTTATCGGCACATTTTTTTATTAAAGACGTAACTTTTGATTTCACGCACTGAATTATGCAATAATCAAAATAAGTGTAGTAACTTTTCTAACTAAATCGGTAGAAGATGATAATTTTAGTCATTTTCTATACGTAGTATAATGTTTTCTATATATTGTAGAACTTTAATAAAATATTTTTTAAATATAATCTTTCAATAATTCAACATATTTGGAAAATTCAGCCACCTTAGCAAACATTCTTCATTTTCAATATCTATTTGGCAAATTTAAGTGTTACTAAATGGACTCTAAATTAATAGAAAAGAGTAGTGTTGATGATTATGAAATAAAGACATCCGTAGTTCCATACTCATAAATCACATAATAATATGATAATAACTTGTTACGTAGTACGGAGTAGCTTTATTAAGCAAAAACAAATCTAAGAAAAGATTAGAGCAAGGAAAGAAAAGAAACGCGTAGGTTGTGTTGGAGTAAGGCTATGTTTGGCAGACATAAGTCCCTACCTTCTAGCTTTTGTATTATTGAAAAAGTCTCTAAAAGTTCCAAGTTGTATGTTTGGTATGATACTTTTAAGAGCTTTTCAAAAAATAAAAAGATCTTTTTTGAGATGCTACAGGGAGTAGCATCTGAAAAAAGTCTATAGCTTCTAGCATTAATTAGTCCCAACAGCTTCTATACCAAACAAAACTAAATCAAACAGTCAACTTTTTACCAAACAACTACTACCTTTTACTTTTCAGATCTTTTCAGTCACTAAAAGATAACAGTTATTAAAAAGTTCGTAAAAGTATCTTTTCAGCTAGTTGTACGGTTTGTACCAAACATACCCTAATTCATTTGACGGAAAGCTCTTGTATTAAAAGCTTGTGCGTAAGTTAACTAACGGAATGCAGATTTATTAGGTATTAAAGATGGTGAGGCATAATGATTTTAGCTCAAAGTACATGTTTACCCTAGCTTATAATCAGGGGCGGAGCCAGGACACTGGGCCGGTACAAAGAATATTTTTGAAAAAAATTTCACACATAATTTTTTACACTAAAAATTTAGACATTTTTAAAATTTGGGCTGGGCCAGGGGTGGCCACCCCCTAGCTACGCCCCTGCTTATAATTACACCAACACATTTTTCATACCTAAAATGCTACTACCCTCATTCACTATTTTAATATTTTATACGGAGTATATTATAGTATCTGCTTTATAAAATGTTAATATCTCTGAATGGGATGAATTTCAAATTTGTGAGTTCCTATTCGAGGATGTCACAACACTAATGTTATGATGTTGTCAAACTTGTGATTTCCTGTGATGGAGTATATGGCCCAGGAACCCCCGGCCCATAGACTCCTACTTCTCTTACACAAGTCCATTGAGCCCAGAGAACAACTCAGGCCCAAATGCGACGACCCAAACCTCAAAGAAGCCCAGAATACACACTGGGGTGCCTTCGGCCTCCTTGGTCGAAGGCTCCAAAACTCACAGGATAGCTTTTTTGGGCATACGAAGCTACTGGGAAAAAACGGCGGAAAACAGGAGCCTTCGGCATCATCAAGCCCTCGGCATCGGAAAAGCCTTCGGCCGAGCCAGGCCTCCGGTCGCACAGAGCCTTCGGCCACGCAGGGGTCTTCTATTACATGGAGCCCTCGGCTACACACGGAGCCCTCGGCTACACAAGGAGCCTTCGGCCAAACATGCTCAATCATCGAAGATTCCTTTTGGAGACAGCCAACCACCGCATTTAATGCCACGTCACATCCGCCAACCGCATTCAATGCGGTGAACGTACCACTGCCGGTGCCACCCGATTGATATGACCCCTCGACCGTTGGATTACTGACACGTGTACTCTCATCGCATTTATTGCTGCTATAAATAGCAGCCCTTACTCTCCTTGTAAATCACGCCGAGTTCATTTAATAAAATCGACTCCCTCTCCTCCTATTTACTCTGACTTCTCTCTAGTTATTCCCGCAATAACCCCTCGGATAAGATACCCGGGTAGACGGTCCATCATCCTGTTTGAGAGTGTCACACTAATACTAATGTTATGGAACTGCAACATGCTTGGCTAAAGGTGTCATTAGTTATTAATTACTCGGAATATACAAATTGGTGAGGGGTGGCATTACTGACCCAAGTGGCCAAGGGTGCTGACTATTGACCGGTAGGATTATTGAGTCTCAGGGTCAAAGGCTGGTGATGCACGAGCCACATGGCCCACAATCATTCCCAACATTAATTCAAATTAAGCTGTGAATGGTCAACCGGCTGCTCCAAAACATGATCTCGTGAACAATCCAGCTTGAGGTACACATTTTCATACACACACCTACACACTCATGTTTGTGAAGAGTATTTTTTTGTCTGTATACAGACATAACACATTTTCAAATACGTTATGTCTGTATACAGACAAAAAAATACTCTTCACAAACATGAGTGTGTAGGTGTGTGTATGAAAAATGTGTACCAATAGATTTTTTGTCTCGCGAAGCAGTTTGCATTTGGAGGCAGCAATGCTTTGACACCTAACCTCACTTTTCTAAGTCAAAAACCCAAATCCAACAATAAAAAATACCTGGTAACCCAAGTCAACGCCCGTCTTGTGTGAACTTTGATTATAGAGTGGTGACATGATTTATACTCCGTAATAATCTCCTTATCTCAAAATGTGTTTAGGTCCAACACCATATTTCTTTCAAAGAATTAAACACAGTACTCCGTCCCATTTTATGTGTCTTAGTTTGACTTGACACGATTATTAATGAAATGGTTGAAAAAGTAAAAGTTGTGATTGAGGTTTGAGTATAATAAAGTGAAATGGTGTAAGCCACATATTTCTTTTCAAAAAAGGAAAGTGGACACCTATTTTGGGACAACCCAAAAAGGAAAGTAGGACAGGTAAAATGGGACGGAGGGAGTATTAAGATCTGAGTTATTCATCCTAGTTGACTTTTTAGGCCGAATCCCCAACTTTTAACATGGTATTAGAGCCATAATCGATCTAAAGTGTGGGAGTCCTTAAGAAAAATGACGACACGATCATAAAAAACGACATATCACAAATTTAACTATGTATCATATTGTAATTAGAAATTTTTTAAATCGCAAAAGATGAAATTGAAGATTATAAAAACTGCACTTTAAATTAAAGAATAAAAGTGGATAGACAAAATGAGTCTTTATTCTACAATTTATTTTTTAAATCTTAGGAGCCGCTACTTATTCAAATCAAATTTGTATACTACTTGGATGACTGTTGTGTAAATTGAAGTTAAAATTTTCAAACAAAAACTTTGAATACAATGTATACCCGTATACCCTCAACATTTCTGAGCCAACGTCTCATTTATAGATAGAAAATAAATTCTGGTAACGACTAATGACAATACATAAACGAGTAAAGGGTCAGTTTGGTCCTCGAAGTTGCAAAAAAGGCGTCAAATAAGTCTTTATATAGAAGATTCTGTTCGGACGTTCCATTTGAGGTGGCTCCCGGTGGAATTTTGTGATAATTTTTTTTGAGCATCTTATTCATTAAGTCTGGTTTACTCATACCAAATTTCAGCTAAAAATTCAACCCGGAAGACATTCAAATGAATTCTTGAAGATAATAGCGCTTTTAACGGCACAGTTATCTTCAAGAATTCATTTGAATGTCTTCCCGATTGAATTTTTATCTGAAATTTGGTATGAGTAAACTAGACTTAATGAATAAGATGCTAAAAAAATTTCATCAAAACATTCCATCGGGAGCCACCTCAAATGGCACGTCCGGACAGAATCTTCTATATAAGGACTTATTTGACCCCTTTTTTGTAACTTCGAGGACTAAACTGACCCTTATCCCATACATAAACAGACAAACAGTACATAAAATCCTAACATAGTAATAACAATGTTTGCTAATCAAGCAAATTGACTCGCAAGTTACTCGAGATTGACTCGACTCGATCCTGAACTAATCTCAAACTGAGCCCAGTCAAGCTTAATCTAAATGTAAATTCGACTCGATATGCTCGTGAGCTGCTCGATTATACATATACATGATATTGCATCTTATATCCATAGTATGATCCTCACACAAAAATTATACATATCTTTAACTAAAATATACTAGAGATTTACATGTTGCTTACGTTTTAGTTAATGTTCTAAGGAGTTATGTGGATTTAGACATTTTTAGGCAACACTTAAAAAACAGGCTTAACCAGTAACTTGGTTCATTGATATGCACTAGTTAGTAGTGCATAAATGTGTATTTTTATATCTTGTTTTGTGTGGATTGTTTACCATTTGTGTGTAGTTGTAAACATTTGTTTACTTTTTATTTGTAAGTGTTTTTAGCTTTTATTTGTGGGTTAGGAAGTTTTGATAGAATTGTTGGCAAGGAAAAAGAAGGAAAACAAGGAGAATGCTGCCCAGAAGTATAAACCCGACCAGGTAGAAACCTTCACCCGGTCGGGTTTGAATTAACATTTGCAGTCTCCAAGAAATTGCTTGGCCCGGTCGGGCCCTATACCTCACCCGGTCGGGTGAGACTTGACCGAAGACAACCCGACGTGCTGAAGAACACTAGAACGTGGAAAATATTTGATTCGGACCGGTACCCGGTCGGGTAGATACTCTACCCGGTCGGGTACTCGGCCAAAGGTGTTGAAAAACACCTATAAATAGCACACTTTTCCTTCACTAAAAAGCATCCCTTCTTCCATACTCTTAAGCTCAGTTTAGAATAGTATTTCTTTTATATTTTTATAGCATGTTTAGTCTCCAAATGAGGAGCTAAACTCTTCCATCTTGGTTTTGCTCCTTTGAAGCTTAATGAATTTGTAAGTTGTGAGTTATTATCTTTAATCTTCTTCCTTGAATATTAATTCTTTCTTTAAATACTATTTTTATATCAATGTTGGGGAGTGTTACTAAGATGACAATTAGTTAACATATTGACATTAGTTATAGTAATAGTTATTTCTTCCTCTACGTTAATATCGGGGAGTGTTACTAAGATGACAATTAGTTAACATCTTGATATTAACTATAGTAGGATTCATCTTCTTTAATATTCTTTCTTGAGTATTAATTAATTCCTATTCATATTTCATATTAATATTTTGAACATTACTTAAAGGATCAACTAGTTTTGTTTCATATATTAATTATTACTAGAATCAATCGGTTAATACGCTTGTTATTAATTCGGTTCTTTCAATGGTAGTAAACTTGGGTTGTTAATGCATGCTTCTCATGATTAATAAGCCAAGGGGAATTAATTATATTGATTAAACCAATAAACCGCTTGTGTTGAGGTTATCAATCTCAATCGTTTTCATCTTGATTTTATTGCTACTATCAAGTTAATATACGGCGCTTGTTCTATATATATTGACTCGGTAGTAAGTTTTATTAATGAACGCGTCTCGTTATTAATAACTACCCTCGATGAACTGGATATACTTCTCGATTGAGTATTCGAGAGGAAGATAGTTAAAGATATAACTGGGATCGACGAACATTTCATTAAGTGGATAAAAGCAAAACCAAGTCCCCATATCTATTAATTAAACTCATTTAAATCATTCATCTTAGCGTTAATTAAATTAAATCAAATCAAATCTAAAAACCCCTTGTTACTAGTTACATAAAAAGAGAAGTATTCATTTCCTTGTGGATACGAACCTTACTTCATTATACTACGTATAATTGTTGTATTGAATATTATTTTGAGTGCACAGCACGACAAAGTGCACGTCAACAACCATACAAACAAGTATTAAAAAACAAGTTAAAGCTTCACTCTTCACTACAATAATAACATTCACATGGGCTTAATCTATTTATGGAGCTAATAATCTTAAGGAATTGTCTTTTTTAAGGAATTAAATTAATGAAATGTATGTATGTAAAAGTATTAAAAATGTATTAACGAATTATTTAGATTTTCTTTTAAGAAAAAGTATTCAAATGTCTAAAACTGCATTTTCATTTACAAATCATCAACCTTGCCTTTCTTTTCGCTCTTTTCCCTTTTGTGAAAGGAGAAGCCATTATTAATTCAGAAGATAAATAACCAGCTTGTTGACAGTATAGTCAAGAAGAATTAAATAGCTGCATGTACAACATGGTTTAGAGCAACACGATTATCCTAGCAAGAGCAACACGATTATCCTACTTTCTTTTCAGTAATTATATATCTTAATTTCACAATTCTTGATTCATGATGTTTTTCCCAATTAACTTACACTCACACACCATAATTTTGTATTATTCTATATCAATATATTTTGGAAATATTTAACCCTATCCCCGAGGATTCAATATCAGTTGATAGTTTAGCTAACTTGACTCCATCAAGTTTATCTATTTTCTAAATAGTTTTGGTCAATATACATGAATTGAATTTGCATTGTTATAGAAGGTAAAATGTTAGCAAAAATGACAAAACAACCAAAAACTATTAAGCTATAATTCGAGCCAAATCAGTGATATTCTATAACAGAGAGAGAGATAGAGAGAGAGAGAGAGAGTCTATAAAAAGAAAAGTATTCCTTTCCCTGTGGATACGAACCTTACTTCGTTATACTACGTATAATTGTTGTATTGTATTATTATTTTGAGTGCACACCACGACAAAGTGCAAGTCAAATTTGGCGCCGTTGCCGGGGAAAGACAATTATTTTTCTTTTTATTTTATTCCAAGAAAAATCAACAAAAAATCAAATAAAAATATAAAGAATTCTTATTTTCTATTTCTGAGCTTTGTTTGAGTATATGGTTAAACACCGATCTATAAACCAAATCACCTACCAAACAAATCCCGAAACGGAACAAGCCTTCGAGAGGTTTAGGAATTTATTTCCGAATACTTCTTCGGAGGAATCATCAAGCGCTAGTTCTTATTCTAGCGAGAACGAAGAGCCAATCACTATGGCTCAAGAGACGAGAACATTGAGGGAGCTCACCGCTCCAAATCTCAACCAACAACCATTGTGTATTACCTTCCCTACACTCAATGAAGGTAATACTTTTGAGCTCAAATCGGGGCTCATCCATCTACTTCCTTCCTTCCACGGGCTAAGAGGAGAGGACCCAAACAAACATCTCTCGGAATTCCATATTGTTTACACGAGTGATAGACACTAGTTATTAGTGCCTAAGTGTACATTTTTATTATCATTTGTAATATTTATTTACTAGTATTATGCAAGTTTGTAGTTGTTAGTTTGCATTTGATTGTAATCGTATTTTTAGTATTTTATTGTTTGTTGTAAGTTATAGTTAGTTGAGCTATAAGTTTAGGATAGGTTTGGAAGCAAGAAGGATGGAAAAACCTGAGTTTTATGCAAAACCCGGTCGGGTATGGACTTTACCCGGTCGGGTATGAAGTGACAAAGGAAACTGCTGCAAAACTAGCAAATACCCGGTCGGGTATTCCATATACCCGGTCGGGTATGAAGTGATTTCGGACCAAAGAACGTGCAGAAGACACAAAAACATGGGAAAATATTTGATTTGGTAAATACCCGGTCGGGTATGTCAAAATACCCGGCCGGGTATCCGGCATTAGGTGTTGAAAACACCTATAAATAACCCCATTTTCCTTCACAAAGAATAACCCCTTCTTCCATACTCTTAAGCTCAGTTTAGAATAGTATTTCTTTTATATTTTTATAGCATGTTTAGTCTCCAAATGAGGAGCTAAACTTCCATTTCTTGGTGTTGCTCTTGAAGCTTGTTGATTATTAAAGTTGTGAGTTATTTTCTTAACTTCTTTCCTTGAATATTAATGCTTTTCTTAAATACTATTTCTATATCAATGTTGGGGAGTGTTGCTAAGATGACAATTAGTTAACATCTTGACATTGGTCTTAGTAATAACTATTCCTTCCTCTATGTTAATATTGGGGAGTGTTACTAAGATGACAATTAGTTAACATCTTGATATTAACTATAGTAGGATTCATTTTCCTTAATATTCTTCCTTGAGTATTAATTAATTCCTATTCATATTTCATATTAATATTTTTGAACATTACTTAAAGGATCAACTAGTTTTGTTTCAAATATTAATTATTACTAGAAACGATCAATGAACCGATGGTTAATCGTTGATGGTTTCACAAGTAAGTAACTTCGGTTTATTAATGCACGGTCGTGGTTAGTAAACTTAAGAGGGATTAATTTTGTTGGTTAAACCGAAACCGTTGTGTTGAGGTTATCAATCTCAATTGATTTCATCAAGGAGTTAAGAGATTAAATGCTACTATCAAGTAGGTATATGGCGTTGTTCTATACTTGACTAATAGTAAGGGTTATTAATGAACGGTCGTTGTTAATAACTTTCCTCGATGAATTGGATATACTCCTCGATTGAGTATTCGAGAGGAGATAAGTTATAGATATAACAATGATCGACTGAAATATATCAACAAGTGGAAAGTAGCAATGCCAAGTCCTTTTTATCTTTGAATTAAATCACATATAACTCGTTCATCTTCATGTTTAATTTAATTAAATCATTCAACCCAAAACCCCCCTTTATTTACTAGATCATAAAAAGAGAATTTTTCCTTTCCCTGTGGATACGAACTTTACTTCACTATACTACGTATTAGTGCTAGTATTGAATTTATTTTGAGTGCACACCACGACAAAGTGCACGTCAACGAGCATGTGCCCAAATGGAGTCACCGAGGAGCAAATCAAATTGAGGGCTTTTCCATTCTCCCTTAAAGACACCGCAAAGGATTGGCTATTCTATCTTCGTGCGGGGAGTATAGATACATGGGCAGCAATGAAGAAATGCTTCCTAGAAAGGTATTATCCCGCTTCTGTCTCATCATCTTTGAAAAAACAAATAAGCAACATTGATCAAAAAGATGATGAGTCCTTATATGAATATTGGGAGCGATTCAAAAAGTTGTGTGCTAGTTGCCCATATCATGGGTACACTGAGCAAGACTTCATCCTTTACTTTTATGATGGTCTTGCGGATCAAGATAGGTGCATGGTTAAGCGGCGAGTGGAGGGGGAATTGTTAACAAAACCCCTTCTCAAGCAAGAAATCTCATCTCGGAGTTGGACGAGAATTCTAGATACTACAATGGGAGATCCTCAACCCAAAGGGTTGCCGTGGCGGAATCCAACACCTCGTTGGAAAGTCAAGTGGCCGGCTTGACTTCTTTGGTTAAAGATTTTTTCTTAAAACCCAAAACCCAAGAAGTCAAGGTTTGCGGCATTTGCACATCAACCGGGCACCCCACTGATTCATGTCCATCACTCCAAGAAGAGCAAGTCAACGCCCTCGGTTTCCAAGGACATCAACAAAGAAGGTATGATCCTTTCTCAAATTCTTATAATCCGGGATTGAGGGATCATCCAAATTTGAGATATGGGAACTGTGACACCGCACCCGAACGTCCTTGAAAACTTGATTTTAAAATTCAAAGTTTATGTATTGGATTTCTGATTCCCAAATGATTGTAAAACGATTAATGTTTTACGTAATTAATGATCGATTATTGTACTGTTCGAACTCGTATATAAGTATCGGGCCTTATTAATAAATAAAAGAGCCTAACATTATCTAAATAGTAATACATAACGTTTCAAGACAAGTTGAGGAAGGGCGGGCGGCCCAGATATTATTTCGGGCTCAACCCGCTAGAATAGCAAGTATTCGAGAATGGCGTCGTAGGCCCACTCGGGGGCGACCCACACGGCTTGTATCCTAATAATATGAATGAAAAATGTCAAAATAAGTGATAGGATGATTTGAGATGAATAAAAATGCCTATGATCCCATCTTTGACATTATTGAGCTAAATAATGGGAGTAGGATTTTCCTTCTATAATGTCCATCAAGTAAATTATTGAGATGAGCCTACACATATTGGAGATCAATAATGTGATGTAGGAAGTTGACTTGTTATAAATAAATTAGGATGAGTACAAAAAGACATCTTTGACAAAAGATAAAACAATGGAACCCATCTTCCCATTTTTGGAGGTATTGATAGATATTTTGGACCCCAAAATAATTGGGATCAATGGGGAACCACTCCACATGATATTAGTACCTGAAAGACAAATAAAAATGGGTGAGAAGACTTACCTTGGCCGACCACCATGGAGAGGAGCTGTATAAGACTTGATAGGAATCAAATGTTGGGCCACCATCTCCATTTTTCGCACAAAATGGTGTGTTGTTTGTCTCCACTCATTATGGGAGTTATACTCGACCAAACAACGTGTATAAGGTGTACTTGGATAGCCTTTGAAGTCTATTTTCATAATTGAGTGGTCTCTGTTCGAGAGGAGAGAGTAATCATCCAAAAATCGATCTGGAGCGAGCAGTGGTCTGTAAACTCGAGCTCTGAGAGTGCTGAAACTGTTTGGTGGATATCTCGAGTTATACCAATCCAATTAAGGCGTGTGAGATACCAAAAGAAAGCTCTCAAGACAAGGAATCCGTGAAGGTCTGTTGTGCATCAATCGGAGTAGTGGAAGGCTTCCAAATCGTCCGAGCAAAACACAACCTCGCAGAAACGGATCTACTCTTCTAAAGTGAGTTGTTAATCCCAAAACCTTTCCTTTCATTTTCCAAATGATATGAACGATTGGTGGAACTATTGTACACTAATCCAAATGTATAATATGTCCTTGTAAAGTTATTTTATTGATGTAAAGGTTAGATACTAACCTAGAGTAAATCTTGGAAAACTAGGAAACGTGTTCACCGGAAAACACCCATTCTAGGGGCTGTTTTCGTACCAACGTTTAGGGGTTGAGCTAGCGCTTTGAAGAGGCTGTTTAACACCCATATTTGAGCAAGGAATCAGTTCCAAATCCACCTTGACCAAAGTCTTGACCATTGGACCAAGAAGGGATAGTTTAAAGCTCAATTGAGGTGAGGATGACCGACTATATTGCTTATAATCCTTGGGTTAATTTCATAAGATTACCTAAGATAATTAAATGTGATTTTCATGGATTATTAATGATTAATAATGCCTAATGAAAATATTGTTGTTTATTAATAAAAGATGCATAATATACGAATTATGAGTAAATGGTGTATAGTTATGCATTGTAAGAATGATGATATGATGAATGTATAAATCATGAGTTTTTGTGATGAAATATACTTTTACTTCATGTATAGAAATCATGAATGGATAAAAGTGATATTTTTGATATTGAGATTAAATCATATATATAGATTGGGAAATTCATGGGAATGAGCCTTATAACTATGGATTAAAGAGCTTGGTGGCTTAAAGACAAATGGATTAGTATTGATTTTACTAGTCGGAAATGTTAGTATGAAAAGTGATAGAACCAATCCTAAGGGCTTGGATTGTGAGAGAGGTACACCTTAAGTAGTCTTATGAGATGTCTTAAGGTAGAAATGGGTAAACGCTAAGTTACCGTAGGAGTAGGCCTCAAAGGCTACTCACAATAGAGGAACTCTAGGCATAGAACTTGCTTAGTGAACTAGTATCGTGACTAGAGGAAGCCTCTAGCACGATGAAGAATGACTGGAGGAAGCCTCCAGCATTCGTGTAGGACGACTAGAGGAAGCCTCTAGCGTAACATAATGTGACTGGAGGAAGCCTCCAGCACAACGTATGTAAGGTGATTAGAGGAAGCCTCTAACACCAAGTGGAGTGACTAGAGTCAGCCTCTAGCACGACAAAACATGACTAGAGGAAGCCTCTAGCATGGTAAACTAATATAGTTGGGTGTGGCTTGAAGTCACGGGGAAAGGGTTAAATGTTCTCAAAGTAAACATGGGCCTTCGGGCGACTACTTGACTTTATATATAAAGTAAGTATACTTTCAAAGAGGGTAACCACGGGTTATGACCTATAATATAATAACGTCCTAGATTGAGGGTCTTGGAAATTGAAACTTTGATTATACTTAGTATAGTTGTCATTGTACTTGTCAAATGCTTCCAAGTACTGACCTCCCCTTCACGGGGGAGGCCACCTCACAGTTTCAGGTAGAACTTGAAGGTTGCTACCACCGCCCGTTGCTTCGGGAAGATCAAAGGAGGGAGACGTGGTCCGTGCTTCTTCCGTTCCTGTCTTGAAAACATTTTAAATAATGCTCATGGATATTATTTCTTTTAAATATTTATTTGGGGGCTTGTATGCCCATGTTCGCCAAGGTGTGGCATGAACACTTGTATTGAATGTTTCCGCTGCTTTAAATGAATATTTTACATTATGTTTGTTTATGGATGTACTATGTGTGAATGATATTCCAGACGCCTTGTATAGTATGGATGTGTTGGACTGCGGTTGACTATTCGTACTGTACGGCGGGTTGTTGACGTGTCCGGTTAGGTCCGGGGCGTGACAGGAACCCTCAACAAGCCAACTTATCTTCTCAACCACCTTTCAACACCCAAGGCTCAAATTCTCAATCTAATATGTCAACTGATGAGATGATCCGAACTTTGACCTCAAACATGGTTACCATGCAACAAAGCATGGGACAATTTCAACAAACCATGATACAATTTCAACATGAAACAAAGTCAAGCATTAAAAATTTGGAAACTCAAGTTAGCCAAATTTCAAATGCGGTAAGCCGACTTGAAGCTAAGGACTCGGGTAAACTCCTGTCTCAAACGGAGCAAAACCCGAGACAAAATGTGAACGCAATCATGTTGAGAAGTGATACGACACTGAAGGAGGTGGATGATCAAAAGGACGGGGAAGTTGATCGCGAAGAAGCTCACTCGGAGGAAGGAATCACAAAGGCAGAACTGCCTCCGCATTCATTATATGAACTAGTGGTCCCATTTCCCGAGGCATTGAAGGAGACAAGGAAGCTTGACAAAGATGCTGACATCTATGAAACTTTCTCCAAGTGTGAGGTAAACATTCCACTCCTTAACTCAATTAAAAGTATTCCCCGTTTTGCTAAATTTTTAAAAGAATTATGCAAAACAAAGACAAAAAATAAAGTGAAGGGAAAACAAGAGGTTAAGGTGAGTGAACATGTTTCGGCTCTTTTTCAAAAGAAACTTCCCGAAAAATGTAGCGACCCGGGCATGTTCACTATTCCCTGCAAAATAGGGGACACTGTATTTTCTAAGGCGTTGTTGGATTTAGGAGCATCAATAAATGTCATTCCTTATTCCTTGTATAAATCCTTACAACTCGGCCCGCTACATCAAACTGGTGTAGTGATTCAACTAGCGGATCGATCTAATACATACCCAAAAGGTGTAATAGAAGATGTGTTAGTAGAAGTAGAAAATTTGGTTTTCCCTGTTGACTTCTATGTCCTTGAAATGGGAAATGATGACCAAACAACACCCATCCTTTTGGGAAGACCTTTCTTGAAAACCGCCAAGACAAAAATTGATGTGTTTAGTGGTTCATTGACAATAGAATTTGATAACCAAAAAGTAGAATTCAACATCTTTGATTCTACTAAAAAACAAATTAAAAATCAATCTCTTTGTTCTTTAAATGTTTTTGAACCAACAACACTGAATATTTTTGTTGAGGAGGAACCAAAAAATTCTATTTTGAAAGGAAAACCACCTACCATTGAGGTGGTAACTAGGAAGAAAATTCGACCTTATTGGAAAAGACCGAGAGAGAAAGCTGAAACGTGTCCTAACATGGTCTTTGAATATAAAACAAGGGATATTCACAATCCCACTTAAAACAGAAAATAAAATAAAAATGACGTCGTGCCGCGACATTAAATCAAGCGCTTCTTGGGAGGCAACCCAAGTTTGTATTTGATTATTTTTCATTTATTTTTGTGTGTGTGAGAAGAGTTTAAAAAAAAAGATTTTTTTTTTAGGCCAGACCCGGCCGGGTATCTTTTTGCACCCGGTCGGATCTAGCACAAAATCTTTTCACCAACCCTCCACCTGACCGAAGCACGCCACATTTTCACTAAAAACTTGAAACTACCCGACCGGGTAACTTCAACAGACCTGACCGTGTAGCTCAACATTTTTTATACCGGACCACTGCTTTGCAAATCCGACCGGGTCAAACCACGAACCCGGCCGGACAAAAAAAAATTAATTTAAAAAGTCCTGGATTAACTAATACCCGACCGGTTATTAGAGTTAGGTTAATCACTTTTAATTAAACTGATTTCAGTCTAGATAAATAAGCCCGAATTAAATCACATCAGACTTGGATAGACTGGTCCAAAACAAACTTCAGCCGTTTTAAAATACACATAAAACATACATTTATCAGACCAAATCAATTTAAATCAGACTAGACCTGAAAAGATTTAGTCTGATTAATGATGTTTTTACTTGGACTTATTCAATCCTAAACAAAAAATGTATGTGTGCCACAAGCAAAAAAATTCATAGGCACGAAAATGATTTTTCACGAAGTGAAATAAATTGGTGGAAATATCCCGTAGAGTCTATTTTGTCAAATCTTATTTCATTTATGTCTCTCGATTATTTAGTTTTCATTTATAACTTTCCCCTTTTCACTTTAAGTTATTTATTTCAAAAACCATCTCCAATCTCAATTCAAAATCCAAACCCAGAGAGGAGAGAGTAATCCATGATTGTTGGCTCCGAGCCTTCGTCCATCTTCACGAACTCATGGCTTCCGTTCTTCTTTGCGGCTCATCGCCTTCGCACCTCCGGCCTTCAGCGCCTTCGAGCCTCCGGCCTCTGGCCTTGGCAAGCTCAGCGTCTTCGCGGCTTCGAGCCTTCAGCGCCTTCGAGCCTCCAGCCTTCACGGCTTAGCGCACTCGGCTCTGGCCTCCGTCCTTAATGCCACCGGCTTTCACCGTTCCGTGCCTCTGGCCTCTGTGCCTCCGTGTCTCTGTCCTTCGTCTCTGCCTACTTGGCTGCTCCACTGCTCTCTGGGTTGCTATTTGACTGCCTCGCTAATTTACAGGTATGTGTTTGAGATTTTTCTGTTGTTGATGCCCTTTAGCATTTCCGAATTAGTTGACTTCGTATGAAAACATTCATTGTTTTTCTCTGATTTTATTGTGTCATATGTGGAATTATTGAAACTTTATTTGTGCATTTTAACAAAAAAATAATATCATTGATCTGAGGGCTATAAGTTTCAACAAAACTTGATGTTCATTAGGGATATGTTTTTTTGACTATGTTATAGTGAATTAGAGGTCATATTAATGTCTACTCTGAGTTTGAACATTGAATTTGTAATATCAATTCATTTTGCCAAAAAATCAAATAACATATTGATTATGTACCCTGCTGCACTTAATTTGAAAAGGAAATTACTGATAATATGGCTGCCATACTACTCCCATTTAAGTCTAGAGTGCCTCTAAAAACTCTGCCTGATAAAAATTGTGGTGGATTTGTTATATGTGGTTGCTCAGCTTCAGGACAAGAGGGTTATTCCATCACAGTCAGGTAAGTTGCACCAGTTTTGGTTTATTGGTCATATGTTTTTTTCTCACCGAGGCCTAAGCTTTGTGGACGGGAGTTTAGGAGAAGAGTCAGGAGACTTTATGCTCTTAAAGAGACATTATCCTGTGAAGCTGGCTCTAATTGATTTTTAATGCATCTATTTCCAAACTGTGTTGAAATATTCTGAGTCAATTGGAAGGTTGAAATCTGCAATCTAATGTTTTTGTTAATTCAAGGAGTATGAATGTGCAGGTATGTATATCCTTGTCCTCAAGTAATGTTTCATAGTTTCATTTGAGTTCAAGTGTTTGTTTAATTTATGAAGCAGGTAGAGATGATTATTGATAGAAACAGGTCAATTGAGCTAATCTTTTACCTTGTAGTTCAACTTTTGTTAACTTTGATTAGTTTATTTCTTCAATCAAAATTCAGAAAGCTTAGAATGTATGGTTACTTTATGTTTTGTCCTTCAGTTTAAACCGGTAACAAGTTTATTACTCTATAACATGTATTTCACCCCACTCTTTATCTGAAATGCATGTTTTTCTAGCATAATTCAATTCACAATTTTCTAAAACTGTCTATGGATATGTGCTTCCATCAATCATGATGGACACCTTACTATTTTAATAAGCTCATATTTCATTTTTTGCAAAATATGTAGGAAGTCAGGTCAAATGTTCCCTTGCATGACAGAATTAACGCAAGCATAGTATATATGATGCTACAATTTCTTAAATCTTGTTGGTCATGGATGGCTGAGGAACGTGACAGTTTCCCAAAGGGTATTTTCTAAATATTCCACGTATTAAAATGATGCTACAGTTTTAGTTGATACATAACATTGTTTTCTATGTTGTCTGATAATGTTAGTGTATTCAGTTGATATGGTATTATCAAGAAGGCATTAAGAAAAGATGCATGAGAAAAAATTACTCATATTGTTTCTACTTTTATATGCCTCATTTCTACTTTTATATTATTTCTACTTATATTATTTCTACTTTTATTTGGCATGAACAGAATATTGATGGACTTTTATTTTCTCGCCAAAATGCTGGATTGCTTGTTTCATTGAAGGTTCCTTGATTCATTGATTTTGACAACAAAATGAAGATTATCAATGAATGAAGAGAAGATAGACAATCTTGAAGAATTGTTGTAAAGATACATAAAAGGAAGTGAAGGAAAGCATAAGTATTCAGTACATATATGTAATACATTGATATACTAGATTGAATTACATAATTGTTGTGATACTTTTATATACGAATTATTATTTTTTTGTTGCTTTTTGTTGCATTAAATGTGTTGCCTTTTGTTGCATCTTGTTGTTTTCTGTTGCATCATGTTGCATTTTGTTACTTATTTTTGTTTTATAGTTGCTCTGAATTTTTGTTGCTTATGTAATTTTTTATTTATCATTGCTACTTCTTTGAAGTAAAAAATCATATATACATTTATATTAAATCTCAAAAATGATAAATTTGCATTTATGAAACAATAAAAAACAAAAATTCCAGAGTTATCAACAAAAGGAAACAAAAGGAAACACTATGCAACAAAAGGAAATAAAAAGAAACAATATGCAAAAAAAAAACAAATTATATATATATATATATATTTACTGAATTTATAATTTTATTACTTTATTTTCAAAAAATACTAATTGAATGTGATAGTTTTAACATTTTCTTTACTTCTTTTCCAATTTTAATTTTCCAAATTCTAAATTTTAAATGCCGTTTTAAATTACTTTAATTTTCTGATATGTAAAAAAATATGAATCTTATCTTCTTCTTTTTTCATGAAATTTTGTTTGAGTTTTTTGAATGCTTTCAAGTTTTTGATACTTATTCAAGCATTTTTTAATGTTGTGAAATCACACAATTCGCATTCTTTGATTTATTTTACAACTTTATTAGTTATTAAAAATATTCACATTTTAATTTTTGAGATTGATAAAAATAAGTTTACATTCCTTTCAAAAAAAAAGTTTACATTTTTTAATCTTTGAGAATTTTTTGAATTTTTTACAATTTATATTTATATTTTTTAAATATATTTTCCTTTTCTTTTTGTATTGATTTCTTAAAAAGTTTGTTTTGTTTTGTTTTCTTAAGTGTTTTATATATTTTTATATAAATTACGAGGATACAAACTCATTAAAAATTATTTTATAAAATTTATAAGGTTTCAATACGTATTTGTAAGGTTTGAATACATATTTTTACATTTTTATGATTAATTTCTAAAATTTAAATACATTTTCTATTTTAGACTTTGTATTTATAATTTTGCATTTACTGTTTTCCCTTATTTCTAATATTTTTCTATTTTAATTTTATATTTTTCTTCTATTTTTATTTTTAATTAGTTAAAATTAAAAAAAAAATCTTACTAAAATCTTAAATTAAATGAATCTTGGAGCTTAGCTTATATGCCGTATTATTTTACTCAGTATCAAAGGTGTAGAGCATTAAAAAGGATGTTGACATGCGTTTTTTTAGAGTATACGGAGTAGATTGAAGCTAAAAGCTTTTATATACACCTCGCCTATTTTTGAAAACAAAAAGTCAACTAGTCTACTTTTGAAATAAATTTAAAACGGGATAATAGTGATATTACTTTGGCTTTTAAGCCCATTCGTGAAGTTTTCCCAATAAATTGTGTCTGACCCACGTGTAAAATGGTCCGTACAATGGTAATTAATTACGTCACTGCTGAACCCCCTAGGCCCTAGCTAGCTTCCGCTTTCACTCTTGCCGAGTAATTGTTTAAAACTTGCCGGCGGCGGCCGGCAAGAGCTTCAAAAATTCTAACGACCTACCTATTTGCAGAAACTCCCGGGTTGTTTCTATGCTTTGGACTTTGAATACTCTATGCTGCCCAAGAATTTTTCAAGACAAATCGATGACTCTGGAATACTATAAATTTGTCACCTTTCCCGCATTCCTTTCATTCCACACAAACTTCCAAATTCACATTTGGAATACTTGATAAATAGAATTCCCACTTCAAAATCTCCTAATTTAATTTCAGGATGAAATCTTCCGGCGTGTTCTTGGTCTCTTTGATGACAGCTTTGATCACTTTCTCCCTTCTTTTGGGTTGCTCAGAAGGTCGTCCCCTTGATATTATGAAGGTCCATGGCGCCTCCACCGCCGTCTTGGGTGGCGGAGGAAATGCATGGGATTTGGCCTGGTTGACTCTGGGTGCCGTCAAGGGTGGAGGGCCTAGTCCCGGCGGCGCAGGCCATAGGTTTTTCACGGACGGAGGAATCAAGGACTCCGGCCCCAGTCCCGGCGGCGCAGGCCATAGGTTTTTTACGGACGGTGGAATCAAGAATTCTGGTCCCAGTCCCGGCGATGGACACCGGGTTGTCGCCGGTAACCGTCAGTGAGCAATGAATTAAACCCGCCGTTATATAGAAGTACAATATTTTTTAATTCAAATTTGTATGTACACATCATTACTTCGTTCTTTATTCTTGTTTCTCGATTATTTGTACCATGGGTTTCAGCGAATCCAAATCGCTAATTGTTAAGTGATTAGACTCTCACAACTGAGTGATTTATTCATGCAATTTTGTATAATAAATAAATAAAGGTCATTGCTCCGGATAGCTTATTGGAAGTGGCTGATATTCTTATTAATTTGCTTAATTACGTGCCCCTATTTTAATACGGAGTAACTCATTTAAGGAGTATTTGGGATTGATTAAAAAAAGCGCTTTTCAACATCTGGCTTAAAAAAAGTTGAAAAGAATGTTTTCAAATGATAGCTTCTGTTTAAATTAATCACTTAAAAGCTAAAAGCTGGAAGCAGGTACAGTGGCGGACCTAAGCATCGGAGCCCAGAGTATGCACATATGCGAAGTATAATAGTAATACACATATGATTCCCCCTCCATCCCTTATAACTAGGCGAAAGTTGGGTGACACGTAATTGGCGTAAAATAAAAAGGTAAAAATTGGGTCATTGAAATTTGTGCAGAGGTGAGAGAATTAACAAAAATGACATGACATCTCAAAAAGTGTATATTAATATGTACAATAAAATTATAAATCAAATTTCATTATAAATATGGACATGATAAAAATCAACATACCATCTCGAAAAGAGGAAAAAAATGGATAATAAGTTGTAATCATGTATTACACACTCCGTGTATGTAATTTATAAATATGTTTTGTCTAATAAAACCAATTTATCAAGATGTATAAATAAAATAAAATATCTCTAAGTTTTGGATCAAAAGTACATCGTAAAAATGATATTTTAAATAAACACAGATGATTCGGTTCAATATAGAAGAAAACTAAATAAAATGGGGAAAACATATACAGATTTGCTAAAAATACTGATGTTTCATGCTAATGATAAGACTCGATTATTTAAAAAACTACTGCAAAAAAGTAGCTGAAGAAGCAGCCAAGCACGGATGAGCTAAAATGAAATGAAGCAAAATAAAATTATGTGATGCACAAGGGAGATTCAAACTTGTGACCTAGAGCCTACAACAATTTTAAAGCACGTGAGTCTACCACTAAGGCTAATGGACGATTTTGAGGTGTAGCCTGTGCTGACCCTGAATATAACATAGGTCCGCCCCTGAGCAGGTAGAAGGGTGTTTTAAACTGCTTCTCACTTTTTCTATTACACAAAAAGTAGTTATTTTACCCAACACTACCAACTTTTACTTTTTCAGAATCACTTTTTTCTCAAATACTACCAACTTTTACTATTAATCATTTTTTCCAAAATCACTTTAAAAAACCACTTTTTTAAAGTTGAAACAATCGCAAACACTCCCTTAGTTTACATCAATCCTCCGGGCTCCGACCTCCGTTAACCATGTCGGTCTCTTTCAGTTGCTCCGTTATTTGTCCAAATTCTTCCGTATTTATTAATTTGTTCCAAATTCCAATACTTCAATTCCAATTTGTTCAGTTGCTCCGTATTTATTAATTTGTTCAAGCCTTTAGTGTATTTATTAATTTGTTCAAGCCTTCCATAGTTAATTAGGGTTTCTATTTTACAATTTATATTGTGTTTATATTTTGGAATTGTATTTTTCATTTGATGTTTGTTAATATTTTTAATAAGTTTTATATATATATATATATATATATAATTACCTACACATACATGCATATATGTACATATACTTATTATTTTATTCTAGAATTATATACGATGCTTTGTACTTGTTGAGTTTAAGGGATTTTACCTTGAATATTACTAAATTTTAATCTAATTACACAAAAGTGACCATTTTTTATAAAGACAGAAAAGTGACTAAGAAGGTCATATTTTTGAAAAACATGGTGTCATTGTCAATTTTCGTGTCACTTAACAGATGTCACTGTCATTCTTTCACTATCGGGTATACATGTCACTTTGCTTGTCATCATCGTCATCGCTCGTGTCATTGCCGCCGCCGGTTACCACTGCCGGTTCAGTGACATCGACATAGTGACACCACTAAAGTGACACCACTACAGTGACACCACTACAGTGACACCATTACAGTGACACCGTAGCAGTTGCTGCCGTCTCACCAACTCCAGTTGCTGCTTCAACATTCTAGCCGCCGTCATCTGGCCAACCGGACTTACCGCCACATGTCGACAGCCCCTAGCCCCCCTCCCCAACTCTGTCCCAGCCTCCTGACCTGCTCCTAGTCATCCTCCCCCCTCCCTAGCTCCAGTTCCGACCAATTGCCACCACCATGGACTCCAGCGTGACCAGTTCCCACTAGCCGCGCTCCAACCCAGGCCCCATCCGGCCATCCCCACAACACCCTCCACAACCCCACAACACCCTTCAAAGGCCTGTGCAGAGGACAAGAGCATGTGGCTTCAAGCTTTCTATCTTCATTTGAGGAAAGCGGGAAGCTCGAAATACCACCACCGCACCTCCGCCGGCAGCAGCGGCCCCTAATTCGAAGTCGTCATCCATCAAGGATGGCGGATCTGGAACCAGTGGTCACGAATCGGAGTCATCGCCCATTGAGGGAGGCGGATTCGGAACTGGCAACCTCAAATTGGAGTAGTCGTCCATGGGAGGGGCGGCCAGAGAGGAAAACGGAGGAGCTAGGTGCTGCTGCTACCGTCGACGAAACTGAGGGCGGAGGTTTAAGATCTACCACAGGCGAAGGTGGATTGCGGCGAAAATGGAGGCTCGGCGAGGTATGTTGCGATGAAGGTGGAGGAGTGAGGGCGGAAAAGAGAAGATGAAGCGGAAGGCAGATCTATGTTTGTGGAAGAGGTGAGATGAAGTAGCGCTATGTTACGTTCATGGAAGAGGCGAGAAGAAGGTCTGCAGTTGATCACTTTTATGCCATTTTTAATATTGGTCATATTTTTATCCTATACAAGTTGAGAACTAATATCGGGGTCATTTTTTCTGAGTTTAATCCAACACGATATAATAAATACCATCCTCCGTTCTCTTTTAATCGCAACATTGGACTTTTTGCACTATTCACATTTTTTTTTAGCTCCAAATAAAAACTCAATAAAATCTAGTTATCACCAGAAAATGTGATAACCACCTGGATCCAGGAATTTATCCAAACTTCAAATTCTCAAATAAAATACTTAATAATAATCTCTTTATTATAATACTGAAATACTGAAACGAAACAATAACTAGCTAGAAGCCGCCAAGGTCGTTCCCGTTAACTCATTTCGGCACACGTTCCACTCCCTCATCATCTTCCTAGGCCTTGGCCTTACCCTTAATATCTAGACACATGCAGCCCCAGCAAAATAAGAGAAAGCAGCCTCAGTAATCTTGAACTTCTGTTGGTTCTTGCGGTTAATGCTTAAGAATGTCATTTTGATAGGCTTATCGAGAGATTGGATGGGTGGCACTTGAGCAGCGAGCACCTCAAGTGAAAAGGTTGATACAAGAAGATAATAGTCACCTGTTTTGAATTCCCTAGCTGTCAGCAGGCCAAAGTAGTCACCATTTCCTATCTCAACCACATCTAAGCCCATCTCGTCTCCTCCCAATCCTTCCAAGTCGAAGATTCCATCCACATTTTGATAACAGGAGCATCCTTTTCCTTGTGTGAAAAGCGTAGCTCGAACTTCGAAAAAGTACACATTAAGGTATCCAAAGAGGATATATGTGTCATCATCTAAACCAGGAGCCGAGACAGCACGCTTTGGACAGCCATAATATAAAAGAGATCGTATTTTTTCATATTGCTTGAAGGCTTACAGGAGTATTTATAATAATACATACACATGAGTATTAGAGACCTAGTGTATCTATACAACTAAGGGATAAGTTACAGAGATAGGAATAGGTAGTTACATCAGATAAGTGAACACGTGAATAGATAAATACATTAAAATATACAAATATTATTTATCTCTAATACTCCCCCGCAAGATGGTGGATCCATCAGAGACACCAAGCTTGGACCGAAAATGAAGAAACAGGTTGCGACCAAGAGGCTTGGTAAGAACATCTGCTATTTGTGCTTTAGAGGAGATATGACGAACTGAGAGGCAGCCAGTTGCAATTAAATCACGAACAAAAAAATAATCGAGAGATAAATGTTTCATACGAGAGTGAAATACTGGATTTTTGCAGACGTAGGTTGCACTAAGGTTATCACAAAATAACATAGGAGACTTGGACTGTGACACACCAATTTCTTTGAGAAGATTCTGAACCCATAGTAGCTCGGCAGTAGCATTAGCAAGAGCTCTATACTCGGCTTCGGTGGATGACCGGGATACAGACCTTTGTAAAGCAGACTTCCAAGAAATAATAGTAGAACCAAAATAAAGAACATATGCAGTAGTAGAGCGGCCAGAGGTGGAAGAGCCACCCCAATCCGCATCGGCAAACGCAGTAAGGCAGAGAGAGGTGCCACGCCGTAAAAACAAACCATGAGAAGGAGTACACTTGAGATACCGAAGAACCCGTTTTGCAGCCAACCAGTGAGCAGGAAGTGGACCATGCATGAACTGAGATAAGCGATTGACAGCAAAGGAAATGTCAGGGCGTGTAATACCAAGATACTGCAACAAGCCAAGTAACCGGCGATAATCTGAGGCATCAACGGCCTTGTGTGGATCAGCATGAGGCAGAATATCTGAAGAGGACATTGGCGTAGAGACAGGTTTGCAGCCATCCATGTTATAAGTAGATAATATATCTGTAATGTACTGGTGTTGAGAAAGGAATAGCCCGGAAGGAGTATAAATTGCTTCCACACCAAGAAAATGATGAAGACTGCCCAAGTCTTTAAGTGAAAACCGGTTAGAAAGCAGAGTAATAAAATGAGTTAGAACATCATTATTATTCCCTGTGAGCACAATGTCATCAACATACACCAAAAAATAAATAGATGTCCCACGAGAGACATAAATAAACAAGGACGGATCAGCTTTGGATTTAAGAAACCCGAGACCAAGTAAAAATTGAGAAAGCTCCATATACCAAGCACGAGGCGCCTGTTTAAGGCCATAAAGTGCCTTCCGAAGGCGACAAATATAATCTGGGTGCGACGGAGCAGCATACCCTGGGGGTTGGTCTAGATAAACCTCCTCATGCAAAGTGCCATTAAGAAAGGCATTGTTAATATCCAGCTGGCGAACACACCACCCATGATGCAACGCAAGAGTAAGAATAATGCGGGCTGTGACTGGCTTCATAACAGGACTAAAGGTTTCAGAATAATCCTTACCAGGTTGCTGCGAGTACCCTTTAGCAACTAGTCGGGCTTTATAGCGATCCACTGTACCATCAGGCTTGCGTTTGACTCGAAACACCCATTTACACCCAACGGTGTGATGACTGCCACGAGGAACTAAGTCCCAAGTGTTATTCCGAAGCAAGGCAGAATATTCCTCATCCATAGCTTGACGCCATAGAGGATCCCTCAAGGCCTGGGTAATGGTTTTGGGTTCAAGAGTTATGGGTAGGGGGTGCACAGTAGAAAGATTGACAAACGACGGCCCAAAGTACTTGGGATTGGGATGACGAGTACGAACTGGATTGGACCGGAGAGGAACTAGCGAATGATTAGGAGGAGGAGAGGAAGACTCGGTGATAGGGGGCGGACTGGAAGACAGTTCAATGGATGAAGAAGGAGAGTGTGTAAAAGCAGAGGGCATGTCTGGCGACGTACTGGGAATAGTCTGACTGGAAGGGGAGGTAAGGGAAATGGGTGGTGGACTGGGAATAGATGGACAAGGAACAACGCTGGGACAAACACGGGAGGATGATGTATCATGAGAGTCCGGAGGACAGGACACTCCTGGAAAAATGTGGTCAATGAATTTGACATGCCTGGAGAAAAACAGTTTGTGAGTAGAGGGATCATAGCATTTATAGGCTGACTGAGTGTTAGAGTAGCCTAAAAAGATGCATGGGGTAGACCGGGGTTGTAATTTGTGAGTGGTATAGGGACGAAGATATGGAAAGCATAGACACCCAAATGGTTTTAATTTGGTGTAATTGGGTTCGGTACCATAGAGAAGAAGATAGGGAGACTTATGATGGAGCAAAGGTGTGGGCATGCGATTGATGAGATAGGCGGCTGTTTGAAAGGCGTGAGGCCAATAGGTGAGGGGTAAGGCAGCCATATGAAGGAGGGATAAACCAGTTTCAACAATATGGCGATGACGCCGCTCAGCGGTACCGTTGTGTTCAGGGGTATGGGGTGGAGTGGTGAGGTGAGAGATACCATGAAGGTTAAGCGTGGGTAGTAGTTTAATAAATTCACCCCCATTATCTGAAAAAATCGAGATAATAGGATGATGAAAATAATTTTCAACCAACCGCTTAAATTGCGGAAATATTGAAGCAACCTCAGATTTCTTTTTAAGGGGATAAAGCCAGATATATTTGGTGAAATGATCCACAAAGATGACATAATAAAGATAACCATCAGTGGAAATTTGTTTTGTACTCCACACATCAGTATATATGAGTTCAAGAGGTTTGGAACTAACAAGACTATTATGTGCAAAAGGCAATTTGTGACTTTTATTAATTTGACAGGAAGTACAATAAAAATCTCTAAACGACATTGCCGAAAGAGGCATGTGACATTTATTGGCTAGAATAGATAAAACTCTATTGGATGGATGACCAAAGAGATGATGCAACTTGGAAATAGCAGAAACACGAGTTGTGTGGACTTGAGGAGACGATTGCGAGTGAGCATAATAAACTCCATCAATTTTTTGACCCTTCATGAGAGGCACCCCCGTGAGGCGATCCTTGACAACAAAAAAGGTTGGAAAAAATTCAACAGAAACACGGTTAGTGTGACATAACTGAGAAACAGAAACAAGATTTTTTTGTAAACGAGGGACACACAAAACATTTGTGAGATCAAGAGGACGAGAGGGGGTCGAAAGAGATGTATGACCAATGTGAGATATGGGCAAGGAATTACCATTACCAAGACGAATTTCATCGGGACCATCATAGGCAGAGAAATCCTGAAGGGAGCCAATTCCAGATACTGTATGGTGAGAAGCACCGCTATCAAATAACCATGGAGAGGCAGGTGAGGGAGGGCCAGAGGGAGTAAACTGAGTAGTAGTAGTGTTTACTGCCGGAGCCCCAGTGGTCATGACGTAATGATTGTCACGAAGAAAGCGGGCTAATTTTCTACAATCACGAACAACATGACCTGGAAAATTGCAAAACCTACACACTGGTCCACCTGAACGAGGAGAATTGCCAGGAGGCGGAGCCGAAGTGAAGCTGCGGTTGGAATTGCGTGGAAGGTGTCCACGACCCCGAGATGCACCAGAGGGTAGACTGCCAGGGAGTCCTCCAGAATGATGCTGAGTGTGATGTGCTGTTGGAATAAGAGAAGGAACGGCATCGGCCGATTCCTTAAGCATCCGTTCATGATCTGTCAGAATCCGTTCAAGTTCAATCATAGTAGTGTGCGTGGTTCGAATACGCAGAGCAGAGACAATAGACTGATAATCATCACCCAATTGATTGAGAATGGAGATCAAGAGATCGGTGTCAGAGACCGGACATTTAGCAAGGGCTAAATCAGCTGCAATAGCCTGCATGTCTGTGAGATACTCCGGGATGGAGCGAGAACCACGAGGGTTGCGGGAGAGCTTATTTTTGAGAGATAGAATACGTCCAGGGGAAGCACTGGAATAACTGGAAGAAAGAGTCTCCCAAGCAAGTTTAGCGGTAGAGGCAGACGAAATTAAAGGTTGAATGGCCTCCGAGCAACTCCCAAGAAAAGCACTTATGAGAATTTGATCTTGTCTGTACCATATAGAATAGCACGGGTTGGGGATAGTTTTTTCAGCGTCAGAAAATTTTGCTGGAGCATCAAGTGAACCGTCAACATAGCCTAAGAGATCAAGGCCAATTAGGGTAGCTTCAACTTGACGGCGCCAAACTGGAAAATTGGCTGATGTAAGTTTGATGGGAAAATTTGTGGGAGCGTTAAGTTGAACAACTGGAGTGGTCTGTGAGATAGTCATGGCGGAAAGGAAAAAAAAATATAGCAGGATCGAGTAGATGAAGAACTACTTTGCTCTGGATACCATATAAAAGAGATCGTATTTTTTCATATTGCTTGAGGGCTTACAGGAGTATTTATAATAATACATACACATGAGTATTAGAGACCTAGTGTATCTATACAACTAAGGGATAAGTTACAGAGATAGGAATAGGTAGTTACATCAGATAAGTGAACACGTGAATAGATAAATACATTAAAATATACAAATATTATTTATCTCTAATACATAATACCTATGTTTTCCCACATAAAAACAGTCATCCTTGGACCATTCCTCTGTCTTGAAATCAAAAACATAATACCTCTCTCCTTTCCAATTCACGTTCAAGTAGAGCTTCTCCCCTATTCGATAGAACCCATGCACGATATACACTCCCTCGTCCAAGGCACCATCAAAAAAGGTATACCTGATTTCACAACCCAGCCGTTTTCTGGAAAAGCAGAATCGAAACACTCAAAAACTCTAGTTGAGTATCTCCTTGTCAACTTGTCCAACTTGAAATTAGGGCCCATGTGCAGTACTATTCACATATTCTACTTTGACTATATTTTATTCATTAATGTATTATAAATTAATTTTTTTAAAAATATTATTAAATTCTTCTCATTCTAAATTTTCAAAATATGAATTTTTTGAATTTTTTACTAATAAGGAATGAAAGATATTAATGGTCAAACTTGTGCGTTGGCAAACGTGAAATGTTGACTGTTGCAATTAAAAAGGAACGGAGGAAGTATAAATATAATTTGGTATGAACAAATCCGAAAGAGAGAAAATCATGAGATTTTTTATGCTAATGTTCAGACTCTCTCATTCTCATTAGACTCTCCTCACCATTAATTACAATGTACAAATATTGAAGTTCCCACAAATGGAGGATAAAACTATCTAGAGAAGAGGAGGAGGAAGAGAAGGGAGGAAGGGAAAAGTCCCTAATAAGGAGGGGAATCCCCATATTTATAGGGGGAATGGGGAGAGGGTGCAAACCATCCTAATGGGAATCCCCATATCATAAAATTTTTCTTTTCTTTCTTTTGTTGGTTAATGTCAAGTCATTTATGCTAATGGGCACAATAAGGAGCCGCGGTGTCTCCACTAACATGTACTGTCATATATTTACGCTGAAAACGTTATATAACTTATACAAAGTATTACATAAAACGTGTCAAGTATATTTGATATACTCCGTAGAAAACATGTTAAATATTTGATTTGGTCAGTTCAAAATCAGGGTCAAAGGCTGGTGATGCCCACAAGGCCCACAGTCATTCTCAACATGAATTCAAAGCTGTGAAAGGTCAACTGAGTAAACCTGTAGATATACACGTAGCAGCATCTTCCACTGGCCACCGGCTGCTCCAAAACATGATCTCAGTTTGCATTTGTTGGCAGCAATGGTTTGGCGTAACCTCACTTTTCTAGTTTTCTAAGTCAAAAACCCAACTCCAAGAATAAAAATTACCTAGCTTAGTACCTGGCAACCCAAGTCAACGCCCGTCTTGTGTGTAGTGTGCACTTTGATTTAATTTATACCGAGTATTTTATAATACTCCCTTCGTCCCTGAAAATACTTCCAACTTTCTCTTTTCGTCTGTTCAAAAAAGAACTTCACTTTCCCTTTTTGGCAAAGAAGTTGTGGTTCATAGCATTTCTCTCTCCTCTGCACAACTCTCCACCACACAATTCTCACTTTCTTAATCTGGGTGCCACTTTGATGTAGTACTAAATTATTGATTGAACCCAAATCAACCCAAATGGAAAGTGGGTGAGATCATGAGTAGTGATAGGGGATATAAATTATTGAAGATATGATAGGAACATAATAAAATAGTGTGGTGGAATGAAGGATAAATCCAAAAAAATAGGTGTAATAGTGTACTCCGTATTATTTTTAAAATTATTTTGCGTATGATGGAAAGATTTAGAATGTGAAGATTATTTAGTTACGGTTAAAAATGGGAAGTGGAAATATCTTTACGTTACGGAGGTAGTACTATTTTATAGGGTGGTGACATGCTTTTTAATCTCCTTATCTCAAAATGGAAGCTCCATAACATATTCTGACGTTTGACCGACAATAGATTTATAGGTCATTTAGCAACATTGTTTTTCAGCTTAATTATCAGGCTTATCTGTCAACTTTTTCACCAAACACATAACTTTTGCTTTCGCGCGCTTAACTATGTAGTAAGAAGAAAAATTAAGATTGGAGTTACTTTTATGGCTGTATTGGGTGAAGTTAGTGTAGATGACCATTTTAGCTATTTTTACATATAATTTTTTCTTTATTTTGTTAATAAAATATATTTTAATTTTTTTTCCTTAAATCCCAATGCAGCCTGATGGATAGTGTACCCGGGGGTAACTTATCCGAAGGGTTATTGCGGGGAATAACCTAGAGAGAAGTCAGAGCGAACAAGTAAGAGAGAGAGAGTCAAGTGTATTAAATGAACTTGTTCTGGGATCCTTTACAAGAGGAATAAAGGCTATTATTTATAGCAGGCATAAATGCGATGAGAGTACACATGTCAACAATCTAACGGCCGAGTGGTCACTTCAATAGGAGTGACAACGGCATATGCATGTGTACTGCATTAAATGCGGTGGTTGGACGTGACGCCGCATTAAATGTGGTTGTTGCTTGTCCCCAATTGAAGCTCGTAGAGCGTAGACCCTTCGGCCAGTGACATATGGCCGAAGGCTAAGTTCATGCCGAGGGCACCCAGTAGCCGAGGGCTACTGTTTTCTGCCGTTTTTCCCCAGTAGCTTTGTATGCTCGAATCTGGCTGCCCTGTAAAATTTGGAGCCCCCGGCCATAGGGCCGAAGGCACCTCTATGTGCACCGTGGGCTTCTTAACACTTGGGCCGCTGTGTTTGGGCTTTGTGTGCTCATTGGGCTTGATGTGCCTGACTAGGAGAAGTAGGAGTCTATGGCCAGGGGTCCCTAGGCCATATACTCCATCACAACCACTTTAGCCAGAACTTCATAAATTTCAGCCAAATCATCCGATTTTCGTGCTACCAAACAAGCTCTTAACTTCATATCATATTGTAATTAGAAATTTTATAAATCGCAAAAGGTGAATTCGAAAAAAAAGCAAATCTGAGTTTTTGCCACTTTTAGTCCTCCGACTATTATGTCATTGACATTTTTTATACTCTACTTTGATTGTTTCCATTTTAGTGCTCGACTATTGCGCAAGGGACACTTTTGGTACCCTTCTTTGAAAATTTCCGTATTTTGTCCATCGACTTTCATAAAAGTGATACATTTGATCCTTCAACTATTATAAGAATAACATTTTTAATCCTCCACTTATTGTTTCAAAGTCAGAGTGGATGAATTAAAAGTGTCAGTTTGATGATACTCATGGGACTAAATGTGGAAAACTTTGAAGTCAAGGACTAATAATGTTTCTAGAACAATAGTCAAGGACTAAAATTGAAAACGTTAAAAGTCGAGTACCACAAGTGTCAATGACACAATAGTCGAAGGACCAAAAATGGAAAAACTCTAAAAATCCGCACTTAAAATTAAAAATTAAAAGTGGATAGACAAAATGAGTCTATTCTATACCTAGTATATTTTATTTTTTTATATCTTAAGTGCCAATGACATACCGCTACTTTTTTTTATCGTAAAACAGGCGGCTTTATATTATTATCGAGAACGCATACAAAACAATCCTCAGACAGTTTTACAGATCCCATCGTGAACCCTAGGAGTAGACATAGAATCAGCCACCTCATACAAAGCAACCTGAATCGCTAAACCTGAAACGGGCAAATTTAAGCCTAAAACGAACGGATTTGAAACCTTGCCTATCAAAAGAACTCCAGAAACTCAAACATTCAAATCAAATCTACTCGGACAAAAACAAAAACAAGTACTACTAAAGAAAAAATAATATTGAAATAAAATATTTTCACAAAACTCTTCCTGGTATGGAGGTGGTTCCGGAGGAGGACGAGCTCTTGCAATATGGGTGAATACCAACTCCACCACCGCCGGAGCGGCCGACCAAGGCTTCAAGATCTAGCACCAATACAAACTCTCTGCCACAATCCGTACATCCGCTAATGTTATCTCCTTCGCCGTAGTTGCAATCCCAAGTGTTAGAGCACTTGCAATCAAAATAATTTGCCGCTCCAGCCCGATATTGATAGGGACGACGGAAAAATCTCAACCCCTACAAAGAGGGGAGACGACCGCTAGGTTTTTATAGAGTAGCAAGAGCACTCTACTATTTGCACATTCGTGACATACCGCTACTTATTCGAATAAAATTTGTATAGTACTCATACCAAATTTCAGCTAAAACTTCAATCGGGAAGGCATTCAAATAAATTCTTGAAGATAACTGGGCTTTTAACTGCGCAGTTATCTTCAAGAATTCATTTGAATGCCTTCCCGATTGAAGTTTTAGCTGAAATTTGGTATGCATAAACTAGACTTAATGAATAAGATGCTCAAACATTTCATCGAAAAATTCCATTGGGAACCACCCCAAATGACGACGGCCAGACAGAACCTCCTATATAAGGCCTTATTTGACATTTTTTGGTAAGTTTGAAGCCCTATCTGACCCTTTTCCCTAAAATTTTCAAAGAAAAACTTTGAATCCCGTATTCTCTTAATATCTCTCCGCTAAAATCCTTATTCATATATAGAAAACAAATTATGATAACGACTAACAACACTCGCAATTTATACGGTGGGATCGGCTCATCATGAGCATGGTGTGCCTTCCAAAAACTACGTAGTATTGTTCAATAAAAAAGCCAGAAACCATTGTTCCGTAAAAAAAAAGACTGTGCGGCTCCGGCAGTCTGGTTCCTTCCCTGGCGATCTCCCTTTTCTCTGGCGCTATGCTTGCTAGGCGTGACGACTCTGACAGTCTGACCTTTCTGCTTTCGCTTCCTCTATTCTTCAAAGCCAGGCTCTAGTTCTTCTTATTTATAAGTGACAAACCTCTGCCAAAGAATAAGTCAAGTTCAAGGAAGCATTCTGAATCTGTTTTGTTTGCTTAATCAACAAGCCTGTGGGTCGTTCAATGCCGACTCGTTTTCCGAACAATCGCTGCCCATCTTAAGTTAAATGAGTTTGACCATAGATAATGGGCATGAATATGCTTTTCACTAAAAATGAGTAATGTTTTCTTCAGGAATCGTTAATTCGGACAGGCAGAAAGAATTCACAACAGAGCACACTAAGAGTATTAACCACATTCCTCAACTTGCATCATGGGCACACTCAAATTACATCAGGATTTGACTAAAGTTACATATTTTATACCATGAGTTACATACTTACATATCAATTTTTCTTAGCAAGTTACACCATGTTTACACTTGATTTACATTTTTCAAAACACATGTTACACCACAATATAATGCGAGTTACATAACACAGTAGGTCTATGCTATTCAAATAAACATTATTTTTATAAAAAATATTTGTATAGACCTGATATTAAAAACAAAACGTAAACACTAGTCATGTAAAATAATTGGGCAATTAGAATTTTTCTTTTCATTGAAATCAATATTTTGTTTCTTATTTTATGTATTGGACAAGTTACATTTCGACTAGGTTTGAGTTACATTCATCAATGACGTGAGTTACATTATATTACACGCGAGTTACATCATTCATGTTACTGGGACAAAAAGAAAAAACAATTATTGTTCACGCGTTACTGTTCACGCATTACTGTTCATCCGATTTTTTTATAAAAAATTGTGCAAAACTACGTCGTTTTGGATGTAGAGCACGGTGCTCACCGTGGGATGATCCCACGGTATACGCACTGAACAGTAATAATAAAGGTGCTGATCAAGCAAATTGACTCGTTGTTACTCGAGGTTGACTCGACTCCCAAACTTATCTCGAACCGAACCAAGTCAAGCTCAATTATCTATGTATCTGCAAATTCGAATCGCAAAGCTTGTGAACTCCTCAATTATGAGTGTGAAACAAATTTTAAGTATTTACTTAAAATTGATCGCAAATAATAATATGTGAAAATATCGGGTACAATCTCTAAATATGAATCCTCTGATTCTTCACTTGCAATTTGATATGAATATAATTAAAGAATTTAATTTCAAATTAAATCTCTAATTCTTCAAAACTCGAACGTTCTTCGATTCTTCGAATCTTCGTTCTTCAGATCTTCAAATCTTCGAACTTCGTTCTTCAGATCTTCAAATCTTCTTGAATCCAAAATTCAATATTGAAGGGCCTCCGGTTTCAAGTAGCTTGATCTTCAACAAAAGGGCCGTTATGTGGCTTGATCTTCTGTTAAAGGGCTTCCCGGGATATATGGCTTGATCTTCAATTGAATATTGATTCAATCTTCATATGAATATCTTCAAATCTTCAAAGATTCGTTCTTCATATCTTCGAATCTTCAAAGCTTCGTTCTTCAGATCTTCGAATCTTCAAGCTTCGTTCTTCAGATCTTCGAACGTTCTTCAACTTTTGGCTTTGTTTGATCAAGAATCGATGAAATCACAAAGGATTATTCATATATTCTTGACAAAAACGTGGCTTGATCTCTTCCTCTTCTTCGGAATCCTTCAGAGCCTTTTCGGGAGTTCTTCAGAGCTTTGCTGCAGCGTTTCTTCGTCTGGAAGTTCTCCTCTATTCCTCTCAACTGAGACCCCTATTTATAAGTGTGTAGGGGGTGAAAATATGCTTTAGGGTTTAGCAAATTCGTCCATACCCCTTGGGCCTCAATTAAAATGGACTTCGGGCTCTATTTGCTTGCATTTTAATAGCTAGAAAAATCAGCACTTATATAATGTATCTGGACAGCCTTTTTAACAAGGTTCACAACCATTTTTCATGCATTTGGATAGATTTCTTGACTGAATTCATTGCTCTCTTTATCAATTGGATCATGTCTCTTCTATATTGGGCCGCTATTTGATAATAGGCTCAAAATAGAGAAATTAATAGGATCGGTCCATTCTTTTAAGAATTTAATTAATCGGACATTTAGGTGTCCCGAATTAATCTAATCTCAAAATTAATGGATCCATATTAATATTTTCTTCTTGATAAGGCCCAACAACTATTTACAAATAGTCTAGTAGAATCTGATGTTGGCCCAATAAATTCAAAAGAGACCCAATAAATTTTACATGTCCACAAATGCCCCCTCGAGACTTACTTCAATATCTTAAACGGGTGAAAAGTAAGTCTCGAAACTGATATTTACAAAAACAAAAACTTGATTGGCCCAGATCATTTATCCACTTAAAACCCATTCACCAAATTTTCCAATAGCTAAAAGAGTCCATTTTTTTTTGCTTTTCAAAGAACCCAAATACTCTGTAATATACTCGGCATGTTAATTGGGTGGAGTTCAAATCGACTTTTAAAATTCACACCATCATCCTATTTGGCCCACATAAGGATGCTTCTGCGGAATTCCATCTGCATATACGAAGTACTGTATTACATCTCCAAATTTGAATCCAATACCAAGTCCTTTAATTTAGTATTCTATGAGGACTTTGATTTATCGCACAAATCGGATCTCAAATAGGGTTGGCAACGGGGCGGATCGGGGACGGGTACACATAAAACCGAAACCGCCCCGTTGGATAAATGTTTGCCCCAAATCTGCCCCATTACCCGTTCGGGTAATTTTATTTGAACCGTACCCGTCCCAACAGGGAATCGGTTTATCCACGGGTAACCGTTTCCCCAAATGATACCAAATAACCAATTTTTAATCCTGCTTATTATTCATGTATTCAAAAATAACATTAATACATCGCAAAAAAAACATCATCTTAAAAGTAGTAATGAGAGCACCAAAAAAACTGTTGGCATAAAAAAGTAGTAATCCATCGCAAAAAAAAAACTGTTTTAGGCCTAACTGCGTAAATTCATTACACCATAACATTAATGTTCATGTCATTAATCATCCCAAATTCCCTCATCTTGGAGCACCCTTCCATTCATGTCAAAGTTGTGATTCCTGAGGCACCTGCAAGAAAACACATCAGTATAAGAAAGATATTATATTAGGTCTTCTCAACCATAACTGAACAATTGAAAATAAGAGACATGCAGGAGTGTTCTGTTAAGATATACTAATTTACTTTTCTTCTTGCTAATAGATACAGAGTATAAAGGAGACAACTTATACATCATAGAAAGTTTCAGTCATCCAGAGAGATACTTAATAAGATGAGGATAAAACAATCATATATTAAAATAAAAACAGTCATCCAGTATGATTTGAATATTAAACCAATTATAACAGTCATCATATTAAAATTCCCCCTTCCCATAAGTAAGATGACTGATAATAAGATGACTGATATTACCAATTGTAACAAGATGACTGATAACTTTTTATAACAATCATCATATTAACAGTCTAAAGTGTACCAAAAGTAAGATCACTGATAAATAACCAATTATAACATTCATCAAATTAAAATTCCTTTAGAACACAATCATCATATTAAAATAAAATAACTACTCCGGTGTTTACCTTAATTACATTATAGTACTTCCACCACTTACTCCGTTTCTTCCCAATCTGCTCAATCGCATCTTGTTGATTTGCCTCTCCCATTTGCCTGGACTCATCGGCAATAGAATTCTCAACGGGCAGTGATTGACTTCCTGTTCCACCATTTACACCGATTGAATCTTGGGTGCTAGCACTTTGTGATGCCATAATCTATCAATAATATTATTATACAAACTATTAATTAGTATTAATATAAAAAATAAGGCATCTAGCAAACAGCAAACTCAACATACTGTAATACACTCTCTGTATTAACCACAAGACAGGCATCTAGCAAACCACCAAACTGTAATACAAACTCTATATTAATACAAACTATTTTGGGGAGTTAGGATGGTTAGGGGCAGGCGGGCTGAACTTAGGTAGTAAAAGAGCAAAACTTGATACGTATAAACTTACAAACTATATGCAAGTATATTCATATCAAACATATGCTCTAATAAAATTTGAAACATATAATAGTATGGAAGTATATACCCCTATCGGTTACATCCCCCACCAAATAGTGAAGTAATAAGCAATTCTTCCATTTAAATACCTAAAAGATCGAATTCCTGAATTGCGAAGACATTCTGGAGAAAGAATCTCCATGCATAAAATTGAAGATCTTAATGATGTAAAAACATTAATCACCAAACTGTAATACAAACTCTTTATTAATCACAAGAAAACTTAACTTTGACAGGAGTGATTCCGAAAAAAGAAGAAAGAAGAGACTAGGTCGAAGCCTTAATGGTGAGAAAGATTAGATGCCACCGGCGATAGAGACGAACTGGAGTCTGGAGGCCTAGCATTGTTCCATCTGGAAGGATCGAAGAGAGCTATTCTAAACAGAGGCGCAGAGCCTTGAGCCTCTGAGTCGCAATCCGCGGAACATCGAAGACGAAGAGGGATGTTAGCCTGTTAGGGTTTCTTTGAAGTGGGCCGCTGAACTCTTGAGTATTATTTAGTTATCCATTATATACTTATATGATAAATACTTATTATTCTTTTATATAAAAATTAATAATTTATAAATAATATTACGGATCGGGTAACGGTGCGGGTACCCGCCCCATTAGTGAACGGGGCGGTTTCGGGGCGGGTAACGGGGTGGATTAGCATAGAGCCATAACCGCACCATTACCCATTTAAAAGTTTCGGGTATTCCCCGCCCCGTACCCATTCCCCAGTCAAACCGGTTTTCCCCAGTTTGACCAAATCGGTTCGGTGCGGGTATCCAACGGGTCGGCCGCAATTGCCAACCCTAATCTCAAACTCTCGTTTAACATCTATAAATATTAGCACATACTTCTTCTCTTTTCTGTACTTCCGATCAGAGATTTAAAAACTACGGAGTACTTCCTTCCGTCCTTGATTATACGGAGTATTTCCGAAGGAAAAGGTGCATAGGTAATGTCTTCTTTTATCATTAATTAATTCTCTATCCCATTGCTTTGTGTTGGCTTGTTGCAGGGGTATCTCAAGCTTCGGAAAAATCCAGAGGCAGAAAAAGTTGCGTTCAAAATCCCAGTTGCAGAAGAAGCTTGGCAGCGAGAAGGGAACTGCCGTGTCAATTCGCTGCTCTTGCCTGGTGCTCTGTCCAAGCAGAAAAGGTTGGTTGGTTGCGGACAACACCGAGAGCAGGTCGTCGCTCCTCTTACTTGCCGCCGGGCTGATGGTGCTGCTGGTTCACTGGAGAGAGGAGAGGTGATTTTCGACGCTGATTTCCGGCAAGGAGAGATCTGGTTCGTTGCTGGAGAAGAAGGTGAGACCAAAGTTCGGTGCTGGTTTCCGGTGAGGAGAAGACGGACTCTTAGGAGATGGAGAATTCACCGTCCAAAGCTTGGGGATGTTCTGTTCGTCTGTTTGCAGATCGGAAAGCCGTCTTCGCCGGAGAAGATGACGTGGCTGGTTTTCATTGCTGGCGCCGTTCGTGGCTCGCTGGAGAGAAGAGGTCGCTGTTGATTTTTCCCTGGCTAGCTCGGTTTGTTCGTCCGGTGACCAAGCCTGACTGGATTGCTGCTCTTCTGTGATAAAGATGACTGTCTGTTGTGACAAGTGTGCAGGCTGATTAAGAACATCGGGAGCTCTTTAGGCCATTAGCCTAAATGCCTAATGGACCATGATTTCAACTTCGGTGCCGTTTGGTAACACCCCTTTTCCGCTTATCAGGCTTATCAGCCAACTTTTCCACCAAACACGTAATTTTTGCTTTAACGTGCTGAATTGTGTAATAAGCAGAAAAAGTAAGGTTGAAGTTACTTTTCTGGCTGTATTGCCTGAAGTTACTGTAGATGACCATTTTAGCTATTTTTACATATAATTTTTTCTTCATTTTATTAATAAAATATATTTTAAAAATATTTTTTTCTTAAATCAGCAGAAACAGCCAATGCAGCCACTTCAGTCAGAACTTCAGAAATTTCAGCAGAATCAGCCAAACCAGCCGATTTTCCTTCTACCAAACGGGCTCTTCATTGGACTTAAAGTGAACATTGAGAGTATTTTATTTCTTTCTTTTCACAACACTCCCCTATGTCAGCTTTTTTTTTTTTCTTTTTTTTTTAATGCAGGGGCAATCAAATAGTAGCTACTTAAAACTTTAAATGCATTAGTTCTCCACTCGCCAGAGCAATTGAGAGTTCTATATTCTCTTATTTCAAGCGACAAAGTGGTGCCATTCTTTGAAGAGAATCGGAGCTTTACTTTGTGTTGCTGAGATCGAGACTTTGTTGGCCAGAATTTTGCTAATGTCGTGGACAAGAGATGATGGTGCTGACTTTGTTGCTATTGGCGCCGCTTAGCCCTTTGTTGGGATGGCGCCGATTTGAAGAATTAGGCCGATTCCCGATTGTCGGTGCTGCTTAGCCCTTTGTAGGGATGGCACCGATTTAAGGAATTAGGCCGGTTGCCGATTGTCGGTGCTGCTTAGCCCTTTGTTGGGATGACGCCGATTTGAAGAATTAGGCCGATTCCTGATTGTTGGTGCTGCTTAGCTCTTTGTTGGGATGTCATCGATTTAAGGAATTAGGTCGGCTGCTGATTGTCGGTGCTGCTTAGCCCTTTGTTGGGATGGCACCGATTTGAAGAATTAGACCGATTCTCGATCGTCGCTACTGTTTAGCCCTTTGTTGGGATAGCACCGATTTAAAGAATTAGGCCGATTCCCGGTTGTCGGTGCTGCTTAGCCCTTTGTTGGGATGACACCGTTTTAAGGAATTAAGCCGATTTCCGATCGTTGGTCCCGCGTAGCCCTTTGTTGGGATGGCACCAATTTAAAGGATTTGGCCGATTCCCGATTGTCGGTGTTGTTTAGCCCTTTGTTGGGATGGCACCGATTTAAAGAATTAGGCCGATTCCCGATCGTCGGTGTGGAGATCAGCCACTTCGTCAGTTTGAAGATCGGCTATTTTGCCAGTGTGAAGAAACTTCAAGGAACTTGTAGCGGTCCGACTAGAGCTTGTAGCGGTCCGGCAGGAGCTTGTAGCAGCGGTCTTGGCAGGAGCTCGTAGCGGTCCAGCGGGAACTTGAAGCACTCTTGTCGAAGCTTGAAGCGGTCTTAGCTTGCAAATTTCAAACGATGGTGTTGCCCTTTGTCATCATGAAGAAGATGACATTATTGTTCAAAGCTTTAGAGGTACCATCGATGCTACTGTCGTCGCGCCACCTGCTCTGTTGTTGGGATGGTGGCGTCATTGTGGAGATATCGTTCGAAGCTCAACTCAATCCACTTCGATGAGGAGGAGATCAAAGAATTCCTGAAGCCTTTACCGTTCATATGACTTTTTTCGTAAGCCTTCTTCTGACATCCTTTTTGACAAAATGACTTGATTGAGATTTATTTTGTTATAACTGAACTCAAAATTGAAACTTTTGAGCTGCCTACGTACTCCTATAAAGGAGATCAAGTCAAACGTAGTTCATAAGTACCATTTGAATAGGTAATCTAAAAGGGGGTGGGGCCATACACAGTTTTAACTCATGCGGGCCAGGAGCTTGCTGATGTGAGTTTTCTCGCACTTAAAATAGTTGTAGAAAAGTGGTTGAAAGTACGAGTATCGTCTCCACAGGGACGGACAAAAGGGAATTAAAGATTAACTAAATTCAGCGATTAAACAGAAATAAATAAATTGAAATGCGATGTGCGAGATTGATTGATTGAATTAAAATTAAAACTAATGCTAATGAGCGATAAAAATAAAAAGATTGGTTTCTCTCTAATTAATGACGAAGGGAATAGGGATTGATTCCGGGGTAACCAGATTTCTGGCAGATCAGGCCTAATTACATGAATTTAATTTAATTGAGCCTAGCTAATCATTACTAAGTTCTTACCGCTCTCGCGGCGTAGAGTACAATAATTTAGGGGACCAGGCTGATCTCTCATGCGTCAGGATCCTAAATTATTGCCAAGACGAGCGAGCTTACGGCCCCTTAATCGCTACTAATCTCTTAGCGAACGATTAAGTGCGTGTGAATGTGTCCTAGAACAAATTAGATCTCTCTTAATTCATTCTACATGCAATTGTAATTCTAGCTGCAGTCTAGGTTACAAGAGATATCAATTAAATTATTCAAACACAAATTAAACGGCATTCATGCAATTAAACCGACAAGAATCTAGCCATCAATCATGATTAACCCCTTCATCAACCCCAAATCCCTAATTAAACTACTCACGCCTCATAATTGACGAATCAAAAGAATTGGGATGAATAGAAATAATTGTCATTAATTAAAGAATTGAACTTACAAAGAATCCCAGGTTCTTGGATTAAACAACGTAAAAAACGCAGATAAACTCGTCCCTAGGCCTCTCTCCAAAGTTCGTAACCCCAAAAGTGGGTATGGAAGCCTTATTTATAGACAACAGGAGAATTTGAGCTGAATTAGGACAAAACGGGGTCAGGCACGGTGCCAGGCACGATCGTGCCTGCGACCGTGCCTGCGGAAGGGACGCGTAAAAATTTTGCAGACACGATCGTGCCTTCACCGGACACGATCGTGTCTGGCTGCCAGTGGCTCCGCGTTGATTAAGATGGCAGGCACGATCGTGCCTGACCTAGGCACGGCCGTGCCTGCCCTTTTCTTCACCATTTTTTTCTTCGTTTCAAGTTCCGAATGCTCCCGAATGCCTACAAGGTCGATCCAAATGCTCTTTCTTCACCAGAATTTCGTCGTGAATCTCCCGGTGGCCTCCAAATCTTCCAAATCTCTCTCGAATGTCTTCAAACCCTTCCCGAATGCCTCTCAAGCGCCGATTGCCGGACTCTAACTTCTTCAAATCAACTCCAAATGCTATGAAACTCGATCCAACGCCTGTTAAACACAACTTGAGCCAAAATTGAGACTTGCATCACCTTAAAGCCAGGAAAATCATCAAAATCCGACTCGAACACGCATCAAATGCGTGTCTAAATACGGACTTATCAGACTCCCCCACACTTAAGCTTTTGCTTGTCCTCAAGCAAATCGAACAACGGGACTTACGATAATCACCACACGGAATTTAAAATAGTTAGCATACACACGTAGTTAAAGGGATATTCACAGGACAGACAGTTTAAATTAAGAAAATTCTTCCCTAAACTACACCCTTGTACTCAGGCTAAACTATTTGACACAATTATTCACAACATCCTCAAAATAATGACAGCATTCACTAATAAGCTAGCTACTGATCAGAAGGACTTGTGAATTTGATGGTGAATGGGTAATAATGAAAGTAGTCCCTTTATCTTGAGAGATATGAATATTCTAACAAAGACTTAATGTATTTAGGAACTTCAGGGCTATTTTTGGGGATAGGGAACTCAGTAGGCCACAAATTAGGAACAATAATTTACGCCTATGCAAAGAGTAGACATGGTGTACAACTAAGCTAAACCGTCTCGGCACTTTTGTGCTTTGACGTATACTTGAAGTACGCGGAGGACTAAAGCTAGTTTTTCAATAGCCTCCAAATTCATTGATTAAGTTTAATTTTCCTTGTCATGTTGGCACGAGAACGCCGTTTCTTTCGAAAGATACCCAAGTCTCATCTTACGCTTTTTGACCGGGGCTCCCATTCTCTTTTTCGTAAGGTAAGAGGTCTAGCTATATTAATTTTTCACCTTTCGGATTCTTACTAGACATTACCCCATTCTAATCTCGGCCTTACCAAGGAAAAATAGCAATTAAGGTTCATTTATTTCAAAGTGAATCCATGCCTACAATGCAATCCTCGAAAGTATCATATTCCTAAAAAATGACTGCTCTTACCCCGTTTGAGGCATAGGAACAGTGCCAAAAAATGGCTCATACACAAATTCCCTAAACTTAGCAAATTAATCCCTTAATTCCCTACACATCAAGACTAAGTCAGAAATATTCACGGGTAAGGAAACAGGCCATTTGGCTATGGAGCTAAATTAATTGGGTAAACAAAGAACGGTCAGGCTCAAAATGACTTCTCCTGAAGGGTCTTATTCAGGTGGGGTGGATGACTAATGGATTAATTCAATGGGTAACTAATGCCTTCATCCTTTCAACAACTAGATTATAGTGTAAGCAATTTAAGCCTAAATACTTCAAAGATGTTCTAAAAGCATAGTCAAAACGCTAGCCAGCTCACAAAGACACAGTTTAAAGAAAAATTTTCAAAAATTTTGCATGAATTTCCTATGAATATACAACTAACACCTGCGCATGCTAACTCTAACAAATCACATGTGACAACTACTGCCCGAATGCCCAATTCACTCCCCCACACTTAAACTTTGGCATCGTCCTCGATGACCAAATATGCATTATGTACTAGGGGTAAAGAGGAAAGGGTCACGCGTGCTCAAAATTAACTCAAGTTAACATTACGCATCAAGTTCAAAGAATCATGAAAACTCCCCTATGGCGTTGGTCAGTCAGGAACAGAACTGAGTCTTGATTCGCACGAACACATTCATCCACTAAGCTGCAACAAATCATGAACACCAAGCAAAGCACAAAATAAAGAGTTAATGTAAAAGAGTGAGAGTGAGTGTGATAGTGGTTACGGTACAGTCATCCAACAATATCATGATACAGATGCTAGCAGAGGACAATCTAATGAAATCTAAAACTCAGGAGGGGGTGGTGGTGGATAGGCATCGAAGAATGAACTCCAGCTGGTCTCCATGGAGGTGAGTCTCTCATCAATCCCTGTATACTGAGACTGGAGCTGTGAATAGTGGAGTGCCTGGTCCTCCCGCATCTCTCTGTAGAAGTCCTGCTGCTCGAAGCGCATCTGATCGAACCGCTCATGCTGCTCAGCGGACAACTGCCGATAGACGGCATCCTGATGCGCATGCATCCCCGCCCAAGAATCCGGAAAAGCTGTGCCGTAGGGAGGTGCATCGTATGAAGCCTCGTGAGCAGCCTCCTCCATCTCTACCTCATCATCACCATCAATGTCATCATCATCATCATCATCAGCTCGCTGTCCTCCTCCTCCTGCTGGTGCTGCCGGCTGTGCCCTCCTCCTTGCCACGCCAGTGTTGACCTCGGGAAGCCGGGTCAATGCAGCAAAACTGGAGCTCTCCTCCATCCTCTGAAAGCGGTCCCCGAACCCCATCCTAGTCAACAGTCTCGTAATGAATGGGCCAACATATATGGCCTTGATGTGGTTCGTGGCTTGGCGGTGGAGGAGTTTGGCTATGAGATAGCCCATGTGGGGCTTGCAGTTGTGGATCATACAATATAGGCAGAAGAGGTCCGTCTGAGTGACCTTACCGGCAACCTCGGCCTTGCCGGTGATGGTGGAGGAAAGGAGTGCGTGTAATATGCGGTACTGGCGGGGGTAAAGTAGGGTGCTAGGGGACTTCTTCGGTGTGTAGGTCCCGCCATCTCTCGTAATCGACTCCCAGAATGCCTGGCGGTCGACGCCTGGGGGAAAGTCTGTCAAAGTAGCCTCGTGCTGGCCGTTATCCTCGATCCCCATAAAACCCAAATGATAGCGCACCTCCGCCATGGAGATGGCATGATCCTCCTCGAATGCCCGGAACTTGATGACGGGCCTATGGTTGTCATCAATGGGGATGACCTTCGGCATCTTGAATGTCGCTAGCACCTCGCAAGTAATCTCTCTATATGTGATATCACGGATCCCAAAGAATAAGTGTCTCCACCACCCCCGTCTCAAAAGGAACATCACGTCATCTCTCACTCCTGCTGCCGTGAGAGAGTCCTCATCCGGAAAGTAGAATGTGCCCATAGGCTTTTGCAGCAGCTCCGTATGCTTCAGTTCGTCCCGCAGTTGCGGGAACCTGGGCTGGTACCGGCTGGTGTTGCCTCGGCTAGAGCCGGCACCTCCACCTCTAGTATGCTTCTGCCTTGGTGCCATCTGTCAAAACAAATCAGAACAAGAATTCCAACGGGGCTTCCAAATGTTAGAACAAATTTTCAAAGTACAGCAATGGCCCCGTCAGCACTTACTCAGGCAAAAAAAATCATCTTAGTAGAACAAACCCAAGTTTAACCAGAATAGTTGAAAAGTTTGAATTTTTATCAAAGAAGAGTTCTTTGAATAAAAGTTCAAATTTTCAACGACACACGGTATAAACAAGGTCACAAGAAAGCGTATTCATCACAACAGTGTTTGTAGAATGGAGTTCCTCCCAAGAGAATTAGCAAAAAGATCACAATTAGGGGAAGAACCCAAAATTCTCAAATTTGGCCTAAAATTGGGGATTTATGCTCAAATGGACTAAAAAACAAGGTTTCAATATCAAAAGCAATAATTCACTCCTTAATTTAAGCATCAAGCACAAAAAAAATCCCCAAATTTTTCTCACATTCATCAATTTTCAACCCTAAATTGGCTAAATTAGCTCAAAAATTAGGGATTTCAATCAAAAGAGGCAAATTCATCAACAAAGAACATCAATAACATCAATTCAAGCCTCAATTAACACAAAGAAAGCATAATCCCTAAGATTTGAGCACATGCAGATTCGAAATTTTCAAAGCTTTGAAAGTCCTCCATTAATGGTGGAAGGAGAGGGGAAGAAGAGGATACCTTGCTAGCCGATTAGAGTAGAGAGAGAAGGTGGGGAGGGGTCGCCGGTTGGTGTGGCGGTCGCCGGTGGTGTGCGGTGGTCTCGGCCGGTGGTGGTGGGTCGCGGGTGGCTCGGTGTTGTCGAGGTAGAAGAAGAAGAAAGCAGGGCTAGGTGATGTCGCGTAAAGGAAAAAGGGGAGAGAAGGGGCTGGGGTTTGGGTTATTTAAGTCGCGGGGGTAATCTGGTAATTCCGCCCAGGCACGATCGTGCCTAGGCCAGACACGATCGTGTCTGGCAGGCAGTGGGCACGCTCCTCTCGCGTCCCAGGCACGATCGTGCCTCCAGCCAGACACGATCGTGCCTGGCTGGCAGTGGCCTCGCGTGTTTTCCCCTTTTGCAGGCACGATCGTGCCTGCCCAGGCACGACCGTGCCTGCCCAGGCACGACCGTGCCTGGCAAAAATCGATTTTTTTTTTTTTTTTTTTTTTTGTGGTTTTTGTGGGTTTTCTGAAAAGCAGTAAAACTAAACTAACAAAGCACAAATTAAGCTCGGGTTGCCTCCCGAGAAGCGCTATTTTTAACGTCGTTTGCCCGACGCAACTACGCACTCAAAAACTCAGTCAAAGACACTTCCGCTCAGAAAATTTGTCTTCCACAAATCAAACCTCTTATCAACAAATGCCCTGAGATGGCATAAGACCTTAAATTCATGAAAACAATTACGCATCTCAGGGTTACCCGTAAAGCAACAGAATGGATCGTGGCCTTTATCAGGCCCTTTAGCAAAGAATGGGTCAAAGAATGGACAACTCCCTTTCATGTCAAAAATTTTCCGAGCTAGAGCTTCCCCTTGTTCGCTAAGTAAATTAAAACATGTAAAATTTTGGGATGGCTCAAGCTCGGGTGTAAAAATGACAGGGGGGTCAGGATTATCATCAATAAAATCATGCTCATTTAAATCACCTCTCGTCTCTCGCTCAGAACTAGCATCACTTGAATCCTCCCCTCCACTTATCATAAAACAATCAAAGCTAGGGAGGGGCTCAAGATCCTCTGCTGATATACTCTCTTCCAACAAAATATCAAACGGGGCTTCCTTAGAAAGCATGTTAGGTGTGCAATCCTCCACCATAGAATCAATATCATCCACATAAAAACACTCTCCACTGTCCTGACAGGGCCTCTTCATTATTTTGGACATATCAAAGGTGGCAGTCTCATCCCCAACACGGAGGACAAGCTTACCGTCTCCAACATCAATAAGCGCTCGGGCAGTTGCCAAGAATGGTCTGCCCAAAATTAAAGGTACCTCACGATCCTGATTCATGTCCAAAATAACGAAGTCTACAGGAATAATAAACTTGTCCACTTTAACCAACACGTCTTCAATAATACCTTTAGGATATTTGACTGAACGGTCAGCCAACTGAATACACATACGCGTTGGTTTAAGTGGACCGAGTGCAAGCTTCTCATACAAGGAATATGGCATCAAATTAATGCTTGCACCCAAATCAGCTAAGGCCCTATCAAAAGTAAGATCTCCTATTAAACAAGGTATAGTGAAAGAACCTGGATCCTTAAGCTTCTCTGGTAGATCCCTCCTAATCACTGCTGAACAGTCCACGTTAAGCCTTACCGTTGACGCGTCTTCCAACTTCCTTTTGTTAGTGAGTAAATCCTTCATGAACTTGGCGTACTTCGGCATCTGTGCTAGTGCATCCACGAATGGAATGTTGAGCTGGACTTGTTTCATGAGTTTCAGAAAATGACCAAACTGGTCACTATCATTCTTCCTAGTCAATCGCGCCGGATAGGGGAGAGGAGGGGTGTAATTTTTGACGGGAACGGGCTGTTTTGGTGCAACTGCCACCTCTCTCTCCTCTTCCTTCTCTTTTTCTTCCTCCCGGGCAGCAGGTACATCTTTAACTTCCTCAGACTTCTTTGCCGTGGCAGCAGGTTCTAATTCTTTTCCACTCCTTAAGGTGACTGCATGAACATGTTCTCTTGGGTTTGGCTCAGTATTGCTAGGGAGGGATCCCAGAGGCCTCTCAGATAAAGCCCTTGAGATCTGCCCCAATTGAGTCTCCATGTTCTGCATCCTTGAGTCAGCCTGCTGCATCCTCAAATCTGTTTGTTGTTGAGATTGCATTTGTTGCTGCTGAATTTGCAGCAACTTCTTGAGTGTTTCCTCTATGCCAGAAAATCTTTGTTCTGTTTCTCTCTTAAAACTCTCTTGCACTGGCTGAGATGCTTGATGTTGATTAAAGTTCCTAGATTGCTGCTGAATTCCTTGCCCGTAATTTCCTTGCTGCTGTTGTCCGTAGGGCTGATTTTGGTAGCCCTGTCGCTGGTAATACATCGCGTCAACTTGCTCTACTCCAGGGGCTGCCAAGTGTGTCATCATAGTGCATTCATGAGGCGAATGGAGACCCCCACAAATGGTACAAGAGGGACTAAAAGGACCGGGGGCTACCATATTAACACTAGGCACCGATAGAGCAAGATTCGTCTTCTTTTGATTATCCTCCACACTGGTAGCAAGCTTCTGAATCATGCTAGTCAAAGCATCTACCCTCGCAGAAAGGGCAGAATTATCACTGATCTCGTACAAGCCCGGGGCCTTCTGGTGAGGTGTGTCCCGAGAGCCATACCATGAAGCATTATTAGAAACTATCTTCTCCACTAATTCTTCCGCCACCTCAGATGGTAATTGAGGAAAAGCTCCTCCACCCGAAGCATCAAGCATCATCTTCCCTTCATCGCTGATTCCGCTGTAGAAACAAGATAGAATCTCACTATCAGTCATCTTGCCTTGAGGGCAAGCTCTTCTTAGCACTTTGAATCTCTTCCATGCCTCGGCCAATGTCTCCAAAGAACCTTGCTTGAAATTCTGCAGCTGCCTCTTCAACTTTATTGCCTTTGATGTCGGAAAATACTCCTTGATGAAGGACTTGTGCAACTGATCCCATGTCTGAATATGGTGATGTGGATTGCTATCCAACCACCTCTGCGCGTCATCCCTCAATGAGAAAGGGAACAATAGCATCCGTACCTGATCATCATCTAGCCCAGGGATCTTGAACGTTTGGCACATCCTCAGAAATTTTGTAATGTGTGCCACTGGATCTTCTGTAGGGCTCCCTCCAAACTGATTATTGGATACCATGTTGATCACCGCTGGGTTGATCTCATAGCGAGGTGCAGTAATTCCTTGCACTTGAATGCTGTCGTACTCTGTGATGTCCGGAGTGAGGAACTCTGCAATGGTCTCTCCTTGATAAAGCGGATTGTTATATGGGACATGATGTTGGAATAGAGGAGCCTGATGTCTTGGTTGAAGAACTGGTTGTGGTCTAATAGGATGTGGACGGGCTATGTTTGGCTGTGCTTGGGGCTGATGATATTGTTGAAATTGATTTTGGAAGGGCTGAGTTTGGGGTTGATGGATGGGTGGATTTTGAGTGACTTGGGGCTGGTTTTGTCTTGGCTGAAAGAGTGGATTATTTTGCCCAATACCTTGCATCCCGTATGTTTGATTTTGAAAAGTAGTTTCGGGAGCAGTAGAGGTATCTTGGAAGAGTTGATAAAGCGGAGTCATGTTGATTTGGGGTGTGGCCTGATTTTGAGGAAAGAATGGTGTGCGGGAATTCTGAAATCCCGAGTAATTTCTAGGTGAAAAAGGCGGTGAAGACTGGGGAGAGGTATTGACATAAAAATCAAGGTTACCAGAAGTGGTTTGGACCTCAGACGTCCCAGCGATTCCAGATGATGTAGGTTCCATGGTTACGTTCTTCTCAAGAAAAACCTTGCGGTTCTGTCTAGCAAACTTCTCAATCTCAGGATTAAGAGGGACAAGTGATTCTCCCTTCTTTGAACGTGTATGCATAAACAGATCTGACCTGCAAGGTTAGCAGACAAAAATCCTACGAAAAACTAAAAACAAGTCGCTAAAATTAATTAACCCTTAAATCCGACACCGTCCCCGGCAACGGCGCCAAAAACTGATGTGAGTTTTCTCGCACTTAAAATAGTTGTAGAAAAGTGGTTGAAAGTACGAGTATCGTCTCCACAGGGACGGACAAAAGGGAATTAAAGATTAACTAAATTCAGCGATTAAACAGAAATAAATAAATTGAAATGCGATGTGCGAGATTGATTGATTGAATTAAAATTAAAACTAATGCTAATGAGCGATAAAAATAAAAAGATTGGTTTCTCTCTAATTAATGACGAAGGGAATAGGGATTGATTCCGGGGTAACCAGATTTCTGGCAGATCAGGCCTAATTACATGAATTTAATTTAATTGAGCCTAGCTAATCATTACTAAGTTCTTACCGCTCTCGCGGCGTAGAGTACAATAATTTAGGGGACCAGGCTGATCTCTCATGCGTCAGGATCCTAAATTATTGCCAAGACGAGCGAGCTTACGGCCCCTTAATCGCTACTAATCTCTTAGCGAACGATTAAGTGCGTGTGAATGTGTCCTAGAACAAATTAGATCTCTCTTAATTCATTCTACATGCAATTGTAATTCTAGCTGCAGTCTAGGTTACAAGAGATATCAATTAAATTATTCAAACACAAATTAAACGGCATTCATGCAATTAAACCGACAAGAATCTAGCCATCAATCATGATTAACCCCTTCATCAACCCCAAATCCCTAATTAAACTACTCACGCCTCATAATTGACGAATCAAAAGAATTGGGATGAATAGAAATAATTGTCATTAATTAAAGAATTGAACTTACAAAGAATCCCAGGTTCTTGGATTAAACAACGTAAAAAACGCAGATAAACTCGTCCCTAGGCCTCTCTCCAAAGTTCGTAACCCCAAAAGTGGGTATGGAAGCCTTATTTATAGACAACAGGAGAATTTGAGCTGAATTAGGACAAAACGGGGTCAGGCACGGTGCCAGGCACGATCGTGCCTGCGACCGTGCCTGCGGAAGGGACGCGTAAAAATTTTGCAGACACGATCGTGCCTTCACCGGACACGATCGTGTCTGGCTGCCAGTGGCTCCGCGTTGATTAAGATGGCAGGCACGATCGTGCCTGACCTAGGCACGGCCGTGCCTGCCCTTTTCTTCACCATTTTTTTCTTCGTTTCAAGTTCCGAATGCTCCCGAATGCCTACAAGGTCGATCCAAATGCTCTTTCTTCACCAGAATTTCGTCGTGAATCTCCCGGTGGCCTCCAAATCTTCCAAATCTCTCTCGAATGTCTTCAAACCCTTCCCGAATGCCTCTCAAGCGCCGATTGCCGGACTCTAACTTCTTCAAATCAACTCCAAATGCTATGAAACTCGATCCAACGCCTGTTAAACACAACTTGAGCCAAAATTGAGACTTGCATCACCTTAAAGCCAGGAAAATCATCAAAATCCGACTCGAACACGCATCAAATGCGTGTCTAAATACGGACTTATCACTTGCCGTACACATTTTAAACTCTCGTGGGCCAAGAGTATCTATGATTATGCTCACCCATAGACAAAGTGAGATGTTTTAGCAGTTTAGCCACTTACAAAATCATTGGTGGTTTAAGGCTTTCAACATTTCATTTGACATATCTATACCCCGGTATCAAGGGTACTGAATGCTCAAAGTTGGTAACGTAGGAACTCACACATTGGTTTTCATATTGACCATGAGTGTGAACAATGGTCACTGGCTTGACTTTGAGTGCATTTCCATAGGTTACTTTAACACTGGTTTCTCGTTTCATACGAGATGGAACAAAACTTCTATGCTCATTAAGACTTTGCTTTTCGAGAGGAACTTTAGCAGATGTATTGCATTCATGTTTCAATCCAAATCTTTCATGTACATACGTTCTTTTGAAGTTTTGTCCCATGCATGGGTCTTCAGCGTACTTTATCATCATCGGGCTCATTCCAAGCTGTTCTTGTAAAGTCTTCTTCATGACTTTCTTTGGCTTTGGCCCCATTCTATCAAAGATGGAGGGCCTTGATTCTGCCCCCTCAGTTCGATCGGAGACATAACACTTCGGCTTAGAAGTCACTTCATCTTTTTCATCGGCACTGATATGATGTATTGCGGCTCTATTTATGAGGATCTTTATAGGTTTAGGTTGAACGTAACCCAATCCAACATGCCCTCGTGCATTGATTTGCTTCAGTGTTCCCTCTCCACCAGCTTCTGGAATGAGCTTCCCCAACTTCCGTTCGTTAGGATTATACCTGGCTTTAGCAAGAAGTTTATATGCGTTTGGATCAAATCCTTCATTTGTACGCACCGTGGGGAGATCGTATGTCTTAACATCATCTTTTCTCTTTACTTCCTCCTTAAGTGTGCTCCGAGGAGGCTTCAATATTTTAATCTTTGCAAGAGGGAATGTAAGCCCTTCTATGCCTTCAACAAGCTTTCCTTTCAGCTTTGGTTCAATCAAGGGGCGATATTCTTCCTTTTGTCTAGCATTGTCATCTTTAGAAATTTTGGCCTTTAGGTAAAACTTCGCATCTGCAAAGTATGTCTCGGCTTCTGTGAATGGAACTTCATCGGCCACTACCTTCTTTACAACGCCATTTTGCTCATACATGAAGCATTGGTGCCATGTTGAAGGGATTACACCGTTCTCATGGATCCATGGGCGTCCTAGAAGGAGATTGTATGAAGCCTTTGCATCAATCACATGGCATAGAGTGTTTGCCTTTAGTCCGCTGATGGTCAAATCAAGACGTATCATTCCAATCGCCCTTTGCCCCCCTTGATTGAAGCCTTGAATCATCAAGCGGCTTTGGGAGAGTTCATCCATTGATATATCAAGGTCTTTCATAGCTCGAACCGTCAGAATATTAACGGCAGACCCTTGATCAATCATAATTCTTTTGAATCTTTGTCCACGAGTGTATCCTTCAACAAAAAGCGGACGGTTATGGGGAGTAGCACCCAACATGAGATCTTCGTCTTTAAAGACAGTGTCAGTGACGTATGAAGTAGATTTTTGTGCTTCGACCACTTCTTTCTTAGTCGAAACTAGAGATGGACATCCACTTGAACTCTCAACTTCTTCTTCATGGGTGCTAAGACAAGAACTTGAAATTTGAGCCATCTCGTTCTTGAAATCCTTTGGCATAAAATCGTTGAGAGTAATCACCCTTCGTGCAGTCTTGGAACGAACACGATCCTTCTTTTGTTTCTTTTGCTTTAACTCGTTTGTCGGTTGTTTCCTGACCCGATTCTTTAGCACTTTTCTCGGTTGTGGCTTAGGTTTGTGGTTCTTCTTTTGATTCTTTCGGGTTAGCAAGATCCATGGTCTTCCTTTGTCATCAACATCCTCCAGTGCCATTCTTTCAGTAAGAGAAGGATATTCTTTCATTCCCTTGACAGTAAAAGGAAGTCTTCGATTTTGAGAGATCTTGCTCTCTTCTTTTGGGTCATCTTTGACTATGAGTGGAGAAAACCTACCAAAAGTGATGGCAATTTGGTTTGTGCTTGCAGCGGAATCGGCGAGTTCAATCTTTCCTTCACGAGCCAGGGACATAATTTTATCTTTAAGCACCCAACACTTCTCGGTGGGGTGACTAAGAATTCGATGATACTTGCAGTAGTTGAGGTCATCAACCTTTGTAGCTTCCTCGGGTCGTTTGGACTCAGGCAAATCAATTAGCTTCAATCTCATCAGCTCCTCAAACATGGGAGGAACGTCGGAGTCTAAGAAAGGGTACTTCTTTTCCAACATCTCTTCTAGAAATGGTTTAACACGTTTTGACGCCTCCAAGTCGACCCTAGGAACTTGTTTCGAATTTTGAGTGAAGATCTTAACAGGTGCAGTCTTAGCGACCATTGCTTCTTTCTTTTCAAACTTAGAAAAGGGTTTGCCCCCATTTTTGGAATCTTGTTGTTCAACCGCATTATTGACGGGATACATACTCACGGTTTTCCTTCTACTACTCGTAATGCTCAACTCCATGTTACGAGCTTTGCTTGCTAGCTCATCAAAAGTGTTTGGATTGACTCCTTTGAGAATGTAACACAATTCCCAATGCATTCCTTCAATGCACATATCGATAGCGGAGCTTGTAGAGATTCGTTCTTTGCAGTTTAGAGCAAGATCCCTCCAACGCTCTATGTAAGCTATCACAGATTCATCTTTCCATTGGCGAGTAGTTGTTAGTTCGAGTAAACTGACCACCCTCCTTGTGCTATAGAAACGGTTTAAGAACTCACGTTCCATGTCTTGCCAGCTATCAATGGAACCGGGCTCCAAGTCAGTATACCAGTCAAATGCATTTGCTTTCAGGGATCGCACAAACTGCTCGACAAGGTGATCTCCGCTTGTTCCCGCATTGTTACAAGTCTCTACGAAATGGGCAACATGCTGCCTTGGATTTCCTTTCCCATCAAACTGGACGAACTTTGGCGGCTGGTAACCAATGGGCATTTTTAGATTCTCGATCCTTTGCGTGTATGGCTTAACATAGGAGTAAGTAGATTTGCTTCCTTCTATCTTCCCCTTTATGGTTCCCATGATGAAGTCTTTGAGTTGATCAATCGGGATCATGCCCCCAGAGGTTGAGATGTTCTTCCCCGAATCCTCTTGGTGAGGATCATTTTCTTCATGCATTTCAGGATCCTTCTCATGAGTATGACTTGACTCACCTTTCAAGCTTTCTACTTTGTTATTCAGATCATTCAACTTTTGGTCTTGAGTTTGCATGAACATACTCATCCCCTCGATGACCTTAGCTAGATGGGCAATTTGTTCTTCCATAGATGTGGTGCTCGTCGTCATGGTGGGCATCACGGTGTAGACATTTGACCATTGTGGAGTAGTTCTTCGTGGAGGACTTGACGGGGGAGTAGAGTCTGATCCAGATGATGAACTCTCATCGCTACTTGTCCATTTTGGGGAAGTAACTTCACGTATGGGTGAAGAAAGCTTCTGGGCCATCTCTTGCGCAATCTGAACTCCATCCATCGCACCGGGAGTTGTTCCCGAAGATGACTGCGCAGCTAGGGTTCTTGATCGGCTCCTTGTGATAGGGCCTTGCATATCTTGATTCGAGCTTGATGATGCTCTAGACTTCAAAGTGAACACGGGCTTGCTTGACGCCATTGGTTCGTTTTCCTTGATCAAAGTGAAGAGATGAGAGGTAGAGTGGTCCCACCGGGCGTGCCAAAAATTTGTGAAACAAATTTTAAGTATTTACTTAAAATTGATCGCAAATAATAATATGTGAAAATATCGGGTACAATCTCTAAATATGAATCCTCTGATTCTTCACTTGCAATTTGATATGAATATAATTAAAGAATTTAATTTCAAATTAAATCTCTAATTCTTCAAAACTCGAACGTTCTTCGATTCTTCGAATCTTCGTTCTTCAGATCTTCAAATCTTCGAACTTCGTTCTTCAGATCTTCAAATCTTCTTGAATCCAAAATTCAATATTGAAGGGCCTCCGGTTTCAAGTAGCTTGATCTTCAACAAAAGGGCCGTTATGTGGCTTGATCTTCTGTTAAAGGGCTTCCCGGGATATATGGCTTGATCTTCAATTGAATATTGATTCAATCTTCATATGAATATCTTCAAATCTTCAAAGATTCGTTCTTCATATCTTCGAATCTTCAAAGCTTCGTTCTTCAGATCTTCGAATCTTCAAGCTTCGTTCTTCAGATCTTCGAACGTTCTTCAACTTTTGGCTTTGTTTGATCAAGAATCGATGAAATCACAAAGGATTATTCATATATTCTTGACAAAAACGTGGCTTGATCTCTTCCTCTTCTTCGGAATCCTTCAGAGCCTTTTCGGGAGTTCTTCAGAGCTTTGCTGCAGCGTTTCTTCGTCTGGAAGTTCTCCTCTATTCCTCTCAACTGAGACCCCTATTTATAAGTGTGTAGGGGGTGAAAATATGCTTTAGGGTTTAGCAAATTCGTCCATACCCCTTGGGCCTCAATTAAAATGGACTTCGGGCTCTATTTGCTTGCATTTTAATAGCTAGAAAAATCAGCACTTATATAATGTATCTGGACAGTCTTTTTAACAAGGTTCACAACCATTTTTCATGCATTTGGATAGATTTCTTGACTGAATTCATTGCTCTCTTTATCAATTGGATCATGTCTCTTCTATATTGGGCCGCTATTTGATAATAGGCTCAAAATAGAGAAATTAATAGGATCGGTCCATTCTTTTAAGAATTTAATTAATCGGACATTTAGGTGTCCCGAATTAATCTAATCTCAAAATTAATGGATCCATATTAATATTTTCTTCTTGATAAGGCCCAACAACTATTTACAAATAGTCTAGTAGAATCTGATGTTGGCCCAATAAATTCAAAAGAGACCCAATAAATTTTACATGTCCACAATGAGTTAATATTATTATTATTTTAAGATTCAAATAAATGACATTGCATCTTATGTTCATAGTACGATGCACACATAAAAAATACGTAGTATATACGATAGTATATCTTTAAAAATATACTAGAGACTTACATGTCGCTTAACGTTTAGTTAATGTTTCAAGGAGTTATGTAGACTTTAGACATTTTTAGACAACGCTTAGACAGACTTAACCAATTGAAGTTCCATTTTAGGCTTAAATAAATAACAAGCAACAAAGGGAGCTTTGATGTCTAAGAGACAATTAGGTTGAGAATTTTTAAAACATTGTGTTTATGTTTAAAAAGTTAATGATGATTGCACATATGTGTTTAAACGTATAACAAGTCAAACTCTTTGTTTAAAATCATATATATTCTCAAAATAAATAAACTCGAGTATAACTCGAACTTGATTAGAACTCGAACCCGACTATGATACGAATACAGCTCAAGCAAAGTTATATATTTTTCAACTCAACTAAAACTCGAGCTCGATCTTTCTTTATCCAGTCTGACTCGATCTAAAATCGAACTCGAGCTCTAGTCTATCAATTAGCACCCCTACTAATCAGTAACATGATATCGTAAAATGGACTACCAGGTTTCGACAGTTATAAAATACGCACATATTATACATTAATCAGATCAGACCAGTTTAGACCATACTATACTACATCAGACTTAAAACATATCAAACCAGACGATATCAATTAAAAACGGAAAGGTGTTCGTACGCACCAAGTTGTACACAACATTTTACATGGCGGTCAAATTGTCTATGCATAGACATTTTTTTTCATTTTGTAAAAAAAAAATAGTTCATCGCACAGACAAAAAATGTGTTTGTGTCACAAGCATCAAATTTATCTGTTCAAAAAATGATTCTCTTCACAAAATGAAAAAGAAAGTTGTTTGTAGACAGATAATTAGATTGAACATCCTAAAGGGTCAATAGTTCAAAAATACTCCTTACTATGGGAATTACGTCACTGCTGAACCCGCAACCTAGCTAGCTTCCGCTTTCACCCAGTAATTGTTTAAAACTTGCCGCCGGCAGCCGGCAAGAGCTTCACAAATTCTAACGACCCCCTTGATAATCGTAAATCTTAAGTTACTGATTTTGTCTTCAAAGTCTTGCTGATGCAGAATCCCTTGCCTGAGTTGCCTCTCTTATTGTCATCGCTCATTTCAACAAAAACTCCAGATCCATTATTCAATGGGCTTGAAATCTCTGTTGATTCACTTGATTCATTAGCGACTAATGAGTAAATGAGTAATGAGTAATGACGACCCAATTTGACAGGAAGATCACAGGCTCCATTAGCTTGTTTGATTACTTCCATTTGACAGTATACTGCCCTTGCTATTTTCTCTCACCATATTGTGGCATCCATTTGCTTCACAAATGTCATTATTATCATATTTCACTATTGTGTAAGTGTGCATTTGCTTTCTAAATTCTTTCATGATGTTAAGGAGATTCACTCATCGTGCATTTGGTCTATACTTCTCTACAAAATCATTCATTCAAGTGAAATTTGTGAAGTTTTCAACCAATAATGGATGTGTGATGTCATATACTAGACACACATTCACATAATCAATCTGTGGAGGAGTACAAGAACAAAAACCTCACACAAGGCAGATGAAGGTTACATCATAAACTAGCTAGTGAAGCAGTGTTAAAAGAGGCACAAAAATCCATTTATGATATTGAACTCTGCTGAGTTTCCTCATTAGTATCCCACTGGCTCTTAGGTATCTCTCCAGAGTCCGAGATTGTGACCTTCTTCCTGGGTTTGCCACTGTAGGTTCCTGCTCCCCCTTCAACTGCATATACCGTGTCCATCCCTTCCATCACTTTCCCAAACACAACATGCTCCCCATCCAACCTGTCATCCACCACATTGTCAATATATAGCTATCAAACACATCCCGGCCGAGACATTTTACCCCAACAGTAATTTTTTATCTCTCAACTCTAAGTGTGTGCATATTTTCCTACCAAACCCAACCCATTAATTTCTGTATACCAGATTAACTCAAACCAGTTTCATATGCATGAATAAGGATGTTTTTACTTGGAATGTTTTCAGTCTCGGACCAGACTAGACCAGACTTGGATAATTATAAAATACACAGAGAGTCAGAGACCAGACATACATTTACTAGGCCAGGGCGTACCAGATTAGACCAGAAAATTCCAGTCCCAGTGAAAACATCCTAATTGCTTAAAAGATCCATTAGCCCATTATACAATGTTTGAAATCTGTCATTTAAGGTTTGTTTTGTTAGGGAATTTCAGAGGGTGTTTTTTTAATATTGATTGTGAGTTAACTTGGTAAAAAATATTTTTTTAACGAAATACACGATCTAATCATCTAACTAATCAAAAGTCTAATACTAACCAATAGAGATAAATCAGTAAAGCACAAATCAATCCTTCAGTCCCCCTTCACTCCAAAGTCCAAATTACCCAAAGCCCCAAACCAATTAAGCACTTATAGAACTAAAGAAGGTTGATGCTCACATTGACTCTTCTGCCTTAGCTGGTTATCCTCTATCTTAATGGGACTCTAATCTCCCCACAATAACCTAACCATGATTGAAGTCATTGAACCAACAACAGTGGATTAGGCTTTTTTTTTTTTTAATTCAGATGAGTGTGGCTGGATGTCAGCATCAGCTTTATTTAACCGGTCACCAACATGTAAAGTGGGCTAACTAATTCCTTTTTATGGGCTAAATGGTTGTCCACAGATCACACTTTAGAAGTAATGTATGCAACCACATTGCATAAACATACCAGCTTGCCTTGACTGTTGTTATGAAAAACTGGCAGCCATTAGAATCACGACCAAAGTTCACCATGGAAACAACACCTGTTTGGATAACATAAGTAAAACAACTTAATTATTTTCCGCCTCTTAGAGACAGAGAAAGAGAGATTAGCAAACAATGCAAGCTGATAACGACCTGGATGAGAATGCCTAATCTTTAAATTTTCATCAGGAAAGCTTCCGCCATAAATGGACTCATTTCCCCTTCCATCACCGTATGCAATATCGCCACCTTGAATCATGAACCCAGGTATTATGCGGTGAAATGGTGTTCCCTTATAGTGAAGGGTGATTCCATTTGCAGTCTTCCCCATCTCCCCTGATTTTTATATCATTAGCGTGCACACACCATATAAATTCAATTTTACATAATTGAAAAGTTCAAAACTGTAAAGTAAGTTCACTCAAGACAGTCCAACATATACCAGTGCACAAAGCCCTGAAATTCTCTGCACAACAGAAAGTGACAGAATGTTATTCAAAGAGCAAAAATTTAACACTGGGAAAGAAATGAAAATAATGCAATTGCATTTATTTGCATGTTAACAAAAAACGTAGACAACTAACTCTAGTGAACACCAAAAAGGTGCTGTTTTAAAACATACCAACTGTTTTTGGTACAACTTTGCCATATAAGCCAATAACAATTCTTCCTGCAAAGCACGTAAACATTATGTGGCCTAATTAGACATCAAGCTAACAATTCCTTTGTACGAGAGAAGGGTTTAAACAACCACTTCATTTGTTTACTAGTGAAGTGTCAGGCACTATTGCGAGAGGTAATATATGTTGGCATCTTGCATATATGTTACCTAACAAACACTTATTAAGTTATGATCAACCAAAAGATAAAAGGGATACAATCTAAATAGAAACACTTGCCTATACGTTGCTTATCTATATCAACATCCACAAATACTCTATGGGTGATCTCAAACACCTCTTCCACGTTTTCTCGCCACTGAAAAAATATTACAATGAAATACTGTGACATACTTGGCAGAGGGTAAAAAGGCCAATACTGGAAGAAATATAAATTAATGTTTTAAAGGAATTATAGATCAATGACTATTTAATACTGTATTCTGAAGTACTTTTCATTTTCAACTGAAACGGAAGCTATGCATATGTTTTGACATGAAAAAGACTGAGATAATCGGATGACAACTCACAATTGTGTTATAAATATGATTTCACTTTTAACATAATTAATTATTCCCAGAATTAAAAATAATCTGTTTAATGGTGATGGCCAGTTCACAAACAAGTAAAATGCAAATCACTGGAAATATGAATAAGACCTCCGTATACATTTCCAACCGGACAGTCCTGTAACTTGATAAATGATATGGAACTGAATTTTATGAAGAGCTGGCTAAGCTACAGAACAGGAGTACATTAGCTCCACACAGCCCGTTTAGTATAAAATTATCTTAAGATGCTGAAGTGGGTGACTAGGCTGAATTTGCTCAATTATGTTATAAACATATTTTATTGGTAAAAATAAAGAACAGATTATATGGAAATAAAAGTTACACATCTAAGGGCACAAAATAAAAAATTCAGTGCTTGATTGGACTCACATGCCAAATGGACACTCAGTGGTATTACAGAAATGTCGAACTAGTGAGATCTTTTCATAAACGAAATAATTAGTCAACCACTAATCTACCTAAAAAGTTATTACTGAATAGCTTGACACACATCCTTATTCATTCATTCATTTATGACGATATACACAAAGTTGTTTAGAAACTGGTTCTCAACATTCAACAGTGAATTGAGCTGAAAATGAAATACCCACCCGGTACGGAATAACCCCCCAAAAGTATAGCATACACTAATCCAACACAGCCCAAATCCCAAAAATTAGAAAAGTGAAACTAAGCAAAAGAGGAATACCTGGAGAGAGGAAGTGCAAGCGAAATATATGAGAACGAACGCGAGAAGAATGATGAGAAGGTAGCGTGTGCGAAATATAGCTGAGATACCCCGACCCATCTTCTTATTCACTTCACTTAACCAACATTTATCAATTTATCTTCCACCACCTGTTGATTAATATCAACTCCCCACAAAAACTAATGTAAATATAGAGCAATATAATAATATGGTATCAGGATACAGGAGCCCGTTTTAGGGAAATATAAGAACATGGAGTTATTGTGGTCAGGCCCGTCCCCAACAAATAAAAGGCCATGTTCAGCATACAGTAGGAGGCCCTAACATATAATACAAAAAATAAAACTTATCGATAGTACCACCAACATCATCAACATTAACACCAACGCTAGCACTGACATTTTTATTTTCATTCGTAATAATATTTTGTGGTTCATTCGTAACAAACTTATGTAGAGTTCCCTTTTTAGATAACATTAACTCTTCAGTTCTTTTTTTCTTACATTTTTCATATCTGCATTCATATTTTCTAACCGGTGCTGTTTGCTTCAAGGCCTAGGGAATATAATTTATGATGGGCTTGATCTAAAAAATAAAAAAACTTTTCCGTCTGAACTAACATGCATAATAATAACATTGCAAGACCTTTAACCTAAAGGAAAGACTTTTAAATTTGTTAAGTTGAACAAAGAATCACAATTACAAAATCAAAATTTGAGATAAATTAAAAATACTTGCATACATTCATTGCTGAGCAATGTGAAGCAAAATCATCAACAATAGATTAATAATCAAGCATTTCTAACACATTATGCCCAATGCTTAATATCGCTAATCCATTAAGTCTTTGTAATTGAATCATTTTACAGAATAAAGTATAACACCAACAGAAAATCAAATTGCCAATCACTTAAAATTCAGAATGTCAACAACTATGAAATAATTGCATTCAAAAAAACTATGAACTATCAGCTAACAGCAACATAGCAGAACGGATTAACACATAACAATCAACAATTATGAATAAGAACTAATTATTTATCAACTAATTATTTATTAACTATTCATTTATAAACATTAAGCAATTTTAAATCCAAGAATAATGAACTAATCAGTAAAAGAATAGAAGAGTTAAGGAGGTCGGAGGAGACCAATGAATACCTGAAGGCTGAAGGTGAAAATGGCAAGGGCCGAATCGTTGAACGGCTGAAGCCCAGTATGCACTAGGGCCGGAAAATACCGGGAGTAAGGACTGCTGGAGTGAGAAGCCGATAAGGCGATAAGGGGAAGGGCGGCAGCCGGCAGGCGTCCAAGCGTTGGCGGTCGGTCGGTCGGCGAATGTCGATATAGAAGTGATTTAGCAATTGGAAATAGAAGTGATTTAAAAGAAAAAGTAGAAAATGTTTGGAAATAGAAGTTATTTTTGTTAAAAGATAAGAGTTGAAGTGTTTGATAAAAAAGATCAAATAAAAGTTGATAGTATTTGAGAAAAAAATGATTTTGAAAAGCGATAAGGGTCAAATAGGGTCTCGAACTTGAAAAAAAATGTCAAATAAGGCCATATTTAGGATGCTCTGTCCGGCCGACGCCATTTGGGGTGGTTCCCGGTGGAATTTTTTGATGAAATTTTTTGAGAATCTTATTCATTAAGTCTAGTTTACTCATATCAAATTTGAACTAACAATTCAATCGGGAAGGCATTCAAATGAATTCATGAAGATAACTGCGCTTTTAACGGTACAGTTATCTTCAAGAATTCATTTGAATGCCTTCCCGATTAAAGTTTTAGTTCAAATTTGATATGAGTAAACTAGACTTAATGAATAAGATTCTCAAAAAATTTCATCAAAAAATTCTACCGGGAACCACCCCAAATGGCGTCGGCCGGACAGAGCATCCTAAATATGACCTTATTTGACATTTTTTTTCAAGTTCGAGACCCTATCTGACCCTTATCCCTTTTGAAAAATAAAAGTTGGTAGTGTTTTGTAAAATAAGTGTTTTTTGTATAATAGAAAAAGTAAAAGCACTTTTGACACGAAAGTCGATAAAAATAAAAATTAGTAGTGTTTGATAAAATAAGAGCTTTTTTAAGCCAAAAGGTGAAAAATGTTTTTTTTTAATCATTTGCAAACCAAACTTGGCTGTCAAACGTCCAAACATATATGTCCACGGTCCACCTACACAGTTCAAGTTCAGTTCTGTTAGGTTGGATGTGCGGGCATGTAAAAATTGGAGGGAGGATTCCTTCTCTTTTTAGAAGCTTTCTCTTCTGCAATTGACAATGAACGTAAGAGCAAATAGGAGCTGAATGAGCTCATGATGTGAATCAGATGACACAATCCACCAAGGGTAGACGATATTTGGTGACAAAAACTCCTACACCATCTTCTTCCTCTAATCAAATCTTCAGTGTTTCACCAGTTGACATTGTTTTCACTTAACTTCGTCAGCAATGGAGGTTCAGGCTCTCTTCTGTGGATTTAAAGTATCTCCTTACAGAACCCGAACCCCTAACCTGATTTGGTCCAGAGTAAATCCGGTTCCTCCACTCACTCGCGTGCAAGTCGTACGCTGTCATACGCCTTCCATTTTAACCCCTCCCCTGGCCCATCTCCGCCGCTACACCGCCTGCTGCTCCGCCCACAGCCATCACGACCACGGCCACCACCACCAGCAGAACGGGCATATCCATGATCATAACCAACACCACCATCATGTTCCCAATGAGTGTGATGTGCAGCAGACAAGACCCCAACAGATTCTTCTAAAATTCGCAGACGCGACTAGGTGGACTCACCTGTCTAATTTTTTGCGGGAGAATTTGGAACTCTGTTGCTTCGCCGCCGTTTTGTTTATTGCCGCGGCTGCTTGTCCCTGCGTGCTGCCCAAACCGGTTGTGAAGCCTTTCCAGCATGCTTTCGCTGCCATTGCCTTTCCTCTTGTCGGGGTATTTTCTTTATTTCCGTTTCATGTTATCTACACTCACCTGTTCCTGGTCCAGTTTTGGGTTACAAATCCCTAATAGTTTAAATTGGTTAGAATTATGCAATCGCCTCCTTGGTTTTTTGACCTAACCAGAGTGATCACGCTTTCCATAAACACATCCCCATGAGAAACTAGGATGTAATTGATTCTCTTTATATCATGATAAAGTATGGTCTGCTGCAGGTATAGAGTCAGTGTATTTCAATTTAGTGAAACCAGACTTCTAAGGTGAACTTATAAAGATTTTAATGTGGTTTGGGAAGTGATATATGACCAGGCAGCCAAGAAGAACTTGAATGCTATGCTTTCTTAGGAAAGCTATAGGGTTTGTTGTGCTAGTCATGTATGATTAATTTGTATATTTAGTTGTTTTTTGAATTTGTATGTCATGCTACATGTCAGATCTCAGCCTCCCTTGATGCCCTAATGGACATTGCTGGTTGGAAAATTAATATCCATGTGCTGATGGCTCTTGCAGCGTTCGCTTCGCTTTTCATGGGAAACCCATTGGAAGGTGGATTACTTCTAGCCATGTTTAATTTGTCTCATATAGGTATGTGTACTCTTACTCCTTACTTGGCTGTATTCTCTGCCTAGAGATTTGGATTCTGTGTCAAATATTCATTTAACCTCCTCCACAGCTGAAGAGGCCTTCACTCGCCGTGCCAAGATTGATGTAAAGGAATTGAAAGAAAATCACCCAGAGTTTGCTTTAATGCTTGATGCAATTAATGGGAGCCCACCAAGTTTCTCAAACATGACATATCATGAAGTCCCTGTTAGCGATTTAAAAGTTGATTCACTGATATTGGTTAAAGCTGGTGAGGTCTGTACATTGCACTCCCTTAATTACTACTCCATACAACATACATAATGGTGTTTATGTGTGCGCTTTTGTATATCTATGGGGTATGTAATTACACGCTTATCCTATTTATGAGGGTTAATGTGTGCTGTTCAATGAGTTTAATGTTATTCTAATATTGTGTTTTACTATTGCTTTAATCAGTCTGTGCCTGTGGATTGTGAAGTTTTAAAAGGTAGCTCGACGATCACAGTTGAGCATTTAACTGGCGAGGTCAAACCTTTAGAAAAGAATGTCGGCGATAGCATTCCTGGGGGAGCTAGGAACCTGGATGGCATGTTGATAGTGAAGGTATGGCTCCTTTGCCTCTTCGCGTCAATGAAATGCTCTGAGATTTATGTGTTTATTCATTTATTATTGTTTTTGTAAATGAAATAACACAAAACTTAATGTTCCATATGAGTTGAAGATAAGATAAGCATATTGTTGCTTTCTTCTTTTGGTGGTGTACTTTTTTTCATTTACTCTACAAAATTAGAACCAATAATAATAAGAGAAAATGGAAATTAATAATCCCACCTTTTAGCGGTCTTCTTCCAATATTCCCACCTATCCATAATTCAGGAATAATCTCACCTTTGCACCCCATCTTCTTTCATCGGTCCCTGACCGGTTGGTGACCTGCTATTCCAAGTTATTTTCTTTTCTCTACAAGTAATTAAACCATAAATCCCACCTTCTACAAATCTTCTCAATACGGTCCCAAATATGATTTTTCTTTTTTCTTTCTAAAAGTTTTCTCTCTTTTTTCTTTATCGTCACAATGCTCTAATTCCTTGTTCTTCTTTTTTATTTTCATTTATTTACCTTGTTTATGTATACCTTTATCCGTTTACCATAAGAGTTTTTTTATAAAATTTTCTTTCGATATTTTTTTTTCTTTTTTTTGATTCTCCTCCATTTCTATTTTCTGTCCTTTTTATGTATTCCTATTCGTTGTAGTCTCTTTTTATAAGGTTTTCCCGACTACTTGTTTATATTTTTTTCTTTGAATTTTTCAGGAAAGAGAAAAATATATTAGTGGTGGAGTCAAGGTAAGAAAAAGAAAAATGAAATAAATAAGTGAAAAGTAAAGTAAAAAATAAGTAGTATGAGAAAAAGATCTTTTATAAGAAGGGAATTAATCTAAAAAAATACATAAAAATGGAAATGAAATAATAAACGGGAAGAAGAAAAAAGAAGGAAAAAATGGAATACATAAACATGGAAATAAGAATAAGAAGACGAAAAAAGGGAATAAAAGAGTCAAGAGGATAAAAATAAAAAAAGAAAATTTTTAGGGAGAAAAAAGGAAAAAGATGCATGAGACCGTTTGGAGAAAATTTGTGAAAGGTGGGATTTATAGTTTAATGTTTTGCAAAGAAGAGACAATAACCTGGAATAACAGGTCATCAACCGGTCAGAGACCGATGAAAGAATATGTGGTGCAAAGGTGAGATTATTCATGAGTTACGATTAGGTGGGAATATTATAAGAAGACCGCTAAAAGGTAGGATTATTAGTTTTCATTTTTTTTCCCATCATTTGCAATGGAGCAAGAGATTCATTATTTTTTGGATTGAGAATATGATGGAATAAAGCAAAATGGCTCACCAAACTGTAAGCGCTTCTTTGTTATGAAGCAGCAGTCCATGCAATTTTTGGACGCGATTTTCATTATGGGTCATCCGGAAACAGTCTCTCTGTGCTATAGTACAGGGGTAAGACTGCGTACATCCGACCCCCCTTACCTCACCGTAGGTGGGAGCCTTTGCGGCACTGGGTAAATGATGATGATGATGATATAGTTCCCTCATTTCTTCAAGATTTGCTTACATAATAACATTTGACATTGTGCTTTCATTATAAACTTACTGTACCCTTTAAAGGGACAAGTTTTGTACATTTAATCTTCCAGGAGTGCGATGTTTATATTGAGTGCTATACATAATTGGTTCTTCACTTTAGGGATCTTCAGGCATTTTATATTTCATTCTTTACTTTAGCTGGGGGGATCAGAGGAAGTACTCATATATATTATTGGTTACCAATTCATTTTTAATTTGCAGAACTATTTCGGCACGGTTGTATGTAATTACTTGGTTGATTGAACTAGAGTTTTTTTTACCTCCATCTTGTTAAGGAATTGCTTTTAATTTAATCATATAGTACTTTGGAAGATAAAATAGGGAGAGTATACTTTGTTTTATGTACGCAAACTTCCCGAAATAGGAAAATCAAGGTGGTTTCCCTAAATAGGAGTGCAATTGTTTCTCTCCAAATAAGAGTAAAGTGCAGACCTTGAAATCATACTGCCATATTATGGTATTATCAGGCATTAATGTGATAGTATTAATGTCCAAATATGGTAGTATTTTTAGGATGACATTAATTAATCCTATTTAGGGTAAAATATAGTAGTCATATTCAGGCAAACCACCTTATTTTTATTCCTATTTAAGGCAATTTCCTTTGTATAATCTTATTCTATTTGCAATATAGGCAAAAAAGACATGGAAAGAGTCTACACTAAACAGGATTGTGCAGCTGACTGAAGAAGCTCAGTTAAGTAAACCAAAACTACAGAGATGGCTTGATAAATTTGGAGAGCAGTACAGCAAGGCTGTGGTACTCCTATCCATTTCAGTTGCTGTCATTGGACCTTTTCTTTTCAAGTGGCCCCTCATTGGTAGCCCAGGTAATTCAAAGAACTTCCTGTTAGTGTAATTCTGTCTACTATACTACTCTACTTTATGATTGGAGGGTGATGGTTGCATTTTGCATAAATGTCTGTTCAATAACTGTATTGTATTGCCTGCAAAGTGCCTTAGTCAAGCTGAAAACTATAGATATTGCAACTGTGTATTCATCTATTTTGTCCGAATTATTCTTTGAGACCTGTTTAATTCATGTAGCTTGCAGAGGATCAGTTTATAGAGCACTCGGGCTTATGGTTGCTGCATCACCATGTGCATTAGCTGTGGCTCCATTAGCATATGTGACAGCTATCAGTGCTTGTGCTAGAAAGGTATCTATTTTAACTTGTTATTAAAGAGTATGTTTATTTTCTTTTACATACTGTTTCGTTATAGCTCTCAAGTAGCTGTATTTTGATCAATTGTAATTTGTAAGTTACTTTGTCAAGTTCACATCCTACTCTCTTCAAAGGAGTAATGAGCTAGTGCTATGGCACCAACAGAGAACCCGTAAATATTGTTGGAGGATCATATTGTGTTAGGGAAACTTGTGTAATTGATATTCTTGAAGGATCATATTGTGTTAGGGAAACTTGTGATATAAGTATTTTTGTTCATTTTTGTGTAATTGGTATGAATTTAAGTTTGAAGATCCCCTTTGTCATGACAGTGAATTTGGAGCAGTGCTGTGGAAAATTGGCTAAAGCAATGAGTTTAGTGACTAGAACTCTGAGATAAAACACTACTCTAAATATCTAAATTTGATTTTTTAGTAAATATGACTGGTGGTGCGGTGAAATTTTAAAAATATTTTGAAGAGGGTATTTGTTTTAAAATATTAGGAAAAATAGTACATCAATGAAAATAATTCCTTTCTTCTTAAATAAAATAAATTAAACTCACCTCATCAGAGGTATCAAGCTGCAGTAGAAAGGTTAATGAAAAGCTATCCACACAGTGATTTCACTATTCTGCAAGGATGTACATAAGACAGTAAAACACAAAGGTTGCAGTGGTGAAAATTTTGTGTACAAATATTTCAACTCACCGTAATAAAAGCATAACCAAAGGGACTCGAAGTTGAGCTTCAGGTAGCTAAGTTTCTTTCTCCATTTAGGTATTGTTTAGATCAATCTGATGCTCCATACTTTTCATATATAAAGTATAAACTCAAGCTTGATAATTGACAATTATGAATCACTTGAACTCTCTGCCTAAATGTATAAAGCTACATTATAGAGGAAAAGTATATAACAACAACTATGAACTTTGAATAATTAGAGCATTGCTTGAGCTCAACTTAGAACAGTTCATGCTCTGATTTTGTGTGGGGTCATAGCTTTAACTTGTTCTGTTGGTAGGGAATATTACTCAAAGGCGGGGAAGTTCTTGATGCCCTAGCTTCTTGCCACAATATTGCCTTTGACAAAACTGGTACATTGACAACTGGGGATTTTATGTGTAAAGCAATTGAACCAATTCATGGGCACATGAACAGGCAAGATAAACAATTTGGCTGTTGTGAACCCACTTGTGAGACAGAAGCCCTTGCTGTTGCAGCTGCTATGGAGAAGGGCACCACTCATCCAATTGGAAGGTTGTTCTCTAAATAGCCTTCATGTATGTCATTCATTGCCATGGGTGTTATTTATGTGCACTCACACACTGGTGGATATAAATTCACTCAATGCAACAATTGTTCAAAATGGATGGAAAATTCTTTAATTTCTAATATCTGGTAAACAATGTGTATTCGAGTATGTAGCCCGAAGCCCTAAAACAAATCATTTTCCAATTATCCATTGTTTAAATTTGTTTTTAAATTTAGGCTAGGAGCAAAAACTAATCTGCCTTTCTATATAGTTTTTTAATCTTCACCGTAACTCCAATCATCTATTTGTAGAAATAGTTTAATAATCTCCGAACTAAACAAATCCTTAGGTTGTAGATATTTTTAGTTTATCTGTTCAGAGCTTATCATTTGTGAACATATATCAAACTCACTGATCTAAAAAATCATTTTAACTTTCTTTGTTTTCTTTCCATTTCTTTAAAATTCATTGGTTTACATTAACAAAAGAAATTCCACTATATGATAAAAATCTGACATTCTATGATTTATGAATATGCTTAATGCTTCCGGAGTTGGGGTGCTGGATATATAATATCTTTTTATAACTTATATATTTGGGAAGTGGAAAGTTACACTAATGGATGCTCAAATGCTTTTTAAATTTCTGCTCTACCAATTTGGTCTTTGTTTTTGCAGAGCTTTTTTAGATCTTAGCGCAGACAAAGATCTTCCTTCCATTTCTGTTGAAAGCTTTGAAAATCTACCTGGTAAAGGTGTCTTTGCAACATTATCTAGCTCTGAGGTATTTTATTTATAGAGTTATAGTAGCACATTATTGTGCTTTTACTAATTATAACTAAAGTTCTACTATTGTAGTAAATGAAAATTCTTATGTGAGCTTGATAATGTGAAGGGGGTTTCAAGAAATGGGCCCAAAGACTTTTATTCCTAGAAGGCTCTAAAGTTCACATTGTCCTCAACTCCTGATAACATATAACCATGTCTAGTGAGATTAACTATTTAAAAGCTGGAATTTTGTCCTCTTTCTGTGGCTTCTGTCTTGTTATTGTGGCCCATAAACTGTATGCATATATGCCCACTTCAATCATTTCATCCCCTTACATATGTTGGCCGATCTCAAAATCTTTTGGGACTAAGGCTTGGATGTTGTTGTTGTTATACATATGTCCCTTAAATGCTCTCAAATAAGCGGTCACTCCCGAATATCTAGTGAGCATTACTTGTTAATATTCCACAGTTTTCTCCTCAAGGTCTCAACCAATAAATGCTCTTTAGTACTGCATATATCTTAAAGCATTAATGAGGGGGTGTGGTTATTCTTTCCCTATTAGAGTATTATTATCTTGATTTTTGAAAAATAAATAAACATTTATTAACTTGTTTAAGCCTTAACTGATAGCTATTCGAGAGAGGGAAAATAAATCTTTGTTTGTGAATGCATTTTGTTTTGCAAAACATGTCCTGGACAATGTTGTCTGTTCACACAGCATATCTTGTCATTTCTAGTAAAAAATGTACTAGTAATAAATACTGAATCTAGATATTATTTGATGTGCTCGCAATGCATGGTGTAGTTAATCCTGAATTTGCATGATAAAAAATATCTGAAGGCATTTGAACTTGCTTCTATTGTTTTAATGTTACAGGCAGGACTTCTTGTAGGAAGAAAGTCATTGAAAGCCTCACTTGGTTCTATTGAATATATCACTTCACTTTACCAGTCTGAAGATGAATCAAGTAAGATTAAGGAGGCTGTAAGGACCTCTGTATATGGATTAGATTTTGTTCGTGCGGCTCTTTCTGTTAACAATGAAAAGGTGATGGGTGTTTCCTTCATACTATTTTTGGAAGAGAGAAGATATTATTATAGAAAAATAAGGGGGGATTCTGCTCTATCCTTTTGGAAAGAAGAAAAAATAAGGAATGGATAAATAATTGAGAAAATTATAATTCATATGACTAAAAGATCATCTATTTCTCAATGTATGACTTGGTAGTTTTTCCCCCTAAAATGTTGCTCATCTTTCGGCTATCTTACTCACGATTACACACTCCAAGCCTAAAAAGTAGAAGTGATCACATAACTCCCACCCATGTATTGTTTACAAGTCATATTCCCGTCAAACATGATTTGTAGTCATATTATGGGAATTTCTCCCTTTTAGTATCATTGTAGTATTTTTCCCTAAATAATTTTATTTCACTCTTCTCATATTCTCTTCAAATTGATGAGAAATGTGAAATGCATGTGGGAAACTTCATACACATAGCGAATGTACAATTTGAAACTTATAATGCAAATTGTGTCTTTCACACCAAACCTCAATTAAAAAAAAACACACGAGGGGAAAATAAGGGTAATAATTTCATTTTCTTTCGATGTTTTCTATCCTCAAGAAAGGAAAATTCCCTAAAAGAAGACATCATCATCATCATCACCCCAGTGTCGCAAAGGCTCCCACACCTTCGGTGGGGTAAGGGGGGGTTGGATGTATGCAGTCTTACCCCTGCACTAAAGCACAAAGAGACTGTTTCCGGATGACCCATGGTAAAGTTCAAATGCTAGACTATCGCTTCAGGAAAGAATGATAGACTATCTGACAGTTATAATTTATAAGTCAAAACTCAAAAGTCAAAACTATTGAAATTAGTTATGGTACTCTGGTCTTTATTGGCAACATTACCTTCGGCTTCCCAAAGACTTCTGAAGCCAAGTTCAAAGTTTTATACAGGTTACACTTTTCCACTTTGAAGACAAGCCTCGACCAGGGGTTCCAGATGTCATACGCACATTACAAAATAAAGGAAAACTGCATGTAATGATGTTAACCGGTGACCATGAAGCAAGTGCATGGAGGGTTGCAAATGCTGCTGGCATCAGAGAAGTTTACTGCAGTCTTAAACCGGAAGATAAGCTATACCATGTGACAAGAATATCCAGAGAATTTGGTGATTTTCCATCTCATTTGAGTTTAACATTGATTTGCAGTATCTTACCATTTGCATCCCAGTTTAACATTGATTTGCAGTATCTTTCCATCAAAATCATTGATTGATGCTCCCTTCATCCCAGAATGATAGTCCTATTGTGAACTATGAGGTGTGACTGATGAAAAAGTTATTTTCTCCTTGACAATATTGTGCAATTAGAACTAAAAATTCAAGATTTATATATTTAGAAACTACATTAAAAGTTCTAGTGATTTGCAAAAGTTGAACTTTAGTAAGATAGAAATTTGACACGTAAAATTAGAGATGGAAAGTGAACTGTGTTGACCAAAAGCCGTATAAGATGATTGTAACATACTGTATTTATTAAATAATTTATTCAAACTGAGTTTATCTATTTCTATTAAATAATTTATAACAAAAATTTCTCTATCTATTATAGAAAACTAAGAAATCTAAACACTGGAAACTCTTTAAACCAAACACAACACAATAACTTTCCGTAGACTTTTCATTTTTTTTTTTGTATTTTCAGTGGTAAAGCCAAACACAAGACAATAACTATCCATGAAAACTTTCTATTTTTTAAAATCATTTTCATTGTATTTGACTATTTTTTGGGATTCAAACATACCTTAAGTGTATCACTTTATTGAGAATTTGCCACACTATATATGCCTATGTTTTTTGCAGGTGGGCTTATAATGGTAGGTGATGGTATCAATGATGCCCCTGCTCTTGCTGCTGCTACTGTGGGCATCGTATTAGCTGAACGCGCCAGCGCATCAGCTATAGCTGCTGCAGATGTTATGTTATTACAAGACAACATTTCAGGTGTTTCATTCTGTGTCGCCAAATCTCGGCAAACAACATCCCTGGTATCTTCCTCTTTTGGCTAGTGAGATGCTTGTTGCTTTTCAGTTCTCAATTTGTAATTAAGTATTGTTGCTCTCTACTTTTCAGATTAAGCAGAATGTGGCTCTTGCATTGTGTAGCATTGCCTTTGCCTCTCTTACTTCAGTTATGGGTTATCTCCCCCTGTGGCTAACGGTAGGACTCTTTTCAACCATTTTACCTTCTTAAAGTTACTTTGAGGGGGATTCGCAGAAAGATAATTATCCGAAGTAGAATCTGTGTTGAGATGAATTGAAGAAATTCAGAAGTGCTTGGCGAGAGTGGTTTCCATTGTTTGCGGAAAACAACAAAGCTGATTTTTTGGTAGTGATTCTGAAACAAAATAATTAAAGATAAAATAATATTTTTCATAATCATGGGGGTGACTTCTGAAATAAAAAAGCTTCAGGATCCCACAAAAGAGTTGTAGGAAATCTACCAAACACCTTAAAACGGTTTCTTCTATTTTCTGTTGCCCTGACAGGTAAGAATTGGTTTCAAAAGGCTGCATCGTACACCCTTAACCCTTCTGTTTGAGATTAACCATATATAATTGCGGTCATCTATCTACTTATAAGTGTTGTCAACTTGTCATCATGTGCTATCATCATGACATAACATCATGTTCCTCTGAATTCTTCACCATGACAGGTGCTTTTGCATGAGGGCGGAACACTTCTTGTATGTTTAAATTCCATCCGTGCTCTTAATGATCCTACGCGGTCCTGGAAAGACGACATCTTGAAACTAGTTAACAGATTGAAACATGTAACTGTGATTTTTGGAAGGCACAATGCCACTGGAAGCACCATTCGAACGATTTCATGATTTCTGTCTGGTTAAACAACTCATTGTCTCTCAGGACTCAAGGATGTGCATTAGAAGCTACAGACGAGCTGAATTTGTCTAGTATGAAAAGTTGAAGCTCCCTGGATGACCCCTGCATTGCGTGGTATAAGATAATGATTGAAATTTTTTAATCTAGTGACCAGCATCCACGATTTAAAAGTTGAACAATTTACGATCTGAATAACTGATGGTTGGTGGTTTTAGAGCGGTGAAGTGTAAAATGTTGAATCCTACCTAGGGTTGGTTCTATTATATATCTGTATATAGTGATGTATTTGGTACCCTTATTAATTCTTATAAGTAGACACAATAAAGGGGTTGTTTACTCTTCTTCCAAAAAAGGGGGGGTTGTTTACTCCAATATTAACATTTCCAATATACTAGTAATAATGTTGAGAGAATTAAAGTGTGCTAACATGACAAAATTATCCTTAATGAAAAAATTTAAAACTCTCTCAGGCTTCCAACAACTTTCCGGTTGTCGATGCCCAGATCTTTGGTTTGATGATGTTATGTGAGAAGTGTACGCATTAAGTTTCATCCACCCTCCAGGCTCCAGCAAGTCAGTTGCCATTGCTGTCCTAGGGGTGGACCGGTTCCGGTTCGGGCCCGGTTCGGGTCTGGGCCCGGCCGGGCCTCGGTTCAGAAAAAGGAGGCCCGAGCCCGAACCGGTGGTGGGCGGTTCCGGTTCCGGTTCCGGGCCAGAACCGGGCCGGGCCGGGCCACCCGGAATGTTTTTTTTTTTTCTTCTCTTATTTAACCCCCTACCCCTCCCCCTCCACCCCAAACCACCCCAAACCACCTCAAATGACCCAAAATACCTAATCCAACCCAAAACTTAAAAAAATTTCAAAAAAAAAAAAAAAAAATTCCGGCCCAAACCGGGCCCGGCCCGGCCGGGCCGGTTCACTAAACTGGAGGCCCGGGCCCGGACCGGTATACCACCGGGCCTGGAGGCCCGAACCGGAACCGAACCGGTTGACCGGGTCGGTCCGGGCCCGCACAGTAGCGGGCCGGTCCGGTTCCGGGCCGGTTGGCCCGGCCCGAGTCCATCCCTATGCTGTCCTTTGTAGTGTTTGCCACCACCATCCTCTGATAAAGCAACCGCTCTTTGGAAACTTCTTGCAACCTCTAGCGAGAATGTCATTTGATGTGAATAATGACATAATAATAACATTTTACGTATAGAAACATGACATTTTTCAGATGATCAAAATATTGAATTTTTAGATGAAAAATAAATATGTAGAAACATATTCCTATTTTTGTAGAAAATTATGTAACCATCAGATTCCCAAAAGGTACGGATGTTGTAATTAGTTGTATACTTCGTTTAGTTTTCGCGTTTTGAGTGTAAATAGAGCATATTTAGAGTAAAGAGAGTTTTGGATTCGAAATTCGGATCATTAGGTAATCATCTCGTAATATTTTGAAACCGACGCTTGAATACGAGTTTTAGAACTCGAAAAAATCTTTCCAACGAGTTAGAAAATGCTTGAAACGGAATGAAATACAACATACTATTGGGTTTTGCCTTATTGTAAATAAATGATTAAATGATACAAAAATCAAAATGCTCAAAAAGCTAGTTACATGTAGAATTTCTTTCATTGTTGTTGAAGTTCTCTGTGATAGTTTGGCCTTATAAAAGCAAAGTTGGAAATAAAAATTTGTATTTACCCCACAAGTTGAAGCATTGGGATTCAAAATGCGCAATTTGTAAGAAGAAAGTGAAATATAGTTAAGTTTTGGTAAAAATGTTTACCAATGAAAGGAAGGCTGACCTGTGAAGACAAAATCACATTATCTTTATAGCATCGGGAACAAAGTAGCACTCCATTCAATATAATGGGGGGTTTAGCAATATCAATTGAACACTCAATATCACAAAATAGGGGTATATCAAACTCTATTTACCTATTTAGGTTCCACCTTCCTCGCAAACTCTTCTTTTAAAAAAATGTTGTTCATTCGTTATACTTTCTAATATTCAACGCACAAGTCAAAGTTCACAAATCTCAACAAATTTCTTAACAAGCTTTTAATATTTCTTTCATCCTATTATCACATATTCACATTTATCTCTTATTAAATGTGATAATATTAATTTAGTTTTAACTCATCCGTAATTTATTTTGTTAGTCTAGGTGTAGATTGATATAATTACACTCCGATCCCTATCATTTCCATTAAACTTGAGCAAACAATATCACACGTAAATAAACAACATAGCTATATAGTCAAATACAAATATACAATATGAGACACATGTTTTGAGATAAATTAAAATGAGAACATGTGACTAATAAAACCAGGTTCTATTTAAATTTGTACTCTTTTATTATGATTGACTTGTTGAGTTTTAAAAAAAAACAAATATGTCAGGACAAATAATGAAAATAAAGTGTAAATGATTCATGACAAAATTGTAGAATTGATTCCAAATATTTTACTCTTCTATTCATACACTTGTGTATAATTGACGAATGTTAGACCATCAGGCTATTTACAATTGTTGGGCGGATAATTCAAAATTCTAAATTTGTGACTTTTGACTTTTCACCTCTCAATAGTTTGCGATCATGGGAATAGGTTTAGTAAGAAAAAGAGTAAACAACACTCTTGGTCACATAATGTTCATCCCGTTGGGATCGTCATTTTCAATGCAAAAATGTACACAATGTATACGCGACATGAAATGTATAAACATATGAAACTAAATTAGTTAAATTTATCTATCTTTCCACAGAATTCTATATTTTTAATTAGTATTATATATTGTTGGGGCTGGAAAAACTCATCTTACGAAGTGGCCCATAATTAAATAAATTAGAAGTGGGGAAGAGTCCAATTGAGAGAAGGCTAACGGAGCAGATAAGAATAAAGAAGCTTGGAGAGAAAGGAAAGGAACGGCCTGCGAGAAAAGAGGAATTCTGCCTATTTCGTGGGATAGTTAAGTCGTGGATAGTAGAGGACTCCAATTTTAAATAGAGCACAAGCTGTAAAACGAGAAAAAATTATATTTCTTTGCTTAAAAATTCATCTACGATTTACTCTAATATAAGCCAGTTCATCATTCTTAATATCAATTTCTGTCATTTAGCTTTAGATTATATCTTGTGCGATTCCCCATTCTTCTATTTGATTGTTAGAAGAAATTGTTAATTTCTTGCCTAAATAATTTGGCGCCCACCGTGGGGCATCGTGCAAGAAAAAGATTGATTATGGCCGGAACAAATCAATTGTTGATTGAATTTCATGAGCAACTAGAGACGATTAGGGAGGAATTTCGGCGCGAGGTGGCGGAGAAGATGGCCCATCTTCAACGGGAAAACGATGTGCTTCGATCTCAGGTGCAATTGGCGGTATCAATGGCCTCAAAGTCAAGACTCAACCGGAGGAGTGACACAATGACTGCCGCAGCACGGCTGGATCTTTGTTTCTCCCCAGCTGTGACGGATCCACCCGCAACATCGACGGATCCACCTGCAACAGTGACGGATCCCGTCTCCCTCACGCTAGGTCTGTCACCCACACCACCAGTCAATATCCCGGCTTGCTTTTTCCCGGAATCCCTTCGGGTCAGATCAAATGGATCTGGCATATATTCGGCAACCCAATGCATACCTACGACGACTCTGTCCTCTACCCCGACAGAGCCGTCAATTCCTCATTGCAGGAGCAGAACTTGTGGGGAGCCTGGTCCATCAAGTTTCATGCAGTACGCCAGACGGAATGAGCCTAGTGTATCATTTCTAGAGCCTGTGACGGAACGCTTTGGCAGACGTATCACGACATCAGCGTCGACGCTTCCAGAGCGACGCCCCGAAGTGAATTTCATCCCGTCACCAACCCGTCCTGAAGTCACCCAGATGGTAGGACCAACGTCTTCTATCTCAATACCTGTCCACCCAGCCGTAGCAGATCAGATGTCCATGTTGATGGAGCAAGTGCGTCAGATGCAGGACAAGATCAACAGATTGCCAGGGGTACCCCCGCCCTTGGAAAGAGCGTCACGAACGTGTTATGAAGACTCACCTTTTGACGCTTCGATCATTCGTGTCCAACTGCCGAATAAATTTGACGTACCAACCATGGAGCCATTTGACGGAACCACGGATCCTGGAGAACATGTCGCGCGATATAAGCAAGTGATGTCGACCGTCCCCGTTAGACCGGAACAGAGAGAGGCATGTATGTGTGGAGGATTCGGCATAACATTGATCGGTCCCGCTTTGACATGGTTTGTCAATCTTCCGAATGGAAGTGTCGGTTCATTTGTCGAACTCGTCAATCTTTTCAATCGACAGTTCGCGAGTAGTAAGGTATTGGAAAGACGGACCAGTGACTTGTATCAAGTCACACAGAGGCATGGTGAATCACTTAGAGATTATTTGCACAGATTCAACGTAAGGAAGGTGTCGATCCCAAAATGTGACGTCTCTACCGTCATTGAAGCATTCCGAAGAGGTTTATGTGAAGATTCAGAGCTATACCGAGAGCTGACGAAATACCCTTGTTGATCCTTCGAAGATGTCCAAGCAAAGGCATTGGCTTTCATCCGTCTAGAAGAAGACTTACGATCCCGTCTTGGACATGTTGAGCATGAATGGGGGCACGGGAAATCAGAATCTCCTAGGAGGCATGATTACAAGTCTGGGAAACCTTATTCAAGACCCGAGGAACGAGTCGTCATTCCATGACGAGATGAACAAGACAAAGTGATTGATATCTCGGACGGGGGCACATCGTCTGATGATAGACAGATTCTAAAGAGCTGCAATACGGTACGCTTAAAAGTTGTTTCATTTTTAGTTTGTTACCTTCTTTCGCATATTGTCATCAATTCCGTGACGAGTCACTTCTGTGACGGATCGCTTTCGTGACGAATCACTTTGATGACGAATCACTTTGATGACGAATCACTTTCTTGACGAGTCACTTCCGTGACGAATCACTTTCGTGACGAGTCACTTCTGTGACGAGTCATTTCCGTGACGAGTCACTTTCGTGATACGTCACTTCGGTGACGAAATGATTGAAATCGTCAGACGGTAGACATGTTATGGCGATAACTTATCTAGATTGGTATACATATTCTTAATCTATTATTTTCATTTATCTATAAACGATCACTAACTTAATCGTCGGAGGGCCGTTGGCTTAAGGCCAACGACCAATCCTAACGATGTTTTGAACACAGGAAAGTAAACGGGACGTTGACTTAAAAGAAGTGTCATCTGTAAGTTACCTTAATATTTTTCACTTCTTTATAAGTTCATCATATTACTGATGATGTGTCGGGTACGGGGAGCCAAGCAAAGCGTCATGTTGGAAGGTTACAATATGAATTTGTATGTTTTTTGCAAGTTATTTCTCACTTTCTGATTTGACTCTTTCCTAAAGATTGATTAGCCGCCTTGTACTGACTTAACCATCGGAGGGCCGTTGGCCCAAAGCCAACGGCCAGCTCTAACGATTCGTGATGAATGCAGGGTCATGTTAAGCCATAAGTTCAGGCAGACATTGGAGCAATCTACAAGAATTACGAAACGACAGTCACACCCGCACCGGTTACATATTTTACACAAACATCAAAATGGGAAGGATTAGGCTGCCCATGAGAATATCATGGATCACAGTCCTAACAGAGCCCATACAATGCGTTTTGGCCAAAACCTACACACGTATATGTCGACGCACGTGCAACCAAAACCTACAAACATATATGACAACGCACGTGCAATCAAAACATATATGACAACACGCGTACAACAAAAAATACAGAATACACAACATAAGCACATGCTCCCACATAAGGAGATAGTGCAAACGACAAACGTAACGCTATTTAAAGTTTTTGCAGGATATGGACCAAGTTCGCACAACCCATCTCGTAATCTTCAATGACGGATGATGTTTCCTTAGTCAACTGAAGTGACGACATCAACTTGGATGAAGTTTCATCTCGTCAGCACTGACTAGTTATGAATCATTAGCACAATTTGGAGGAAGAGGGTATGAGATCAGCCTTCGTTCTTCGTCGCTTCAGTCAAAGAGACAAGTTCGATCAAAAACTATTTGCAAGGAAAGTGACAAGTCGACGGAAGCGTCTTATCTAAAGGTTGACGGGTTGATGAAAGAGCGCCAGACGAGTGACATGTTGATAGAAGCGTCTCCTCAGACAAGTGACGAGTTGAAGGAAGCATCTTACCAGATAAATGACGGATCGGTAGAAACGTCTTGTCATTCGAGTGACAGGTTGACGACATGTCTTGAAAAACTTATGACGAGTCTATAAGTGCAACAATCAATGATGACAAGTTTAAGTTCTTTCAAAATTTCGAAAAGTCGATGCTTAACAGATTGACATGTGCGCCCGTACGCCTCAACTTTTCGAAAGGGGGCAATTGTTGGGGCTGGAAAAACTCATCTTACGAAGTGGCCCATAATTAAATAAATTAGAAGTGGGGAAGAGTCCAATTGAGAGAAGGCTAACGGAGCAGATAAGAATAAAGAAGCTTGGAGAGAAAGGAAAGGAACGGCCTGCGAGAAAAGAGGAATTCTGCCTATTTCGTGGGATAGTTAAGTCGTGGATAGTAGAGGACTCCAATTTTAAATAGAGCACTATCTGTAAAACGAGAAAAAATTATTTTTCTTTGCTTAAAAATTCATCTACGATTTACTCTAATATAAGCCAGTTCATCATTCTTAATATCAATTTCTGTCATTTAGCTTTAGATTATATCTTGTGCGATTCCCAATTCTTCTATTTGATTGTTAGAAGAAATTGTTAATTTCTTGCCTAAACATATATCTACTTTATAAAATATACTACGTATAAACTATAAAGTAAAATATACAATGTCTATTATGAGAAAAAATTACCAAAAATTGACAAATAGATTTGTTGTATTATCCACGCGAGTCACGGTTTAGTACCTTGAAATCTGAAAACCAACGGTGTAGCTCCCATATTTTTCACGTATTTCAAAATTCAAATATAACGTTCCCTAGTTTATAAGCTTCGAACTCACCATTCTAAGGCGGAACAAAGAGGCTGGTCGCCAACACCTCAGTCTCTCCTCCGGAAGCCGATAGAGCTTAGTCAGTGAAACGCGACAGGAAGAAATGGCGTCGAACATTGGAATGATGGACCCGGCTTACTTCATCGGCAGATCTGAGATCCTCGCTTGGATAAACTCAACTCTCCACCTTAGTATGTCAAAAGTCGAGGAGGTACCGTATAGCCCTATGGTTTTCTTATAGATAAATTCCGATTCAGATTTTACTAATTTAAGATGAATGTTTCTGTAATTGATGGACTTTACATGGCTTTCCAGGCATGTACCGGCGCGGTTCAGTGCCAGTTGATGGATTCCGTTCATCCAGGGATGGTGCCGATGCACAAGGTCAATTTCGATGCGAAGAGTGAGTACGAAATGATCCAGAATTATAAGGTCCTCCAAGAAGTCTTCAACAAACTCAAAATTACTAAGGTTTCTCTGCTCCTTCTTCCCTACCAATTGCTTTTTTAGTTCGGTGTTGAAAAAATTGAAATGTAGACGTATATCTAATAAGTGAGGTTTGATACATAGCTTAACTAATAATTGGACTGTTCATACTATTTATCGTATTAGAGAAGTTGAACTATACAGGATCCTACATGTTTATACTATTAATCGATATTCATAGGATATTTGATTTGGTCGGATTTGAATACTATTTTTCGGATATTGTATTTGAGTACTACTTATTGGATAGTTCATTTTGTGTTATCAGCACATTGAGGTGAGCAAACTGGTGAAAGGAAGGCCTCTGGATAACCTTGAGTTCATGCAATGGATGAAGCGCTACTGTGACTCTGTAGGCGGAGGAAGCTCTGGACACAAGTAATTTCCCAAACCATTTTTTATTTTGCGATTCTTGTTAGGAACATTGTCTGGCTGTGTGCAAATCATTTTCTGTTTGATTTATGCTTGGCATTTAGCTGGGTTTGAATATCTTAACAGGCATGTGGGCTTAATGAATATATATGTAATTTGTACAAACAATTCTACCATTTGTAATCTTGGATTAGTATTAGCTTATTGTACTGCTTTATGCTATAGAATTGTTGCACAGGCAGTTTGTTGATGCATTTTTGAAAAAAATAGGATTAATTTTTCAATGCCTCCATTTTGCATTCGTGTACGATCTGTAGTCATTTGTGCCTCTGATGTTGGAACACTCTTGGTGGATTTAAAACTAGACATCATATTAGCTAGACAACCCTTTGCATTGACATTGGTGCAATACTGTAATCAAAGGGGCTTCGCGTTGATTAGAAGCTCCTGGTGCGCATGGCATAGTGTCTGGCTTTAAAGTAATGTTATAATGGTACTTTTATTCATCATCATTCATCAATATTCGACTATGCAGCTACAATGCTCTGGAGAGAAGAGAGGCCAGCAAAGGTGGAAAAGAAGTGTGCAAGAGATCTGCTGCAGCATCATCACAGCAACCTTCTGCAAAGACTTCCTCGGCAGCTTCCACCAAGCATCATGTCCCTCACAATACTCGCAGGAGTGATGCAACCACCAACACAAGCACCACAAATCTTTCTGGAAAAACCTCTAGACCGTCTTCAAGTGGAGGCCGCCCTGTGTATTCTGAAGCAGAAAAGGCTGCTCATGAACAACAGGTGTGAAAGATCTCAACACTTTCAATAAGTATTTTCTCTAAAAACAGTGTCCCATGACATAGTTAACGGTAATACATTTTTCTTGGTAAAGATCAGATTACAGAGTTGAAGTTATCTGTGGATAGCCTGGAGAGAGAAAGAGACTTCTACTTTGCAAAGCTAAGGGATATTGAAATAGTCTGTCAATGCCCCGAGATTGAAAACCTACCCGTAAATTCCCCCCTTGTCATTTGCACTACCATTTGTGACTTGTGAGAGTATTCCTGGGAATAAATATGAATGTGACACAGTTGTCTCTTGTCTCTTCAGGTGGTTCAAGCACTGAAAAAGATACTGTATGCTACAGATGACGATGCGTCACTGGTTGCAGAAGCTCAAGCCATGGTCTCCAAGCAGCAAGTAGAAGTGGTCGACCATGAAGAGAGCAAGGTGAAAGTAGAGAATCAGAAGAGGAAAATCATTACTAATGCTGATGTTGATGTTGCTGCCAGTGTCACACTGTCTCCAAGGCAAAAGATTACTGATGCCTCTGATGTCCATTGCAGCGGATCACCCCTCGTGACTTACTGATGCTGGGGCATTAACTCTAGAATGATGTTTTTGCCCTGCCAAGTGCCATGATGCCTGTTTTGTTCTTTCTCATAGATTTAATGCGCTAAAAGTAGTAATAGACTTCAACCAATGTTGCACTGCACCATGGAGTGATGGAGGTCAGTACTGAACGGTGTAGACAACAAATTTTTATTTAATAGCGTATTCAGCAGCTGTTATGTTCTCTCTTGACAGCTATATAGTGTATTGTTTGAGCAAGAAGTTCAAGTTTACATGAAGTTGGTTTGCGTAATTCCATTAGAGTAGCAGTATAGTAGACTAATTTCAGCCTCCCAGATACAAATTACTGGCAGTGTGCCTATATGTAGAGATGGACTGGGTTGGCCGTTGGCCCTGCCCGACCCGGGAGCGACCAGGGACCCGTACTTCTTAGTATTTCTTTCCTGAAATTCTCTAGCGATTATGTTTTCGGTGGCGGGGTCCTGCACTCCTGCTCGTTAGGTTTATATTCCCGCCATCTTTGGTTAGGTGTTCTTGTTCACCAATAAGTCGTGTGCCCTGATTTCTTTCTCAATGAGTCGTGTGCCCTAATTCATCAACAACAAACCTGATTTTCTTTCTCAATGATGTTTTATCCACCGCCTCGCTCTGGGAGAATTAAAAGTTGGATTTTTATCAATCAAGGACCTCAAGTATAGAAGAATTATCAATAAAGGACTTGAAAAATGAAATGTGTTGTTATAGTACTCGAATGATGAAAAACTATCCATCCAGGACTTAAATGCATTTCATAGATTTTGATTTATTTATTTATTTTTCTTTTGTTATCTTATCTTTGTTACATTCTTATTTCTTGCTTTTTTGACACTATTCATTACCTCTATTTATTTTGAATATTACTTATGTGAAACAAACAAACACATGTTCTAAAAATGTGTGAAGTAGATTTATATTTATTAATCATAAAATTAATTCACTTTAGTATATTGTGCACCATTTAAAAATGCATTGATCCATTAAATTTAAATTTTAAAAACACACATTAAGTCATAGCATGCATTTACAACATAAACAATACAGAGTATAAGAAAAGTTATTTTAAAAAGATACTCCGTATTTGACTAATATTTAACCTATGATCAAATCGATTCGACATTCGTATATAATTCGTTAACTATTCGTATTGTTAAACAAATACAAATACAAATCGAAATTAATATTCGTTGCATATTTGAATTCGAATTCGTATTCGAAAAAATTAAACAAATACAAATACAAAATCTCATTATTCGACTCGATTCGGTTCGTATACAACCTCAATTTACTACGTCTTTTGAAAATGAAAGATAAATAATCCAGCTGTGAGTCATTCTTGTTTTACACCTATTATTTGCATATTATTAGCTTGGTTGATTATAATTGCAAATACACGCAACTTCATAATATTTAATGACTAAATTAAAGAGCCTAATTTGGGACTAAAAGAGCCTTCTTGTACGAGTCATTTCGTTTCTTATTTCATTTGGGACACAATTTTATTGAATCCATAATCCAACAGAAGGGCTAACAAATAAAAATACATACACATCAATTGCTGGAAGAAAAATGAATAAATAAAATATATAAATGGTCAGGATTATTTGCCGACTTGAGAGAAGAATGTCTTGCGTCTCCCAAATGTTTGTGTAGTTTATTACTGGATTTGATTATTCAAATTCATCTCCTCATATTTTACATGCAATGTCCTGTCCTATCGTAATGTTGTCTTTCCTTTACTGCCTTTGGAAGAATACTTTGACCAATAGTATTCCCTAAGTAGAAGTAACTTACTGTCATCTTGAAATCATTTGACATATTTTGCATTGGCATTACTGCACATCATAGATGATAACATTTTTCAACCCTGAGGTCCATGATAGTAACAGTTTTGATGAATCGTCTTCTTAACCATGATAATTTGATGATGTACTCTGGATTCTTTGTTTTTTCATCAGCTGTAGTATTTGTTACTTTAGGATCATTACTATCTAAGTTTTCATCACAGAATACCCCCCCCCCCCCGCGCGCCGCTTTCTCCCGTCACCACATTTCATCTTAGAATGTTGACCAGAGAGAACATTCTTTCTACTTCTGTGGCCAGATACCATAGCCTCAAGAACACTCAGAAGTGCATTTTGTTAGTGTTGTTGTGCTTCCATTGACATTTGCTTCCTCACACTTTGTCCTCATCAATTAAGGCTTCTCTTAATGCTCCAATTTTTATCCTTAAGGATATGTTTGGGAGTTGAGTTTTGCAGGGGAGGAGAAGGTTGATGCGAGTTTATGACCCTCCTTTATATGTTTGGGAGTTTAAAAAATTTGAGAGGATGGTTTTGCAGGGTTTTTGTAACCCTCCAAAGCCCTTTAGCTGCGCAGTTATCTTCAATAATTCATTTGAATGTCTTCTCGATTAAAGTTTTAGCTGAAATTTGATATGTGTAAACTAGACTTGATAAATAAGACGCTCAAAAAAATTCATCAAAAAATTCCACCGGGAACCACACCAAATGACACGGCCGGGCAGAACCTCCTTTACAAGGGGGTTATTTGACCTTTTATGTAAGTACAAGGGCTATCTGACCCTTTCCCAAACTTGAGGGAAACCAAAATGGTTTTACCCATTAAATTGATTTTAAATATTTATCGGAAGTTATTTATTTAAATAGTTCAATTATATAAAGATTAAGATATATGAATATGTATATTGGTGGTCTTAGTATTTATTACATTTGAGTTCTCTATGTTCTAACATTTGTGTTTTGAAAAACTAAATGTATCTAATTTCCTCAATCTTAATTAGTTTTGAAAAATATGACATGCACAATGTTGATGTAAATATCTACTCATATTTCTAAAAGGGCCACACGTTTCACGTAATTTAAGTAAAACAATAATATTATTTGTAGCATCATCAAAACTAAAAGCAAATACCATAAAAGCAAATACCATACCTACTAACCTACCAAGTAAAACTCAGTTAAATCTCATTCAATTAAAATAAAATGTGGTCACTGGTGTGACTATCTTCATGAGCAGGTTATGATTTATGAACTATTATTACTTTTATTTTTATTTTATTATTTTTTTACTCCAGGGGCGTCTAGGGGAGGGGGGGTTGGGGGAAGCCTGAAGTAATCTAAACTGAAACTCCATTGAGTTTCGAACCCGAGACCTCCCGTAAGGGAGAGTGAGTCGGCGACCAGCTGGGCTGGACCACTTCCTCTTATGAACTATTATATGTGTGTGTATATATATATATATATATATATATATATATATATATATATATATATATATATATATATATAGAGAGAGAGAGAGAGAGAGAGAGAGAGATGCTCACCTCTAGCTGGAAGGGCGGGAGCTTCCATCCGAACTTCGATGTTTCGGGTGGGTCCCGATAGAATTGTTTGATGAAATTTTTTGAGCATGTTCCTCATCAAGTCTAGTTTATCCATACCAAAATTTAGCTCCAAATTCGATCGGGAAGGCAGTCAAATCATTTTTTGAACTTGACTGCGTTTTTATAAGTATATTACGGTGCAGTCAACTTCAAAAAATGATTTGACTGTATTTTCGATCGAATTTTGAGCTGAAATTTGGTATACATAAACTAGACTTGATGATGAACATGCACAAAAAATTTTATCAAAAAATTCCACCAGAAACCGCCCCAAACGTCGAAGTTCGGACGGCAACTTCCGTCCCTCCGGCTGGACCTGAGCATTTGTCTCTCTCTCTCTCTCGACACACACACACACACTAAAAAATAGTTTAAATATAAATTTTCAAAAGATTTAAAAAAGTGATTTTCATCTTTTGATTTTAAAAAACTGAAAAAGAATATTTTCAAATGACAACTTCTGCTTAAATTGAACACTTAAAGACTAAAAGTTACAATCTGCTTTTTACCTTTTTATATTACATAAAAAATACATATTTTATCAAACACTATCACTTTTTACCTTTCAAAATCAAATTTTTCCTTAAACATTATTAACTTTTAGTGTTAAACACTTTTTCCAAAAGCACTTCAAAAATTGTTTTTTTTTTAAATAAAAAACAATTGCAAACACTCCTAATACCTAAGTAGAGGCCAAATTGTGAGAATTGAGAAGTTCACAAGTACCAACAAATCAACAATGACTAAAGGGTCAAATAAGCCTTTGAACTGACTTAAAGTGTTCAATTAGTCCCTTATATAGGAGGTTCTGCCCGGCCGTCGCCAATTGGGGTAGTTCCTGGTGGGATTTTTTGATGAAATTTTTTAGCATCTTCTTCATTAAGTTTAGTTTACTCATACCAAATTTCAGCTAAAAATTTGAAGATAACTGCAAAGTTAAACAACACAGTACATTTCGGAAAATCATTTGACTGCCTTCCCGGAAGATGAAGAAGATGCTCAAAAAATTTCATCAAAAAATTCCACCGGAAATCGCTCAATTAACGACGACTAGGCAGTACCTCCTATATAAGGGCCTATTTGACCCTTCCGATCAACAATTAAGCAGAATATTTTTACTTCTATTTTCACCGTCTACGAGACTACGATATTAGCATACATCAATAGCAAAGAGTCAATTTTAAAAAAAAAAGGAAAAGGGGCAAATAAGACCACGTACTAACAAAAAAGGTCAAATAAGGCCTTATTTATGAGGCGTTGTCCGGCCTTCGCCATTTGGGGTAGTTCTCGGAGGAATTTTTTGATGAAAATTTTTGAGCATCTTATTCAGTAAGTCTAGTTTAGTCATACCAAATTTCAGCTAAAAATTTAATCGGGAAGGCATTTAAATGAATTCTTGAAAGTTAACTGCGCTTTTAACTACGCAGTTATCTTAGAGAATTCATTTGAATGCCTTCCCGATTGAATTTTTAGCTGAAATTTGGTATGAGTAAACTAGACTTACAAAATAAGATGCTCAAAAAAATACATCAAAAATGTCCACTGGGAACCACTACAAAATGGCGACTTAATACATGACCTTATTTGTCCCTTTTCTCAAAAAAAAAAAAAAAAATAGCAGAGTCCAACACTAACCGCCCACTTCTCATAGGCGGGAATAGGGGTGCAAATGAGCCGAGCTGCTCGTGAGCCGCTCGCGAGCCGCTCGGTCAAAGCTCGAATCGGGATCGGTCAAATTCGAGCTCGAGCCGGCTCGTTAAGCAGTCGAGCCCGAGCTCGAGCCTTCTAATTTCAGGCTCGCTGGCTCACGAGCCGGCTCGCGAGCCTAATTTTATATGTGAATATTTATAATATATATATATATATATATATATATATTATGTAATCATATATAATATATTACTATGCAATATAAATTAATATATAATGTATACTGTTATAATGTACGGAGTAATATATATGATATACTCCCTCCGTCCCCTTTTAAATGTCTCGGAAGAGTATGACACGAGTTTTAAGAAAAGTGGGTTTGTGTGATTGATATTAATTGATAAAGTAAGAATAAAGTAAAAATAATTTTGAACCACACAAACTTTACCAAATAAGGTATGAGACAAAAATTGGGACATCCCAATATGGTAAAACGAGACATTTAAAAGGGGACGGAGGGAGTATATAATATATGCTGATTAGTAAAATTTTATAATATTTTAGGCTTAGGTCGTTACTACTCAGTAGAAAAACTTAGAATGGGCCGATGACAGTGAATTTTTACTACGGACTCATTATGGAGCATCATAATGGTTATCGAGCCTCGAGCCGAGCCGAGTCGAACCGAGCCTTCTGCGAGTCGAGTTCGAGCCGCGATTTTGTAGGCTCGTTCGAGCCGAGCCCGAGCTCGAGCCGATGCTATGTATTTCGAGCTCGAGCTCGAGCCTGTAGAAAATCGGGCTCGGCTCGGCTCGTTTGCACCCCTAGGCGGGAACATCCCCTCCCATGGCTCCCAACATCATAGAAATGGCGGTTCAATATCCTCTTTGTTTCTTTGTAAAGGTTTCGACTTTCTCTTATAAGTTTTCAAAAGTATAAACCCTAATCAGAAACTCATCTTCCAATTCCGGACTCTTAATTGCTGCGAAAATGTCCGACATCTCTTCTCAACTCTACCGTGAAATACTCATTCACCTGCCAGCGGATTCCCTTTTCCGATTCAGAAGTGTTTGCAAGGAATGGTGCAGCCTCATTGATGACCCATCTTTCGTCAAAGCCCACACACAAAATCAAATCTCCTCAAGCACTCTTCTCATAAAAAGAGGCTCTGGTTCACCACCTTTTTATCTCATAAATTTTGACTCGCTAGAATTCACGGATGACTTGCACGATGACGGCCAGATGATTGAAGCAATTGATTCGTCTTAATGTGCCTCGCATTCGGAGCCTTCCTGTGAATTCCTGCAATGGTTTGGTTCTTATTTCTACTTATGACATGGACAAGATTTGGGCAGTTTGGAACCCGTTAACTCGAGACTGCCATCAGTTGCCCCTACCCGATTGTTCTACTTTTTTCTTTGCTGCTGCAGGTTTAGGGTATGATCATGTTTTTGATGACTACAAAGTTGTGAGGCTAGACATAATTTCCCGGGATGAAAAATATCTTTGCAGAACTCTTATTTACAGCTTAAAGTTGGGTTCTTGGAAGAGAATTATGGATTGTCCATTTGATTTTTTCTCTATCCCTAATCATGTTAATGGAGTTTCTGTGAATGGGAGATTGCATTGGTATGTATGTCGAAGTATTATCACTCTAGATCTTGTTACTGAAGAATATAGCCGTACCCCTCTTCCCCCTGTACCCTCCAAAGGGATAATGGATATGTATTTGGATGCTATTAGTGGGTTATTATTTTTGAGTTATAGTTACTTCACAAGCTCGGGGTGTCATTTTGATGGATGGGTGTTGCAAGAATATGAAGTAGAAACACCTTGGAAGAAATTGCTCTCATTTGACCTTTACTCCTTTTCATCACCCAAACTTGTTTCTTATATGAAGAACAAAAAGCAGGTTATCCTACAACGTGAAGGTGGTTTTATTTGGGTTGATATTGAGAGCAATTCAGTGAAGCAGATCAGAGTTGATGGCCTCTCGGGCATTTCTTCTCAAGTTTGTCCTGGAAGCCTCTACCGCCTCGACGACCGTGGCAGTAACAGTAAACCTGTTTCAACTTCAACAGGTGTGAAGAGGAAGAGAAAACAGATAAAAAAGAGGACTATTACAAGGTCAAACCTATTACTCGTTACTCTTCATTTTTGTTTTATACCTAAATGTTTCAATGATAAGAAAAACTTTAAATTGCACTATAGACTCATAATGTTATGTTGCTAACTTGGAAATTTGAAACGATATACTATACTACGTACTATTCAATTTTGAATTTTCTGGCAATTATTGATGATAATCTTTGTTTAGTAATTATCGATCTATTTGCAGAGGACAAGTTTTCATTAAATAAAATTGTGTTTGCTTGGACATGAAATGTATTCATTTCACACGACTTGGGAATTAGGTTCTTGGATCCTCTCACCTATACTCTGGTTGAACCAATCATTCCCTTAGGGCAGGTTTGATTTGATGATTATGTAGGGGACTAGGGGAGGATTTATGTTTGTAATGCTAAATTATCTCTATTAGTACGACATAGTTTTTTGTCTTTAAGTTCTTACCACTTTCTAAAGGAAGAATAATCTGATGGAGTAAATATATATGACCCTACCCATCCGGCCTTCCCTCCCTCCAGAACCCCCCACGTAACAAATACTTGTGATTGGTATGCATTTTATTGGATCTGTAAAGACTGAAGAGTAGTCGTCTGTTGGGACTTGGAAATTATGGCAGACATATAAAAAGTTAGTTTTACACTGATTGCTCATTTTTTATTTGAATTTGCCTATTGTGAGTGTGTTCCCCTTTCATGATAACATTTTTGTTGACTGGATGTCAATATTTCATGTTAAATCTGGTGGGTCTCAACATTGTACAATGTACATGGGTGTTTCATCAATTCACCAATAATTACCATGAAATGAATGATGTTTCTATTTTCCTATGTGACTTTGAGAAGCTGCTATGTCTGAATGGCAGGTTGAAGATCCATATAAGAAATGAAAGTTACAGGAGTCCAGAACCTAGTTATGATTCTTCCCTCAGTTCGTACGAGGAGGCTGATGAGTATTGAGCAGTCTTTCTACCATTCTTATTTTAGATGGAACATATGGATGACTTTGCAAATGAGTCTGATTTTGCTAACTTTGAAAACTTTCAGCCTTTAAATTAATGCGTTTTTGGAATATTTTCTATTCATTGGTTATTGCTCTTTTAGTTTTAGCCCATGCATGATGCAGCTTGCAATATCAATTACTCCCGTGTCATTTGGAAATTGCAATTTATGAAGTGTATAGCAATATCAATTGATTTACGACCAAGCTTTCGATCATGAGGAGATTTTTTTTGGAAGAATAAAAAATGATTGACAAATTTTCAAAAACAACATTTTTTAGTACAAAAAGCAAAATTTTGAAACATGCTATTTAGCTTTTAGAGAGATGGACATATTTTTAATAACTGTTCATTAACAGTTAGCTATTTCGAAACATGCTATTTCTAATAACGGTTGATTAACGGTTTCATGCACATATTTTTTTATAAGAACTAGGAACCGAATAGTAAATAATGTCTAGGAACCGAACTGCTAACAACTAATATTTGTAGGAATCGAACCGAGCGGAGTTATAACGGTTCAGTTCCAATCGGTTCTACAGTTCCCGATTCCAAAATCACACCCCTAGCTGATGTTTGCTACCTGTTGCTACAGTACCTCCGGCCACCGGAGCTCCGGCTAGGTAAAAAAATCCAAATTTTTACCCATTCTTCAGCCACCGTCACAGTCGTCGGAGCTCTGCCGCTGATCGCCTCTGTCTTCCACCGCCACCACCGGACTGCCCCCGCTACCAACGCCCTGCCCCGCCACAGACGGATTGCCCTGGTTGCCCAAGGGAACTAGGGCGCAATAATTAATTAGAATGGGGGGTTTCCGTTGGTCGCCGGAGCTTCGGCCGCCGCCACCACCACCGGACTGTCCCCGCTACCAATGCCCTGCCTTGCCACCGACAGACTGCCTTGGTTGTCCAAGGGAACTAGGGGGATAATAAATTAGAATACGGGTATTAGGGGAAGATTAGTTAATGTTTACTCCTATTTGGGGAAGATTAGGAATTAATTCCTATTTAGGGAAATATATTATGGTATACTCCTATTGAGATTTGGGAGCAATTACTTAGATGAGTAGCATATTTTAGGGATTATCACATTTTGTGGCCATACTCCTTACAATTTTCTTAAAATAAACGGATTTTTACGTCTAGGGGCTACTAGTTTTATATACTACGGGTACGTAATATATATGGGCAATGAGGATGATATTTATAATTATACTAGTTATCAACGCGCGATGCACGTTTGTCTAAATGCCCAATGCTATTACAAGCAAATTAGTTACTTATTATGTATTAGTATTATTTTCCAAGTATTGTTGTGATTGCTTTTATTTTAAAAAATTGAACTTCAAGGTGATTTTGGAGAAAATGTTTAATAGTAAAACTGTAAAGTTGATAGTGTTTGAATAAAAATGATTTTGAAAAAGTAACAGTTGATAGTGTTTTGTAAAATAAGTGTTTTTTTGTATCATAAAACAAGTGAAAAGCAGGTTAAACCACGTCTCCATCTGTTTCCACCTTTTAGCTTATAGATGTGTAATTTAAACAGAAATTGTTATTTGAAAACACTAATTTCACCTTTTTTTAGTCAAAAGCTGAAAATCACTTTGTAAATATTATTTGCAAACACAACCATAATACCCCTAACATTATTCATGCTTATATAAGAAACAACTTACAATCGAAAACTTCTATTACAACTAAAACCTGATAAAATTAACAAGGTTATTCCCATTTTTCTAAACAAAGTGAAAACAAAAGCAGAGATAAAATTAGAGAAAATCCCTTAAATAAGAGTAAGACATTGCAAATAATTAGAAAAGCCCATTATACTTGCATACTTACATACCTAGAGTTTTTTCTTTTTGGAATTCAAAAACTGAAATATTGGTTATTATACAACCGAAGAGAACTGTTGCAATTCAACAGTTGAAACCACAGAACAAAACTTCTATTCTATTTGAAAGTTTTTATTCATATTATTAAATAAGTGGGTCGCCACCCATACTCTTCTCTGCCAACCATTGTGCATCAATTTAGTTTAGTGGGGCTCAACTGGTGTGCGGAAGCTGGCTCCGGCATAAACAACTGCTGAACCAAGCACCTCCTCAATTCTCAACAGCTGGTTCTACTTGGCCAGATGCTCTGACCGGCAGGGAGCTCCGGCCTAATTTGACAAGTTGACAAACCCACAACAAGATCAACAATAAACGTATCCTCTGTCTCTCCAATGCGGTGACTTGTCATGACACCCCAACCGCTTTCTTAGGCATTTTCACAGCTTCAATACTCTCGGTCACAGAACCAACTTGGTTAACTTTAAGAAGAAGAGCATTGCATGACTTACCCTCAATTGCCTTGGGAACCCTCTTAGGGTTGGTGATGAGGAGATCATCTCCTACAATCTGTACTTTCTCCCCTATCTCAGCAGTGATTTAAGCACAGTCTTCCCAGTCATCTTGGTGGAATGGATCTTGGATGGAAACAATAGGGTACTCAGCCACAAATGATTTGTAAAGATCCTTAAGCTGGTCACCTGAGATCTTCTTTGAGCCATCATTTTTCTCTTCTTTGAAGTTCAAATCATATGATTTGTCTTGCCCATAGAACTCTGAGGCAGCAACATTCATTCTAATAACAACTTTCCCATTATATCATGCCTTCTCTATAGCAGTCTTTAGCAATTCAAGGCCTTACTTGTTCCCCTGGATGTTGGGAGCAAAACCTCCCTCATCCCAACATCGGTGGCATCCTGTCCATATTTCTTATTGATTACGGACTTCAAGTGGTAGTATACTTCACAAGTTCACAACCCATCTTCATGGTCTTTTTGATCCTTGACTAAAAAAAGGCAACAAGCTGAGTAGTTGATAATAATAAAACTGTAAGAAGACTCATCCAGGAATTTGGATTTTCTACACCAGAATATAATACAAATAGAAGAAGGCACATGTTAAAGTGAAATTAACAAAACTGAAATTAGGGAATTACTAAAATATGCCTATGTAAGAACCCTGGTCAACAATAATTAAATATACCTTTGCATTTTCCAAATGAAATGAAAAAAGTCGAAAAAAATTCGAAGAGTGAATAAGTGTAAAAGGATAGCAGGAACTGCTCATCTCCAAAACAATGCAAATTTGAACATGGGGAAACTATCTATTTTTACCTGGACCGTAAAAACGTCACAAAACACATTTCGCTCATTAAACCCAAGATAAATTCACAACACAAATGATTTGGTATCCTTAACTAAAAAAAGCAACAAGCTCATTAGGTGATGATGAAATGACCACAAGAAGACATTCTTCCAAGGTTTTGGATTTTATACCCAAAAATATACTACCTCCGTCCCTAAATGTTTGTCCTACTTTGACTTTTGCGGTCTTCTAGGTAGACGTTTGACCGCAATTTATCTATTGATATATACCTATAAAGTCTATAATAAATTGACATTTGAATGATATGTATTACAAAGAATCACACTAAATAATTTTTTTGGAACAAATTTTGAGTAATTAGCGGTCAAAGTTTAACAAGTTTGACTCAAAATGTCAAAGTAGGACAAACATTTAGGGACAGAGGGAGTAATACAAATAGAAGAATGCACTTGTTAAAGTGAAATTTACAACACTGATTAGGGAATGAACAAAATACACATATGTAAAGTAGTTGTAAACACCTTGGTCAACAACAAGTCAACAACCTATGTCATGTCTAATCTGGCTAGTACTATTTACTAAACACAAGTGAAGGTTAGATACTACACACTTTCTATAACCCTATAGGAATGGTATAGTAAATAAAAACCCAAAAACATCAGAGTGCAACATCTAAGTTCCACGATTTAGATATAACAATATAGGAATGCCGAACGTCTTAAATAAATCCCAAACCATCGCAACAAATCTATAATAGTAACACTTGGGACACACTCATACAGTTCCGCTACGGAGAGCTTCGTCGGCCGTAATCAATTGAATAGTAATCAATTGAATAGGAATCACTTCAATAGTAAATTCGTGAAGGAAAAAAGGGAGAGGTGATTACTACTTACCTTGGATGCAAGTATGCAATTTTCGAATTAGAAAAGAGGGAGAGACGATTACTACCTTGAATGTAACTGCCGTGCCAGAGCCAGAGAGATTCCAAACCGATGTCTGCTCGCCATGACCGTAGAGTGTCAAAAATTAATATTGACGTGCTTGAACGAAGGGGAAGAGATGAAAGGATATAGCTGAATGAAGGAAATAAGCCAAGCGAAGAGTACTTGACGGAACGGGGAACATATACAGGAAAGACGCTTCCCGTTAAACACAAGTTATAATAATAAGTTTAAAAGTACAAAAAATTATACATGATGTACAATGACTTTATGCATCAAGAGACACCAACACATTTTCTATGACAATTATATCCTTAACAATATTCGCTCTTATAAGATTGTAGAGATATATACTAGTATATGGTAGAAATGTAGAATTGAGTGATGGTTGATTTGTTGGCAACAATGGGTGGGAATGAACGTCTTCCACGAGAACCAGACACATTCGTGGATATCGGTTTTGATGGTAACTAATGAACGGTCCTTCTCAGTTCCCATTCCCAGAAACATCGCAGCAATTAAACCAATACATACATACATATTGCAAGGATTGAACATCAACCAACATTTCGATACCACTTTATAAAAGCACCTCTTTTTCATATCATCCAAAAGAGAAAGCTTGGAAACCATTCACCAAATTCAAAACTATATAGCTCGCTAGCTTCCATGATGAATTCTTTCACCAACAAGGTATATGGGTTAATTTACATTACTTGTTATATTCCAAATGTGGTTGATATCTTGGTTGACGTAAATAGGTAATGAGGTGCAATCCGAATGCATGGACAAAGTTGTTCGTTTGTTTGTTGACTTTATTTATTGATGCATGTGTTGTGTGTCATGTGAGACTAAACCTTTGTGATCGATGTGAAATAACACTTTCTTTGATGAAAGTAATTATTTTACGATAATTAAACAATAATTTTCAACTTTCAAAAAATTACACGCGACCATATATTGATCCTTATGACACGGATTTTATTCTTATGAATCTGTAAACTTGATGGTCAGGATATGAATTCACAAGGTCAACTCGAAAGGAAGGTGGAAACTGTAGATTACCAATCATCTGCAGGGCAAGGGCAAGAAAAGAGACCGGTGGAGATCATCCATCACCACCCGCTGCCGACTACTCATAGCAACCAGAAAACCAGCGGCGCAGTCTTGACCAACGCCGCGGCTTCAGTCGTATCCACCCTTGACTCCGCCAAAGAGGCCATTTCTAATTCCAAAGCATAGCATACCAGTCCTCTGTAGTGGGAGAAAAAGCTCTTTTGATACATGTTTTAAATTAAGTGTACATTTCTGGTTCCTTTTATGATCTATGAAAAAAAAAAGATCCTTTTATGATCTTTAGTAGAAACAAAAAGAGTACTCAAAGTTGAATTATTTATAATATCCTTATAGCTTGATTCCATATATTTTCTAAAAAGTATAAGATTTGATGGGACATGATGTGAAAGGTTACAATCGTAAAGTAAAATGTCGCATTCTACATTCGAATTGGATAATAAAAGTGACTATACAACAATTGATAATTAATTTGATGAGACCCGTATGTCTTGTCAAGTGAAAGTGCCATACCAGATGCCCTTAATTTGATGAGACACTTCTTTTGATTTTTTAAGCACTCTTTCATATTTGCACATTTTTTGGGAGTATAACCCAATAGATGTCTAGTGACCCACAAATAAACTTGATCTTGTGATCTACAACAAATTTCTGATGTGCCTAAGTCCCAGTCATTTCTATCTTATTTATAGGGTAGAATTTCTGTTTATTCCATTTAAACTATCCAATATTAATATAAGTTTAATTCAATCAATAGTCAACCCACTTGAAACCGTACTAATATTCCCATATAATAACCAGTTTCAAACCACCCAAGAAGATCAATTACAATGTCATCCCTGGAGCAGTTGGGCATTCCTGAAATTCTCACCAACAAAAAAGTGAATCCTTTTAAGATCTTCAATAGAAATAAACAAGAGTACTCATAATTGAATTATGTATAATATCATCATAGCTCGATTCCATATATTTCCTAAAGAGTATAAAATTTGATGAACCCTTCTATAAAAGGTTACATTTGTAGAGTAAAAGGTCGCGTCCTGCATTTGAATTGGATGATAAAGGGGCTGTACAACAAGTGATAATTCAATTTGATGAAACCCCTATGCCTTGTAAAGCGAAATCATAGGAGATGCTCCATAATTTGATGAGACACTTCTTTTGGCTCATTAAGCACTTTTCACACTCACTACTATGAAAAAAAACCTATAGTGACCTAAAATTAGTGTCAACAGAAGTTTTAGTGACACATGATAAGGTGTCATAGCAGGTCGAAAATTGTGACATCAAATTTAGTGTCACAAATAAAGTGTCATAGAATAATGACACCCTAGTATTACAAAATACTACCATATACTAACATTGTTAAACTTAATGACACTTTGGTGTCATAAAAGCATTAATACATTAGTGTAAAAGATTGTTTAATTAAGACGAAAAGGTCAAATAAGGCTTTCTACTATTATAAAATCATCACATAAGGTCATGTACTCAATAAAGTGTCATATAAATACATCTACTTATAAGAAACAATCAAATGAGTCCTAACGACCTTTTGACAACCTCAAAATCCCAATTTTTGCGTACATCCGATTATCTTTTTAAAAGAGATTATAAGGCTAATGTGGAATATTTATCCAGGATTAACTTAAATACAAAGCAAAACTAGGCATGGACTGAGCCCGGTCGAACCAGCCCGATACCCAACCCGGACCGCCACTATGCGGTCACAGCCCGAACCGGTAGGCTGGGACAGGGCCTTAGCCCTTAGGGCCCGAACCGAGGGGTTTTGGGGAGGGCTACGGGTATCAGGGTATGGTATTTGGTGGACTGGCCCGAGCCCAAAATGTTTTTTTTCGAAAGGGTTGGGTGCTAGGCGGGTGGGGCCGGGTGGTTTGGGGGGGTTTGGGGATGGGGGTAGGAATAAATAAGAAAAACCATTTTTTTTAAAACCTAGACGGCTAGACCCGACCCGACCCGGGTCCGGTCCACCCCTAGGCAAAACTAACGACACGTAAGATATAACTGAGATTAGAAGGTTGTCAACGGGTCGTTGTGACTCATCCGATTGTTTTTTATAAGTAGACATATTTATTTGACACTTTATTGAATACGTGACCTCATGTGACTATTCTGTTATAGTAGAAGGCCTTATTTGACTTTTTGTCTTTAATTAATACAATTATACACACACATATTACTTTTAATAATATGAATTTTTTTCACTCATTTCATTAAACGTAAACAGTAAACTACATGCAATTGAAAAATATGCTGATAAATCAAAGAGCATTATTTTCATTAACAAATCAAATTGTTACAAGAGTAGTATTAATACAAACAAAATACACAAGGGAATTGTACAATCTATTTTTAATACCAACAAAATACACAAGGTAATCGTACAATCTATTTTTTAATACCAACAAAATATACAAGGATCTATCCAGTCTAATTTTTCTACAACTATAATTCAACATGATACCATCATGCTTTCATCTTACTAACGTGAATGATATCAAACTAGTAACAGGGCACCAAGATCTCGAATCTTTAGGTCTCTAGCTTTGGGTGCATCTAGATTCACCAACATTATATTCTTGGGTAGTTTTTACTTAACTGTTTTCAGTTCAACATCAGACTAGACTTGATCACTTGAACAGTTTACGAAGTACTAGTATAATATACATCTAGTAGGAGAAGAGTGCGAGAGAAGAGGATCCGCAATGATGTAAACTTATGGATCAATATCAATTAATTAATAGTAATTGCCTAATTATACCAGAAAACTATAAGTCAAGCAACAAATACATCATAAGTTATGGACTTCCTCATAAGTTCTCCACGGTCATTAGAAGTGTATGCATGTCTCTGCGATTTTAACAAATACTGTAATTCCAGAAAGATAATTTCTTTAAAGAAACAAGAAGCATCCTAGCCTTTGTTGATTCAACAAAAACACTTGCTCACTTTTTTTATTGAAGAATTTTCACAAACAGTTAAGAGGATATAAGAAATGCAAATTTTAGGATTGAAAATTAAAAGTATAATAATAAGTAGTTCGGTTGAATGCCATTGTTATTACAGACGATTGCCTAAATTTATATCAAACAATGAGAAAATAACATTAAATCAATGACATATACTGACAAATTTAAGTTTTATGAATAACTTTAAACTACACATATAGTGATACATAACCATAGAGATAAAACTAGAAAGAAGATATATGAGTTGCTAACTTTAAAGCAGGCATATAACATGAAGAGAAACAGTTTACAAAAAAAAAAATCAAAAGCATCTGGTACTCTGGTAATAGCAGCGTTATAAACATGAAAAGAGTTAGATCAACTAAATGACAAGGATAAAAAGACATGGCAAAATCTGACCACACACATTCCAAGTATTGTTTGGAAATCTCGAGAGCTAGATCAACTAGAAATGGTCAAATGACTGATAGTTTTTTTTGTATGAAATTGAATAAACTTGGTCCATGCTTCTCAAGCACCTATTAAGACCATTTAAATTCATTAACAAGCCTTAAGTCCCCATAAAATTTCAAAATCTGGGGCAGTGAGGATATTATGAATTAACAATATACTTAGTAAACATATTACGACGGTAGTAATCAAACCAGTTCCACAATTGGACAGTGGACACAACTGAAAAGAATAAACTTTTTGAGCAAAACTTCAAATTAAAAGCCAATCGGCTATATGAAATTAATACAACTCTTACAGACTGCCACTCCTATCATGCCTTTGAAGCCGCTGAAAGTCTGAAACATATCAAATCTACCATTGCTGCCTCACGATAACAGCAGGCTTTGTTGTTGATTTTGGATTTCCTGCTCCCAGCTCATTGCTCACCCGCACACTTGCTGCTGCATTGAATCCAACTGATATCATAAATACCCATCCAGAAATAGTCAAACAAATAGAGAGAGCATCCAAAGCCAACTCTGGGTTTTTAAGCAAACAAAACAAGAACCTGAAAGTACCAACTTTCCAAAACAGAGCATAACAAAACCTGGAAAAGGTGTGGATTGAGAACCCGGCCCAAGTCTTCCTGCATTTCTCAATCTTCACTATATACACAAACTGTGCTATCACAACTTCCCACCAAGAAAGTCTCAACACCAGCAACACACCCACTATGCTAAACTGGTATTATAACCTTGTGCTGAATAGCCTAGTCATTATCATTTTATCACCAGAAAACTAGAAACCTTGTCAAAGGTTCGTTTAGTCCAAATTTTCACAATCCAATTCAAAACTAGTCACAGAGATGTGCTTCTTAAATGTGTTTCCAACATGGAAACTTAATTGCATATTCAATATCGAAGCGATTGAAATGATGAAGTAATGAACCAATCTAACAGAACTGCACAATACGGTTATCACCAAAAAATAATACCGGGTAATAAACACAATTGTTAAAAGGAAGAGAAATAGACTACAAAATTAAGATATTATAATCGACGGGTTAAATAAAGAAACAGCAGATAAGGAGAATCTAAACTTCTGAATTTGTATACTTTGTACCTCTTTAATTTTTCAAAAGCCACAACGAACCTAGAAAGGAGAAAACAAAACAAGGAAAACAATCAAAGACAGTATCTCATTCAATCCAATTTATAGTCTCTAATGTTATCTCATAAAAAAAAATACAAAACAAGGAAAGAATTAGTCATAGTAATCCACTTCGATAATCTAAACACAATGGCTAGAAATTTCAACCCACTATTGTGCCAATAAGAAGCTGCTTGGATGTTATGCCTTTGGTTGTCAAAGTAACTGCTATTGTTTTCACAGAATGCGTAAAAAAAGTAAGACTGTCTAAGTGGAGACTTCAGAAATTTTGACAGTAATACCATTGAGAGTTTGCTACCTCTCGTGTACTTCCAGGAAGAATTCTAGGCTATTTCCAATTCTTATAAAGTTCATCTGGAAATGAAACGGACACCACATTTACACTACCGCCTTAAGAACGTTCGGATAAAACTGAACATGGCCAGAAAAATCATTTCAAATTCTCATCTCAACGCAAGACAAGCAGTTGGAATTGGGGAAAGAGACTGAATTTCAGAGTAGGTTTAGAAAATTAGGTTGCAAATTTGTAATTTATGGAGGAGGCTAACCAGGAGTGGAGCTCTGGCTGCATTGGAGGCGGAGGGCTGGGGGCTATTGCCGACTGCGGTCTGCTGGATGAAGGCCTCGAAGACGACTCCATTGGCGGAATCTCGCCAGACTTGGTGCTGTAGCTGTTCCTCCCGGTTTCTAGATCAACCCCACACCGTAAAACACAAAGCTATTTAGGTTTTTTTATAAAAGGGCTCTTAGGATAGGTGTTTGCATTCAGAGACAGCAATTATGTTGGTACTCTTTGCTGCTTCTTCCTGATCTTTAAATCTCTAAACTAATATTTCATGATATTAGTTTCAACAATTGAAGACCAGGAAGAAGCGGCCAAGTTTACTTGTACATAATAATTGGTGAATTGCTTACATTTTTTTTTTTTGTTTTTTCATAAGCTACACTAATTTGAGTAATTTCATGTGCATTGTCAAAAAAATCAAAAGATGTTTTGTTATTAGTATAAGTTTTAGAGCTTTAACGACACAAAAAATGATAAGTTTAAGGAAAATTCTATGGTACCTTTTAAAATTCTAACGTACGGTACCCAACTTTTTAAACCCAATCAAATTAGAGAATGATGCCACATCACCATCCTAGTGATACTTGTATAATGAATCCTATTATTTATATTTAAATCTCAACAAATTGTAAGTTAATTTTTGTAAACCTAATAAATCTGCGTGAAGAATAAACAAAGTAATATGTCTCACTACGCACGCTCCTGAAGTTTCACAAGAGGATTGTCGATCTGACGATCCTGATGATAAAATAACCCAAGGATTAAGATGATCATAAAAAAATTTGATAACTGGAAATCAAAACCATTAGACTATAGCCGCTGAATCAGAGTGTTCTGGAACCAAATACCATGTGTTGGTCCTTTTACATTACGGTTACACCGTACCAGACCTTTAGGTCGGATCCAAAAGATTTCAAATCGTCTACGGTTCAATTTTTACACCAGTCTAGCTATTGTTTTCACAGAATGCGGAAAAAAGTAAGACTGACTAAGTGGTAGGGCTGAGCGCGGATCTGGGAATTCCCGTTCCGTACCGAAGAGCCGTCCGAACCGTTCCAGAACCGATAGAACCGGAAAGATGTAATACCGTACCGTACCGTACCGTACCGTACCGAGCTTTTTAAATAAGATGGTACGGTACCGGTTCTTAGTGAGAACTGTCCCGGAACCGTATTGAACCGAACCGTCGCGTACCGTACCGAATTGTCCCGAAAACTAGTGTTATAAACTTATAATATAATTATATACTCCGTATTATATATAATATATTTTACCGAGTGTAAATGTTAGTGACCGTATGTCATTACAAATGTGCAATCTTGCATATTCTTTGTCATATGATGTGATACTTTTTGGTTTTTCAGTTTGACGATCACTTTTGATTTTTAGTTTGGATGTTACTTTTCTTTATTATAGTTTGATTATTAGTTTCATATCTCAATTTGATCACACAAGATCAATTAAATGTAGTCTTGCAAGTTCTTCTCTTAAATTTTTGTAGAGTTATTTATAAATGTTAAAATATAAAGTTTTTTATATTTCAATGGGTTAAATATTTAGGAACTAAATAACACCGAAGAACAGTACCGAACCGTACCGAAAATTGGTACGGAACGGGACAGGTTCTATATATATGCGGGACGGAACCGGTTCTTGATTTTTAAAAAAACCGTACTTTGGGACGGGACAGATTTTTCGAAATAACCGTCCCGTACCATCCCATGCTCACCCCTACTAAGTGGAGACTTCAGAAATTTTGACAGTAATAGCATTGAGAGTTTGCTACCTCTCGTGTACTTCCAGGAAGAATTCTTGGCTATTTCCAATTCTTATAAAGTTCATCTGGAAATGAAACGGACACCACATTTAGAAAATTAGGTTGCAAATTTGTAATTTACGGAGGAGGCTAACCAGGAGTGGAGCTCTGGTTGCATTGGAGGCGGAGGGCTGGCGGCTATTGCCGACTGCGGTCTGCGGGATGAAGGCCGACGACTCCATTGGCGGAATCTCGCCCCACTTGGTGCTGTAGCTGTTCCTCCCGGTTTCTAGATCGTCCCCACACCGTAAAACACAAAGCTATTTAGGTTTTTTATAAAAGGGCTCTTAAGATAGGTGTTTGCATTCAGTGACAGCAATTATGTTGGTACTCTTTGCTGCTTCTTCCTGGTCTTTAAATCTCTAAACTAATATTTCATGATATTAGTTTCAACAATTGAAGCCCAGAGAAGAAGCGGCCAAGTTTACTTGTACATAATTGGTGAATTGCTTACATTTTTTGTGCTTTTAATTTTCATAAGCTACACTAATTTGAGTAATTTCATATGCATTGTCAAAAAAATCAAAAGATGTGCGAGCTTTAATTCTTTAAAATTATATTATTGCGATCTGCGAGCTTTAGCTGATAATGACTATGTAAAAAAAAGTTGATTATGGGTGATGTTACTATGTTAGGTTTGCACGAAAACATAAATCCGAGATTAATTTGTTTTTGTATAAATGTTTCTAGAAAAAAAATCAATTTTATTTATAATTAGTGTCACTAATGTATTTTTTGATGCCATTGTGTCACATATCAAAGACATTTGCATGTTATTAAAAAAGTGTTATATCAAGACCGTTTCTAGTAGTGACATATTTTTTTGGGTATAAACCAATAGATGGTGGACCTAAGTTCAGGTCATTTCTGTCTTATTATTAGGGTAAAATTTTCATGTATCACATTTAAACTATCCAATATTAGTGTAAGGTTAGTTTATTCAATAGCCACCCGAACTTAATCTAAAGTCTTGAATCCGTACTAATATTCTCACGTAATAACCAGCTTCAAACCACCCAAGATGATCAATTCAAGGTCATCCCTTGAAGCCGTTGGGGTTTCTTGAAATTCTCCCCAACAAAAAAGTAATTTCGTTTATGATTTTAATAGAAATAAAAAGCATCTCTTTTTCATACGTAGTATCATCCAAAAGAGAAAGCTTGGAAACCATTCACCAAATTCAAAACTATATAGCTCGCTAGCTTCCATGATGAATTCTTTCACCAACAAGGTAAATTAGATAAAGAAAAAAACAGACATCTCATAGAGGGGCCATGCATGTTGTAGTACAGGTCTAGGACGATAAAATTATTATTTTTATCAAAATTGTAATTAACCAGGATTCTATATACATTTTTATAAAACTTCATTTTTCTTTTATATATGTAAAATTAAAGGTATTTATCAATATTGGGTGAGCCCGGGCACGAGTTGGCCCCTGACTCATCCCATGGTTGTGACTTGTGATTGTGTGCCACACGTATTCAAAAGGGGAACCGACCGATCACCCGCCCCACTAACTCCTAGCATTTTGTATGTACACATAGACATATATACTCATGTATGAAATAGATATGCACATCTACTTGTACTATGCCAACATATTTGTTTGTTGCGAGAAATGTGCATTATTTTGTTTTAATAAGTCATTATTCTCCGTCACTAAACTAAATTATTTCTAATTACATATCGTTTTTGTATTTAAAAGATAACTACATTAAGCCTTGACACAATATTTAAGGGAGAAATAATAGGAGTAATGATTAGTGTATAAATGTATGAGAGAAGTGAAAAAGTAGGAAAGAGAAGATAAAAAGTAGATAAAGTAAGTGTAATTGGTATTTTTAAAGAAAAACTTACCAAATAAGAAAAATGTAGCAAACTTTTAAATATATCTCAAATAGAAAAGTGTAGCAAACTTTTAAATATAGAGGGAGTATTTAAAAAACTTAAATTCAATCATTATCATTGGAAAGATAATTGAGATAAGGGTCAGATAGGGTCTCGAACTTGAAAAAAAATGTCAAATAAGGCCATATTTCGGATGCTCTGTCCGGCCGACGCCATTTGGGGTGGTTCCCGGTAGAATTTTTTGATGAAATTTTTTGAGAATCTTATTCATTAAGTCTAGTTTACTCATATCAAATTTGAACTAAAACTTTAATCGGGAAGGCATTCAAATGAAATCTTGAAGATAACTGTACCGTTAAAAGCGTAGTTATCTTCATGAATTCATTTGAATTCCTTCCCGATTGAATTGTTAGTTCAAATTTGATATGAGTAAACTAGACTTAATGAATAAGGTTCTCAAAAAAATTCATCAAAAAATTCCACCGGGAACCACCCCAAATGGCGTCGATCGGACAGAGCATCCTAAATATGGCCTTATTTGACATTTTTTTTCAAGTTCGAGGCCCTATCTGACCCTTATCCCAAGATAATTCATTAGTTATTTTCTCAATAATATTATTATATACTCCTTATTACTTCGTATTATTGCAGTGACATACGTAGTACGGAGGATATGATAAGTAGAGTCTCGTTCGAGTCAGGAGCTCTGGACCTGATCAGAACCATCGTGCGAAATTCACTGTTTGGGATGGTTCTTGGTGAAATTTTTTGATAAAATTTGTTGATCATGTTCTTCATCCAGTCTAAATTATTCATACCAAATTTCAGTTCAAAATTCAATTGGGGAGACAGTTAAATAAATTCTTGAAATATACTACGTTTTATATATGTACAGAATGTGCAATATGTTTCAGTACTTTTTTTTAAATGCCTTTTCAATTGATTTTTGAGCTGAAATTTGTTATGCATAAACTAGACTTGATGAAGAACATGCTCCAAAAATTTCATCAAAAAATTCTAACGAAAACCACCCTAAACGCTGATTTCCGTACGAAAGTTACGGCCAGGAGCTCCTGATATGAACTGCCCTCATGATAAGTATATGGGTTAACTTACATTACTTGTTATATTCGAAATGTGGTTGATCTTGGTTGAGGTAAATAGGTAATGAGGTACAATCCGAATGCACGGACCTAGTCGTTCGTTTGTTTGTTGATTTTTTTTATGGATGTGTTGTGTGTAGGGGTGGTTCGGTACGATATACCGAATATTTTATCACATATCTTTACCATACCGTAATCTTTCGGTATGCAAAAATATATAACGTTACCATACCGAAATTTCGGTATACCTTGTTTCGGTATACCGAAATTTCGGTATGATAAGGTACGGTATCGGTAAATTATCATGATTTAATATAACAAATTATTATATGTCAAATGAAATAAAGAAAATCAGTGTTGATAGTGATATACTAAAATCATTAATGAAAAAAAAACTAAAATCATTAATGAAATTAATTACAAAATACCAATGAGATAACCTATTTGTGTTGTATTCAACTTTGAACAAAAAATATTATAAATATGTATAGATGTATAGATATTTCAACACATGATATATGAAGATAACAACACATTCTGCTAAAATTATTTAAACAACATAAATATATTTAAAATAACATCGATCTCCAATAAAAAGTATAAATAATTCAAGAAACATGGATATAAAATGATATATCCTTGAAGTAGTGTTGTGTTTCTAGTTATTTTTATAAGTTTAAGAAAAATATTGGCTTGGAATTACGGTATGACGGTATACCGGTATACCGTTTATTTCCAAAATATATACCGATACCATACCAAAGTAATTCGGTACGGTATCATACCGTACCAAAAGTGTCGGTGTACCTAACATTTCGGTAAATTCAGTATTTTTCGATATGGTAAGTCCGGTATACCGAAGTTTCGATATTTTTTCCCACCCCTAGTTGTGTGTCATCTGAGACTAAAGTTGTGTGATCAATGTGAAATAACACTTTCTTTGATGAAAGTAATTATTTTACGATAAACAATTATTTTCAATTTTCAAAAAATTACACTCGACCCTAGGGGGGACTCCGTTGCATCCGAGCTTTTCTCTCTAAGTTCTCTCCGTTCCATCACACCTTAGTAGTCTTGACCCGCCGCCATCGATTTCGACAATTGGGGTGTGGCTTTCGTTTCTTCAGACTTCTCTAAGGAGTCTCGGTCTCGCTCTTTCCTTCTGCTGTAAGGTCAGGTGGCGTTTTTTGGACGTTTGGAAGGCTTTGACCATCTCGAGAAATAGGTTCCCGGCTGGGGGAAGACAAGCTGGGTCTTCGGTGACATTCAGGTCAATAGAGGCGAATCAAGACTACTAAGGTGTGATGGAAGGTTTCTTGGACAAATATAAACAGATGGCAATTGGAACGGAGGAAGAAGTGTTGTACCTGGATGGGGGCGATGCGGAGGAGAACCCGCTGGAGGTGCAAAACTCGGGATTCCCGGTGATAGGGGTGCTGTTCACAGATAGACAGGTTAAGTTCTCAGCCCTAAAGGATCTCATGTTGTCACTATGGCGGCCGGGTAAGGGTATGGCGTTCAAAGATTTGGGTGAAAAAAAGTATCTCTTTACTTTTAATCATCGTTTTGATATGAATTGTGCTATTAAAGGAGGTCCATGACAATTTGAGCGTAATTTGCTGTTACTAAGAGAATTAAAACCTAATGATATTCCGCATAAGGTTTTTTTAAATGAGGCCGAGTTCTGGGTCCAGGTTCATAATCTTCCTTATAGCCTTGTCAATTTAGGTACGGCAAGGAAATTAGGTAGCTTTTTTTGGAAATAGTTTATAAATTATGATGATCATAAGAATAGGGAGAAACTCGAGACGTATATGAGGATTAGGCTGTGCTTGAACGTGGAGAAACCTTTGAAAAAGGGTACAAATATGAAAAAAGAAGGAAAGAGTTTTTGGGTAGACTTTAAGTATGAGAATTTTCCCAATTTTTGCTTTATTTGTGGGTTAATCGGACATTCAGATAAATTTTGTCCGCTAAACTATGAAGAAGGTATTGTTTTGGAGAACCGGTTTGGGGTTCATCTTAGAGCAGGGATTGGGGTGAAGACCAGTCCTACAGGAGAGAACAAGTGGATATGGGAGGGTTCATTGAGCTCTGGCAGGAGCGGTGAATACATGGGGGATTTGAAGCCGGAAGATAGGCTGGATGGAGCCGAAAAAGAATCTTTCTTAGAGTATGCGCTAAGTATGACTAAAGGTGGGGAAACAAAAGATGAATCATCAGGGGAACAAAAGAGAAGAAGAATATGAGAAACTCAGGGGGAAGGAAAAAATGGAGAGGACAACATGGCACTGGATGGGACAAAAAACGGGATGGAGGTGGACTTCGGTTAGTAAGTCCGCCACAATAATTTCTGTCAACAGGGACATGGAAGGTGATGGATCGTCGGACCAGAGGTGGCCGGGATCCACCAAAAATAGTAATAGAGAGGAGAATGAACTGATCGGAAAGTACAGATCTTAAATCGGTAAAATCTCAGTGTATAAGTCTCAAGAGTGCAATAGATTAAGCATCCCTTTCCACAAGTTGGAAGGTGATATTTATACTAAGGAGAAAAGGGAAATACTTGGTGGCCAAGCCAAAGATGCTAGTCTAATGGGAGAGAGACACGTGTAAAGCTACTCTAACAAACTAACAGCCTAATTTGATGGGAGGCAGCCACATGTAAAGTTGATTGGAGAGAGAACCTTTGACAGCTGGGTGATTGATTATTCTTCTAACAGATTTTATGCTAGAAGTTTCGTGTAACCGTACGTGGATAATTCTGAAGTGTTCCTCAGGTGCAGGGGGTGACGTGGCGGTGTCTCCTTGCGAGATAGATCCTTGCGGATTATGCCCAAGTACATGACGCCTCATCCCGACCTTGGGGATATCTGAGGCCGATATCTGGGAACTCGTGCTCGCGTCCCTGCCTCAAAGGTAATTGACCGCCTGGTGCTTGACTGTTGTTGACCAAATGTTTGACTTGCGGGGTCCGACCTGGTACCAACCTGGGCGACCTCGGGGGCATCGAGGTCGGACTCATATTTTGTCGAGTTCGGTTGATCCCTGAGCCTGATGTTCTTCCGACCTCGGGGCCGGGGTCAGGGCCGACCGACTTCGTTATCCGCCGAGTCCGGCTGACTCCTGAGCCTGGTGTTTTCCCGACCTCGGCGGTCGGGGTCAGTCTTAGACTGTGGACTTTGGTATTTTTGCGCCTTTGATGGAACCGCAGTGCTCTCTACCGGCGATTATGATACCCCTGGGGTATATAGGAATATACTCCGATCCATCAGAAGGCAAGGGTGCTGGTGCGGTTTGGAGTTTTCAGGCTGAATTTGAATTTAGTTGGTTTTGTTTTTTATTTGTGGATAATTATGTTGGTGTTTTGCTTTGCTTTGCTTTGTTTTTATTTTTCCTGATTGGAAAACAATGGATTTGGATGCGGTTGATGGGAGGATTGCGGTAATCGTCTTTGGCTCATCTGTGCCCACTTATGGATCAACGAATTATATTGCTTCTTTAGAGGTGATTAATTCTATGTCTGGTTCGCGGGACGACGATTATCAGGAATCTTTTTGTCGGATTACCTACTATCTGAATGATGTGTTATCAATTTAAGCCAATTTTTGTCAAAAAAAAAAATTACACTCGCCCATATATTGATCCTTATGACACAGATTTTATTTTTATGGATCTGTAAACTTGATGGTCAGGATATGAATTCACAAGGTCAACTGGAAAGGAAGGTGGAAACTATAAATTACCAATCATCTGCAGGGCAAGGGCAAGGGCAAGAAAAGAGACCGGTGGAGATAATCCATCATCACCCGCCACTGACTACTCATAGCAACTAGAAAACCAGCGGCGCAGTCTTGACCAACGCCGCGGCTTCGGTCGTATCCACCATTGACTCTGCCAAAGAGGCCATTTCTAATTCCATAGCGTAGCATACCGGTCCTCGGTAGCAGGAGCTAGAAAACATTATTTTTATCCATGTTTTAAATTAAATGCACATTTCTAAGTCCTTTTATCATCTTCAATAGAAACCAAAAAGAGTACTCACACTTGAATTATTTCTCATATCCTCATGGCTTGAAAAAATATAAGATTAAATGAGACTCTTCTTTAAAAGGTTACAAAATCGTAAAGTAAAACGTTGTATCCTGCATTTGAGTTAGAGAATAAAAGGGGTTATAGTTTATACAACAATTGATAATTTAATTTGATGAGCCCCTCAACAATCCACAATCTAATTTGATGAGACCCTTCTTTTATCTCAGTTAGGACTCTTTCACACTCACACCTTTTTTGTTGTTGTCTAATGACCAATGCATAGACTTGATCTTCTGATCTAGAGTAAAGTTGTGGTGAGCTTAAGTTTGTGTCATTTATGTCCTATTCTTAGGGTAACTTTTTCATTTATCTAATTTAAAAACTCAATATTAATTTAACTTTGTTTAATCAATAGTTAGCTCAACTTAATCTACAGTCTTGAATCTGGAATTCATACTGATATTATCATGTATTAACCGGTTTCAAACCACCCAAAAAGATCAATTATAAGGTCATCCCTTGGAGCAGTTGGATTTTTATGAAATTCTCAACAAAAAAGCTCTTCCTTTTATGATCTTCAATACAAACCGAAAGAAGTACTCATAACTGAATTATTTATAATATCCTCACAGTTTGATTCTAAAGAGTAAAGCGTATAAGATTTTATGAGACCCTTTTGTACAGTAAAAGGCCGGATCTTGCATTTCAATTGGAAAATAAAAGGGGCTATACAAAAAGTATAATTTAATTTGATGAGACCTTTTATTTTGAAAAATTTGATGAGACCCTTAATTTGATGAGATCCTTCTTATGGCTCATTAAGCACTCTTTCACACTCACACACTTTTTTAGGGGTATAACTAGGGATGGACCCGGGCCGGGCCGGTTCCGGTTCCGGGATGGACCCGGGCCGGGCCGGTTCCGGTTCCGGGCCGGGCGGGCTTTTTTTGGGGATTGTTGGGCCCGGAACCGGCCCGGGGTGATACCGGGTCCGGTTCGTGCCGGGTCGACCCGGTCGGGTCCGGGCCGGGCCGGGCCGGGCCGGGCCCGGGCTTTAATTTTTTTTTTTTTTTAGATACCAAAATTAAATTAATATTACTTGGACATAAAAAAGGGTAAAACATATTTATTTGATATTTGTAGTACAATTGAAAATTGAGTAAAAATAAAAACATGAAATACACTTTATAATAAGTAATGAAGTATGAATCAATTAGAATTTCCTCCATCTTCAGTTGTTTCTTCCATAAAGTGGCGAGTGGGTTCAATGCTTATTTCTTGAGTTCTACGTTTGGCCTTCAACCAATCGTGGAAGCAAACAAGCGTCTCAAGAGAGTTTGCGCTTAATCTCGTTCTATAATCCGTTAGGACGTTGCCGGCCGCACTAAACTCTTGTTCCACAGCAACTGTTGATACCGGCATTGCTAGCACTTGCTTAGCCATCTTTGATAAGATCGGGAACGTTCTCTCTTTTTCCTTCCACCACTGAAGAACGTCAAAGTCATCCCCTTCTTCATAATCAACAGGAAATGTTAGATACAAAGAAAGCTCGTTGATCGAGCTTTGTTCATTAACCGGAGTTGATTTACTTTTTTTCATAAGATTGCCAAATGCAGATTTGAAAATTGATTTTCCTTTAGATGAAGAAGATGTTCGTGGCGGGGGAGGGGGTGCGTTACCATATTGTGCATGAAACTCATTAAATAATTGATATAATAAATTACTAACCTCTTGGAATTGTTGTTTAGGGTCTATGGCCTTGTCGTCGTACATAGGCAATGGACCAAAAAAAGAAGCATAATAGTAATCTAAACATTTCTCCAAAGAAGCAAGTCTAAAACGAGGATCAAGAATAAATGCAATACCATATATATGCGGAATATAGGAATAATATTTTAAAAACTTTTGTTTCATGAAGTCACAAAAATAACTAACGTAAGCGGCGTCAGAGAATTCAGAAAAAGCGCCGGCGAGATTAACAGCTTCAACAAAAAATTGGTTTGCGGTAGGTTTATAAACATGACTAAAAGTTTCAGTGGCATTATTAAAAAACACCAAAACATTCACAATTTTTTCACAAGTGTCGATATCGGCCGGGTTTATAATATAGTTAGCATATTCTCTTAAAAAAGCGGGAAAATGGTTTTTATATCTAATAAGCACTTTAATTAAATTATAAGTACTATTCCAACGAATAGACAAATCTTTAGGAAAAGCACAATATTTGACACGTCTTTCTTTCAAATAATTTCTCCATTGCATCTTAAGTGGATTACTAGCCCAAATCAGTTTAATCCCCCCCTTGACCACCTCCAAAGCATCTCCCAACGCCGCAAGACCGTCCTTTACACATAAATTTAAAATATGACATGCACAACGCTGATGAAAAAACCTACCCATCAAAGAAGATGAACCACACAATTCACGCAATCTAGGAATAGCCGCAGTATTATTAGTAGCATTATCAAAACCAATAGCAAACACCTTATCAATCAAATTATACTCAACTAAAATACGCTCAATGAGAATATAAATATTATCGCCGGTGTGTCGATCATTAAATTCACGAAAAGCAAGAACACGTTTATGCATACACCAATCATCATCAATATAATGTGCAGTCAAACCCAAATAATATAAATGATGATGAGTATCCTCCCATATATCACTACATATGCTAACACGACCATCAAAGTTTGCGAAAAATATTTGTAATTTTTCCTTTTCCAAAACATATTGCCTTATAACTTCTTTTTTAATTGTTTTGCGACTATAGTTTCGAAATTGAGGATTTAAAGTACCTTGAGCATATTCTTTTAAAGCAAGACTTTCGGAAAAAATAAAAGGCAAATTTTCTTCAACAATCAAATGCGACATACCAGTCAAATGTCTTTGATCATCATAGGAGAAATTACCGAAGGGTTGGCCACTTCCAAATCTTGAAATTTGTGTTTGCTTTCCCTTGCCTTTGTCTGATTTCGCATATTCCGCCGGGTGCTTGGCCTTAAGATGCCTTGTGGCGCTCCCGTACCCTCCAGAAGTTCCCAAGTTATACTTCTTTGGACAATGCTTGCAAGTGGCGTACCATATCTCGGTTTGGGGGTCTTTAAATTTTGTAAAATTTGCCTTAAAGACTGATTCAGCTTTCTCACCGCCTTGGGAAGAAGTAGCCACTTCCGCTTGCTCTTCATCATCGTACGGTGTGCCATGAACCTCGTGCTCGACCGTTTGCGGATCCCTCTCCTCCGCATCATCATCCTCGAGCTCTTCTTCGTCAATGGTCGGGATGTTTTGTTGATGGAAGAAGGCCCCTTGATTTTGTCGTAATAGTTGTTCTACTTGCTCATCGGACATCGCAGACCCATATCTTTGGTTATAATCCGCATCAAAATCATCTCGGGTTTGAGATGAAGCCCCGGCCCGTCCCTTACCTTTGTGCAAGCTTGGCTGATTCCTCGCAATCTCCTTTGTTCGGTTGCGGCGGAGGTTACCCATATCTACTGAAGCTCTACCACGTTCCATCTTAAAAATATAACAAATATTAAATTCGAAGTACAATTAAACTAGTGAATTTCAAATACAAATCTAACAAATCGAACTACAATGTAACAATTAAATTCGAACAATTAAATTGACTAGAATGTAACAATTAAAATGTACCAATTAAATTAACTTTTATTATAAAATTTGAACAACTTCAATATAAATAACAATTAACTAGTTCAATAGGAGAAATTTTAACTAGACATTAAATGTAACAATGCAATGAAATTTAGAGGAGAATAATAAATGTAACAATGAATTAACTATTTTGATAGGAGAAATTTAACTACTTTTATATTAAGTGTATAAGTAGATAAAGTAAATATATATATTTAAAAGTAGATAATAAGTAGATTAACTAGTAATATATAATATTATGTTTATAGTATATATAATATAAATATATGACTATAAGATGAGGAATACACTTAATATATTAAGTAGATAAATTTTCGAACAACTATAATATAATTAACAATTAACTAGTTTGATAGGAGAATAATAAATGTAACAATTAACTAGTATTAGAGGAGATTAAGAAATGTAACAATTAACTAGTTTAACAAGTAAACAATTAATTTCGAATTCTTGTCTAACAATTTTTAATGTAACTATTTCCAATAAACTAACAACTACCAATTAACCACTTTTATAGCAATGAACTAATACTAAAAGTCTAAAATGATAAGTGAAACAATTAACAACTTTTATATTAATGAAGAATGTATTAGTGTGTAAACAAAATTAATGGGAATGTTTGATAGGAGAATAATAAATGTAACAATTAACTAGTATTAGAGGAGATTAAGAAATGTAACAATTAACTAGTTTAACAAGTAAACAATTAATTTCGAATTCTTGTCTAACAATTTTTAATGTAACTATTTCCAATAAACTAACAACTACCAATTAACCACTTTTATAGCAATGAACTAATACTAAAAGTCTAAAATGATAAGTGAAACAATTAACAACTTTTATATTAATGAAGAATGTATTAGTGTGTAAACAAAATTAATGGGAATGTTTGATAGGAGAATAATAAATGTAACAATTAACTAGTATTAGAGGAGATTAAGAAATGTAACAATTAACTAGTTTAACAAGTAAACAATTAATTTCGAATTCTTGTCTAACAATTTTTAATGTAACTATTTCCAATAAACTAACAACTACCAATTAACCACTTTTATAGCAATGAACTAATACTAAAAGTCTAAAATGATAAGTGAAACAATTAACAACTTTTATATTAATGAAGAATGTATTAGTGTGTAAACAAAATTAATAAGTAGATAATATTATGTTGATAGTATATATAATATAAGATGACTAACAAGATGACTAACACACTTATATATGTAGTAAATATATATTTATAAGTAGATAATAAGTAGATAATATTATGTTAATATTACTACAAGATGACTAACACACTTATATATTATACTTTAATATATAAGTATATTACTATAAGTTGAGTAATACACTTATATATTATACTTTAATATATGTATAACTAATATAAGTATATATTAAGTATATGTAATATGTGAATATAAGTAAATAAATATACTTATATAAGTAACAATAATATAATAATTAGATATTAATATAAGTACATAATAAATTATATAAATATAATATATGTAGTAATAAATTTGAGAAATTGAGAAGATGAAGATGGGAAAGATTAATAGAGAATATAGATTAGAGATTTAGAGAGTAGAGATATTTGGAGAAGATGTGTAGTAAAGTGTATAGAAAAAATGGAGTATTTATAGATATTTAGTACCCCACCCCCACCCCCCACCCCCCCCACCCCCCCACCCCCCAACCCGGGACCCCCTGGAAGGCTCCCAACGGCTATAGAGCCGTTTGGGTTGAAAGCCAACGGCCATAAGGCCTGTTTGGCTGAAAAACAAATTTTTTTTTTAAAAAAGTAACCGTTAGGCCCGACCCGGGCCCGAACCGGCCGGGCCGGGCCACCAAACAAATGAACCGGACCCGAACCGCCAAACCCCCCCGGGCCGGGTCAAAGCCCGAACCGGTTCACCAGTCCCGGTTCCGGGCCGGGCCTGCACAGTGGCGGGCCGGGCCGGTTCCGGGCCGGGCCGGCCCGGTTGAGTCCATCCCTAGGTATAACCCAATAGATGTCTAATGACCAAAGAATAAGCTTGATCTTCTGATTTAAAGCACGGTTGTAATTGGCCTAAGTTCCGATCATTTCTGTCTCATTTTTAGGGTAAATTTTTCATTTATTCTATTTAAACCATCCATTATTAATTTAAGTTTAGTTCGATCAATAATCAGCCCAACTAATATTCTCATATAATAACCAGATTCAAACCCCCGAAGAAGATCAATTACATGGTCATCCTTTAGAGCAGTTGGGGTTTCTTGAAATTCTCACCAACACAAACGTGAATTCTTTTATGATCTTAAATAGAAACCAACAAGAGTACTCATAATTGAATTATTTATAATATCCTCTTAGCTTGATTCCATATACTTTCTAAAGAGTATAAAATTTGATGAGACCCTTTTGTAAAAGGTTACAATCATAGAGTAAAAGGTTGCATTTGAATTGGATAATTAAAGAGGCTGTACAACAAGTGACAACTTAAATTGATGAAATGATGAGATCCCTCTGCCTTGTTAAGCGCAAGCCGTCACCAGATGCTCCATGGCTCATTAAATACTAGAAAAACAACTTATACTGACATAAAATTAGTGTCGATGGAAGTTTTAGTTACACATGATAAGTGTCATAGAAGATCGAAAATTGTGACATCGAATTTAGTGCCACATATAAAGTGTCTAAGAATATTGACACCCAGTATTACAAATTATTATGACACTATAACATTGTTAAGCTTAGTGACTCTTTGGCATAAAAAATTGGTCAAGTAACACACACCCACGCGCGCACGCGCGCACACATTACCTTTAATAACACTACGTATGAATTATTTTCACTCATTTCATTAAACGTAAACTACATGCAATTGAACAATATGCTGATATATCAGAGATCATTATTTTCATTAACAAATCAAATTGTTACAAGAGTATTCAAACATATTAATAGCAACAAAATACCCAGGGGAATGGTACAATCTATTTTATAATACAAACAAAATATACAAGGAAACTATACAGTCTAATTTTCTACAACTACAATTCAACATGATACCATCATGCTCTCAACTTACCAACATGAATGACATCTGCAAACTAGTAACGGGGCACCAAGATCTCGAATCTTTAGGTCTCTAGCTTTGGGTGCATCCAGATTCACCAACATTATACTCTTGCTCAATCTAGATTAAGGAAACCTGACCATAAAGAGTACACACACATTTAATAATCAACATGTAATTTTCGCATTCGGGTTATATCTAGTAGGAGAAGAGAGCGAGAGAAGAGGATCCACAATGCTGTAAACTTATGGATCAATGTCAATTAACTAATAGTATTTGCCTAGCTATACAAGAACACTATAAGTGAAGCAACAAATACATCATAAGTTATGGACTTCCTCATAAGTTCTCCAGGGTCATTACAAGTGTATGCATGTCTCAAGCTAGTTTTAACGAGCAATATACTATAATTCCAGAAAGATAGTTTCTTTAAAGAAAGAAGCAAGGATCCTAGCCTTTGTTGATTCAACAAAAACACTTGCTCACTTTTGTTTATTGAAGAATTTTTACAACCAGTTAATAGGATATAAGAAATGCAAATTTTAGGATGGAAATTAAGTATAATAATAAGTAATTCAGTAGAATACCTTTGTTATCACAGACAATCGCCCAAATTGATATCAACCAATAAGAAAATAACACTAAATCAATGACATACACTGATATAAATTTAAGTTTTATGAATAACTTCAAACTACACATATACTGATACACAACCTTAGAGATAAAACTAGAAAGAAGATATATGAGTTGCAAACTTTAAAGCAGGCATGAGGCATATGACATGAAAAACAGTTTCCAAAAAATAGCAAAAGCATCTGGTACTCTGGTATTAGCAGTTCTAAACATGAAAAGAGTTAGATCCATAGTCACATAGTTCGCGGAACGCTTCGGTACGGGAACGAGGATCCGGAACGAGGATCGGGAACGCGGTTCGCTAGATTAAGTGTATCCAGTTCAGAGGGGGTAGGTTTACTACCTCCGGTACGCGTTCAGTACGATGTACCACATGTTCAGTATGATGTTTCTTATATTTTGATACTATAATGAAACTGAATTTCAGATTTCATAAGTCATAACAAAAAAACATTTCAACCCACGCTATTGTGCCAATAAGAAGCTGCTTAGATGTTATGCCTTTGGTTGTCAAAGTTACTACTATTGTTTTCACAGAATGCGTAAAAAAGTAAGACTGTGACTAGTAGAGACTTCAGACCATTTTATGGTATCTTTTCAATAAAGTGCTCATGCTTGTTAGGAGTGGAGCTCTGGCTGCCCTGCGGTCTGCGGGATGAAGGCCTCGGAGACGACTCCATTGGCGGAATCTCGTCCCAAATGATGCTGTAGGCAGTCTGTAGCTATTTGGGTTTTTTATAAAACGGTTTTTAAGGTAGTTGTTTGCATTGATGGTCAACAATTATGTTTGGTGCTCTTTGTAGCTTCCTCCTCATCTTTAAATCTCTAAATTAATATTTCATGATACAAGTTTGAACAATTGAAGATGAGGAGGAAGTGACCCAGTGATACTGATACATAATTTATTATTTGCTCCTATATTTTTTGTTTTGTTTTATTGTTTGATATGCATTGTCAAAAAAATCAAAAGAGGCTTTGTCAGCTACACTAATTTCGGTAATTTAATATGCATTGAGAAGGAGCCGAAGTTTTTGAAAAATGGAGATGCTGGAATGGTGAAGATGGTTCCCACCAAGCCCTTTGGTGAGTACCCGCCTCTTGGGCGTTTTGCGGTGAGGGACATGAGGCAAACTGTTGCTAAGGTTACCAAGGCTGCCCTGAAGAAGAAATGAATCGTGTCTTTGCTTCATGAGAGTGTGCTGTTTTGGTCAATGTGTTGTCCTTTAATAACTCGTTTGTTTGATGTCCATTCTCTCAGAATTGGGTGCTATCGTTAACTTAGGGGCTCTCAGAGTTTTGTTGTCATCCAGTTTATGTTGGACTATTGGAAATGTAATTCTGGTTACCTAGCTTTTATGTTAAAAAGAAATAACATTAAGAGCATCCAGGGGCGGATCTAGAATTTTTCGTTATTGGGGGCACATGTCACTAGGGTTGGGCAAAAATCATGACTCCGTTTTCCCATTCTGAAATATCCTAAAATTGTTTTTGTCTTATTCGGTACCCTTTAGGATCCTATCTTTTTGTCCTACACCGGTCACGTACTGATTTTAAATGAGACAAGACCGAGACTTATAAAGGTTGTCTCATCTTGTCTTGTTGCCCAGTTTGTATGATCATCGGATTGAGATCGGGATAACCGTAATCACAAACCATCCCAAGCAGTGTAATATATGATTAATTAAACATATATATTTAGTTTTTTATTGTAAATATATATTTAGTTCAAATGATGCTATAATAGCATATTATTATCTGAAAAAACACTTTCTATATTTCTAACTAGTCTTCACAATTTCCGCTTTCATCAAGTCTAAATTTAATTATAAAGATATCTCTCTACAACATTAGTATCATCTCCTAATTTTTTATGAGCATTTTTCAAATATGAATATTGTTATCTTCCCCTAACAAAGTCCTCATTCACTCTCAAGATAATTTCATCTATTTTTGTCTTTTACTTCTTTTATGAGCCACTATTTTTTAATCTCCGCGCCAATTAAAGTGAGATTTTTTTTAGGAAGAGAGGGAGTCTTATACGAAGTATATAATATATTGATGTCTTGACGAATTCATTTTTACTGTAAGTGAAGATTTCATTTGTAATGTATCAAGTACGTATGCTTGTATATAGTTACTGAGTTATTAGGCGATAAAAAACTTATTAGGATTATTGTGATTAGAGTATATACAATAAAAGTATCACGTAGAGAACACAAATTATTGTGGTTACTTACTTGCTTAAAATACTACGAATAAAATGTACGGAGTACAAAAGTGGCCTGCACTAATTTGTAAAAGTATAGTTTCAATGAAAGTTTCCTTGTTTCATGAAAATTTAATGGGGGCACTTGTTAATTTCTATTGGGGGCACTACCATTAAACACAAAGTACTAGTGGCACTTTCTTAAAATATAATGGCAAGTCATTGGGGGCATGTGCCCCCAACACAATAAACATACATCCGCCCCTGAGAGCATCTACAATCATTAACTAAACATGTGGTAGTTTTGCTTGCCACATCATTTTTTTCTAGCTAATCCATGTGTTAGTCCAATGGTTAGCCATATTGCTTGCATCTTAAATAGGCTCCACAAATCAATCAATGAATTGATTTATTAATTTAATATTTTGTTGAAATATTTTCAAATCTATTAAAAAGTTGAATTGACAAGGAAACGTAACCAAACTCTAACAAATGGATCAAGTTGGTCGTCAACTATGATTTTGACCAAACATTAATCTAGCGCCCAACATTAAGAACCCGTTTGGTAACGCTGAAATCAGTTGAATCGCCTGATTCTGCTCAAATGTATGAAGTTCTGGCTGAAGTGGCTGTATTGGCTGATTCTGCTTATTTATGAAAAAGTTATATTTAAAATATATTTTATTAAAAAAATAAAGAAAAAATAATATGAAAAATAGCTAAATGGTCATCTAGAGTAACTTCAACCAATACAACCAGAAAAGTATGTCCAACTTTACTTTTTCTTATAATTACGCAATTCAACACGTGAAATCAAAAATTACGTGTTTCATTAAAAAGTTCGCTGATAAGCCGAAAACAAAGTCATCAAACGAGCTCTAAGACGGCAAGGTTGAAAATGCAAATTATTAAAATTAGTACAATTTGTTAAGTAAAAGAATAAGGAATATCAAATTTGACAACACATACATACAGAAAAATATCAACTTTTGCTTAAATATTTCATGAGTAATACTTGTTGTATGGATTTTCATAGTCCTCCATTTGAAGACCTTACACATGAAAAAATAAGAGTACGTAGTGGCAAAAGAGATGGAGTAGGCGTTGAGAAAATATTGTATAACTAAATTTTCAAAGCATTATCTACATATAATAACGGTATGAGATTAAAATTACTTTTAATTAATTTAATATATTAATTATAAATAAATTAAATATATTTGGTAATTACCATTTTAAATCAAGTTTATCTCCTTTCTAGCAATTAGCTTGTTTTGGCTAATCTAACTCTATATAAAAAGAAGTGGGATTTCAGGGAATTTTCCCGCCCAAAGTACGGGTTAGATGTGGGTCGGCGTATATGGGCAAACGGATCTCTCTGTTACACTGATGTAAAAGTACAGTCATTTATTACCGATGAAAAGCTAATAAATGCAAAGCCTGCAAGTTGGGTTAGAAGATTTGTTTTTAAAACATGTATACTACGCCGCTTAGCTAGGTCGTCCAGTAGCTGAGTAGTATTTAATGCATGGGCAATGTCTAATCACATACGGAGTACTTTTTTTACATTGACACGTGAAGCTATGAGGTGCAAGATATTGTTCAATGGATAAAACACACAGCAGTTGAATAACCCCAATGCAAATCCACTATAAATATGGTCTATGGATGACTTCGAAGTTGGAACCAGCAAGATCACAGAGCAGAAACAACTATAGCAGTCATTCAACATCCGCATGGCTCTTAGCCTCTTACAGTCTGAGAGTGTTACCAGAAATAAATGAGATGCCATCAATCTTGCTTGAAGAACCAAAGTAAGGCTTTGTTTTTTAAAATTACTACATATTCAAGGTGCAAGTCATTTCATCTCACTATTTTTTGGTTCTATTTCAGGAAGGAGTCTTTTGGAAATTCGAGAAGGGTGGTCCCTGAGAGGCTGAGACGGAAAACAGTGTATAGTTTTGTGAAAACACAACGCTAGATAAAAAAAACTAATTATATACCGTCCATATACGCTGGGAACCGGTTTGGATTCTTCTTTGCCACATACTGTCCACACCAAGTTCGCGGGCTAAGAAATAAACATAAAGAAACAGAAGAATTGAAGAAACGTATCTGGAATCGAACATGATAGAGTAACGGCCTGTGTTTTTATTTTCCAAAGGAAAGCAGTATATATGAACATTACCTGAGCTGAAAAGAAAGAATAAAAAAGGAGAATGATGAAATTTGAGATTCAAGAAGAAAATTTATACAGTACTTCGTATATTAACGACGGGTGGGTGTTGAAACTTGGAGCCCAAATATGGGACATGGGGATAAGAGTTACTACCTCCGTCCCTTATTAAACTTCCAAATAGGTTTGTCACAGAGTTTAAGATAGTGGGTATTGTGTGGTAGAGAAATGTGCAGAGGAGAGAAATCTGTAAGAATTGCTGTGAACCACAAATTATGGCCAAAAAGGGAAAGTGGAAGTTTTAATTGGGACGGACGAAAAAGGAAAGTTGGAAGTTTATTTAGGGACGGAGGGAGTATATTAACTCAGTCCCTTAAAACTTTGCCAAGTTTGAGTAAAAACTGTGTGGTTGAGGTTTGTGCAGAGGAGAAAGAATTAACTGGAACCACAAATTCTTTACTTAAAAAAAAGTAGCAAAGTTAGTGGACATCCAACAAAGGAAATTTAAAGTTGTAAGGGACGGGGGAGTGAATGGGGACAACTCAAGATTGAGAAGAAGGTGACTAATTGGGATGCGTGAGAGAAGATGAAAAGATGATAGCGTTGGAATTGGGGAATTACGAACAGAGATTTTTTTTGAAAGAAATTAGGAACTGAGATAAGAAGCAAACAGATTGGGAATGTTTGGACTTTGAAATCGGGAAGAAGAAACGATAACAGCATAGTACGCAAAGATGAATACGAAGTACTCCGTGATTGATATTGCAATTCTCGAGTCCTTCTACGTGTCACCCTCTCATCCCATTTTTACAACCCAGACAAAAATAAGAAATATAAATACTTTTAATATTGTTAAAATCATACACAATTTTTGAAGTCGAAGTTAACACATGTTTCACAATTTAATGGAGTGTTTATATGATACTCCGTACATGGTTAAACTGTCGTTTCAAAAGAAGAATTAAAGTGCAATACGAATGGAGACTGTTTGGTAACACAGTTTTTCGGCTTATCAGCCATATTTTTCACTAAACATGTAACTTTTGCTTTCACGCGCTAAATTGTGTAATAAATAGAAAAAGTAAAGTTGGAGTTACTTTTTTAATTGTATTGGCTGATGTTACTGTATATTTCTTAAATTAGCAGAATCAGTCAATACATTCACTTCAGCCAGAACTTCATAAATTTTAGTACAATTAGCGAAAAGGCGAGAGAAAAGTATATTGCTTGATGATTCTTTAGTTATCCCTCAATCATTGTAGAGTTCTTTAACAAAATAATGTCTGATAAAAAATTTACGGAGTACTAAATTAGTGTTGGCTTAAAATTATTCCCTAAAATATTGCTTCAATGTTTTGTACAATACACCATTCCCATAAACAACAATACAACAATTATGTGGTTACACTAAGTTTAAAGTCTCTGCTTTCATTAAAGCGGTATAACTTTTTTGTTTATACTACAATGGTTACAAAAAATATATCAAAATTCATTATTTATTATCTTTCATATGACACCAACATTGCATATATATACAAATAAAAAATCATTAAACACTTCAAAAGATTTTAGTTTTAGTTTTTTACAGTGTTGTTGTACGGAACTATTGTATTATTACACAAAACTACGGACTACATGACATTTGTCAACACTGCCACTTCAAGTGACGATTTTCTTAACCCCAATTTGTGCCAGTACTATTTTGGGAAATACTTTTAACTCAATACTAATTTAGTAATTATTTTTTATCTGACATTATTTTGTGAAAAAACTCTATCACCATAACCGAATCATCAAATAAAATAACATTGACATGGGAAAAGTAGTTTATTACTCCCTCCGTCCCATTTATATTGTCCCGGAGGAGGGTGGCACAGTTATTAAGAAAAGTGGGTTTGTGTGGTTGATATTAATTGATAAAGTAAGAATAAAGTAAGAATGATTTAGAGCCACACAAACTTTGCCAAATACGGTATGGGACAATATAAGTGGGACTTCCCGAAAAGGTAAAACGGGACAAAATAAATGGGACGGAGGGAGTAGGTCTTTACTTTTTTTTGAAAGATATTAGCTCTTTACTTGAGAAGACAAATTAGATGAAAATGAATGATGGTCTACAGGTGGATTTATAAAAACACAAATCTACCCAATCCAAAATGATACTATCTTCATTCTTGAAAAGTTGTAACATTGGAATATTTACATTGTTCACGTGCTTTACTTTGATGCATTAAACATTAAAATTTTCAAAAAATATATTTAAATTATTCTCATTTTAAAATTTCAAATATGCTTTTTTCAAACAATTTTACAATTAGAGAATTAAATATATTAATGGTCAAAATTGTACATTAACAAATTAAAGGTGAAAATGGAAGTGTTACAATGTAAAAAGAACAAATGAAGTAATTATTACTATATTTATAATTGCTATTATTATTATTATTATTATTATTATTTTATTTTTATTATTATTATTATTGTATAAATCCTTGATGTCATTTTTATTGTTGATATAAAAAATAATTTATATGATTTTATTATATATTGTCCCGTGCATCGCACGGGTGAAAATCTAGTTTGCTTGCTCAAGCTAGAAGGATAGATGCACTCCAATGGTAGGCAAGTAGCTTGGAAATTGCAAGCAAGTCCCTAAAAGAAACCATTGGAGATGCTCTAATCAAGGTTTTTTCAAAGGGGGATAGAATTGATTGAAGCAAAATTTGGGCTTGGAAGAAGAGTAATAGAAGCCACCGTGGGTTTACTGAAGGTGGGAACGGGCTTGAGACCACCTTCGTGGGCTGGTTGCGGGTTGCTTAATTAATATTTATTCTTTTATGTTTCCTGATTTGTTTCCTATTTGGAGTTAATTAGGATTTCTAATATTCGTTTTCCTATTAAGAGTTGATTAGGATTTCTATTATTTGTTTCCTATTTGAAGTTGATTAGGATCTTTATTATTTCGTTTCCTAGTTGGAGTTAATTAGGATTTCTATTATTTGTTTCCTATTTGAAGTTGATTAGGATCTTTATTATTTTGTTTCCTAATTGGAGTTGATTAGAATTTCTATTATTTGTTTCCTATTCGAAGTTGATTGGGATCTTTATTATTTTGTTTCCTAGTTGGAGTTGATTAGGATTTCTAGGATTTTGTTTCCGTCTTTGGCTCAGTTGTGCCCTTGAATGGATCGGCGAGTTTTATTGTTTCTTTTGATTCGGTTAACTCTGAGTCTTGTTCGCGGGTCGGCGGTTGCCTGTGATCTCTTTGTCTTTTAAGCCCTTATCTAAATGATGTGACATCAATATTAACCACCTTTCCTAACAAAACAAGCTACATAATTAGCCACTTCTACATTTTTTGTTTTTTTAAACAAGCTACACTAATTTCAGTAATGTGATATGCACTCTCAAAAAAATCAAAAGATGTTTTGTTATTAGTGCAAGTTTTGGAGCTTTAACGACACAAAATATGATAGGTTTAAGGACATGGACCTTTAACTCTTTAAGTCTATAAAATTATATTATTGAGTTTGCGGAATTACGGGTTTTAGCTGAATATGGGTACTGTACAAAATAAAAGCTAATTATGAGTGATGTTAGTATGTTACTAATTTCTGCGATTTTATTTGCGTTGTCAAAAGAATTAAAGGATGTTTTGTTATCAAAAGATGCATTGTCACACTCACACAATTTTGGGGTATGACCAATAGATGTCTACTAACCGATGAATAAACTTGATCTTCTGATCTAGATTAAGGTTATGTTGGGCCTAAGTTCCGGTCACTTCTGTCTTATTCTTAGAATAAATTTTTCGTTTGTCCCATTTAAACTATCCAATATTTATTTAAGTTTACTTTAATCAATAGTCATCCCAACTTAATTTAAAGCCTTGAATCTGTACTAATATTCACATGTTATAACCAGATTCTTACCACCAAAGAAGATCAATTACAAGGTCATCCCATGGAACCGTTGGGGTCCCTGAAATTCTCACCAATAAAAAGTGATTCCTTTAACGATCTTCAATAGAAACCAAAAGTAGTACTCAAAATTGAGTTATTTATTTATTATATTCTCGTAGCTTGATTCCATATATTTTCTAAAGAGTATTAGATTTCATTAGACCCTTCTGCAAAAGGTTACAATCGTAGAGTATAAGACCGCATCTTGCATTTGAATTGGATAATAGAAGGACTTTTGCAACAAGTAATAATAATTTAATTTGATGAGAACATTTAGTGATGGCAACGGGGGATCGGGGACGGGTACACATAAAACCGGAACCGCCCCGTTGGATAAATGTTTGCCCCAAAACCGCCCCATTACCCATTCGGGTAATTTTTATTTGAACCGTACCCGCCCCAACGGGGAATCGGTTTATCCACGGGTAACCGTTTCCCCAAATGATACCAAATAACCAACTTTTTGGGAAAACAAATAACCAATTTTTAATCCTACTTGTTATTTATATATTCAAAGCACCGTAAAACATACAAAAATAAACATTTAAGCAATCAAACAGACTGACCTAAATTCATTAGTATGACATGCACCCAATATCTCTTGTAACATAATAAAAAAAGTAGTAATCATCCCAGAATCCAAATTTCAAAAACAGGTTTAGGCCTATATTTAGTTTTAGGCCTAAAAAAGTAGTATACTTTTTAGCATTATTTATATGATATATACTATTTATTATACACAATTTAGCATATATAGTTAGGTTAAAGGGTCAAATAGGTACATGAACTAACCTAAAGTGTTCAATTAGCCCCTTATATAGGAGTTTCTGCCCGGACGTCGCCAATTGGGGCGGTTCCCGGTAGAATTTTTTGATGAATTTTTTTGAGCATCTTCTTCATTAAGTCTAGTGTACCCAGACCAAATTTCAGCTAAAAATTCAACCGGGAAGGCAGTCGAATGATTTTCTGAAAAATTAAACAGCACAGTACATTTCAGAAAATAATTCGACTGCCTTCCGGTTGAATTTTTAGCTGAAATTTGGTATGGGTAAACTAGACTTAATGAAGAAGATGATCAAAAAATTTCATCAAAAAATTCCACCGGGAACCGCCCCAATTGGCGACGTCCGGGCAGAAACTCTTTTATAAGGGGTTAATTGAACACTTTAAGTTAGTTCATGTACCTTTTTGACCCTTTAGCCTATAGTTATTATTCTTATATATAAAAAGTTATAATTTATTAATAACGTTATCGATCGGGTAACGGTGCGGGTACCCGCACCACTAGTGAACGGGGCGGTTTCGGGGCGGATAACGGGGTGGATTAGTATAGAACCATAACCGCACCATTAACCATTTAAAAAATTCGGGTATTCCCCGCCCCGTACCCATTCCCCAGTCAAACCGGTTTTTCCCAGTTTGACCAAATCGGTTCGGTGCGGGTATCCAACGGGTCGGTCGAAATTGCCATCTCTAAGAACATTATGCCTTGTCAAGTGCAAGCGTCATAGCAGATGCTCCTTAATTTGATGAGATCCTTGATTTGCTTATTAAACACTTTTTCATACTCATACGTTTTCTTGTATACTCAACAATGAATAAATATGATCTTCTGATCTATACAAAATACTAATTTTGGAGAGTAATGGCTTGCCCTATTGGGTGCCTTGACCATATATTTATAATAAACGTAATTAGGGAAATTACACACAAGTCCAGAGAGAATACATTATTACACCCCCTCAATCTGTGCAGGGGAAACAACGCGCAGATTGGAACGTAAAAACTCAAAACGCTGACTAGATAAATTTTTAGTAAATATATCAGCTAACTGGAGTTGTGTGGGAATGTACTTCACAATAAGGTCCCCATGAGCTACTCTTTCCCGTACAAAATGATAATCAATCTTGATGTGCTTGCTGCGATCATGTTGAATTGGATTCACCGCCAAATACGAGGCCGAAACATTGTCACAATAAAGTTTGACTGGGGCCGAGATATAAATACCCATGTCAGCCAGAAGAGAACGAACAAAGAGTGTATCTTGAACAGTATAAGCTATGGCCCTATACTCTGCTTCAGTGGAGGATTTGGAGACAGTTGGTTGCTTCTTGGATCGCCATGAAATTAAATTGGAACCAAGAAAAACCGCATAACCTGTAGTGGAACGAGAACTGTCCGGACAACCTGCCCAATCGGCATCCGAATAAGCTATAAGAACAGAAATATTTTTATCAGACCGAAGCCAAAGGCCGTGAGCTGCTGTTCCTTGTAAGTACCTGTAAATTCTCTTAACAACTAATAAATGTGAGGTTCGTGGAGCATGCATAAACTGAGATACCAGATGAACAGCATAGGTAATGTCAGGTCTAGTTAAAATTAAATACTGAAGAGCTCCTACCATACTGCGGTACTCAGTAGAATCAGATAAAAGTTCACCATCTGTGAGGGACAGAGAGGTACGAGATGGGAGTGGGGTGCGAACCGGTTTGACAGTGTGAAGATGAAAACGATGTAGCAGATCAGAAATATATTTAGCTTGAGATATAAATAGACCAGTGGATGTACGGGTTGCCTGAATCCCCAAAAAATAATGGATATCTCCGAGATCTTTCATTGCAAACTGGCGAGACAACATATGAATAACAGACTGAACAAAAGATAAAGAGGATCCTGTAATTAAAATATCATCCACATATAAGAGAATATATACTGTCTGAGACTGAGTACGATACACAAACATGGAAGAATCAGACTTACTTTGAGAGAAACCATGACTTAATAAAAAACCACTGAAGCGATGAAACCAAGCTCGTGGAGCTTGTTTTAGACCATACAGAGCCTTGCGCAGGCGACACACATGATTAGGAAAAGAAGGATGAATGAACCCTTGGGGTTGATACATGTACACTTCTTCAGTCAGAAAACCATGTAAGAAAGCATTTTTAACGTCAAGTTGACGAACAGACCACCCCAAAGAGACAGCAACAGAGAGAATGAGACGAACAGTAGTAGGTTTAACAACAGGACTAAAGGTTTCAGTAAAATCAACGCCAGCCTGTTGTTTAAAACCCTGAGCAACTAACCGGGCTTTATGACGCTCAATAGACCCATCAGATAGATATTTTGTCTTATAAATCCACCTACAACCAACCACATTTTTAGTAGGATCACAAGGTACTAAATCCCATGTTCTATTAGCAATTAAAGCATTAAATTCATCAGCCATGGCTGCCCGCCAAATATGACTCTTATTAGCCTGAGAAAAACAAGTAGGATCATCCGGGGGAGAAAAAACACTTAAATTAAAAATGGTTTTCGGTTTAAAAATACCATTTTTGGCACGAGTCCGCATGGGATGAACATTAGTAGAACCAAGCAGTGGTAGTGGGTGATCTGCCAAGGATGGGGACGGTGTATCCCTCGACAGTGAACGGATATGGGCAGTGGAGGAAGAGGACGAGTTGACAATGGGTGTACTGCTTGGAGTGGTGTTTGAGGAGACAGGTGTTGTAAGGTGGGAGACAGGTATAGCTGGAGAGGAAATATGTGGTGGTGAGGCGGATGGTGAGTTCTGGGTCTCGGCAGTGGGCTCAACAATTCTGGAGGGCAGCTGGGATGTGACAAAGTTGTGGAGGGGTAGTGGGGTTGGTCTGGTAGACGTTGACAACCAAGAAGTAGGGACATTGGAGGAAGATGGTCCGTTGGGTGGAAGTAATTTTGGATAGGGAAAAATGTGCTCGTGAAAAGTAACATCCCTGCTTACATAAACTCGACCAGTAGACGGGGATAGACAACGATAGCCCTTATAGCCCGGAGCATACCCAATAAAAACACAATGTATAGAGCGTGGTGATAGCTTATTGTTTGAGGCAGCAATAAAATTAGGAAAACACGAACAACCAAAAACACGCATGAAATTGTAATCAGGAATTTTATTGAAGATCTTTTCATATGGAGATAGACCATCCAAAACAGGTGTAGGTAATCGATTAATAATAAAAGTGGCAGTATAAAGAGCATCAACCCAAAAGTGACCAGGAATAGAAGAATCAATTAACATGGTTCTGGTTAATTCTAGGAGATGTTTATGTTTTCGTTCTGCTACACCATTTTGGGCCGGAGTGTCCGGACAAGATTTGCGAAATAAAATTCCTGATTTTAGAAAATGTTGGCGAAAAGAGAAGTTATCAAATTCACCTCCCCCATCACTCTGAAAAATTTTGATTTTTAAATTCAATAAATTTTCAACAAGAGTCTGGAAATTAGAAAAATGATTGAAAACCTCAGACTTGCGGCGCATCGGATAAATCCAAGTATATCTAGAAAAATCATCAATAAAGGACACATAATACTTAAAGCCCAAATTGGATAAAATCGGAGATTGCCAAACATCAGAATGAATAAGTTGTAAAGGAGCAGTAGTATCATGTGTAGCATCACAAAACGACAGTCGGTGGGATTTACCCAGTTTACACGAAACACAAGCATGATTAAAAGAGGAAGAGCTAGAAATTAATTTATTTTGCCTAAGACGACCAAGAACTCTATCACCACAATGCCCCAGACGCTTGTGCCAAATTGGCCCAGGAACTACACGGGCTTGAAAAGCATGAAAGGGATATACGTGATCTCGATTAGGTGCCTGAAGAAGAAGCTCCCCCGTTTGATTGTCCTTGACAAGAAAAGAGTTTTTATTAAAAATTACTTGACATGCATTATCCGCACACAATTTTTGAATAGAAAGCAAATTATATTTAATGTGTGGGACATGATAAACAGAGTTAAGGTTTAATGGGCGGCCATGAGTAGCTAGCTTTAAATGTCCAATATGAGCTATAGGTAAATTAGTACCATTTGCGACACATACTTTACTAGGGCCAGTGTAAGGAGTTTTATAAGAAAGTATACCTTCATGAGGAGTCATATGAGCGGAAGCCCCAGAATCAGGATACCAGACTGAATCATGTGTTTCACCCGTAGGTAGAGCAGCCAAGGCAGGTGTATTGGGAGAAATAAAGCGTGCACACTGTAGAGCCGAATGACCTGGAGAAAAACATAACTGACAAACAACTGGAGGTGGCGGGGACTGAAAAGACTGATCCACAGATGGAAAACCTGTACTGAAACTGTGAGTAGCAGAAGTAGAAAAATAATCAGCAGAATTTAAACCAGACGAGAAATTACACAACACCGAACCTGGACCGGGAGGATATGCATTGCCACGAGCTGCTGGACCTGGTGGCTGACCATACGCCTGCTGCTGCCGCGGGTGTACATGTTGATGACCACCATACTGTGCATACTGCTGATAGTAGCCGCGACCACCTCGGCCACGACCACCCCGAGCTCGACCACCACCACGATTACCTCGACCAGCACGAGGAGGACCACCCCCTCGGCCCGGACCAGCTGCCGCGGGACCCAGGACTGCTGCCGCAAAAGCTTGGTGGGCAGGTGCTGCATCTTGCTCGCGTAAAAAATTGTTACGGTGTTCCTGAGCCTGAAGTATGGGACGTAGATGCTCCAACGTGGCATTGACCGGGAAGTAATTGATAGCCGTAATCAATGACTCATAGTCACGCCCCAACCCAATAATAGCATACTCAATCAAATCCCGATTGCTAACCGGGGAATTAATACATGCAAGATTATCAGCCATGATCTTGATTTCAAGCAAATACTGATCCATTGTTTGATTTTCTTTCTTTTTCACATGTGATAATAGGCGTTTAAGTTCAATGGAACGAGTAAAGCATGCAGACATGAAACGTGATTGAAGTCTATCCCAAATAAGATGAGAAAATTTGAGGTCATAGACTTCCATCAAGATATCTTTAGCCAAAGTAGCAAATAACCAAGATCGTACCGTTTGATCAATTTTGAGCCAGTGATGATAATCAGTCGTGGTTGGCGGTGGGGCTGAAATGGAACCATCAACAATTCCCAATAGACTATGAGAAACTAAGAAGGATTCAAATTGAGTCCTCCAGGGTAAATATTCCTCAACCGCCGACAACCGAGTTGTGACAATATTATTAACATTAGGTGTAGAAAACACCAATTGAGATGCCAAAGAGGATAAAGTAGTAGGAATATAATTGAAACCTGGCAGATGGTTCGGCTGTGGCTGACTTACTGGTGCAAGCCCTGGATGGCCAGAAAACGTGGGGCCATGAAAAGTGACTGGAGGAGCTCCATGCGGTGGTGTAGGCATCGAGACAGAAGTCTGAGTCATGTGAGTGCCGGCTGTAGATGCAGGAGTCCATGTAAAGGGTTCCGGTATGTTGAAAAGACGAAACGATTCCAAAGAAGGAAGTGACGGAAAACGCTGTGAGATGGATGCCGGAATAGGTGAAGACCAAGGTTGTCCACCCGGAAACTGAGGCGGTGCCATGAACGCTGTTGTCCGCTGCTGCATGGAGACGGACGTGCTGGAACCGGCGCCCTGATGCGGGCTGCTATTTTGAACCTCGATTGAAGAGGACATCACAGGTTGAAGTGTCGAAGGGTGCTCCTGGGTGATGGGCACCATAGTTGTGTTAACAGCAGAGATGGTGCCGTCCATGGAGGAGAGAAGGTAGAGGAAACCTAGTGCTCTGATACCATATACAAAATACTAATTTTGGAGAGTAATGGCTTGCCCTATTGGGTGCCTTGACCATATATTTATAATAAACGTAATTAGGGAAATTACACACAAGTCCAGAGAGAATACATTATTATGATCTAGAGTAAGGTTATGATGGGCCTAAGTTCGGTCATTTCTATCTTATTCTTAGGATAAATTTTTCTTTTATCCTTTTTCAAGTGCCCAATATTAATTTAAGTTTAATTTAGTCATTCGTCAGCCCAACTTGATCTTAAATCTTGAATTCGTACTAATACTCTTATCATCTTATGTAATAACCAGCTTCCAACCACCTAACATGATCAATTACAAGGTCATGCCTTGGAGCAGTTGGGGTTTCCTGAAGTTCTCACCATAAAAAAATTGAATCATTTTATAATCTTCAATAGAAACCAAAAAGAGTACTCAAAATTGAATTACATATAATATCCTCATAGCGGCTTGATTCCATATATTTTCTAAAATGTATAAGATTTTAATAGGCCCTTCTGTAAAAGGTTACAATCGTAGGGTAAAAGGCCGCATCTTACTTTTGAAATGGATAATAAAATGGACTGTACAACAAGTTATAATTTAATTTGATGAGACCCTTCTTCCATGTCAAGTGCAAGCCGATATCAGATGTTCCTTAATTCGATGAGACCTTTCTTTTGACTCATTAAGCACTCCTTTATTCTCACGCACTTTTTTTGGGTATAACCCATAGATGTCTAATGACCAATGAATAAGAGCATCTTTAATGGTAATGTGGATTGCACCCCACAAAAAATGGACATGTAATCGCTATAGACGGCCCGTGAAGGTGACATGGAGGGACATCCAATTTCAATCTGATTGCATCTCCAATGGAATCAATCGTTTTTTCTATTCTTTAAATAATACGTAACAACATTTAAATTAATTACTCTCCAAGTCTGCATATCCAAAACTACGGCCGGGAGGAGGAGCGCCGTCGTATGTCGCCACAAAACTCCCTAGCTAACCAATTCACGTATTTTTTTTTGGATGTAATATATAAATATATTTGTATTCTTTCAGATATACGAAGTATGACCCAAATGCACACTGGACCTCCGTTTCTGCTGCGCCGGAAAATAAAATGAGCCCGAGAAGGAGATCGTCGGAGCAAAAAGGGGCTATCGGCTGCTGCCGCCTAAACGACGAGCGACACCGTATCATAAAACGCTGATATACGTCTATGGTGGTCACTTTCTTCCTCCAAGGCTCCAAGCATGCTATATACTACGTATATGTTACCACCGGTGACCGGTCTCTTCATAAATGAAACCACCATTTTTCCAGGTGTCGGAAAATAAAACGAGCCGGAGAAGAAGGTCGCCAGAGTAAAAGGGGTGCCCACCGCCGCTGCTTAGGCGAGGAGTGCCGCTGTATCACAAGGACGGGGCTGCTATAGGATGTGAGATTGTTGTCCTTGTTTGGTTACTACTGAAATCGTGTGTTGCTTTGCCGGAAAGGAAAAATTGAAGGAGTTCTTTACTTTTGTAGGTGTGCGGAAGAACTCCACATTTGTATAAATATGTCCGGCAGAAAAATAATTAAAATACTCCCTAAATAGTTGAATAAATGATTTGATGACTTGGCTGTTTGCTGGCCTTGCTGAAAGTAGAAGCCCGGGTAGACAGCCGCTCTTATTTTTCATTCCAGCTCAGCAACACAGGATGAATGCATGTTTCCGTTGGAGTGAGTTAGTTTAGGTCAAGGTCTCTATAGCTCACGTGGCAATTCATTTTTAAAGGATCCACGACCCCACTACGGATGCTCTAAGCTTGATCTTTTAATCTAGAGTATGGTTATGGACTTAGACTTAGGGAAAATTCACATGAATAATCCCACTTTTTTGGGTTCTTCCAACATTAATCCCATATATGAGTATTTCTAAAATAATCTATTTTATACATGGAATCTTCTCAAATTAAACACATGACCAGATTGAAAGGATTCATCAGGTCACCCGACACGTGTTTTACTTTGATTGGATTTCACACATTTTTATTTTTCTATTTTCCCTTTTTTTCCTCCTCTTCCGCTCAGAAAATTTTCTTTCGCTCAGACCTTTCTCTTCCTTCATTTTTCTTGTATTCTTCTTCATCTCTTTCATAGTTTCATTGGACCTCCTCTTATGTCCATTCTTCTTAATTTCTTTTACAACTCCAGTCATCCAACTAAAGGGACGGACATAAGAAGAATCACGTGCCCTTCCTCGTGAGTCGTGACTATTCCGGTGAGTACATCAGGACCTCCATTCGATCGTTCTATTAGAAGCAGAAGCAGATACCCTCATTCGTCACCATATTCGTCTACACCAGAAGCAGGATGTTCCTTCGTCCCAATCTGACAGGAGAGATAACTTGGAGCAGCGAAGGTGCCCACCGCCTTTTCCGCCTTTTAGTCAGCGATTGGCCGGAATTGATTTAAGAGGGAGATGAAAGCGCCAGCAACAACTTGCTTTCTGTGTGGATTGAACTCCTCTTACGGTCAAAGATGAATTGTGTAGAGGAAGATGAACACTTCTTCATGTCTTCTCCATAGATGAAGAGTGAAGATGAAGATCCGATAGGATGAAGATGGAGTGGATCTGGAAGCAGATCAATCTTTTCTCTTTTTCTCTTTTCAGTTGGGTTTTTTACCGGTTTAGAAGGTTGTAGGTGAACTGGATCAATGGGGGAAGACAACATATAAATTTGAGATTATATTAGAATAACATATATTTGGGATTAATATTAGAAGGATATGAATAGGTTGGATTATTCATGTGAATTTTTCCATGGACTTATGGTAGGCCTAAGTTCGGGCGCCAGCCTAGGCCTGGACTCGGGCTGGGCCAGGTCCGGGTCGGGCCGGCGGTTCAGAATTGGTGGACCCGGGACCGGCCCGGGTAGCCACCGGGTCCGGTCCGGGCCTTCGGTTTGATTCTTTTTTTTTTTCTTTCCTAACCCCCTACCCGTAAACCCCTCCTAACCATCAAGCCCAACCCGGGTGGAACCCCAAAAAATGAAAAAAAAAAAAAAAAAAAAAAAAAAAAAAACAATTTGGCCCGGACCCGGGCCGGTTCGCCAAATGTAAGACCCGAGCCCGGACCCACCCCCCGGGCCTAGGCCCGACCCGGACCCGGACCCGAGAACCGGGCTGGTCCCGGTCCCGCACAGTAGCGGGCCGGGCCGGGTGGCCCGACCTGAATCCACCCCTACGCCAACCCAACGCCTAGCGCCTAGGCGCCTAGGTGGGTGCCTAGTCGGGGACTAGTCGGAGACATAAAAATTGCATTTTTATCTATAGTTTTGCATAAATATGATAAGTAATATTGTATTTTTGTGTGTATAAAATACATATATACATATAAATTAACAAACATGAAAGATAGAATTATCATATTTAGTCATACGTAGTATATGATAACTAATCACTTAACTTCATTATGTTATAAATATAAATAATGATAAAATTTAGGAATATATACAAACGTGTATAGTTTTATCTTAATTTACAACTTCATTTCTTTATATTCATGGCTAAAGTTAAAATACGTATATCACTTGGAAAATTAAAATTTAAAAGTAAAGTAATGTTCGGTGAATCTAGACGGCCTAGGCGGCCGATTGGGCGCCCTAGGCGGGCAACTAGACGCCATAGGCGGGCGACTAATTCACCTAGGCGGCAAACCAATTAGTCGGAGCGCCTAGACGAAAATCGGGGCGTCCGGCCACCGCCTAGCGCCTAGGCGGGAACTAGTCGTGCGCCTAGAACGATTTTTAGAACATAGGTCTTGAATCTGTACTAATATTCTCATGGAATAATAAGCTTCAAATCGCCCAAGAAGATCAATTATAAAGTCATTCCTTGAGGCACTTGGGGTTTCTTGAACTTCTCAACCAAAAAAAATTGATTTCGTTGATGATCATCAATAGAAACCAAAAGAGGGGTACTCGAAATTGAGTTATTTATAATATCATCATAGCTTGATTTCATATATTTTCTAAATAGTACTACCTCCGTTCTCTTTTAATTGCAACATTGAACTTTTTGCACTATTCACATATTCTACTTTGATTATAATTTATTAATTAATGTTTTATAAATTAATTTTTTTAAAAATATTGTTAAATTTTTCTCATTCTAAAATTTTAAAATATGAATTTTTAAATTTTTTACTAATAAGGAATAATGAAAGATATTAATAGTCAAACTTGTGCGTTGGCAACGTGAAATGTTGACTTCTGCAATTAAAAGGGAATAGAGCAAGTATAAGATTTGATGAGGCCATTCTTTAAAAGGTTACTATCGTAGAGTAAAAGGCCGCACATACTAATAGTGTCAATCAATAAAATATTTTATTGCTGGGTTCATATACTAATTTTCTTCACGTTAGTTCTGTTACCGGTATTGTACCGAAGGGCTCGTTATATCTTGGAGGAAATTTCCGTACACTGGAAATAATTCCTTAGAACAGCGTCTGACGCGTCTCGAACCATGTTTTGAGATGTTTTTTAGTGATTATTCTGCAGGTCAATTCTTGGAGCTAGATAGTCAACGAGGTCAATTTAGGAGCAACATAGTCAGCACGTTGATTTTAGAAGGATAGAGCCAACAGGGCCTATGTTCCGGTCATTTTTGTCTTATTCTTAGGGTAATTTTTTATTTGTAAACTACCCAATATGAATTTAAGTTTAGTTTAATCAATAGTCAGTCCAACTTGATCTAAAGTCTTGAATCCACACTAATATTCTCGTGCAATAACCAAAAAAATCAATTACCAGTTTAAAACCACCCAAGAAGATCAATTACAAGCTCATTCCTTGAAGCCGTTGGGGTTTCCTTAAATTCTCACTAACAAAAAAGTGAATCCTTTTATGATCTTCAATAGAAACCAAAATAAGTACTCAAAATTGAGTTATTTAAAATATCTATATAGCTTGATTATTCCATATATTTTGTAAAGATTATAAGATTTGATGAAACCCTCCTGTAAAAGGTTACAATCGTAGAGTAAAAGGCGGCATCTTGCGTTTAAATTGGATAATAATCGTAGTGATAATTTAATTTGATGAGATCATTATGCTTTGTCAAGTGCAAGCACCGTATGACCCAACAGATGAGACCCTTCTTTAAGCACTTTTTCACACTCACTTTTTTTGTATAACCCAACAGATGTCTAGAGTAAGGTTATGGTGAGATTAAGTTACGTTCATTTCGATTTTATTCTTAAGGTATATTTTTTGTTGATCTCATTTAAACTACCCGATATTAATTTAACTTTAGTTTAATCAATAGTCAGCTCAATTTAATATAGTCTTGAATCCATACTAATATTCTCATGAAATAACCAGTTTCAAACCACCCAATAATTAAATTCAATTACAAGGTCATCCCTTTGAGCAGTTGGGGTTTCCTGAAACTCTTACCAACAAATAAGTGATTTCTGTTATGATCTTCAATACAAACAAAAAATGGGTACTCAGAATTGAATTGGATAATCGTAGAGTATAAGGCCACATCGTGCATTTGAATTGGATAATAAAGGGGGCTATACAACGAGTGATAATTTACTTTGATGAGACTCTTCTGCTTTGTAATTAAAGTGCAAGCACCATAGGAGATGCTCCTTAATTTGATGAGTCTCTTATTTTGGCTCATTAAGCACACTTTCACACTCACACTTATTTGGGGTATAATCAAATAGATATATCTAATGACCAATGAATAAACTTGATCTTCTGATCTAGAGTAAGGTTATGTTGGGACTATATTTTGGTTGATTCTGTTTTATTCTTACGGTAAATTTTTCATCTCTCCCATTTAAACTATGCAATATTAATTTAAGTTTAGTTTAATCAAAAGTCAGCCTAACTTAATCTAAAGTAGTCTTGAACCCGTAATTATATACTCATGTGATAATAAGTTTAATATCACCCGAAAAGATCAATTATAAGGTCATTCCTTGAAGCAGTTGGGTTTTCAGAAATTCTCACCAAGAAAAAAGTGATTCCTTTGATGATCATCAATAGAAACCAAAGGGATTACTCGACATTGAGTTATTTATAATATCCTCATAGCTTGATTCCATATATTTTCTTAAGAGTTTGATGAAACCTTTTTGTAAAAGGTTGCATCTTACATTTGAAAATTGGATAATAAAAAGGGCTATACAACAAAGAATAATTTAATCTGATGAGCCCTTTTTTCCTTGTCAAATGCAAGCGCCACAGCAGATAATCCTTAATATGATGAGACCCTTCTTTTGGCTCATTAACCACTCTTTCACACACACACACACTTTTTTAGGGTATAACCCATAACATCGTCCCCAAGTAAATTTACTTTTACCAAATTATGTATTTAACCTTGTGATAATTTTAATGAATTTACGCATGTAGTTGTAAATTTTCGCTATTACTTTTACGTAAATAGTAAAATGCACGTGGGGCCCACACGGGGAGCTGAAACTACCTGATGTTTTCGAGAGCACATATTATATTCATTTTGGTCTAGATAATATTTATATGATGGTATGAATTCATATTAGGCCATAGAAACAACGTGGAGTTGGTAGGTTGATCAAACGAGGCCCATATATTAGTATTGAGAAATTGTGGGATAAAAGCCCGTAATTAATTCCGAGGACTGCTAAATTAATGTTGGTGAATATATACTGATTCTAGAGCTCCATAATAATTGGTAAAATGATATATATATATTATTTTTAATAATAAAATGAGTACTACCTCCGTTCTCTTTTAATTGCATTTGGGGTTTCTTGAACTTCTCAACCAAAAAAAATTGATTTCGTTGATGATCATCAATAGAAACCAAAAGAGGGGTACTCGAAATTGAGTTATTTATAATATCATCATAGCTTGATTTCATATATTTTCTAAATAGTACTACCTCCGTTCTCTTTTAATTGCAACATTGAACTTTTTGCACTATTCACATATTCTACTTTGATTATAATTTATTAATTAATGTTTTATAAATTAATTTTTTTAAAAATATTGTTAAATTTTTCTCATTCTAAAAATATTGTTAAATTTTTATAATTAATTCCGAGGACTGCTAAATTAATGTTGGTGAATATATACTGATTCTAGAGCTCCATAATAATTGGTAAAATGATATATATATATTATTTTTAATAATAAAATGAAATTTAATTGAAACTGTCCGAGAAATACAACTTTCGGGACTAAGTGTACACTTTGACTCATTGGGACGAAGGAGACAAGAGGGGATGGGGGAGACCAATCAAGAGAGCAAATAGAGGCCCTCGCTTCCCACATGATTTTGAGAGAAAAGCCAAAATGACTATCTCATAGCTTGATTTATGAGAAAAGCTATGATGATTTATAATATCATCATAGCTTGATTTCATATATTTTCTAAATAGTACTACCTCCGTTCTCTTTTAATTGCAACATTGAACTTTTTGCACTATTCACATATTCTACTTTGATTATAATTTATTAATTAATGTTTTATAAATTAATTTTTTTAAAAATATTGTTAAATTTTTCTCATTCTAAAAATATTGTTAAATTTTTATAATTAATTCCGAGGACTGCTAAATTAATGTTGGTGAATATATACTGATTCTAGAGCTCCATAATAATTGGTAAAATGATATATATATATATATTATTTTTAATAATAAAATGAAATTTAATTGAAACTGTCCGAGAAATACAACTTTCGGGACTAAGTGTACACTTTGACTCATTGGGACGAAGGAGACAAGAGGGGATGGGGGAGACCAATCAAGAGAGCAAATAGAGGCCCTCGCTTCCCACATGATTTTGAGAGAAAAGCCAAAATGACTATCTCTTCACTTATCTACTCCCCATACTTCGACGCAAATCACCAACGAAGAAGGAAAGGAGTCTCCAAACACCATTGCTACCATCTCTAATCGGACTAAGAAAAAGGGAGAAGAAAGGAGGCAAGAAAAGAGATGAAAGAGTAGTAGAAAGGAGAGAAAACATAGGAAATCAAGGTGATTAGGCCTATATGAATTAAACTATTGAAATATGCATGTAAATTGTTTAAAATGCATATAAAACATATATGATGTTTTGAATGATCAAAATGGCATATATTGATTGTTTAGGACTTATTACACGTTGTGTTTTTGTTTCGTAGCAATCGGAGTTGATTCAGGCGGTCAACGAAGCATTGAACGAGTGTAGGGCTTTGACCAACGCTGATCGGGTCTAGAACCTATGCCGGTTTGGTCTCTGCCAGGCCGGTTCAAAAGAGAAAAACGGGGGGAACCAACGCTGATCAGGCCTTGAACCGACGCCGGTTCAGTCTCGGGTTTCGGGGACGGTATTTGAGAAAAACGGTAATCAGTGCCTGTCCGAGGTAGTTATGGCACCGGTCAGCTATACATGTATATTTTGCATAGAATATGGTGTTTAAATATTAAGGCTTAGATTAGTCATTAGTAATGATATGAAATAAACCCTATCTAAGTATGATATGTGGTAGATCATAGGATATGGTGGAATACCCAAGGATGGGAAGTACTTTTTTCGAGAAGTATTTAATTACGGAGTACTTCTTAAATTTTTATTGTTGATAATTTAAGTTCAGTTTTCATTTTCCCTTTTCTAGTTGTACTGGTTTTTCCATCTTATTTCATATTATTTCATCTTATAGAAACATTTTATACTTTTCCTACAATATTGATAACCCCTACTATATATTTTAATCACCATGAAAAACACATTTTATGAAAAAACTATTGTGGTAGTACAATTTTCACTTTTTATGCTTTAATTTGTCTTGCTTTTTTTCCTATCCATTGTATGAAGTGAAATAATTATTAAGAAAAATAGAACTATGTGACTGATATTGAACTTACACAATTTTATTACCTCCGCAGCTCCGCTATTCTAGATTTGGGACAGGAGGGAGGGGTGCGATCATTAAGAAAAATAAAATTGTACTCCGTAGAATTAATATTGGGTTGATAAAGTGTTAATAATGTCATAATGAACTACAATATAATTATCCAAATATTATTAAAAAAGTACAAGTGTGAGACAATCTTAATAAGGTGAATAGAGCATGAAACTCAAACTTCAAACCTATACTGTCAAGTACGATAGTATCAACTAATCAACCCACAAAAATACACCGAGTAGTGAGTATTAGACCAGTTGGAGTGGTGAGGTATTAAATATGGAACTTTTGAACTCCTAATTGTGTGTAATGGTGGTTTAAAAGGGATATTAAAAATGGAGGATGGAATGGAGGGGGTTAAATACAGAGGGTGAGTTTAGAAGAGTGGAAAAAGAAAAAATAAAGAAAAAAGAAAAAGAATAAAGAATGTCATGCTGGTGTCACCCTTGCATCATTTTATCCCAATTTTTTAAACTTATATAACTTTTTTATTTGTCATCTAAATTTTTCAAAAAAATCATCAGAATTCTTAAATTTTTATGATCTTTCATATGACATCAATATGTGATATATAAAATGATTTTTTTTTTAAATTTCAACTGTTGCAGTTTCTTGAGCTAAAAAAACGAAACAAATATTTTTAATCCACGAAGTCTTCACAAATAACTGAATATTCTATAATCGAACTTCACTTAAACAAATTCATTTTTAACCGAAAAATGTTAAAAAAAGTTGTAAAAATTATTTGTTTTTACATCGAAATGTGTATTTTTATTCCATAATTATTAAGGGGAAAAATTAAAAGTAAAACATTACTTATAATCATTTAATTAATGTTTTACTAAATTTATATGTAAAAAGTATGCAGAGTGTATTTTATTGACGGTGCACGGATGCAGGGAAAAATAGTTTTGACGGAGTCTAAATACTGTTTTCATATGGACGGAGTCCAAATTTAACAATTTGGACTCTTGACCACTACAAATGGCCGTACAGAGTACCTCTCACAATGTTTGTACTTGGATCGTAATTTGCTGGTCTGGTATGATCTAGTTTGGTTTGGTCTGGTAATGTCTGATCTCTTTGTATTTTTATAACTATCTAAGTCTAGTTTGATCTGATATGGTCTGTTCTGATTTGGCCTGATCTGGTCTGGAATGGATTACCGTCCAAGTAAAAACATCCTCAATACATAAAATCAATGAAAGAACATTGAAGAAATGAGAATTTGTAGAACTTAATTAACTCTTCCAACACATGATCGGCTAGTTTTAAAGAGATCTTAGGAGTTGTGATTATCCTCTTCCTTTGCATATTGTCACATATTAAATGTTTTGTTTTAGTTTAACGCGATTGTTAATTAAGTGATTAACAAATACAACTTGTAATTGAGATTTGAATAGAATAAAGTAAAATGATATGGATCACATATTTTTCACCCAAAAAGTAAATGAGACATTCATTTTGAGATAATTCAAAAAAGAAATTAACACAACCCAGAGTATACGATTGTAATTAGTGGTGGACTCGGGTCGGGCCACCTGGCCCGTAGACCGGCCCAGCCCGCTACTGTGCAGGACCGGGACCGGCCCGGTTCTCGGGTCCGGGTCAGGCCTAGGCCCAGGGGGCGGGTCCGGGCTCGGGTCTTACAATTGGCGAACCGGCCCGGCCCGGGCCAAATTGATTTTATTGTTTTCATTTTTTGGGGTTCCACCCAGGTTGGGCTTGATGGTTAGGAGGGGTTTGGGGGAGTGAGGGGGGGTTAGGAAAGCAAAAAAAAAAACGGAGGCCATGCCCGGCCTTGACCGGACCCGGTGGCTACTCGGGCCGGTCCTGAGTCCACCAATTCTAAACCGCCAGCCCGCCCGGACCCGGCCCGAGTCCACACCTGATTGTAATTGAGATGGATGTAGATTGTAGTGTTGTTATCTTTTCTATAAATTGAACATAATGGTGACAATTTATTCATGGAAAAGACTATTTTTACACGAAATTTGTACACATTTTATATACACACCTCCTAGTTATATATGTGCACCGACATCTAAAAATATATACTTCCTCCGTATTTTAAAGTTTTCTACACTTTCCTTTTTGGGATGTACTTAAAAGTTTGCTACACTTTCCCTTTTTAATAAGTTTTTCCTTTAAAAATACTTAACTACCATTACTTTTTCTACTTTCTATCTTCTCTTTAATACTTTTACACACACTCTCCTACTTTTTCTGCACTATTCATTATCCCTACTATTTCATTCTTAAATAATGTGTTCAATGCTATTGTAGTAAACTTATAAATATGGAGGGATACCCGCACGGGTAGCTCAGCTGGTCGAGTGGTGGGAAAATTGGAACTATGACCAAGGTTCGAATCCCCGCAACAATCGGGTGGAGGTTACAGAACCTGAAATAAGACTGGACCTCTGGTGCGCACGGGGTAAAGGCCTACTGTAAATTGGGGCGTGGGGGGCGCTTGAGGTCGGCGATTCAACCTTTTTTGGAACTATAAATAGGGAGGGATTATACAAAGTGTATACGGAGTACAAAGTTCGTGTACTATCACCGAAAAGATTCTAATTTTATGTAACTCAAGAAAGGCAAATGATGATAAAGACATAGTCATTGGTCAAAGTGTGAGGTTTAAACCCCCAGACAATACATCATAAAAAAATAATAGGGTGGGCCCAAACGAATTCGCTGTCCCGTTGAAAACACCCTCTCTTTTCGGGTTAGGAATCATTTCTTGACTTGCATTTCAAAGGCAATAACGGCTCCAAAGCAGTAAATTAGTTTCTCCAGAAACCAAACCAAACATAACTCCAAATAAGAGCATCCACCTGCCCATATGGACTTTTTGACAAAATCACATTTACTCCCTCCCTTAAAAGGAGATATTCTTACCTGGCCGGCCCAGTACGATGGGTGGGTAACTTATAAGGGCGGTTCACGTTTTCTGCCCATAAATCCCATATGTACTATTTTCTCTCTTTTTATTTCACCCATATCTTCTCATGGATATTAGAATGACACATTGCCCTAGTCTGTACATATAAGGTAGAAAGAGTATAGAAGTGCGAGAAAGCAAATGAAAAAACTAAAGAAAATAAGACAAAACAGCAAAGATAAAAGTTGAGCAAATAATATTATTAAATCCAAAAAAGAATGCACATCTTATTTGATTTGCAACAATTATTAATAAAGTGGTTAAAACTTAAAAGGGTAAAACTTGTAGTTAAGATTTAAATACTCCGTATAATAAAGTGAAATGCTATAAACCATATATTTTTTCCAAAAAAGGAAATGTGATGCTTATTTTGGGACCACCGAAAAACAAAAGAAAGACAGATAAAATGGAACGGATGGAGTACTAGATTTCTTGATTTCGGTGACACGGCTTTTAAATCTTATGGGCCTAGTGTGAAATACGAAATAAGAATTTTAATTCGTATCATGAATTACATCGGTTCTTATTAGGTGGCAATGTGGCATGCTAGGTATTCAAAGAGATTATGAAAAAATAGGAGCAATGAATAGAGTAGAAAAAAGTTGATGAGAAAAAATAGAATACTTACTTAAGGACGAAAATGGGAAAATGTAAGAAATAGAATGAGGATAAATAGATCAAATAGGAAAGCCTTTTTCTTTCTTAAGCTATATGAAAACATAATTTCAATGGATCAAACAAGACTTTCATATCGAAAAAAATAGTTAAAACCGTTTTTGGAGACAGAGTATAATTAGGCAGTCATACTCTTCTCTCTTTCATGAAATACTTGAGGGTTACTGCTTAGACAAGGCCAGCTTAGTTTCACTTCTTTTTGTTATTTGGTCATTTGGTATGGAAAGTCGGTTCATATACAACTTACAACTGTGCACAGTGTACTGGCCTATAAAGCCTTGTTTGGTGAGGGTAAATTTGGCCGGAAGATTAATTTGATGACAAAGTGCTTGAATTTTTTGATTTTTACAAACAAAATCCAAACGAATCATAGCGAACAATATGACAAATATAACATATTTTAGAGAAGAAATATATAATCATAGTTGCACTAATACAATAAAACATCATGGCCAAAAGCCAAAATAGTAGGTTATCAAAATGGGGCCTAAAATTTTCCAATTCTAGTTCATTTGGTTGTCTTAGAAGCCAGATCAAAAGAATATATCTATCATATATCAAAATCAAGCTTCCAAAGAGGTCAACTTCACCAGTCAAATCCTATAAACCATACTTGCCTAATACAGAGATTATCCTACTAAGTCTGAAGATTAGGTTATACCTAACAAAGAGAGTTATCTTTCAAGCAATGAATAACTTGGCTAGATATGCTTATGCGGTTATGCCACAGGCCCATAACAGCACAATTTACTATGGCTGGACTATCCAGCCCTGCTTGCACAGCACTTCGTCTCCACCATAGTGATAAATGAAGCTAGTTATCTGATCCATTTCAAGCCTGTCTGACTTAATATTCTTATCATGTCATAAAACTGTTCATTTACAAAACTTGAGTGACCCACTTCTATGAGTGGTTCACTTCAACCCTTGTAGATACTACATATATGATATGCCATTTCTACACTACTTGTAACCCCTTTGATAGCCAAAAGTGGGTTATTCTTATTTGCAAATTAAGTGACATACACAACTTTTGCCGTACTTGTTTGGCTGAAATGAATTTTACGGAATGATTTTCCTTTCAAAAACATTAAGAGAGTCGAGCATATCAGCCAATTAATTTTACATTCTTATTAAAACAGTTAGACTAGGTGAAAAGCTAAAACGGCACCTACAAGCCTAATATTATCTTCGACACGCTAAGGAGAGCCTGGTCTACCTATAAAGACTACAAGTGAATCCCTCCAAGGCTGGCCTCAGGAGGATTTTTAGATTAATGGTGACAAAAAGGTAGCATGATGGAATAAAATAACAAGTTTTTCCAAATAGTATTGCGAATACTCACATTCCAAAGTAACCAATTCGAAGGATTCAAATCACAGGGATACAACCTCCACCAATTTCATTCCTGAACGTGACTGTGCTCCCAATCAAAGAGAGGTAGAGGAGCAAATATTTCAAGCATCCATTATCCATAGAAACAACCTCCAAGAGGTGACCAAGTCTAGTCAAAAGTCTAGTGACAACACATGGAATGCCATACAACTGCAAGTCATTTTAAGAGCGCATACATACATAGCTAAAAGAAGATTAAGTAGTACCATTGCTGAAACATTAAATGAATTGCAAAGAACTGCTAGCCACAACCATGGACACTGTTTAGTAGACCCACACTCATTCGCTGGTCTTGAGATCTGCTTCTCTTGTAGAGAGGTTCAGGCGAGGAAGTAACTGATGGATTAAATGCCCAAGAATCATTAGAGCTTTCACAGCTAAAATACGCATCAATTACACCATCAGGACTGCCAGGTACAGATTGGTATTTGCGCTTAAGGTTTTGGCAATGCTTGTCTCTACGATTTACCTCAAGAATAACATTGTAGCATTCATCCACCTCCTCCTGTTATTATTCATAGTGGAATTAGAAAATAGAACTAAAAGATAACAAATATCAACATAAAGATAGCAAATGTCTAAAATTAGACTATCTTTTTTAGTCCTACAAATAGAACACATTAAATTATAGAGAAAAAATTAACTACATTAGGTCTTCCGTAGGACTGAAGGAATCATATTTTATTTTAAAAACGAGAACGGCTTGGTTGTGCACACAACATATTCTTAGCTCATATGTGCAATACTCTTTATCCCTTTCTTCAATTATAATAAAGAATCAATATCTAAACCATGAAATAAGAAACTCAGAAGCTTCAGTATAGAAGAGCTCAAGAGCAGACAATACCTTGTTGATTTTCAGTATAGTAATGAGTTCATCATGGTATTCAGCAGCATTGTTAAGTTCAATCTCTTCAAATGCAATTAACATTGTTGCAGTAGCAATAACAGATGGAAGATAATGCAATAGCCTAGAATCTGCATTTCAGTTTGTTCCAAATAAATCAAGTCAATCCTATTTAAAAACAACAATCATTACTATATTTGCAAAGCTTCAAAAGGGGTATAATTCCTAACCAGTAATTATAGAGAGAATGATGCCTTCACAGCACCTCAGAAATTCACAATGCAGGTTGTCTTTAAATCCAAATCTCCTAATGATATGGTCAAAGAATGAGATGGGTGTGACTAGATTCATCCTCCAATTAAGAGTAGAGAGCACCAAAAGTTCCATTCTCTGAATAGTCTTGGCATCAAACATATACTTGGAATCTGTAACCTAAAAAATCATAGACATTTCTTATGTAAGCATTGAAGCATTATTTCAAACACCCAAGCTACAACCTTTTCATGTGAAAAAAACAGAAAAGAGAGCTTCACGAACTTGGAAGTCTAATAGAAGAGGCACATCAATCTCCTCTACTTTTGCAGCTATAGAAAGACAAGCCACAGCCGCAAGCTGACTCATCCATGGCTTATCCTTCTGGAAGGAAACACCACATATGAGCCTATCGAAGTAATTCACAGCCAATACAGCAGTCAAGGCGTTGAATCCGTAGTGTCCAATGACATTAAACATCCAACCCAGAGCTTCATTTCTAGCCACCATTAAAGGTCCATCAACATCAAGAGTCCCAGACCCAAAAAATGGCTCCCTTTCTTTCGACAAAAGAGCCGACAGCTCATCATCGTCCCAGGAAAGGTCAGATTCGAAGAAAGACAGTGACTTTTTAACATTCAGTTTCACAAAATGATGCTCATTCTCGAAACAAGACCATTCGCCCGAATCATCACCGAGTCTCTCCTCGTCGCAGAGGAGGCCATCAAGGGAAAAGATCTGGTTTTGAGGCTGAACATCTCGATTTCCTGGCAAATGGGTAAGAGAAAACAACATCTTCCTCTTCTTCTAGGAAGAAGACAGCAGAGCCTGTTCTCATAATACTCAAGAAAAACTCAAACACGATTTCTGACCCAGAATCATATCTGCTGAAACCAGCGTTGCTTTCTCCTACTGGAGGACAGCAAAGAGAGAGAGACAGAGAGGGGATTGGACTATTGGATGGGAGGGTGGTACCAGAGAAGGAAGCAAGGGATTTTATCTGAGCTTGCTATCACGCCTGTCCCTTTTCTCCTTATTTTCTCTCCCAACTTTACACGACTTTTGGGATATATCTACGGAGTTATTTAATTTTCAGAGGGGTTTGGTTATTTTATTTGGCGCGCATAGAAATTAAAAGTAATAATCGTACAATGTCCAAATTGCCCCCGTCAGAAAATGCATTCACCTAATTCCCGTTTACAGGGTTGCACATTAATCGGATATTTTTGTAAATCAGCAAACATGGTCAACTTTATTACGTAATTGAAATTGTAATGCGTTTATTATGTGCAAGTATTTACATGTTTGTTATGTTACGCTGAAATCTTTTCTTTTCTTTTTTTGGATGAAATGTAAATATATATTAACACCCAAGAAAAAAAAATACATCACATGTCCTGTATCTCCTAAAACCTCCCCCACCCCACATAATGTAGAGGTTAGAGGAGGTTTTTATTTGATCTGTTCTATGCCAAAAATCAAAAAGCCCCCCACCCCCTCCTATTTCGTGAGAAAAGGAGAGGGTGAGATGAAGTAAATAGACTAGTCTATGTCAATCACGGCCTATACGCAACAAAATGCGGCCAATAAGTCAAAAAACAGAAACTGTAATGGTTCTGCTAGGTGCACGCACACACATCGAGTATATATAGAGGCTATGCCGTGACTTCCCAAAAAGCCCTTGACGCCTCTTCAAAACTTGATCAAGTCATGTGGGTAGATACTAAATAATATCTTGTAAACCACATGCTTGATCTTAGCAACAATGTCATCTTCCGTCTTCTTCCCTTCCTCAAATCTCGCCTCATTTCGCGCTTGCCAAATGTAGTAGGCCGCGGCACAGAAAGCAAGTCGTCCCGCCTTGGCTTTCAATGTTGCTCCTTTATGCGTCTTGGTGATCCACTTTATTGCACTTAGGAGTGTAGTCATCCGATGCCCAAGTCCAATCCATGCTTTAATTCTATCCCATACCCTGCAAGTAAAAGGACAACGGAAAAACAAGTGTGGAATTGTTTCCAATCCACCCTTGCAAAGGTCACACCTATTTACTATGTGTAGGTAACCGAGGCTATCCTGGGTAGGAAGCCGGTTTCTCAAAGCCAACCACATGTTGAAAGAAAATTTCGGAGGGATATAGGATTTCCAAATGAAACTCATTGGAGTCCTAAGGGTCCCTTTAACTCTAAGGAGTTCGTAGACTTTGCCCGATATTAACTTCCCATCAATGCTCCTAGCATTAAGTCCCATTAATGTTTCGTTTAGGTTATTAAAACATCCACGAATTTTGTCTCGAATTTGGCCTAACCTTTTCATGAGTTGCGAGTCTCGGCCGTGTGGGATGAATTCCCACACATTCTTACCTTGAAGATAAATGCCATTGACCCAACGGACCCACAAAGTATCCTTCTTTTTGTGCACGTCCCATAGCGTGCGTGAGAGGAGGCTATCATTCCAGGCCCTAGCATTGTGTATGCCGAGGCCCCCCTCCTCTTTTGGGAGACATATGTCGTCCCAAGCAACCTTCGCAAACTTGCCCCCCCACAAGAAAATTCTACATATGGAGACTATCCTATCCAAAATGGTTTGGGGAACCGGAAAGATTTGGAGCCAAAATGATTGGACCCCTTGGATCACCGATCGTATTAGCTCGATTTTCCCGGCATAGGAAAGTGTTTTCGTATTCCATGCTTTCAAAAAATCATTGACCACATCAAGTAAAGGCGCATATTGCGCGACCGAGATCCTAAGAGGGGCAAGCGGTATTCCAAGGTACCTTACCGGGAATGTCCCTTGCCCATAGTCAACTAAATCCAATATGTTTTGTAGGTCAAATTCCCTTACCCCCCCAACGAAAATCTTAGATTTTTCGTGGTTCACCCTAAGGCCTGATGCGTCCCCAAACTCTTCAAGAGAATTAACCAATATTTGAATAGAATTTTTATCACCTCTCGAGAAGAGCATAAGGTCATCCGCATAGGCCAAATGAGTGATACCTAATGAAGAGCATTGCGGGTGGAAATTAAAATTATTCCCTTTGGCCCTCAAAGTGAGTAATCGGGAAAAATATTCGAGGCATAAGACGAAAAGCAAAGGGGACATTGGATCCCCTTGTCGTATGCCTCTTTTGCCTTTAAAAAATCCATACAATGAGCCATTCAAGGAAACTGAGAAGGAGGCTGTTGACACACATTCCATAATCCAAGCAATAAACCGAGAAGGGACCCAAACCCTCAAGGACTTTTTTGAGAAAGTCCCAAGAAATCGTGTCATAGGCCTTTCGCAAATCCACCATAATCATGCATCTTGGTGAGATTCGCTTCCTATTGTATCCTCTAACAAGTTCCTGGGCAAGGAAAATATTATCAAACATTAGGCGGCCATCCACAAACGCTCCTTGGGCTTTATTAACCAACCCCGAGAGACATGGGGTTAATCTAGCTGCAATAATCTTGGTAATGATTTTGTATAAAACATTCGTGCAAGATATGGGTCTATAGTCCGAAACTCTGGGGGAGTGATTAGTCTTGGGAATAAGTGCAATAACAGTATGATTGATCTGTTTGAGTAACTTACCCGACTGAAAAAACTCCATCGTAGCTTGGACTATGTCATCCCCAACAACATTCCAGTTTGCCTTAAAGAAGGCCGAGGTAAACCCGTCCGGCCCCGGTGCCTTGTCATTTCCAATATCAAATAAGGCATCTTTAATTTCCTTACGTGTTATTGGAGCAAGTAGGCTATCATTAACGCTTGGTTCAATCAAGGGGCCGGTGCCTAGGACCAACGGGTCCTATTTCAAAACCCTTACGTAATGTAGGCTATCAAGAGCCCCTTGAATATAACCTTACACGATTAAGTTTGGATTTTCTTACTCCTTCTTGCTCGGAATTCAACCTGATTTCATTCCTATTGATTGGATTTGAAAAAAAACCTTGATTTTCGTAGCAAAAAAGACTGATTTTTGAACTGAGGGATCGTAGATACACTGTTCACCGCAGATTTTGATTTTGGACCTTGATCTGTATAATGGAAATCTTAGGAAAGAGTGAGCCCTTTCAGCTTTTTGTGCCATCTTAATTAATTATGTTGTACATCTTTCGCAAGGGAAAAGCCAAAAAAATTTGTAAGCAATATAATATATAGAAATTGCCCTAAATAGGAGCAAAAACGTTTTGAAATTCCAAAATAAGAGTATCATGTTTTTTATTCCCTAAATAGGAGTAATCTGCCAAGTTTGGAAGAAAATGCCATGTTTTAAAGTCTAATATTTCCAACTTGGCAGAAATTTACTCCTATTTAGGGAATAAAAACATGATACTCCTATTTTGGAATTTTGAAACCTATTTACTCCTATTTAGGGAATTGTCTCATATATATACGTAGGATATATAGCATGCATGTCCTTTTCTTTAAGGGTTTAAGGGATAAATTTGGTTAATGTTTTAAGATATACGATATTAGTAAAGGAATACAACAAGGAAAAATTTAAAAGCTTAACAAGCTAGGGAAAAAAGTAAAGATTTAAAATTTATTTAAAGAACGCGGATATTGAGTAAAACCCATTTTTATAGACCCCTTTTAGCTCAAGACAAGAGGTTAAAACCCATTATCATAAATATTCTTTTAATGCACCGATTAATATTATGAATGACATAAGATAAAATATTTCAACATTTTAGACAAAACCGAGAGTTTAATTTGTTGACATGGAAAGTACAGTTTGAAAATGTTCACTTTCGAATAGATCAAATATATTTTGGGGTTACATACTTTAAAAAAAAACATATTATTCCTATTTTAGATCATGCCTAAGAAAATTATTACAGTCAATTATATCTCTACAATCTTATAAAGGGGAATTTTGTCAGGGGTTTAACGGGCATAAGAAAAATGTTGGTTGTTCTGTGTGCATGATCTGCCTGTACTCTATATTTATTTTGTTGTACGTTGTAACCTAACGGATGGACGGAAGGGCTTAACGCCTTTATCCCCGTAGGTATAAGTGGATTCGGTCTATTTTTCCCTGCGGAAAAGCCTCGATCTTGCTTTTATTCCCTACACCGATGAAAACAATGAAACCCCTCAGTTCCTCTCTTCCGTTTCAGAAGCTCAGCGTTCTACCCTCCATAATAATGGCTTCTACCCTCCATAACAAGGGTCAGCCGTTTGCCTGCAATATCCGATTTCATGGCATTTTCTTGTATTTAGGTGGCTTCTCACAGAAGTCGGGAAGAAGATAGTTGTAGCTTTCCAAGCCTCTGCCCCACAACGTTCATTGCTTGGTACCGGGTGATGGTGAGAAGTCTAAAGTTTATTATGTATCAATACATTTATGCCAGACAGATTGACTCAGAGTGTTTTGCTACTACAGCATGAACAGAATGTTGTGGCACTAAATAGATTGGTGGGTTGGTGTTTTTTAATTACCAGAGCATTAAATATACTTATTGTTCTTTTTATAAGTGATATTGAAGTTGAATCTTATGTATTTAGGTAAAGGAAGTTTGTCAGCTGGAAAAATCCAAAGCAGGTGACAATACGGAAGATGTGGAACACCTACTGAACTGGCTGCTGCAATCTGTTAATATTGTGGTGTTGTTAGTTAGCATGTGATGTAAAACTCATGATAAGGTACTATCCTTCTATCCATTCCTATGTGTTTACGTGAAATCATGCATAACATGACTTAGGCGGATTAATAATTGCGGAACAGGTTGGTGTTCATGCAACGGCTGTCAAGTTCAGCGGGAAGTTTTTTGATTCCTTCCTTAAAGGTATAGCTTATGAAGTTAGATGTCTTTAACTAAGACCACGTAACTAAAATTGATCCCCCCTTTCCCAGTTTTTGGTTTTTTACAGGCTCAATTTCAGTTGCATGGTGAACGAATAATCCAACTGGTGAGGTTCATTATTATTTTATTAAAAGGAAGTATTTACTCTATAAGATAAAATTGATTTGCTTCTTATAAAAAATTTCATAGGTTAAAGAACTTCAGAAGGCAACAAGAACCATACAAACACTATGCTCTGAAGCAAAGGTTCACACTATGATTACAAATCGTTATACTAGAAATTAATGTGCAGTGTAGTTTATTAACAGTAAATACTGTTGATTGTGATTGCGCCGGGTGCAGGGCATGAAGCGAACTGCTATAACAAGCAATGTTCCATATACAAAGAGATCTATGGAGCGCTTCCTCTTTCACGTCAATGCTCTCCTTCATTCAAAATCAAGTGGATGCACTTTTTGGATGGGTAAGTGAGACTATGTTGTTATTTAAAGTTCTCAAAGCACTTGAAAATATGCACGATTCCTTTGATTATATACACTTCATTGCGAAAACCATCATCTTATCTTAACGTTTATCGTCTTTATCCATAGTATATATTTTACCTGTGCGTTTCAAGATCTTGCTAAAGTAAAGGATCATGTACCTTTTCAAAACAATTGAAAATGCAAGGACATTTTTTAATCAAATGAGGTGATGAATCTCACAACGTAAGGGTAATAGGCAGTGGGCGAACAGGTGTTAGCCATCCCTTCACTCTCATTTCTCCTTTTGCAATAGAAACACTAACTTTGTCTTTCATTTTTTCTGAATATCATTCTTCAATTGGAAATCAAAAGCTTGTGAACATAAGATTGAGCACAACACATTTACAAATCAACAAATGGCAACAAGTCTTTATTAATATGTTTTATGCAGATTTCAAATTTTAAAAAGTTAAAAAAATATGAAGAATATACTCCACAAGGTCTTGTTTGTTATATGGTGGATGCACCGATTTGAGTGGATTTGTTCTGTTTAGATGGTTGACACTTAGTCAAATTGCTAAAATATACGTTTGGCTATTAGAAAGTTCTTTTTGTGGCCAAGGTTCCAAAATTTTGGAAATGAAAGTGTTAATTGGATAAATTAGTTGACCAACTGTATTACAACTTCATTTCTGTATTCTTTTTTATCCTTACTAATATTACTCCTGGAAAAGTGTTTAAAAAATGTGTCTTGGTATCTTTTAGTGACTATAATTGTATTCAAAGTTACTATGGTGTAGTTACTATAATTGTAATTCTATTACATGTCTTGTGTTATATTCTGTTTACTCTGTCATATCTGCTTCTACTAATAGGCATTTGCTGGCTGTGGTTGTTAACCACTTGCCAGACCCAACAATATCTCAATATTCAACAAATATTAAAGGAGTGTTTGCTATTGCTTAAAATAAGCACTTCTTAGCTTTTAACTTAAAATAAGCTGAAAAAAGTGTTTGCTAATGTCTACTTCTACTTTAAAAAAGCACTTTAAAGCTAAAAGTTGGAAGCTGGTAGAGAGTTGCTTTAAACTGCTTTTCACTTTTTCTATTACACAAAAAGTACTTATTTTATCAAACACTACCCACTTTTACTTTTTCAAAAACACCTTTTTCTCAAACACTACCAACTTTTTCTATTAAACACTTTTTCTAAAATCACTTTTTAAAAGTAAAAGCAATCGCAAACACTCCCTAATACTCTTTCGTATTTTATGTTTCCTGTGTGCGCAGTGACGCAAGGGCAAATGTACTTCCACTTCAACTTTTGTAAAAGCAGTAACCAAATGAACTTGTATATTTGAAAAACTAAGAAAAACGTACTGTTTGACCAATGAATATTTATTAATACAGGTAACATGAGATAGGAGTAACAACAAGGATGTTGACATTTGACAGACCAGATACTATGAGAAAAGAGAAAGTACAGCAAAAAAAATTACTAATGTAACTATATAATTCATCATCATTTTCATTTACCCTAGTGCCGCAAAGGCTCCCACCTACGGTGGGGTAGGGGGGTCGGATGTACACAATCTTACCCCTGTACTAAAGCACAAAGAGATTGTTTCCGGATGACCCATAGTGAAAATCGCGTCCAAAATTGAATGGACTAACTGCTGCTTCATAACAAATAAGCGCACACAGTTTAATGAGCCATTTTGCTTTATTCCATCATATTCTCAAAGGCGAAGCTCCCACGCTCGGGTGAAGAGGACTCACCTGTTGATCTAAAGCGAAGGAGAAAAGCTTAATTATTTGTCACTGTTTCCCACTACTTCAATTACTCCAACTATTTTTCTGGAACATTTACTTTAATTTTCTTTGAGTGCTACAACCCAATAAATATTTGTTGGGAATAACAGGATCGTGCTAATATGAGAGAAAAACACTTCTATTACTTTCAAGAATAGAAAGAAGAGACATACAAGCTCTAACTAAAAACTCTCAAAACAACACCTCACATATCTCTCAAGGATATTCACAACTCTTCTTGGTTGTGCTATGATGATCTATTCTAATTTACTTGATGATAGAAAGACTCTCCAAGCTCTCTATTTATAGCACCAAAACTAGGTACTATGAAGGTGGGAGGAAGATGTGTTGAAGCTAGGAGGAAGCTTCAATGGAACATGAGGAAGCTCCCCTTGTCATTCTTGCACATGGAGGAAGCTTCATGGAAGCTATGAATTGAATTCTTCAATTTGCTTGTACTTGGATATGACCTGGAAATTGAATTCTTCAATTCTCCCCTTCCAGGCATATTCAAAACAAGCATCCCGACTATGTCTCTGCACAGCTCTAGCTTATCCCGTGTCACCACCTTCGTCAGCATGTCTGATGGATTCTCCTTTGTATTGATCTTCACTAGTCTCAACAGTTGTTGATCAATCGTCTCCCGTATCCAGTGATACCGAATGTCAATATGCTTTGTACGAGAATGGTACATGGAGTTCTTGCTCAAGTCTAGAGCACTCTGACTGTCACAATGTACCTTATACTCTTTCTGATGGATCCCAAGTTCTTGGAGAAAACGCTTTAGCAACAACATTTCCTTACCTGCTTCAGCGGCAGCAATGTATTCTGCTTCTGTTGTAGATAAAGCGACACACTTCTGCAATCTTGATTGCCAAGAAACGGCTCCCCCTGCAAAAGTGTAGATATATCCTGAAGTAGACTTTCTACTATCAGTATCTCCTGCCATATCAGCATCTGTGTAGCCTTCCAAGACTGGATCAGCTCCTCCGTAACAAAGACTTAACTTCGTGGTACCTTTCAAGTACCTGAGAATCCATTTGACTGCCTCCCAATGCTCCTTCCCGGGGTTAGAGAGAAAACGACTCACTGTACCCACTGCCTGTGCGATGTCTGGCCTTGTGCATACCATGGCGTACATCAAACTCCCAACTGCTGAAGAATATGGAACTGCTGACATCTCCCCGATCTCTTCCTTGGATGTAGGGCATGTTCTTTTGCTCAACTTGAAGTGATTCGCAAGTGGAACACTTACTGGCTTGGCATCATTCATGTTGAATCTCTCAAGTACTCGTTCAATGTACTTCTCCTGAGATAGCCATAACTTGCGATTCTTCCTGTCTCGAGTGATCTGCATCCCAAGAATCTGTTGAGCCGGTCCTAAGTCTTTCATATCAAAAGACTTAGAGAGTTCTTTCTTCAGTTGGTTTATCTTCACTGCATCTTTCCCAACGATCAACATGTCGTCTACATATAGTAGAAGAGCAATGAAGGTACCGTCTGGAAGTTTCTTGATGTATACACACTCATCTGCAGTAGTCTTCTTGTAGCCTTGACTCTTCATGCATGAGTCAAACTTCTTATTCCACTGCCTTGGTGCCTGCTTCAAGCCATACAAACTCTTAGATAATTTACACACAAAATTATCATTTGAGTTCTCAAAACCTTCCGGCTGTTGCATATAGATTTCTTCTTTCAAATCTCCGTGAAGAAATGCTGTCTTCACATCCATCTGTTCAAGCTCCAAGTTCATACTTGCTGCTAAGCCAAGTATAATTCGGATCGAGGTCATCTTGACAACTGGTGCAAAGATCTCATCAAAGTCAATTCCTTTCTTCTGCTGGAACCCTTTGACAACCAACCGAGCTTTGTGTTTCACCACTTGTCCGTTTGCATCCTTCTTCAACTTGAACACCCATTTGTTCCTCAGTGCCTTCTTCCCTTTAGGAAGTTCTACGATCTCATAAGTTTGATTTTTCTGCAGAGATTCTAACTCATCCTACATTGCTATTAGCCATTTTCTTTATCCTTATGAGATACAGCTTCTTGAAAACTCTCTGGTTCTCCATCTTCAGTTAACAAAAGATATTCAGATGATGTGTACCTTGTCGATGGTATATGCCCTCGTTCAGATCTACGAACAGTAGGAACCATCTGAGAAGAGCTACCATCATCTGTGTCTGACGGGGTGGATTGTGTCTCCCCTTGCCCTGCACTCTCTTCTGTCTCCTCGTCTTCTTCTGCTTCAGAGTTATCTTCATGCACTTTGTCCTCTTCTGGTACTTCATTTGAAACTTGAACACCCTCATTTGACTTCCGAGACATTGTGGGTTTTTCAATGTCTTCTATTGTCAAATCTTCGTGGAACACAACAGCCCTACTTCTGAACACCTTTTTCTCCTTAGGATCCCATAGCCTGTATCCAAACTCTTCATTTCCATAGCCAACGAAAATGCATGGGATAGTTCTTGCATCGAGCTTCTGCCTGAGCTCTTTGGATACATGTGCATACGATGAACAACCAAATACTCTAAGATGTGAGTATGTAGGATCCTTACCTGTCCATAGCCTCTCTGGAACTTCAAAGTTCAGTGGTACTGAAGGTGATCGGTTGATAAGATAGCATGCAGTGTTGACTGCTTCTCCCCAGAATGACTTCGGAAGCTTAGCCATATTCAGCATGCTCCGGACACGCTCCATGATAGTCCGGTTCATTCTTTCAGCAACGCCGTTGTGCTGAGGGGTGCGTGGTACTGTCTTCTCATGTCGAATGCCATATTCTCTACAATATGCATTGAACGCCTTAGAAGTATACTCGCCTCCATTATCAGATCGGAGACATTTCAGCTTCTTTCCCGTTTCACGTTCCACCAAGACGTGAAATGTCTTGAAGCACTCAAATACCTGATCTTTCGTAATCAGGAAATACACCCACACTTTCCGAGAAGCATCATCAATAAAAGTCAGAAAATATCTGCTTCCACCGATTGATTCCACCTCGAAAGGACCACAGACGTCGGAGTGTACTAAACTTAACAACTCTGATCTTTTAGCTAAAGTAGAACTAAATGATACTCTATGATGCTTACCAAACAGACAATGACTGCAAGGACCCAGTGCAGCATTCTTGTCGATGTTGATAAGGTTCTTCTTGATCAAGGTAGTCAGCCCTTTCTCACCGATGTGGCCGAGTCTCAGGTGCCACAGATTCTGAGAAGTCTCCTCAGCAATGTTGAGGCTATCCGTACAAATCCTCAAATGGGTTTTGTACAATGTGCCACAAACATGTCCTCGAGCGATTGTCAAAACGCCCTTTGACATTTTCCAGGTGCCTCTGTTGAAGTGGTTTTCATATCCCTGTTCGTCAAGACATACCACTGACAGGAGATTGAGACGAAGGTCTGGAACATGTCTGACATCCTTCAAAGTGATTGTGCTCCCAGAACTCGTCTTTATTTGTACATCACCAATTCCAGCTATTTCAGATGAACTGGAATTACCCATCTTCACTGCTCCAAAGTCTCCAGCTTTGTAAGTTGTGAAGTAGTACCTGTGGGGAGTAACGTGGTAGGATGCTGCAGTATCTACCACCCATTCAGTGTCCTCTCTTGAGACGTGAAGGCATGTTTCATCATTGATAGTACAATACGCCACATCACCTGAGATTGTGATGAGCGCTTCACCACCCTTGCTCTTCGCTTGAGAATTGCTCTTGCCTCGCTCCTCTAGCAATTTGTAGCAATTCTTCTTCATGTGACCCTCTATACCGCAATGGTGGCAGGTATAAGAAGGTTTCCGGCCATCTGATGATCTCCCCCGACTTTTGCCCCTGCTTTGCCATTTCCCTCTACTGTTTCTTTGTTGTTTTCCTTGTGATCTTCCTCTATTCTCTGTCACAAGGGCATGAGTCTCATCTGTGCTCATGTCTTTCCTTCTTGCCTCCTCATTGAACAGTGCATCCTTGACCACAGACATGGTAAGTTTGCCATCTGGGGCTGAGTTGCTGAGAGTAACAACTAGTGTCTCCCAACTATCAGGAAGGGAACTAAGAAGCAGTAGAGATTGCATTTCATCTCCAAGTGGCATTTCTACACAAGATAGTTGATTTACCAGACTCTGAAATTGACTAGTATGTTCGGCAACAGAAGTTCCATTTTTGAGCTTCATATTGACAAGACGCCTCATCAGTAGGGCCTTGTTCCTAGCGGTCTTGGCCTGGTACATATCTTCTAACTTCTTCCAAAGGGCATAAGCGTCGGTCTCTTGTGCAACATGGTGGAAGACACTATGGTCAATCCATTGTCGGATTTGACCAATAGTTTTTCTATTAATTTTCTTCCATTCCGTTGACTTGGCCGGATCAGAATTAATACCTTTCATCTCTATTGGATCAAAAAGGTCTTTACAACTAAGGAAATCTTCCATCCGAGGTTTCCATAGCGTGTAGTTGGTAGCCGTGAGCATAATCATAGCTCCGGAAGATGAAGTTGACTCGTCAAAGGTCATTTTCACCTTCTAAATAATTTTGATTTTCTATTTCAGAAAAATCGGAGCCGAATTTCGAAAAACGGGCAGCACCGTTGCGTCCGGAACGGCCGAAAGTGGTGGGTAGGCACTTTCGGGGTCAAAATACAATTTTCGAAAAATTATAGGTGGAAATTATAATTTTCCAAAAATTGAGGGACCAAACTGCAAATTTTCAAAATTACAAACTGACCGGTGACGTGGCAGATGACGTGGCAGTGACGTGGCGGTGACTGAGCGATGACGTGGCAGCTGACTGGGCGCTGGTGAAAGTTGGCAGTTGACTGGTGACGTGGCGGCTGACTGTGCTGGGACTGCACATGTGGCGCTGACGTGTCGCTGACGCAGCTCTGGCTGGCTGATGACGTCAGCGATGACGTCAGCTGTCTTCAACCTCTGTCAGCGCGTGATGACGTCAGCATGACGCAGGCAGTTTTTGGCCGGCGTTTGGCGGCGCGTACGGCAGCTTCCGGTGGCCAAAAAAATCCCCAAAAATACCAGTTTTCTCGTCTCGACGAGACGAATCCAACGGTATATTCAGATTGCAATTCCGAGCAATACTGAAAAACTCGATTTTTCAGACAGTAGAATTTTATCTGAAAAAAATCTGGGAAAAGTATCAAAAGCTCAACCAGGCTCTGATACCACTTGTTGGGAATAACAGGATCGTGCTAATATGAGAGAAAAACACTTCTATTACTTTCAAGAATAGAAAGAAGAGACATACAAGCTCTAACTAAAAACTCTCAAAACAACACCTCACATATCTCTCAAGGATATTCACAACTCTTCTTGGTTGTGCTATGATGATCTATTCTAATTTACTTGATGATAGAAAGACTCTCCAAGCTCTCTATTTATAGCACCAAAACTAGGTACTATGAAGGTGGGAGGAAGATGTGTTGAAGCTAGGAGGAAGCTTCAATGGAACATGAGGAAGCTCCCCTTGTCATTCTTGCACATGGAGGAAGCTTCATGGAAGCTATGAATTGAATTCTTCAATATTGCCTACTTCTCCGAGCAAAACATTTTTGTATTTGTTATTTCATGTGAACCTTAATCATTTTATGGTTCTTATAGCCACCATGGCTATTTTATCTGCCCACATATATTCTAGCCTATAAATGCTTTATTATTTATGATTCTTTATCGATAAATAATAAACTATGTATTCAATTGTTCTATTTATATTTATATTACTCATATTTTCACTAAACCTTTACCAATATATTGTTGTCCCTATAATGGTGTTGGGCATTACCACGAACGCGCAACGCGCGTTATTAAACTAGTCATATTATAATTTCTGCTATTCGGGGATCCATACTTCAATGACATAAATCTTCACTCATTTTGAGAATGAATGTTAGGTTTCCTCTTATATCAAATGATCCTACATATTTTTATACTTATATTCTTTCTTATACGGAGTACTTAACTTTATAATTAACTTTGTTGTTTCAATTTTGCTAACTTGGGATGTTTTCTTTTGGACTGAAATTTGCTGGTCTGGTCTGGTCTGATCTGGTCTGATCTATTTAAGTTTGGTCTGGTCTGGTCTGAAGTGGTCTGGTCTGGTAAACATCTGATCTCTATGTATTTTATAACTATCCAAGTCTGGTCTGGTTTGGTCTGTTTGAGTCTGTTCTGGTCTGATCTGATCTGGTCTGGTCTGATCTGGGACTGAAAACAGTCCAAAAGAAAACATCCCTTGTCACATTAAATGGGGTAGTAATTCCAAAATTTTATCACGTTTTCTAATTTTAAGTGCCTGAGTTATTTGCAAAAAAAGTGCTCCAACTAATTTCAGAATTAGTTATAATCTTAAAATTTTAGCTACAATTATATCTCTATGCATTGCACAATGATCAGATAATTTTTGTTGTATTTATGTATTAGTGTGTATAATGGCATACAATATTTCTTATAGGTAGATCTTAATTAAAAGCTGAATTTATTTAAATTAATATTGATTGAAAACGTTCAACTACTTGCTCTATAATGTTTAATGCAAAATATTGTGATTTCAAGTTGTCTTATACTTCATTTTTACTTACCTATTACTCTTTAATTTGTAATATAATACGTGGATTAAATATTTTGGCCGTGCATTTCACGGGTGAGATACTAGTAGGAAACAAATAAAAGGGCTATATCACCTACTACCTACTATCAGCCTCAACCCAATTGTTTAAATGAAGAACTGGAATTACAAGTAGTTCCAGAAGAAATTTTGGATGCAAGGGTTGACAAAGAAAGGAACTTGGAAGTGCTAGTTCACTGGAGCAATCTGCCAAGCTTCGAGGACTGACATTCATGTTATTTCCGTGTTTATAATTGTGTTTTTGATTAGTTTTGAGTGATTGTTACTCTAGAAATTACACACTTTTGGCCGGTGTAATAGATTAGTTTGTAAAATGTTTGTAAATTGTTTAGATTAGGTTGGTTCTGAGCTCAAACAGGTCCAAGACCACTCTAGGGACCATTGGTGAACATCACAAATGGAAGGAAGGTGCAAAGATTTCAAGAAAAGATGAAGATTCTGATTTTTGGTAGTGTACCCGGTCGAGTATGCTCTATACCCGATCGGGTAAGTTGCTGAAAAGTCAAATCGAATCAACCCGGGAACAAGGCAACATGCAGGAGGATTTTTAACTCGATCGCGTATCCATACCCGATCGGGTGGCCGACATACCCGATCGGGTATGACCCCAGATTTTCAGTTTCGAGGAAATAACCCTTACCCGATCGGTTGAGCTGAAAACCCGATCGGGTACACGACCCTGCAGGCCTAAAAAGCCTATAAATACACCACATTTCCTCCACAAAAAAGAAACCAATTCCTTTATACTCTTAAGCTTAGTTTAGAATAGAATTTCTCTATATTTCTTTTAGCATGTTTAGTCTCCAAATGAGTAGCTAAACTTCCATTTCTTGGTGTTGCTCTTGAAGCTTGTTGATTATTAAAGTTGTGAGTTATTTTCTTACCTTCTTTCCTTGAATATCAATGTTGGGGAGTGTTGCTAAGATGACAATTAGTTAACATCTTGACATTGGTCTTAGGATGTTTTTACTTGGACTGTAATTTGCCCCAGACCAGACCAGACCAGACCAGTCCAGACCAGACCAGACCAGTTCAGACCAGACCAGACCAGACCAGACTTGGATAGTTATAACAATACAAAGAAACCAGACCTTACCAGACCAGACCAGACCAGTTCAGACCAGACCAGACCAGATCAGACCAGACCAGACCAGACCAGCAAATTACAGTCCAAGTAAAAACATCCTTAGTAATAGCTATTCCTTCCTCTATGTTAATATTGGGGAGTGTTACTAAGATGACAATTAGTTAATATCTTGATATTAACTATAGTAGGATTCATTTTCCTTAATATTCTTCCTTGAGTATTATTAATTCCTATTCATATTTCATATTAATATTTTTGAACATTACTTAAAGAATCAACTAGTTTTGTTTCAAATATTAATTATTACTAGAAACGATCAACGAACCGATGGTTAATCGTTGATAGTTTCACAAGTAAGTAACTTCGGTTTATTAATGCACGGTCGTGGTTAATAAACTTAAGAGGGATTAATTTTGTTGGTTAAACCAAAACCGTTGTGTTGAGGTTATCAATCTCAATTGATTTCATCAAGGAGTTAAAAGATTAAATGCTACTATCAAGTCGGTATATGGCGTTGTTCTATACTTGACTAATAGTAAGGGTTATTAATGAACGGTCGTTGTTAATAACTACCCTCGATGAATTGGATATACTCCTCGATTGAGTATTCGAGAGGAGATAAGTTATAGATATAACAATGATCGACTAAAATATATCAACAAGTGTAAAGTAGCAATACCAAGTCCCTTTTATCTTTGAATTAAACCACATAACTCGTCCATCTTCGTGTCTAATTTTAATCAACTCACTCGATCAAAATCCCCCTTTTATTTACTATTTATATAAAAAGAAAGTTATTCCTTTCCCTGTGGATACGAACTCTACTACGCTATACTACGTATAAGTGTTGTATTGATATTTATTTTGAGTGCACTCACGACAAAGTGCACGTCAAATTTGGCGCCGTTGCCGGGGAAAGGCAATTGATTTTTCTTTTTATTTCAATTTAAGAAAAAGAAAAAAAAATAGTTTCAAGTATAAAGGTTTCTATTTCTTCTGAGCTTTGTAGTATATGGTTAAATATCGTTCATTGAACGAAATCACCTACAAATCAAACCCCGAAATAGAACAAACTCTCGAGCGGTTGAAGAACAAATTCTCAAGCTCCGACTCGGGAGAATCATCAAGTGCTAGTTCTCAATCTAGCGAGACCGAAGAGCCAATCATTATGGCTCATGAAACAAGAACATTGAGGGAGCTCACGGCTCCGAATCTAGATCAACAACCTCTATGTATCACTTTTCCGACTCTTGATACGGGGGTCACATTTGAGCTAAAATCTGGGCTCATTCATCTCCTTCCATCATTCCATGGCTTACGAGGGGAGGATCCAAACAAAAACCTGTCGGAGTTCCACATTGTGTGCACAAGCATGTGCCCCAATGGTGTCTCCGAGGAGCAGATCAAACTGAGAGCCTTCCCATTCTCCTTGAAGGACACCGCAAAGGATTGGCTTTTCTATCTTCCTTCGGGAAGTATCACTACATGGCCACAAATGAAGAAGGCCTTTCTTGACAGGTACTACCCCGCTTCTATTTCATCATCACTCAAGAAGCAAATAAGCAACATCGAACAAAAAGATGATGAATCCTTATATGAATATTGGGAGAGATTCAAGAAGCTATGTGCAAGTTGCCCCTATCACGGATACACCGAACAAGACCTCATCCTCTACTTCTATGATGGTCTTGTGGATCAAGATCGTCGCATGGTGAATGCGGCGTGTGGAGGGGGCATTGTCAACAAAACCCCTTCACAAGCGAGAGATCTCATCTCGGAGTTGGCCGAGAACTCCAGACACTATAACGGGCGGTCCTCAACTCGGAGAGTTATGGCGGCAGAATCCAACAACGCATTGGAAAGTCAAGTGAACGGCTTGACAAGTCAAGTGACCGGCTTGACTTCTTTGGTTAAGGATTTCCTTTTAAAATCCAAGACCCAAGAAGTCAAGGTCTGCGGTATCTGTACACAACAAGGGCATCCCACGGACTCATGCCCAACTCTTCAAGAAGACACCACAGAGCAAGTCAACGCCTTGGGTTTCCAAAGCCACCAACAAAGGAGGTATGACCCGTTCTCAAATTCTTACAACCCCGAATTGAGGGATCATCCAAACTTGAGGTATGGAAACCCTCAACAAGCCAACCCACCTTCTCAATCGAGTATGTCTACAGAAGACATGATTCGAACTCTTGCTACTACCATGGGCACCCTACAACAAAACGTGGTGCAATTTCAACAAGAAACAAAGTCAAGCATTCAAAATTTAGAAACTCAAGTCAGCCAAATTTCGAATGCTGTAAATCGACTTGAAGCAAGAGATTCGGGTAGGCTCCCTTCCCAAACTGAGCAAAACCCAAGGCAACAAGTCAATGTCATCATGCTAAAGAGTAGCCCGGAATTACAAGCAAAGGAAGTTGAAAAAGAAGAGGTTGACAAAGAGGAGGTTGACCACAAGGAGGAGGAGTCAACGAAGACAAAATTTCCTCCGCTATCATCATATGAACCAATCCCTCCATTCCCTGAGGCATTGAAAGACACAAGGAAGCTAGAGAGTGATCGGGACATCTATGAGACCTTCGCGAATTGTGAGGTAAATATCCCACTCTTTAAACTAATCAAAAGTGTTCCCCGTTATGCAAAGTTCTTAAAAGAACTATGTATAATTAAAAGAAAAGAAAAATTAAAGGGGAAACAAAAGGGTGAAGTTGGTGAGCATATCTCGGCCATCTTTCAGGAAAAACTTCCAAAAAAATGTAGCGACCCAAACATGTTCACTATTCCTTGCACGATAGGAAACACCACATTTCCTAAGGCCTTATTAGCTTTAGGGGCTTCTATAAACGTCATTCCTTATTCCGTTTATAAATCCCTACAACTTGGCCCACTACATCAAACCGGTGTGGTGATTCAACTAGCAGATCGTTCTAGTACCTGCCCGAAGGGTGTATTAGAAGACGTGCTAGTAGAAGTAGAGAATATGATTTTTCCTGTCGACTTCTACGTCCTCGAAATGGGGAATGATGACAAACATCACCCATCCTTTTGGGAAGACCTTTCTTAAAGACCGCTAAAACAAAAATTGACGTGTCTAGTGGTTCATTAACTTTAGAGTTCAATGACCAAAAGGTAGAGTTCAATATCTTTAATTCTACGAAAAAACAAATTAAAGATCAATCTCTTTGTTCTTTAAATGTTTTTGAACCACCAACACCAAATGTTTTGATTGAGTTGAGAACAAAGAAGAAAGGTCGGCCTTACTGGAAAAGGCTGAAGAAAAGAAATGAACTAAGGGATGTTCACGATCCCACTTAAAAGAGAAAATAAAATAAAAATAACGTCGTGCCACGACGTTAAATAAAACGCTTCTTGGGAGGCAACCCATGCAAGGTATGTTTTCTTTTCAATTTTTTGTTTTCGAATGTCAACTTTTGGGAGAATGGGAGGAAATTCTCAAAAAGAAAATAAGGGAAAAATAATATTTTCAAGGCATGGGGAAACCCCCGATCGGTCATCATCAGTTACCCGATCGGATCCATGCCGAAAAGAGGATTAAAATGGACCAAACAAAATTCCAGGCTAATGTACCCGATCGAGTAACAGTCCTACTCGGTCGGGTATAGGGTAAAAAAGGCAAGATTTGGGATCGAGTACCCCATACTCGATCGGCCAAAAGATAAAAAAAATGATCGAATACTCGATCGGGTATACCTCATACTCGATCGGGTAATCGACTCCTGGAGCCAATTTGAAAAATCCGCCTAATACCCGATCGAGTAAATTTATATACTCAATCGAGTATATTTCAAGAAAATCCTACGGCGGCCAAAATTCGATCGAGTATACCCCATACTCGACCGAATACACAAACCTGGAACCATTTTAAAAAAAAGGGGGGGTATACCCGATCGGGTATATTAATATACTCGATCGAGTATATTTACAGAAAATCCTACGGCGAGGAAAACTCGATCGAGTACGGGGTATACTCGATCGAGCCCAATCCCGAAACAAGAACAAAAGGAGGCATACCCGATCGAGTAATCGGGGTACCCGATCGGGTATACGAGTTTTAAACACGAATCAAAGGCCAAATCCAACCATTCTTCTTCCCCAAAATCCCAAAATTCGAATCCCTTCTCCCAAATCCTCCATTTTCACACCTTCAAGCTTCGATTACTCTCTCATATCTCAACCAAATCCACGCAAACCACCACCAAAACGATCCCTACACTCTCCTCTACAACCTCATACCCATTAATCCCTCTCTCTCTCTCTCTCCATTTCCAAAATCCGAAAACCCTACCCCCTAGACCCCAAGTCCGAACTCAAGCTCCCTATTTTCTCAAAAATGGCACCAAAGAGGAACCAACCGGAGAGCTCTAGCTCAAGAGGACCTATCCGAGGCTATGAGGATGTGCAATTTGGCTCGGGGGATCATCGGAAGCGATTTGTGGCCATTCTAAAAGGCAAGTCATTCCTTCTCGCTTTTTATGCCATGAAGCTCTTAATTCACTAGGTTTGTTGGATGGCATGAGAGAATTGTTTGATGAATTGCATATGGGCTTGCTTTTTAATGTGCAATATAATTGTAATGAAAGGGTCATCTATGAATTTTTGAGTTCGGCCAAGTTTGTGTTAGATGATGACCATTTCTATGATGATACACTCTCGTTTCGGTTGATGAACACCGAATACACCATAACGAGACGTGATTTTGCCGAGCATTTCGGGCTCCGATTCCCACATGAGAGGGAAATCCCGGACAATACCATGGATGCTTATAATCTTTGGGGTAAAATGACCGGAGAACGGAATTTTAGCACGTCTCTACTATACATTAGTCACGTGCAACATCCCCTTCTCCGAATTTTCCTCAAGTTTTTATGCAACTCTTTACTTGGCCGCCCCAACAACCATCACACTCGGATAGGGGATGTAACCATTCCCACTCTTGCTCTTTTCCGCAATCCCGTTGAGTTCAACATTTGCAACTTGATTTGGGAACATTTAGAGAGGGCTATCACAAAAGGGGGGAACATTGTTTTAGGGGGTGTTATCATGCATTTGGCTTCCAAGTTTGGCTATGTGGATAATGCCACAATCTCTAGAGATTCATTGATGCATCTTGGATGGTTGTCCAATGCACAATTGATCTCTTTGGGCAACAAAGACCACAACGGAACCCAACGATATAGATGGCACATGAAGTACCCCGAACCGGTCAAATACTTCCCCCTCCCATGCGATGAATTACCTAGACTTAGGTATAAGATGGAACCCGCTCACATTCCACATTACCTCCTCCCCAACAACATTCCACCTCATCTCCAAGCTCAAGCCGACCAAGCCGAACAACCCAATCCCCAACCGGAGCAACCCGAGCACCAAGAGGGATATGAACATGTCCAACATGATATCCCCGACCTCCCCCAAAACCCGCCACCACAAGACTTCTTCCAACAACTCTTGGCGGGTCAACAATCCCTCTTAACCGGTTTCCAAACAATGAGCCTTGATTACACAAAAATGGGAGAGCAATTCACCCAACTTCAAGGGGAGATAGGCCACTACCGGAACGAGCAACAAGAAAGAGACCGGCGGTTTGATGCATACCGGGAGGAGCAACGGTTGGCTTTTCAAAGGTTGGAGGAACAACGGGCGGCCGACTTGCAACGATACGAGGAAGACTACCGGAGGATGTATGGGCCGACATATTCTTACATGTCCCAACTTGGCGGGTTTGCATCTATGGCCTCACCACCACCGGCACCTTCTTGGTATAACCCCTCCGATTGGGGTAATTTTGGCGGCTCTAGTTCCGGCATGGGTGGTTATGATGGCGGGGACACTACCATGGGCGAGGGAGGAGGTGATGACATGCATGAGAGCGGCTTTGGCGGAGGCTACTATGGTGGCGAGGGCGGGCACTAGGGATAGTGCCATGCTTCAAGTGTGGGGGAGGAAGATTTCTCTTGTGGTATGTACACTCCTTTATTTCTACCTTGTACTAAACATTATTTTCTTGTATTAGTTACACAAAAAAAAAATTGTAATAAAAGAAATGAAATGCTAGTTAGGTTGAAAACCCAAAAGGGCAATCTAAGCAACAAGGGCTTACAAAAAAAATGAGTGAGTGGTAAGAAAAGGAAAAGAAAAGAGATGCTAGGATGAAAACCTGAAAAGGCTCCTAGGCAAAATGAGAGATATGAGAGAAAAATTCGTTCTATTTTGCAGGACACTATCTCTTGAAGAAGAAGAAAAAGAAGAAGGAGAGAAGATGAGAAAAAGAAGAAATAGGAAGCATAGAAGACCGTTAAACCCAAGGAAATGTTGTTTTGTAACTTCATTCACTATACTTGGTGGTTTTAGTTTCTTATTTCTTCCTCTCTATGAACTCATGATCTTGTGATAAACATTGTATAAACATTTGGTTTTACTCGAGGTCGAGTAAAGGAACTAAGTGTGGGGGAGTTGACATTCATGTTATTTCCGTGTTTATAATTGTGTTTTTGATTAGTTTTGAGTGATTGTTACTCTAGAAATTACACACTTTTGGTGTAATAGTTTAGTTTGTAAAATGTTTGTAAATTGTTTAGATTAGGTTGGTTCTGAGCTCAAACAGGTCCAAGACCACTCTAGGGACCATTGGTGAACATCACAAATGGAAGGAAGGTGCAAAGATTTCAAGAAAAGATGAAGATTCTGATTTTTGGTAGTGTACCCGGTCGAGTATGCTCTATACCCGATCGGGTAAGTTGCTGAAAAGTCAAATCGAATCAACCCGGGAACAAGGCAACATGCAGGAGGATTTTTAACTCGATCGCGTATCCATACCCGATCGGGTGGCCGACATACCCGATTGGGTATGACCCCAGATTTTCAGTTTCGAGGAAATAACCCTTACCCGATCGGTTGAGCTGAAAACCCGATCGGGTACACGACCCCGCAGGCCTAAAAAGCCTATAAATACACCACATTTCCTCCACAAAAAAGAAACCAATTCCTTTATACTCTTAAGCTCAGTTTAGAATAGAATTTCTCTATATTTCTTTTAGCATGTTTAGTCTCCAAATGAGGAGCTAAACTTCCATTTCTTGGTGTTGCTCTTGAAGCTTGTTGATTATTAAAGTTGTGAGTTATTTTCTTAACTTCTTTCCTTGAATATTAATGCTTCTCTTAAATACTATTTCTATATCAATGTTGGGGAGTGTTGCTAAGATGACAATTAGTTAACATCTTGACATTGGTCTTAGTAATAGCTATTCCTTCCTCTATGTTAATATTGGGGAGTGTTACTAAGATGACAATTAGTTAATATCTTGATATTAACTATAGTAGGATTCATTTTCCTTAATATTCTTCCTTGAGTATTAATTAATTCCTATTCATATTTCATATTAATATTTTTGAACATTACTTAAAGAATCAACTAGTTTTGTTTCAAATATTAATTATTACTAGAAACGATCAACGAACCGATGGTTAATCGTTGATAGTTTCACAAGTAAGTAACTTCGGTTTATTAATGCACGGTCGTGGTTAATAAACTTAAGAGGGATTAATTTTGTTGGTTAAACCAAAACCGTTGTGTTGAGGTTATCAATCTCAATTGATTTCATCAAGGAGTTAAAAGATTAAATGCTACTATCAAGTCGGTATATGGCGTTGTTCTATACTTGACTAATAGTAAGGGTTATTAATGAACGGTCGTTGTTAATAACTACCCTCGATGAATTGGATATACTCCTCGATTGAGTATTCGAGAGGAGATAAGTTATAGATATAACAATGATCGACTAAAATATATCAACAAGTGTAAAGTAGCAATACCAAGTCCCTTTTATCTTTGAATTAAACCACATAACTCGTCCATCTTCGTGTCTAATTTTAATCAACTCACTCGATCAAAACCCCCCTTTTATTTACTATTTATATAAAAAGAAAGTTATTTCTTTCCCTGTGGATACGAACTCTACTACGCTATACTACGTATAAGTGTTGTATTGATATTTATTTTGAGTGCACTCACGACAAAGTGCACGTCTAGGACTCATGCGAATCACTGTTGATGATCAAAGAGCAATTCCCAGAGCTTCACCTTGAGGACAAGGGAGGGAGTATTGATAGGCACTCAGTAAGGCAGCCAGTTCAATTTTATAATACTCTAGTACTCTACCAAAGGAGGAGAAGGCTGTTAGTAGTAACTAACTAGTCTGTTAGTTCTGTTGTTCCTGCGTGGATCATTTACTATAAACAGAAGCTTATAAAACTAGAGGAGGTAGGCTGTTATGTTGGTTGGGACTGAACTTGGAGACTGGGCATCTCGAATTGTCTAAAGCTTGTATACCTACGTTGATCTGTTCTTGTTCAATACTTCAATACACTTACCGTTGATCTGTTATAGACTAGATATCTTTGATTCTTTAATGTTCTGAATTGAATTACACCAGTGACCCATCAGTTCTGCATATATTTCTAATATGTGTACACAAAATTGTTTCATAAATATGTACTCCGTATTTATTTTTCATATAAATTTGCTAATTTCTGACAAATATAGAGTATAGCATTCGAATATGATTTATTCAATATTAGTATGTACTAAAACGTGAAATTCAATAAATCACTAGACAAACTGTAGTTCACTATGAAATTACACAAAAACAGTGTTGCTATGATGAAATCCAATAAAATCCCACTAATAAAAAATCCCCAAGCAAACTCCTACGTTGTTACTACTTGATGTCAAGTGTCAATTCAATGAATGGACTGAGTAGCAGTTAAGATCAGTTACTTGGAATTACTCGGCTCTGTGGTATAAAATCATAAACACAGCCACAAAAGTCTTGAAATAAATTAAGTTGGTAACCTACATGACAAGGTGTTACCTAGAGCAGTGAGTACTCGCCGAGTTATCAATGATTTCTAGCCGATTAAATAACATAGTCAAACACCAACTCGTTTATAAAATTCCACCAGAAAGAAAAGCTTCATACTTCGTATTAAACAATCATAGACAACCACATTATTGGAAGAGGCTATCACAGCCTCCTTCATTAATAATAATAGGGGTACATCAGATCAGCCCGGCCTTGGAAAGCAGTCAACTGCTAGTTTTAGTGAAATGGCACATTATTTTACGTCGCATAATGCTTGCATTATATTGGAGATACTCTTAGCATTCGGATATTCTTAGGTTTAATCGCTGTTAGCTGGGTCGTTAAACATGATTTCAGTGATATAACAAATCTATTTATCCTACACTGAGTTACAAAATGAATAATTATACCTTACTATCACCTCCAGTTGGGTACTTGGGTCATAACTAGGACAAGGAGACAGATTTGGCTTCTTTGCAGTTGGCATTTGAGCAGCAAACTCGGAGATTAGACATCTTTTGGTGTACGCGTGAAGGATGTATTAATGTCAGAAGTTATAAGGAGTCAACATTGAATATTAATTCAGATTTAACGGCGAGGATCACATTTATAACAATTCAGATAACCGATGGGTGGCATTTATAAACTCAAAAATACGGGAACTGCATTTCAATGCAAGTACTATTTGAGATTGAAAATGTGATTTCCCCTATAACTAATAAAATATCATATGGCAAAAAAGTGACTCAAAACATAATTATGAAAAGGGAAAGAGAAGAAAAGTGGTCGGGTTGTTGCATTGATACATAAATATGAGACAACATGGAAAAATCTGCCCATTGTCATCAAATTAAAATAACTAAAAATTTGCTTAGAATACATACAAACCCAATGGACTTGGTGGCCCGGCCTGCTTCATTCCCAAGTACCCTCGAATTTCTTCTTGAATTTACGTAATTCAAGAATAATTTCACATTTGCATCTCATCTTCTTTCCTTGGACTTTGACCTATTGATGACCTACAAAGGTGGGATTATTTATATAAGATTTTCAAAGAAAAGGTTCAATGAAAGAAGATGAGGTGCAAAGATGGGATTGTTCCGGGATTACGTAAAGGTGAGATTATTATGAGATGACCCGTGAAAGGTGGGATTATTCTTATCAATTTTTTCAAGAAAAAATAAGAAAAAGAAAGAGAATTACAATATATGAAGCAAAGATCGTGAAACTCATTGTTAGCCTCCTAATACTCAATAAAATAGGTTTGATGCTCATTACATTTACATTATTGCTCATTTAGCGGAAGCCGAGCCGTGATTTTTCACTTAAATAACAAAATTGACACCGAATTTTTTTTGGCTTGTATTGATTGTTGGGCAATCTCCCTTAGTTGGGCCGGGTGTACGTACACCCGGTGGTATGATATACATACTCCCCTCCACTAGTCTCTTATAGTTAGAACGAAGGGAAAGCTTAAAATTTCCGTAGGCTCTAGTCTATGCGCAGAGAATTTTTCAGTGGGAGGAAATCTTACTTAGCCAACATTACTAAGTTAAACTCTTGAAGTTTCCTGAAGCCCAGTCCTCCCTCACTTTTCGCCTTGCACATCACTTCCCATCTTCACCAACGGATATCAGTTTGCTCAAATTTAGAGCCTTTCCACCAAAAACTAGTCATTAGCTTTTCAATTTCATCACATAAATTTCCTAGAAGCAGAAAGACATTCATGGCATATGTGGGCATGGCTTGCACCACGTTCCAAAGTAACACCGCCCTCAGGCTGGCCCATCTAAGGTCACCGAGAATCCTCTACACTTAGTAGCATTCTCATATCTCATCATGACCATGTAAGCTACATACCTAGAGACATGATGCTGAGGGTCCATTTTTCCTCGGTAGGGCTCAATGTTGCATGGCCTGTACTCTTGTGGTAGCGGTGCCTCCATAATCTAGCGTGTGAAAGGCTTGGGAATTCTTACGCCATGATCAAGACCGATTCTACCCTCCATCTCTCTCCTGAGCTCGTCGAGCCTCCTCCTGAAGTCGGTATTGTTACAACCGGCCTGGGTGTGCAATGGAGATCGGTGATCCCTTCGGGCCTTCCTATTCGCGTTGACCTCATCTCAGAGATCTCCCCTACCTGCACTGTGGCGGTGGGACGAAACAGCAGCCGAAGACGCCCCCTCACTATGCTCCGCCCTGGAGGAGAGCCTTTCATGAACAGAAACTCTTTGTTCGCTTATCCGATTCATCACAGGAATCCTTGGGGTCATCCTAGAATGATGGGAACACAGAGACCTGGCCAGTGGAAAATTCCTTTGTTGTGGAGGAGAGGTTCCCCCCTCTCGCTGAACCATGGATGGAGCCCGGTGAGGGAAAGGAGGTCTCCCATTAGGATCAGGAGTGATACCTTGGAAAGTCATAGTCAAGGTCTCCACCGCCCTTTGGAAGGTCGCCAAACTTGCTAAGGCTTGCGCCGGATCCATGTTGGGGTTGTTGTGTCCGGTGCCCGGCGTCTGGAATTGCGGTGGCCGCGCCGCCGTGCGCTTAGAACTCCCCACACCTTGGAGTTGGTTTCTCAGATCACATTGAGCGGCGATATTGTCGTTGCGTCTCCAGAAGTCACTTCGTCGTGACCTTGAACCTTCATCTTCGATCACAACTTGGTTGTATCGGTCAGCACCTTGGTTGCTACCAACACGGTTGTGGCTTTGTGATCCAACTATTGTTTCCTTGTAAATTCATGCTCTCAATGAAAGCACCAAATGATGGAGTTTAAACCAACTACGAGAGGTATAATTTACGAAGGATCAGTAAATATGGCAGCGTAAGACAGTATTATTATTTGGGAGCACGAATGACCGAAAGAATCCCCCCAATGGTAGGGTATTTACATGAAGTATTTATAGACTCTAGGAGTTGATATTTCAGAAGGAAACTGATACAATAAATGCCTTTAATGCTATTCTAAGTTGAATTATGTCTCATGTAATGTATTGGACGTTGTGCAATGATCATGTCCTTTAAGTCCACGTTCTTCCGTTGCAAGATAGCTATGCATGAATGATAGTCTGCCATGTAAGCCCTAAGGAAATTCCGACCTCACTAGAACTCCGCCTAGGCTCGAGGTCTGCTGTCCAGCCCGGTCTGATTGTGGATTCCTTTCGCGGGTTGGATTATTCCTAATTAGGCCCAACGGCTATTTATCATTGATCACAATTGATGGGTTGATCCCGTTGATGGGCTTTGCTTTAATTTAATCTTGGGCCATGGTTGTGATCCATGGTACCATCAAATGTGAAGATATAAAATGAGCACAATAAAAGTGATATGATTGATAAAAAGTGATATGATTACACATTGTTTTTATTAATATTTATCATGCATTAAAATAACTACTAATAATTGAGTCATCATTACCTACGGTGGGAGGGGGGGGGGGAGTCGAAGTACGCAGCCTTACCCATGTACTAAAGCATGGAGAGACTGTTTCCGTATGATCCAAGGTGCAAAATCACATGAACTGACTACTGCTTCATAATAAAAAAAGATGCAGACAATTTAGTTAGCCATTTTGCTTTATTCCATCATTTCGCCAAACCAAAAAATAATGAATCTTTGGCTCCATTGCAAATGATGGAAACAACTACTAATAATTGAGTAATAAACCTAATTATATTAAAATTGTTTGCGAAATATATATATATATATATATATATATATATATATATATATATATATATATATATAGGTTTTGGTTCAAATAAGAACATGATCTTATGAGAAAAATGAGAACGAATATGGACCGTTAGATTTACTTTATGTGAAATTCAATGTGCATTAGATGAAGCTGCAATGTGTATTAGGTAAAATTGAAATGTGCAGCACAAAAGGTACGATGTAGTGGCATTATGTGAAGTTAAATTGTGCCTTAGGTGAAATTGAAATGTGCACTAGATGAAACTAAAATGTGCAGAATAAAAGGTACGATGTAATGTTATTTTTGTATGTTTTATTCTGCTCATTTCAGTTTCACCTAATGCACATGTGAGTTTAAATTTTTATTCTGCACATTTCAATATCATCTAATGCACATTTCGGTTTCATCAAATGCACAATTCAAGTTCCACATAAATTAATCCAAAGGTCCAGATTCGTTCTCATTTTTCTCCTAAGATCCGTTCGTACCGGAACCGCTCCCTATATATGTATGTGTGTGTATATATATATATATATATATTACTTTATGAATTACTAAAATGAGTTTTGTGTTATACCCAAATGAATATAATATTTTGGAAAAATGAAAATAGTAATCCCAATTGTAGGTAGTCCGCTAGCTAACAATAGTCTCAACTACTCTGTATAATCTAAACTAGCTATATAGACCGTCCGCCAATAGTGTTCCATGACCGGGTATAACTTGATATAACAAGTCAATTTAAATAGAAAAACTCAGCATGTTCTATAAATAGTACTCCCTTTGTCCCTTAAAACTTTGCCAAGTTTGACCAGCACAGAGATTAATAAAGTATAAACTGTGTGGTTGAGGTTTATGCAGATGAGAGATAATCATCTAGAACCACAAATCCTTTACTTAAATATGAAAGGGACAAAGTTAGTGGGATATCCAAAAAAGGAAAGTTGACAAAAGTTTAAAAGAAGGTAGTATGAAGTATGATCATTCTTCATTTTTATATAATCTCGGTCATCAACTCATTTTTTTACAAAAAATAGAAAAGTGTATTTAAATTTAGGGTTGTGTCTTTGGAACCAAGAACTGGCGAACCAAATCGGACCGAACCATTATGACTCAGTTTGGTTCGGTTCCAACATTTAGTAGTTACTCCCTCCGTCCCACTAAGTTTGAGACAATTCGATTTATGATGATTGACCGATCATAAAGCAAACGAATTCATGTCCGCCCTCAAATTATTTTTAGAAAAAAAGATTACATATTAAGAAACTACATTAAAAGTTTTACAAAATCGCAAAAACCTGAATCAAATTTGATTAAAAGTTGATATATAAAGTAAGCTATTAAGAGTGATTTGTGTTGACCAAGTGAATAGTGTCTCGGACAATCTTAGCGGGATGGAGGGAGTACTTGTTAATAGTTTGGTTCTTATTTCTTATTAACGGTTCCATTCTCGGTTCCTGAAAAAAAATATGTATCTCGAACCGATAAAGAATTGTAATATGTAATAATTCAAAATTTTATATATTTCCAATTCTTTTTATAAGCAGAAATTTATTAAAATTTAAAAAGAAGAATACGAAATGATGATGAAATAAACAAAAACACTAAAGAGTGAACAATCCAAAACCGGCAAAAAGGCCTTGCAAATTTCTAAAGTAAAAAACGATTATCAAGAGATTTGTGATCGTTTTTATATATGCAACATTGGTGTAAAATATATATATACACTAAAACGTTGTAACTTTTTTTGTAATAATTAGAGTACAATAAAAATATATAGACACTTGAAAGAAAAGATTGTTTTTAAAGTGTCAAATTATTTTTTTTATTTTTATATGTTCAATATTGGTGTCATATGAAAAATAAAAAAAATAAGAATTTTGATATATTTTTCGTAACAATCAAAATACAAATAAAAAAGTTATAAAACTTGAGATTTTATTTGGTAGGACCTCACTGATTTTTGTAGTCTAATCTACTAAGGATCAGGTGTTAAATCCTGATAGATGTTACCATCAAGCATTCCAATCCAGCTGGTTGTGAGGTTACCGTGCCTAGTAGGAGATCTCAAGTTCGAAACTCGCTAGGCACATAAAGGTTTGAAACTCAATGGAGTGAGTTTCAACCCTATTTACTCCAGGCCCCCAGTCCCCAGCCCCCAGCCCCCCTGACCCCATGGAGTAAAAGAAAAACCGGACTCATGTTACTCCGTATATTATTATACTCCATATGATATTAAGGAATCAATATAATATTACACCTAACCCTTAGTTATCTCATGTTTATTAGGAAATCAATATACTAATCCTATCAATTGAATTCCACTTTTAGTCTTAGGATGTTTTCTTTTCGACTATTTTCAGTCCCAGACCAGACCAGACCAGACCAGAGTTAAACAGACCAGACCAGACTTAAATAGACCAGACCAGATAGGACTTCCGTAGTTATAAAATACACAGAGACCAGACGTTTACCAGACCAGACCAGACCGGACTTAAACAAACCAGACCAGACCAGACCAGACCAACAAATTTCAGTCCAAAAGAAAACATCCTTATATTATGAGTATCGCACCAACTCCACATATTGATTTACCACTTTTGTTTTACCCCTTAAATATACATATAAGCAGGTCGGTCTGTTAAACTAACAAGATCTCAGTTTTAAGATTCTTAAATATTCTTAAATATGTGTAAATATGTGGAGTTGGTCATCCTCTTCTCCTTACGAGCATAAAATTGGAGAATCATCAATCAATTTTCTTAAGAGAAAGCAGCCCGAAGAAATAACCAGAAATCCTACAGATGTCCTTGCGAAATCATCCGTTAAAGTGGCTCTTGTGAAGAAGAAGCAGCCAAGTGAGCCAACAAGTCTGAAAAGCAATGTATTAGTATCGTTGTGTCAAGAATATGAAAGTGATGAGGACGATTGGTTGGTCCTCTGCATTCCTTTCTCACAGTTTGGTGTTTTTACAATGTTGTGACGCGTCACCTGTTCCTAAATATGTAGATGCCCACCATGTATCTGGCAATCCAGTTTTTCAGACCCTTAGCTTGTATGTTTCACAAGCCAATTCAGAAGATTGGATTTCATTCTTTAGTTTTGTAACATCAATACAGCTATCTTTCCTTAGTTGCATCAGAGGTTAGTTGCTTTGCAAGGGTAATTATGCCATGAGCATCCAGCTTATCAAGCATGCAACTGACCCTGTGTGAGTTTTTTAACTATAGCATTCAGTTTTCTTAATCATTTTGTTCCCATAATACTTTTGTAATTTACGTTGAAGTAAATGCTTGTCAGATTTGGGAATAATGTGGGTTAAAACCGAAAAAAGTTACTGGAGCTGGATTTTTTTCATCATCATATGCTATAATACTAACTTGGATGAAAAATATAAGGTGACAACTCCGGTACCCTTTTAAAAAATGGGGTACCGTACCTATTATTCATTTGATTGGACCACATCACTTTATCATTTTCAATTTAGATTTAAATAATTCAACAGCAAAATTCTCATTGGTCCATGTGGACAAAGGTATGGTACCTTATGGGTACCCTACAAAGTACTCCGTATAAAAGTTGTGCACAATAGAGTTAGTTTTCATGAGTTCATAATGTCTAAAGTGACTAGTATCAGTTGATATGAAGGCATGAAGCAAATCCTAATTTGTTCAAATATTCTACCATTAAAATTGCACTTGTGTTTCCCCTTGATTTCTCAAGAAGCAATTAAGCTTCTAGTATCAATTTCCATAAGTTTGAGATGTCATTCTTCTATGTACCTCGTCTTTTAATTTAGTGTATCACTACCTATAACTCATCCTCCTTGTTTGCTTGCTCTTTTATTACGTAGTATTTGAGATGCTTCTGTTTCAGTTAGTATCAAGTACAAAGTCACCCATTTCATCACTTTTGCTAGTTATCAACACATGTAGCCACCATTCTATGTAAATATGTAATTATGTAAGCAAGCTTCAACAAAACACTTCTTTTTTTAAACAGGAAGCTAGGAAATTGCAAAGTGTGGTGTTCATACTTGAAGATAATGTATGCCACATGTTGAATGCACCAAAAACATGCACTAAAGTTTGTCCAAAAAACATGCACTAATGTAGATGTACGGGAGAGTTACCCTTGTTTTAAATACGGAAATTGCAACTTTCCACCTAGTCACAATTATTGATGTTTCATTGTTTTGGTAAGACTTTTGTTGATTTGATTTTATGTTATTTTATACTATCATCCGTCTCTTTTTTATCGCAACATGTTGAATTTTACACTATTCACATATACTACTTTGACTATATTTTGTGAAAATTATTTTTTAAAAAAGATATTGTTCAATTCATCTCATTACAAATTTTCAAAATCTATTTCTTAAATATTTTTTATTAATAGAGATTAAGATATAATTACAGTCAAAGACGTACGTTGGCAAATGTGAAATGTTGACCGTTGTAACTAAAAAATAACGGAGGAAGTATACCAGTATTATTAATATTTTTCAATAGGTGTAATTTGACTAATTTTGTACGTAGTATGATTTTTAGATGTATTTTTTAGAGGATATTTCCATTTTTTACTTTTTTAGGTGTGCTTTTTCTTCAAATTTCCAGCATCCCAAATACTAAAATATAGCCCAGTAATAATAACCACAAACTTTAGACCGATTCTCTTTTTATTTATTAATTTTAACTGTATAGGAAAAAACAATATACTTTGTACATTCTATTTCCGTCACAAAATACTTAGTCATCTTTAAAACTTTGATTAATTATATGTATTTATTACAAATTATTTATCATATAAAAGTGATATGAAATTGATCGTTACAAAAAGTATTTTTATAAAAGTGTAAAATTTGTAACTTTAATAATTTTATATTAAAGAAAATCATTGTCCAAATTTTAAGATTCAACCAAATATTTTGGGATGAAGGTAGTAAGTTCCATTAATGCACTCCCCCACCTTTATTACAGTTCCATGGATTCGTCATCATCATCATCAGGTGAAGATGTGCTGCTATGTTTCCTCTTTCTTGTGGAAAAGAGTTGTTTTAGTGAAGCAACAACATCATGTATGTTTGGTCTTTTGAAAAAATGTGTTAAAATTGCATTAAAAGGTCATTTTGGAGCATTTTTTGAGTGGAGTCCACATCCGATTTGGGTCAGATTAAAGTAGTTTTCTGGAAATCAAATCCCGAAACGGAGAAGAAAAACCACGACTTGCGTGCACATTCTGGAAAATTCCTTTTGTGTTCATACTTAGCTTGTTCTCGTTTGTCGGAACAATTCGTATGAGTGCTCAAACAATTGTAACAATTGTTCGTAGTCATCGTATCCTGGGAAACTATCATCGCAACGCTCCTAGCACCCCAAGAAGCAACGAATAAGTTTTAAGTACATCGTGCGTAACATGAGTTTTGACTAAATTCTGCTCCATCTCATTTCTTGTTTTTCTTAAGTAATTTATTTAATTAATTTTCTTTATTTTCCGAAACACACCCAACATGGTTTGCAATTAACTCCATACTCAACACATTGCTGCCCCAAATCCAGCAAGGATTGCTCAACATATGAGTATGTCCTGCCATCAGTAACCTCTTTGGCAGCATACCCAATTTTCTCAGCTATCAACTCCATAAGCAGGACGTCATATGCATACACATCTTTCTGCGGGTCTACATATCTTTCATTCCCTTCTACAGCAAACAGTTTGCGGCCTCTGCTGAAACTCTTCTAGCTTCCCAGATTCTGAATTTCTGATGACACTCGAAGTTGAACAATTTAACATTAAATTCCGGGAAAACTGTCAAATAAGTCTCTGTACTTTTACGAAAAAACTCAATTGAGTCATCATACTTTAAAGTGAGTCAAGTCCTTGAAGGGTTAAAAATGGTCAATTTGGCTGTTTAATCGGTTACCAACCGGTATCCCCTCTATCCGTCCACCTGCAAAGCCAATTGACTTCCTTGTTACTGTTCCTAGTTTTATTTTCTTGTTTCTACTTTTCTTTTTTCCTCTTTCTTCTACCCAATCTCGCGTTCGTTTTCTTCCTCTGCCTCACCGCAGATTATTTCCTTTGCATTTTCTTCCTGAAATCCTGACCCTCTTTATTTTGAAAGGCGGCGGGCGGAGGAGGTTGACAACGCTCAGGGCCACGGACGGAGTACTACAGCGATTGGGGGAATTCTTGGAGATGGGCGGCGCACGGCGGCGGTTGACCGGTTGGGAAAGTTGCAGGCGACGGGTGGTAGTGTTGGAGAATTTGTGGAAAATGTGCGGTCAGCAAACAGAAGGAATTAGAAGTGGTAGTGGACGACGAGCGGTGGAGCCCAGAGAAGCTGTGGCGGCGGGCAGTGGCAAATGGGGATGTTTTGGGCAACCGGAGACGGGTGGTGCGGACGAAAATTGAGGAATCTGTGGGCTATAAGTCTATAACCGATGATTGATATCTTTTCCGGTAAGAAAGGAAATAACGAAAGGAACAAAAAACAAAGAAAGAAATTGAAATTAAAGAACGCTAGTCGGAGCCTGACCCTGGGAGGGGAGACGCAGGGAAGAAGAAGCAACAAAGAAAGAATGAAAGAAAAAAAAAGAGGAAATGAAAAAGAAAAAGGAAAAAAAGAATTTTTTTTAAAAAGTTGCCACATAGGCGTCCAAGTTAGCAATAACCGACATGGCTGGTATCCAACCGGCTAAATAGCTGATTTGACCATTGTTTAGCACTTCAAGGACTTAATGGAATCACTTTAAAGTACGATGATTCAATTGACTTTTTCGTAAAAGTACATGAACTTATTTGACAGTTTTTCCTTAAATTCCTAATCGACAGAGATACATATATTAGAAGCAAAGAGATTCCCCAAGGCTATATGCTTATTATGAATATGTTCTATGGCTTGTGCAAGGTCAACTCCGACATTGATCCTCTACTCCAGCGAAAAACTACTGGAATTAGGAATCAGATCCTGGAGTGTTTGATCCAGTTTGAAATCATACACAACCGCAAGCCAGTTCTAGACAGAGAATCCGATCAGCTTCACCAGACTGGGATGTGATGAGATATTCGGATCTGTCAATAACAAAAGCTCATCTGCCAAACCCTCTGATAGGTAGTTCATAAATATTACTCCGTCCCGCTATGATTGTCCCATTTTACCTTTTCGGTCCTTCCCCTTAAGATTGTCTCATACCCTATTTGGTAAAGTTTGTGTGGTTCTAAATGATTCTACTTTATTCTTACTTTATCAATTCAATATCAACCACATAAACCTACTTTTATTAATAACCGTGTCACTTTCTCTTGTCCCAAACTTAGGGGGACGGAGGTAGGACAATCAAAATCCCAGGTTTAGACGGTGACCTCCCGAGTCTCTGAGCCTTGTTTCATCACACCTCTGAATAGCTGACCTCTCTCATCTCTTGTAAACATTCTCCACATGGTGAAATCATCAGGCACTTTCAAACCTCTTGCAATGATGTTTTCCGGGTTGAAATCATCTGTCATTTCTGGGGCTGCACATCGGGCGGGTTGGGTCGGGGTTGCTATATTTTTTTGAGCCTATCCGATTTGTTCGGGTTGACAATTAACCAACCCACGATACGCAAAATAAGTTGGCAAATCATGCATGAACGGGTCGGGTATTGGGGGAAAAAATCATTTCGGGTTGCATCTTTCATGTGGCAAATTAATGTAACCAATTTAAAATTCGATTAACTTATTTCCAAAAAACACAAACAAATACAAGTACTCATATCTTTTATAAGCAAAAACATCATTTAATAGTATAAAACATCCTTCCGTAAAGGAAGTTCATTTAGAAGGAAAAGTAATTACGGAGTATATAATAATCACCTAGTCAAAATGATAAATGTTTAATTATAATTCTAATATCATAAAGTTCTAGATAGAGCACATTGGTCTTAAATTGGAATTTTCCAAGAAAACATTGTAGCATAATAATAATAGTAAAATGAACTTCGGCCGGGTCGGGTACTATCGGGTTTGAGATTTTATTCCGCAACTCTACCCATTAGACGCGGGTTCAAACATATTTAACCCATGAGTATTTTTAAAAATCAAATACCCGATTAAATAGGGTCGGGTAGGGTTGGATTGGGCAGGTTATGCGGGTTCGGGTTATTCTTGTGCAGCCCTAGTCATTTCTTCCAACTCGAATCGACTCAGATGCTTCACCTCGCCCTAGGCATGGACCCGGTTCGGGCCGCCCGGCCCGGGACCGGCCCGGCCCGCCACTGTGCGGGCCCGGAACCGGCCCGGTTCTCGGGTCCGGGTCGGGCCTAGGACCGGTGGGGGGGGGCGGGTCCGGGCTCGGGCCTTGTATTTGGCGAACCGGCCCGGCCGGGTCGGGCCCTGGTCCAAGCCAAAAACTGTTTTTATTTTTTTTCATTTTTTTATTTTTTGGGCTTTATTGAGTTGGGCTTGATGTTTAATTAGGACCGGTTTGGGGGATTTGGGGGGGTGGGGGGTGAGGGGGGATAGAAAAGAAAAAAAATAAACTAACCGGGTGGCCCGGCCTAGTCCGGCCCGGAACCGGACCCGGAACCGGTGGCCACCGGTTCGGGCTCGGGCCCAACAAAACAGACCCGAGGCCAGGCCGGGCCTAGGCCCGAACCGGCCCGGGGCCATCCCTACCTCGCCCAGATCTATCCCTTGAATTGGATCCCTGTTGAATGGTCTGTGGGGTAATCCAGCCCATCTATTATCGATTTACCTGATCACTAGAAAGGGATAATCTATGCATTCAATATCCCTCAACTCGTTCAAGAACTTTATCCTTTCTTCTCCTTCTCCCATATTGCGCGGTCTCCTTCGTCGTTGGCGAAGGTTAGATTGTCACGACAAAGAAATCTCTGCATTAACGGAATACATACTCTGGGACGAGAACCTTAGTACTGTTGAAAGACACTCCAAGAAAAATTAATAAATTAAATTGCTGCAGCTTGACTCGTGTATTAAATGAATGAGTAAGGCTTAAATAGCAATTACAACGCTGAAATATTAGCATACGATTACCAGTAACTAACATGTCTAGAAACGTGGCTGGCGGAGTCAGAAATCTATGATTAAAGGGGGCGGTCCTTAAAAATTTTACATTGTAGAGGCCAAACTTTGAAATATCAACATATTTTCTATAGATTAAAAGTATTTATACATAATATATACTTAAGATTTTTTTTTTCTTGCAGGGGCCGAGACCCCTTCCAGCCCCTCCCTGTCTCCACCCCTGGGCTATAGTGACTTCAATAGATGACTACCAAACAGATAATTTAATGGAACAAATATGAACAATTCAGCTACTAAAAACCAGGTAATTAACAAACTTAGACTTTTTCAAAAATATGAGTAATGAACTTGGTAATCACTCGTGCATGTTAGGCCCGGGATACTTACAGCTAAACCGGCCCATGATCAACAGGGTATACAAGCGTGGGCTGACACGCAGGCCCAACTCGGGCACCCCCAATTGCTTGCTTCTCGATGCACCCGCAGATGGCAAGGCTTCCCGGTCAAATATGCTGGCCGAAGTAGAATGGAAAGAGGTGCTAGGAAAATTAAATGTGAATAATTTTGTTTCCTTCTAACTTCATAGCATACGGATTAACATAAATATGGGGATCTTGATAGGGAAAAGACTCACTCACAATCGACAACCCTTATTCTCATTTGTTTTCTCAGATCTATAATATTCATAATTTTAGCTCTCGTTTATTAGAGGATCTCAATTTATTGCTTTATTGATGAGTGAAATAAAAGAAGAGTACAAATGAAGAAAACAAAGGAAAATAAAGAAAAAACAAAAGCAGCCCTAACTACATAAAAATACCAACCCTAATTGCAATAGATGAAACCTCCCTAGAAAAAAATAATTCCGAGAAGTCAATAGAACTCCATTTGAGATTGAGATCTCGTTTTCATGGGATGTGATCGCTGATACTTTTTGCGATACATTTTCATTTGAGTGTTGAGGTTCTGTGTAGGCAAGCAATTTTCCATCGTGATCAGAAGTGCCTTGTTGCAAATGTCCTCATTTGTATCGGAGTCCTATAAATCCTCGATGCCAGAAATGGGAGTTCGCTTCTCACTCTCTGAAGCATGACCCATGAATTCATCTCCCGAGTATGATAAAACTTTATCAGTAATAATATCATCACAAGCAATCCCTACATAGCACTGATGATCTGTAGCAACCAGGGGCGGATCCAGGAATGAGGGGTGGGGTGGGCTAAGCAGTAAAAAATTTCGTTATTGCATACAAAAGGTTTAGCTTAGGACTGATAGTTATTGAATTGAGTTTTTTTCGAACTACTCGAGTTTGATCGTGATTTCGAATTTAATTTAATAACCAAAGTTTAACGAGCTTCAATCTCGAACACAGGCTAAATTTTAGTTTAAATAGTTTGTTTTTACAAAAAAAAAACGGCCGTTATTTTTTTGAATTTGAATAGTTATTCAAGCTAAACTAGTATTCCACCCGTGCGTTGCACGGGATGTATATATAATACATAATTTATTAAATACTTTATTAATTAACATACAAATGCAACTACAAATCATAATAGTAGTATTTTTCTTTTTACAATTTTTTCTTATTTCCATCGTTCATAGTCACATTTCACAGATTTCAAGCCGAACGAACATATCAGTTTTTAAAACTGTAACTCATAACTATCTCTGTGTAAAAACTGAATATAAAAAACATCTATAATTTCAATGATTTCCCTTGACAATTATTCATTCTCATCGCATAGCACTCATGGGATGCACGAATTGTATTCTTCACAAGTTCGCCCCATTAAATCTGGATCTAAGCCGGTTCCGAGTACCCAGTTTTTTTTCTTGTTCCCAGGCCGGGCCGGGCCCAAACAGTGCTGGGCCAGTCCGGTTCCCGGGCCAGGTGGCCTGAACCGGGTCCAAGCCTATATCAAAGGAGTCTAAATAGAAGAATGAAAGTGAACAAAAGACTATATTATCATATTTAAAAAACGCTGATATGAAGTATAGCGATTGAATTGTTGTAGATATGTTGTATAAAAAAATAATGTTAACATTTTTTTAAAATTACATGCAACAGAAACAGGATAAAAACAAATACTAATGGCATCACCGTAAATGTTACATCTACGATGGCAGCATCTAATAGAGAATTGCCTAATAAAAAGTTCAAAGATCATGGCTACATGAAAGAAAAAAACAATAGTCCTCTTTAAATGATAAGAAGTACTCATTTAATTTCACACATGAGGCAGTTCTCTGCTCTCCTCTGTTTTTAAGATGAAATATTGAAATGTACTCAACATAAACAGTGACTACTGACTACTAAGAAGCAATAGTAGTACTCATTATGATAGTTACTTGCGTAATACACTCACACTTAATAGATACAATGACAATTTTTTTTGTTTGTAAGGTGCCTCCAGGTGGTCTCATCATTTTTTCTTAAATAAAATATACTATAGAATAACCCCACTCCATGAAATTGATATATATACAACAGACAGAAAACATAAGAATCCATTCTGAATGTCTGATTATGTTGGTTATTTAAATCTCACTCATAGCATATATGATACCATTCTGATGACTTATATCACATTAATAATGTATACTTTCTTTTCCTTCTCAAATAATAATAAATGGAATATATATAAAAGTATAAAAAATGTATAAGTTGAAACCTAGCCTGTTTTTTCTCTCATTTAAATTGTTCTAGAATTTCAACTATACCATAAAGCTTTGGGAACATGATATTATAAGTAGTGAAAAAATAAAGCTTTATGTTGGAACCAAGAAAAGAAGTGCAATACTGATTATAATTAATGGAAGGCATAAGATATCACATATGGAAGACTCAATCCTAATCCTTAAAAACAGTCATAACATACCACAAATAGAGTAAGAGCATAAGCGCTGACAGTAACTTCCAAACACACCTGCACTAAGTATGCATAAGGAATGAAGTATTAGAGAACAAAGTAACATGAGGGCCGAGAGATATCGAGAGGGCCGAGAGATTATTATCAACATGGTTTGAGAACAGGTAAAAAATATCTACACCTAAGGCAAATGGAATCAGCATGTGTTTGTTTTCTGAAACAAAACAAAGACCTCTTCTTAAGCATTCTGCGTTCTTCTTTTATGAATTCTAATTTTGATATAATAGATACATAAATTGCATTTGGGTGAAAAGAGGAATTACAATATGCTGATTTAAGAAATAAATAAATAAATAAATAAATTTCCAAAAAGAAAACGAAATAAATAAAGAACACCACTGCAAAAAATAAAAACTTGTCGATGAAGGCCACCTGTAGCTATGACATCCAACCTATGTCTCAAGTTTTTTCATCAAGCAACCCTTTAAAGAAGATCACCTCAAACATTTTCTATTTGAGCTATGATGATTTGAGAACACTTAGATTATAAGTAGTGAAAAATACGGTTTTTAGTACACGTGAAAACATGATATGGAATCATTGGAATGTTGATAAGATCAAAAGAAAATGTTACCTTGATCATGTATAACCTCTTTTCCATTTTAAAAGAGGTTGAATGATGGATATAACCTCTGCTATTCAGAATACCATCTATTAGAAAATAGTATTGCCTATAGGGGTTATTCTCAAGCATGACTGCATTAAGAAAATCCATTAACAAAATGATCATTGCCCAAATAAATCAAAAACCCAAAAGATGAAAAGGGATCTGATATTGTGCCTAAATTGAATACTAAAAATTAAAAAATATGAGCCAGAGAGTCCTAGTCCCAAGACTGATAGAAGAGTTGATTGTGAAACTGAAATGCATCTCTAATACTGGAAGCTATATAATTTTGTCGCCCCGTGTCATGATATAAATACAACATAAATAAGCAGAATCAGAAGTGCGTTTATTTATAACTACTAAAATTGATCTAAAAGATTTTATCTAAAAGATGTTATCTAAAAAAAGATTTACTTCCACATCCTATGTCATCAAATGCCTGTTAAGAGTAAGTGGGGTTTCACCTAAACCAATATCAAGGAAAATTTCGAAGCAGCCTGCAAGTAAACCAAAAAAGATAGACCAAATCAATGAAGTTATAAAATGAATATGATTCCAAGTTTAGTAATGACATGCAATCTGCAAGTACAGATTGAAATGAAGTAGATATAAAAGCAACTAAACTTTGATGTATTGTTAAATATGCAAATAATGAAGCATATATTTTCATATAATGCATGACCTGAAGTGGATTCCTCAACAGTCCATTCTTTGTCTCAATCTGGGATTGGGGGTTTCATGTGCCTGACAATCCATTCTTTGTTTAAATCTGTTTAAACCTTCCACAATACCTTACCTGAGTGAATAGAAAAAATAAATGAAGGACTAAAGACTTTTTTCTTAATATGGAACTATGAAAAATCCAAATGCTTGTTCTTAATATGGAACTATGAAAAGTCCAACCATTTCCAGAATATCAAAGTATAAAAACTCCAGCTTCTTTTATGTTGACATCTTCTTCATTCATTTCAGTTTGTTTACGTTGAAGCACAAGAAATAGTAAAAAAAAAAGTAATAGTAAGAAGCCAAAAATGTATGTGCAGCAGGCAGGGGGGGAGTATTCACATTTTTTATCCAACCACACATAGATTGCTCACTTGCTGTAAGAAAACTTTTATAAAAAATATAAAGTAGCTAAACATATAAAACAATACTCCAAGAAGAGAAGTTATACCAATGGAGTATGATATAACTATAACAAAAATACATGAGTCCAAACTAAATTCAGATCAGATAGTATTATGTAAGTCCTCTGCATTACTTTATTCTAATATCAAATTCCAAGAAGAGAAGTAACAGATTATAGAAAAAGAGACATTGAATGTAAAAAGAAGAGGAAGAGCATCATCATTTTGTGGAATTACTTAACTTCCAAATCTCTCAATAAAAAAGAGAAAAAAATAAACCGTGTACCTGATCATTCCTTGAACACTACATACAAAAAAATCACAATCATTTGCTAACAAAAGATTCATTCTTCTTATCATTCACCATCACCGGTTTGATATGTAATGGAATCGTAATTAGCCCCAAAACTGAATATAAAAAACAGGTGTTTAGACAAATTACTCCATCCCAAGAAAATTGACAACATAAATAGATACAGACTAAATTACTTACTGATTAAGTATACAATATATCTACTCGTTCTTCACAGCATATAAAACTGATTGTAGGAACAAATATTTGATTAAGGAATTTTAGCAAACACCTTCTTTACAAAAATGTAACAACGCTCTAAGTGATACAAAGTATATATCTAGCAAATTGGAACAATTTTAAAATAAAAGATGAATTGTATAATTTAGAAGAATAGTTTACTTCCAAATCATTTAGAATCGGCTGGATTTCATCTTGGATGATTCCAGAAGAAGAACAAATGTAAAGGACCGAAAGCCATCTCCTTCGGATGATTCCCGGACAGGTGACTTCGTCTAAATGAATTGTCATATCCTTTTTTCGGATTACTTCTGGCCAGATGACTCATGTTGTTTTTCGATGGTACCAACAACTTGTGAGGATCTCCGATTTGCAAAGAAGAAAGAACGAAGGAAAAGAAACGGAAGAAAAAAGAGTAGAAGAAACTGGTGAAAAAAGAATCGGGAACGAAGGGAAAGGTAGAAGCGGTTGATTAGGCTTATATGATAATCGGACGGATGTGAGTAAAAGTGGAGTGAGCGGGAATTCTTTTGTTGGAATTGTAGTGCTATTAAGGAGAGGATTCGAGCATAGTCATGTTCAGTTCGATCTGGACTCGAGCATATTCATAACTTATAAATTATAGAAATAAACTATATACCACTTCCGACTTTTATTAAGACTAATTTGACTTTTCAAGTCAAAGAAGTTAAACTCTGAATGACTATATATTTATACAATAAAATTGATAATATGAAAATGAAATGGAAATGTTCTTTGTTAAAAAGTTTATCATAAAAGTATAAATTTAGTAAGTTTCACATTAATACATGAGTTAAAATGATGGATCAAAGTTTACCAACTTTGAGTAAAGAGTCAAAAATGGCTAAATAAAATGAGACAGAGGTAGCATATCTAAAATTTAAACGTTTTTAGCGTGATTTATAATTTTATTATTGATTATTAAAGATTTTAGTATTTATTGATATGAATTAAAATACTTCTATAAAAGTATAAAACTAATGAGTAAAAATAGTCGATGTACATAAAACTAATAAGTATTCCCAATTTTAAAATTGAATTGAGATTTTGAATCCATTCTTACATGCCTAAATAGTAAATACATCGTTCTCTATTCTTTAATTGCATTATAAATAAATCATTTTCTAATCTTTGATTCTATCTTTAATCATTATAAATTTATAATAATAAATAAAAACTATTTTACTATCTACTGAAAAAATTCAATTAATAATCAAATAGAATTACAAAGTTGGTAGGCTTGGGCTAGGCTAGACATTAGTTTTGAGATGGGCTGGAAATTAAACATATACCTATAATAATAAAAATAAATTGAGCTGGGCTGGGCTGGAGCCCACCCCTGCACCAACATACATCCGCCCTTGGTAGCAACAATGTCAATAAGTTTACCTCGTGAGTGGTTTTCTCTGTCAATTTCGTATCCATTAAGTCTCGTTTATCCAAACATGAGACAACAATTCGTTCAAACTCTTTAATAAGGAAATGTGAGAGTGATTCTACCCCAGTAGTCATAGTGGTCTAAAAAAATAGTTGAAACAAAACTAGTTGATCCTTTAAGTAATGCTCAAAATATTAATATGAAATAGGAGTAGGAATCAATTAATATTCAAGGAAGAAGATTAAAGAAAATAACTCACAACTTACAATTCATTAAACTTCAAAGTAGCAAAACCAAGATGGAAATGTTTAGCTCCTCATTTGGAGACTAAACATGATAGAAAATATAAAGAAAACACTAATCTAAACTGAGCTAAAGAGTATATGTGAATTGGTTAATTAATGAGGAGGAAATGTGGTGTATTTATAGGCTTTTTAGGCTTGCAGGGTCGTGTACCCGATCGGGCTGTAAGGGCACTCGATCAGGTACTCGGTTGCTTCACGGAAGTATAAAAAAATGGGACATACCCGATCGGGTATGTCGGCCACCTGATCGGGTATGAACACTCGATCGTGGTAAAAATCTCCCCTGCATGTTGCCTTGTTCCCGAGTTGATCCGATTTGATTTTTCAGCGACTTACCTGATCGGGTATAGGTCATACCCGACCGGGTACAACACAAAAAAATCAGAATCTTCAATTTGTCTTGAGATTTTTTGCACCTTCCTTCCATTTGTGATGTTCACCAATGGTCCCTAGAGTGATCTTGGACCTGTTTGAGCTCAGAATAAACCTAATCTAAACAAATTAAACTATTACACCAAAAGTGTGTAATTTCCAAAGTAACAATCAATCTAAACTAATTAAAAACACAAACACATGGATTTTACATGAATGTCAAAAGTGTAGGCCGCAGAGGCGCTCACTACACCGGCTGGGGGCAGACAGCTGAAAACAGGGGGAGAAGATGGCAACAAAAACTTGTACATTTCGCCCCTCATCAGCAAAACATCCTCAAACTGCAGAAGTTGGCGGACAAAGACAAGTTCACATCCAATGACTCTAGGGCAAGCCCAACTTTGATCTCTGGAGGTCGAGGGAAGTTAGTTTTCACCTCGTCAAGGGAAGCAAGCTTAGGAAGCTTTGGAGGGGTGGAAGCCAGTCTGGCCGCAGGGGCGGATCCAGGATTTCATGTTGGACTGGGCTGAAAAACTTAATTGATAATACATTAAAAATTTTCAAAATAAGCAAACAAAAAAATATATAAGAGTTCTCCACTAAATTTGTTCTCGACGAAGCTTTGAAACAAAAAAAACTCGTCAATTATAGAGTCTACATCTATACTAAGAGTATGACCTTTTTCAATATAAAGTGTATTGCAATTAACAAAAAAGTCATCATCCATTTTGTCGCGGAGTGTTGTCTTTAAAAGTTTCACGGCAGAAAATGATCATTTTATTGTTGTAGTGAAAACAATAAGATCAATACAAAGCGAATCAATATGCTGATCATAACATATGAAACAGATCTTTTGCTCTTAGTCAACTGCTCACATAATTCAACAAGTGTAGATACTCGAAACTTTGTATCATGAATCACATCATGAGCATAGTGTTGTCGCTCGAATTCAAAAGCATTACTAAAACCTTCGGGATAGAACTTCCTTGCAAGAGATTACAAATAGCATCGGCATTGAATGACACATATGAACTTTCAGGATCCAATGAAGCACTCAAAGAAAGGAGTTTGATCCATTGATTTATCATTAAACCGAGTCCTTAACTTCAACAATACAGAGTCTATTGCCTCATTGAAAACAAAGTGATAATGAGTGCTCAACTATAGTTTCTTTTCGGCAATGACCAACCATATATTTAGAATTCAATTTCGGTACAAGAATTTCTTTTTTGAGCAAAACTCCTTTGCTTCTTCAAGAAAGCCTTCACATCCATTTTATGTCACTTCCCTGAGAATGAGTTGCGTAGTAGAAACATGTCTCATTGCTATCAAGATATCCAATAATTGTTTGAAGGTCTTGACAAAGAATACTCGTTATAACAAAAGTGAATTGAACACAAATTCAAAACATGGAAAGTGTCTATATACACTATGAACTTCTGCCCAAGAACTCACTTTTGGACAATGTTCTTGAATATACTCAAACACTTTACAAGTTGATGTGAATCATATTTGAATCATATTTTATTGTATTTATTACATTTATTCCTTTTGGGCTTTACGGCCCTTATACGATGTACAAAAGTGCCTCTTGTTAAGTGGGAGGTAATTCGTATAACATTTAGATTAGATTTTTAGATGGAATGATTTTGTTTTATGGGTTGGGCTGAAAAATTGGATTGGGCTATAGAAAAATTTGGGCTGGGCTGGATAGAATTTTGTGAAAATAATACCTTAAAAAAATTAATTTTTTTTACTTTGCCCTGGGCTTCAGCCCACCATAGCCCTAACATAGATCCTCCCCTGTCTGGCCGTCTGGGTGAAGTTCTCCTTTTCCGGGAAGCCAAAGCAAGCAGTTCATGGGCAGAGGGGACCAAGCGAGAACTGGAAGAGGAGGTGGCTGCTACATCGACACAAATAACAAAATAAAGGTTGCGGAACTCAAGTTAAAGATACCTAAGACAAACAGCATGTTAATGCTTACCAGCAGGTGGCAAGGAACCTTTGTTGGGAGCATTCTGCGAATCCTCCCGCACCGGAAAGACAACCTGCATAGGGACATACACTGATACACGTCCACGTTCTTTTCCCCCACACCCTTTGTAGGTGATTTGGTTCAGTGAACGATATTTAACCATATACTTCACAAAGCTCAGAAATAGAAGAATAAAAACTCTTTATATTTTATTTATTTATTTATTTTTATTTTTCTTGAAATAAAATAAAAAGAAAAATAATTGTCTTTTTCCGGCAACGGCACCAAATTTGACGCGCACTTTGTTGTGGTGTGCACTCAAAGTATCTAATCAATACAACAATTATACGTAGTATAATGAAGTAAGGTTCGTATCCACATGGAAAGGAATACTTTTCTTTTTATAGAACTAGTAACAAAGGGGGGATTTAAAGTTTGATTTGATTTACTTAATTTAACACGAAGATGAACGACTTATGTGGTTTACTTATTAGAAATGAAGACTTGGCTTTGCTTCTATCCACTTAATGAAATGTTCGTCGATCCCGGTTATATCTTTAACTATCTTCCTCTCGAATACTCAATCGGGGAGTATATCCAATCATCGAGGGTAGTTATTAATAACGAGACACGTTCATTAATAAAACTTACTACCGAATCAATATAGAACACGCGCCGTATATTAATCCGATAGTAGCAATAAAATCAAGATGAAAACGATTGAGATTGATAACCTCAACACAAGCGGTTTATCGGTTTAATCAATATAATTAATTCCCCTTCGGTTATTAACCATGAGAAGCATGCATTAACAACCCAAGTTTACTACCGTGAAAGGACCGAATTAATAACAAGCGTATTAATCGACCGATTCTAGTATTAATTAATATATGAAACAGAACTAGTTAAAGAAGATTAAAGAAAATAACTCACAACTTACAATTCATTAAGCTTCAAAGTAGCAAAACCAAGATGGAAGAGTTTAGCTCCTCATTTGGAGACTAAACATGAAGAAAATATAAAGAAAGAACTTATCTAGACTGAGCTTAGAAGTGTATAGGAATTGGTGTCTATTTGTGAAGGAAAAAAGGTGTATTTATAGGCATTTTGGAGGTGCAGCTTGGGTACCCGATCGAGTACACATAGGGTACTCGATCGGGTATGTGTAAAACCTCAGATTCGAGGTATACTCGATCGAACTCAGGTGTGTCGGTGTACCCGATCGGGTGTGTCGGTGTGCCCGGTCGGGTATAACAACTGATCGTGACTAAATCTTCCCCTGCACGTCCCTCTGTTAAGGTATGTTGTTATGTTTTTCAGTGGCATAATTTATAAGAAGTCAAACTTCTCTGTTTTAAACCTAGCTGAACAAAAAAAATTGTGTTATGACTTGAGTGAAAGATAACAAGATTAGAATACTAGTTTAAGCATATCATTTTCTTAAATCTGGTTTTTCATATGACTAGATACAATGAAAAAGGATTGGAGTGTCGTTTTCAGGCGTAGCTAACCGTTAATTGAAAATAAAAATCAAATATCGTTGCAAGTCCTATGACTCCACATGAGTTCTTAAAGAAGGGTATTTTAAAGAAAGAGTATTTTAGTCCCAGTTAAAACTTACTCGGTATGACTTTATAATTTCATATTCTTTTTTAACAGCTCACCCTATATTAGTACATAGAGTGATAGCAGGGCCGTGCCTTGTTTAAGGCAGATGAGGCATTGGCCTCAGGCCCCAAGAAAAAGTAAAAATTTTAGGGCCCCAAATTTTTGATACTTTTATACTACATACGTATATGCACTTCAAAGCGGCAAACCCACTTACCCAATAAAGGTGACCATCCCAATTTACTAGGGCAACACGGTGATCGACCAACAGGGCAATAGCCTAAAATTGAATAGCTCAAATCTCAAAGTAAATATTTCCATCTTCTTTTGCCTAGATTTTGAATTTCTAATATTTAAATCGGGAAGGCAGTCAAAAAAATTCCCTACTAAAACTGCGCAATTTATATATAAATAATGCACAGTTTTAGGAGGGAATTGTTTTGACTGCCTTTCCGATTGAATTTTTAGCTGAAATTTGGTATGGATAAACAAGACTTGATGAGGAACATGCTCAAAAAAATTCATCAAAAAATTCCACCGGGAAGGTCCCCAAATGACCTCGGCCTGACGGCGGTTCCCGTCAGGCCGGCCTGATACGATCTGTCCTCTATATTGTAAAAATAGGTTTCTTAAAATTGAAGCTTATAAAGACATTTTTTGTGACTAGATTATTGAAGAACTAGATTATACTCACTTAACTAATACTTTTGCAGTTAAAACGTCCAGCGATTTGTACCTGACAGGTTATTTGAAATAATTTGGCATTATTATACTCTAATAATATGTAGTATAAGAAATTCATTTAATTAGTTGTTTCTATGATGTTTAATCTTCAACTTCATAGGAAAATATACTGCAAAAAACCACTAATGTATAGGGCTTTTTATGAAGTTCGACTCAGGCCCGAGTTTAGGAAGGACCGGCACTGAGTGATAGTTTTGTGTTTCAACATTTTATAGTGTATGTGAATCACGAACAACTTGGAGGTCTATGTAGAATGTAAATTTTGTATGACCTTGCAATGATTTGAGTGAAGCTGTAAAAAATATTCCTCAGTAGTTTCAGGTATTATCAGTAGTTTGAATGAAGCTATACAAATAGAGTAATAAAGGGTGATCGCCAAGGATTCGAAGTAGCTTGTTACTAAAACGGTTATGACTATAGTTTCAGGTATGATAGATGTATCTCGAAGCCTTATTATTATAATTTGTATAATATAATGTAAGTCTTCCGTATTGCATATATGTTGGGGGTACAAGATTTGATAGTGCTGTTTCTTGGCTCACAGGTTGGGATAAATTAAAGGAATATAGAAGTTGATATCAGCTCTTTGTATTTACTAAATCAAATATTAAACCGCTGTAGCAAAGCAAGCATATTGAGCACACTTGTTTGTGTCTTAATCACAAACAGTTTAACCAAACAACCAACCTATTTGTGCAAATTCTGAATAGTGATACGGTTGTGGATTCTAAATATTTGAAGTACTTCTCAAAAGTCATTCAGCGTCCTAGCGATTTTAGTAGATGCCTTGAATTCTCAAAAGTGTAGTCTTCAAAAAGATTGGGGAATCTTTAATGTATTTTTTTATGCATTTGGGGTAAGGCTTCAATCTCTTGTAAAATTGTGTTTGTTAATAATAATTCGTTTATTTAGTTATACAAAGTATCATTCAATGACAGAGGAAGCGGTCCATGCCAGCCCAGCTGGTCGCCGACTCACTCTCCCTTACGAGAGGTCTCGGATTCGAAACTCAATGGAGTGAGCTTCAGCCCTCATTACTCCGGGCCTCCCCAACCCCCCTCCCCCAAAAGCTCCCTGGAGTAATAAAAAAAAAGTATCATTCAATAACATGTGGCTATAACAGTAATGAGTAATGAGATAGTTTTTGTCCTAAAAATAATATATTAGATAGTAATTACGCGTATTAATGACATGATTTCTTGCTATAAGTGGTCCTTTTTAATGATGGTAAATACTCTCATGATGTACTGATCAATGATAGTAACATATCCCGTCACTATATATTTTTAACCGCGGAAGCAGTAGTGACGGAGAGCAACAGTAGATATCCCGTCATTAAACACATTTTATGATAGGATTGTGTGTTTTAATTACAGATTACCCTCTCATTATAGACAAAGTTTCTTGTAGTGCACCTTTTCCATATGTAGGGATCGGATTGTGGAGGTCATGAGTTCAACAAAAGGAATAATCGCTAAATAATTAAGGAAAAATTGAAAATAATAATCTCAACTATTACTGGTCCGCTAACAATAATCTCAACTATTGATAATTTTTGTATAATCCTAACTATATGGACCGTCTGCCAATAATGGTCCATGACCCAGATAACAAGTGAATTTCAAATAGAAATTAAACGGAAAAATTAAAACTTGAGATTATTTATAGGGATTACTTGCTATATCTTTTCTCATCCACTTTAGAAACTATAGGAATTTATTTATAGTCGGTCACGTTGGACCATTATTGGCGGAAGGTCCCTAAAGTTGAGATTATTATGAGCGGACCGTCAATAATTGGGATTATTACTATCAATTTTTCCAATAATTAGGATGTTTTCTTTTGGATTGTTTTCTGTCCCAGACCAGACCAGACTTAAACAGATCAGACCAGACCAGACTTAAACAGACCAGACCAGACCAGACTTCCGTAGTTATAAAATACGGAGTACACAAAGACCAGACGTTTACCAGACCAGTTCAGACCAGACCAGACCAGACCAGACTTAAACAGACCAGACCAGACCAGCAAATTTCAGTCCAAAAGAAAACATCCTTAATCTACATGACTATATATTTTCATTTTTTATCTACGCTATTTAATACTATGTACTACGTATTATTTTATACTGTTTATTTAGTTTTGCGAAAAAGAATATCAGCTAAATGATTGATTACTCCCTTCAAGGATTCAATTCGTCCTACTATACCGAAGTGTGCATTTTTCCCCTTGTAAATAATTTGTGATTATAATTTTTCTATTTCATTTGCCCAATTCTTAACCAAATAATAATTTTTACTTTTTCATAGTTCACATCTAACACATATCCAATGTCCAATACGATGAAATCATGAAAGTATGGGTGAGAAAATATACTCAAATTTGGATATAGCGGTCATACCCTAAGATCAGTGATCACTAACCGCTAAAGGTATACACTTTTTAAAAAATTTGGTATGCTTCGGTACACCTAAAGGCCAAAACCATTAAATGAAACTAGTAAACTATATCAAGGACCAAAATGAGAAACCAACTCATCATAGACTCATAGTATTAGCGGTACCGTAACAACCTTGAGACTTGAGTCACTAATCAAAGTCAAGCACTCACCAGTCAAGCCAAGCTTCTCTTCTCCCAAGTCCGCCATTGAAGACTAATATGGTGCGGAGCTGGAGCCACAGATAATAGCGGACGCCATTGAAGAAGCACAGAGCCGCGAATGACCTTCACTACTTGACCGTCACTGCTTATTTTTAATTTTAGAATTAGAAAAATGTTCTAGGAATCCCCCTCCCCCCGTGATATTAGGGCATCTCCAATGCTCAAAGTGGATTGCAAGTGAGGTGGCAAAATTTGGGAGAGGGTCTATGTTCAAATGGGACTAATTTAACAAAAAAAAAACAGGGTCTATTGCAGACCACTCCTGTGCGGAGAAGGCAAACAAATGCAAAGACAAGAGTAATAAAATGGAAAATAGAGAACAAAACAAATGAGTGGTCCTCCATGCAAGTAGACTCAATAATTTTTCTTTCTTTGTGTCAGAAGGTGCAACCGAAGGTCCAGAGATGGACCTTGTATGAGACCTCCGTCCATTTTTCTCTTTGCCACATCAGCTTCACCCCTTCCATTCTTTTTTGCATTGCAGATGCCAAACACACCAACCAAGTCCATTTGCTGAGGTGGAATAGCAATGCACCTCAGCATTGGAGTTGCTCTTAAACCTAGGCTCGTTCATATTAATAATTTGCTAGTGTCAACATTAATTCATCCTATAAAAAATATAAAGTATACGTACTGATTACTGATTAGCGCACTGCGCACACTCATAATATTTTATGCAAATTTTAGTTTTAGTATGGCGATTCCCATAACCTAGCAAACATTTTAGTGGGGATATCTTTACTTTAGTATTTACTATTTAACATTTTAATCTGAATTTTCGGTGTAAACAACTTGGGAAATGTTAAACCCAAAATTGTCTGTGACAACTTAAAATTCAGATTAAAGGACACACAAGTTAAAATTCAGACAACTTATAAGGAGTTGTCTGTGACAGCCAACTTGTCTGCAAATGATAGACAAGTGTAAATAAAAGATGTACACATTTTGTGTACACCTAGCAAAACTCAATTTTTAATTTTGTAAATAAATCTGAACTATTAAATTTTAAATTTAAGTTCAAACCGAACCAAAACAACAAAAAGGACAATAATTTAGGCCTGACCCCTGTTGCATACAGAACATGTGCTACAAAATAATACTCCGTACGTAGTACTCCGTAATAATTCAAATTCAGGTAAAATGCGACATTTGCATGGAAGCAACCATAATCATCAATGCTAGGTGAACAGATAGATACACATTCCTTTCAAAAATAAAAGGATAGATAGACACTGGGCAATTGAACAGTTACATGCACATTGGGCAATTATCAAAGTTACCCTCAAATTACTTTATACTCCCTCCGGTCCAATTGAACATTGCCAACTTTCCCTTTTTTGTTGTCCCAAAAAACTTTGTCACTTTCCAATTAAAGCAACTAATTTGTGATTCTTAGGGATGTCAAAAAAACCCGACCCGCAGTGACCCGCCCTGGCCCGAGACATTTGGGGCGGGTCCGGCCCGCCCCGTCTTCCAAATAGGGCGGGTCCGCCCCGCCCCGCCTAGACAATGGGGCGGGTCCGGGTATTAGTATTGACCCGTGCCGCCCCGACCCGCCCCGCCCCGACCCGCTCAATACGTAAGCATACATACTTTTTCTTAAATTATACTACAAATATACTTCAACATACATATGTGTGTTACAGTAAATCATAAATTCTTTGATCTTATAATATATTAATACATATATTAGAATGAGATAAACGACGGATTATCAATGTCTTCTTTATATACAGCATTTTTTTATCGTTTTATATATATAGCATTTTAATACATATGTTCAATTATTAGTATAATTAAATAGATTAACTATTTAATTCTGAGTATTTTTTTTTTAATTTTTGAAATTTTTAGGGTATCATGAATTTGATTTAATATATTAATTTTTAATTATTATTTAGAGATAAACTTTATGTAGATTCAATTGGTAACAACTTCCCACAAATAAAAATACATACTAGCTAATTAGGTTACGACGGGGCGGGGCGGACCCGCCCCGCATGGGGCGGGTCATGGGTCAACAAGTTTGGACCCGTGCAGGTCACGGGGCGGACCCGCCCCGCCAAGTCACGGGGCGGGTCTGGGTCTTGCGGTACCCGCCCCGCCCCGACCCATTGCCATGCCTAGTGATTCTGCATATTTCTCTCTCCTCTACACAAATCTCAGCCACACAATTTTTACTATTTTTATTTCTCACCTACTTTGCACTTGCAAAGTCATTGGGACGGAGGTAGTATTAAACGTAAAAAAAAGGTTAAAAACATGCTCCGGTGTTTCTACTACTACGTATGTGTCTATGTGCTATGTGCATATCAGCGTCTGCCACATGTCGTCGCACAGAATGTCCAAACATTACTCTCAAAGATGGGGTAGTCTAGTGATATGAAACCATGAGATCCTATACTATACACCCGGGTGTACATACCCCCGGTATTTTTGTAATTAATAGCAAGATGCAGGTTTCTAATTAGGGAGCCAAGTATTTGTTTCCTTCTCCGAAGGATTCTCCTTCTTTTTTCGTTTTTCTCTTTCTTCCAGCTTACTTTTCCATTTTTTGTATCTTACGTTTTTTGTTTTTGAGTTTTCTCTTCCGGTTTTCTCTTCCAGCTTCTCGATTTTTATTTTTCAATTTATGAAAATTGTTTTTCTTTTCTCTTAATATTGACCTTTAATATTTGTAACATTAACTCTTCTTTTGCCAAAAAAAAAATGCATTAAATTTTTTTCTGCATCCGTTTTTCTTTTTTATTTTCGAATTTTAACTTTTCTAACTTTAGTTTTTCTTTTTCTTTTTCTGCTTCCGTTTTTATATATAATTTTTGTTTTCTGCTCCTCTAATTTTGAAATCCTATTTTTATGTAAATTTTCTACAAGAATTTTTTCATGCAATTCTCTCAAAATTCATATTGAATAGCAATTCGGTAAAAACATATACATTTCTCACTCTTCTATTAAAATGTCCAACCTTCTAAATAATTAAGAGTATATTATTTAAATTAAATGTGCATTGATATAATTTTTAAAAATAAGCACAATAATAAAGTGATTTGTATGAAACAAGAAATTGATGCTTCTTTATGTTATACACAAATTGATACTTGAGTATACTAGAGATTTTCAATGTACTTTTTAAATTTTTTTATGCCCATTTCGTAAGTTATCTATGCTCATTTATTATTGGTGTAATGCTCATTTTAAATGAGCATTACACCACACATTTTAAAATGTCATATCCATGCACATAGATCTAATGCTCATTTTAAATTTTTCGAAGCCCATTTCATAGGTTATGTACTCTCATATAATATTTGAGCATACTGGAGATTTTAAATAATCTTTTTGATTTTTTCGATGCTCATTTTCGTAAGTATGTATGCTCATTTGATATTGGTATAATGTTCATTATGTAAGTTACGTATGCTCATTTGATATTGATGGTATGCTCATTTTTAAAATGTTATATCAATGCACATTATAAATGTACCATATGACGTAAGATTCACATATTGAAATTCATAGAAGTTGAGTAAAAATATAATTAAATAGGTTTTTATAAAAGCAAAACTAAGAGAAAAAATGAATTAGAAAATATGAAGTAGGAATCACGATGTTCGTTTTCTAATTTTTGGATACTCATTTTTTAAGTTATTTATATTCATTTAATACCTTGGTAAGTTAGAAAATATGAAAATCGTAAGGTTTGTTAGTTGAATCTCACGACATTTTAATTGAGCATCAAAACTCGCCTATTGAGATGAAATTCATGGTTTCTAATGAATGAGCATTAATGAACTTTTAATGAGCGTCATACATATTCTGTTGAGTAATATGAGTCTAATATTGAAAATCGAAATCTCTGCTTCATAACTTCTAATTCACTTTCTCTTTGTTATTTTTTCTTTTATATAATTTTATCAAATTATATTTATAATCAACTCCTATGACTTCAATATGTGAATCTAATATAATATGGTACTTTGAAATATGTGTTGATAGGACATTTTAAAATTGAGCATAAATGAGTATCAATTGAGCATTAAAATTACGCAAGCAAACTCCAATCTGGTCTCGCGAGTTTCGTCGGTATTGATATGAAATTTGAAAAATAACATAACACCGTTACCGAATTGATATACATAACTTACAAAATGAGCATTCCAAAATTCAAAAGGTCGTTAAAATCTCTAATGTGCTCAAATATATTCATTATGCATGCTCATTTCATTAAAAGTCTAACATAAAGCTCATTTCTATAATTAACATGCACATATAATAGATTCATTATATTATTAAAAATTTACTAAACTATAAATGTATATAACAATCAAAAATATAATAAATTCTAGCAACAAAATAATTTATAACTTGTCGTTCTTGAATTACAAAATTAATCATACTCTTTCTATAATGTTTACTGATGCACATTTATTTTTACACTTTACTCATTTCGGTATAACACAAAACTTATATTAATAATGAACACACAATATTAAAATAATTAATGTTGAACATTAATGAACTTTTAATGAGTATCACACCTATCATGTTGAGTATTATTGAGCATCGTGAATTCTCCATCATAACTTTTGATTCACTTTCTTTTTCTTATTTTTTTCTTTTTATAAAAACTTATTACATTATATTTATAATCAACTCCTATGAAGTTTAATATGTGAATATAATGTAGAATAGTACTTTTAAAAAATGCATTGATATGACATTTACAAAATGAGCATAAGATCAGCACCAGATGAGCATACGTAACTTGCAAAATGCGCATTGATATGAAAATCGTAAGGTTTGTTAAATTAGGTGTGCATTGAACATCACGACATTTTCATTGAGCATCAAACCTCTTCTATTGAGATGAAAATCATGGTTTATGTCAAGTGAGCATAATGAACTTTTACTGGACATTACACTTATTATGTTGAGTATTAAAAGTCTAATATACAAATCTAATTTAATATTAAACTTTTGCAATATGCATCAAGACATTTCATAGAGCATCAAGACATTTTCATTGAGCATCTTCTATTGAATATTGAAACTCTATCCCTGCTTCGTATCTTTTTATTCACTTTTTTTTGTTAGGACTTATTAAATTATATCTGTAATAAACTCTTTTGAATTTTAATATGTGAATCTAATTAAATATCATACTTTTAAAATATGCATTGATATGATATTTTAAAAATGAGCATAACATCAATACAAATGAGCAAACGTAACTTACAAAATGAGCATTACACCAATATCAAATGAGCATACATACTTACAAATTTAAAAAACTCATTTTAAATCTCTAATATGCCCAAATATTAAATGAAAATACATAACTTATGAAATGAGCATAAAATTTTGAAATGAGCATTACACCAATATGCATGGATATGACATTTTAAAATGTCTGGTGTAATGCTCATTTTAAAATGTGCATTACACCAATTTCAAATAAGCATAGATAGCTTATGAAATGAGCATTGAAAAAATTAAAAAACTCAGTTAAAATCTCTAGTTTGCTCAAATATCAATTTATGTATGCTTGTATTAGTATAACATAAAGAAGCACCGATCCTTTATTTTAGACCAACAACTTTATTTTACTTATTTTTAAAATTTTATCAATGCACATTTAAATTAAATAATATATTCATAATTATTTAGAAGGTTGGAGCTTTTAATAGAAGAGTGAGAAAAGTATATGTTTTATTGAATTGCTATTCAATATGAATTTTTGAAAGAATTGCATGAAAAAAATATTGTAGAAAAATTACATAAAAATAAAAAAGTAAGAGTTCAAAATTAGAGAACCGGAAGACAAAAGTATATACAAAAAGAAAAAAGAAACAAATGAAGCAGAAAAAAGAAAAAGAAATGTTAAAGTTAGAAAAATTAAAGTTCAAAATTAAAGGAAAAGAAAAAAGAAAAACCAAATCATGAAAAACAAAATAAAAACTTAAACATAGAAAACTTAAAGTTCAAAATTAAAAGATAAGAAAACAGAAAAACGAGAACTATAAAAAGGTAAAAAGGAAAAACGAGGAGCAACCAAATGATAAGTGGATAAGGAAAAAGTGTAAATTACTCGTAAGTCGTAACTACTACTCCCTCCGTCCCTTATAACTTTGCCAACTTTCCTTTTTTGGTTATCCCAAAAACTTTGCCACTTTCCATTTTAATCAATCAATTTGTGGCTCATGTTATTTCTCTCTCCTCTGCACAAATCTCTACCACACAGTTTTTACTTTATTATTCTACGTGCCGGTCAAACATGGCAAACCTTTAAGGGACGGAGGGAGTACGTATTAAGAAAAGGAAAAAGAATAAACGAAAGAGCAGCGACAAGGAAGAGTAGCAAATGCCATGCTCCGTAATTAACCACCTCAAGTTTATAAGTAATTACAAAAAAACTTGGATGTACCAAATCACACAGTACATCCGGGTGTATGATATATTTTGCCATGAAACCATATGGGCTATAAAGGCGTATCCATTATGGCGCAGCTGCCCCATTAGACTTTTTAGCCAAATCCGAACTAACATACGGAGTATCTTATAAAAATAATTGCGATGTAAATAGCCTGGTTTACTGGAAAGTGTGTTGATTGATTGCAAATTATTTCATTGTTAAGATTGTCTCATTTTTCTTTTTCCTTATGTCTTACCAGGATTGTCTCGTATCAATTCTGATAAGATTTGTGTGATTCTAAATCATTCTTTTTTTACTTTATCATTCAATATCAATCACACAAATCAATTTTTCTTAATAATTGTCTCATCTTTTCATATATGAATTTAGTGTGATGTAGGTAGCATCATACAAAATTGATTGATGTAGTCTAATCTCGTTTAGTTTGAAATTGATCACTCAACTTTGTAAAGTACTTCCTCCGTTCTTTTTTAGTTGCAACGGTCAACATTTCACGCTTGCCAACGCATATGTTTGACCGTAATTATATCTTAATCCCTATTAGTAAAAAATATTTAAAAATTAGATTTTGAAAATTTTTAATGAAATGAATTGAAAAATATAATTTTAAAAAAATAATTTTCATAAAATAATAGTAAAAAATGTAGTCAAAGTAGAACATGTGAATAGTGTAAAATTCAAAATGTTGCGATTAAAAAGAGACGGAGGATAGTATAAACTATAAATTACAAAGTTTAGTAAATTGAAGACAGTATTAGTAAATCATGGGAGAAAACAAAAATAAGAGTAGTTTTTTCAAATTTCTCAGGAGTATTTTTTCATGCTTAATGTGGATACCCTTACAGGGTTTAATTTGGGCCAGCCACCGGCCACATTGTTTTCGGATTCATTGCCGGAACTCCACCGCTGTCGGTCGCCGGAATTTGCCACGGTACCGCTGAAAATATCATTAATTCATCTGCCCCTTATCTGACTATGGTGCCGATCGCTAGAGTTCCGCTACCACCACCACGACTGAACTGACCTAGTTATGCAACGGAACATTACGTTGGGCAATTAATCATATACGTAGTATTAATTAATTAGTGTAGAAGTATTTTTTTTAAAGGAGATTAGAAGTATTAGGAGTAGAAAGTTAATGTTTATTCCTATTTAAGCAATATTTAGCATGTAGTCCTGTTAAGGGTAGTTAATTTTAATGTAACTGAGTTTGTTCCACTTCACTACTTAACTGAGTATACATGAATGTGCAATGCACACAACCTAATATCATCTACAATGCAAAAACGTGAACATTAATGCATACACAGGGGCGGAGCTACTGGGGGGTCAGGGTGGTCAGCCGACCCCGCTGAAAATTTAAGATTGTAGAGCTCTGAAATATCTTCGATTTGATATATTATGGCTCTCGTAACTCATTACGAGTAAAAAGTTATGACTTCTGCAAAATCAGCACTATTTAAGTTTGAAATTAGTAAAATTGTGATGCGTAATATTAATTATATTCACAAAATAGCGTGTAATTCACTCGTTACTTACGTGAGATGACTTAGGGACAGAGCAAATACAACATATCTTACTGCTACGAGTGCCTACTCAATAAATGATTCTTTTCTAGTAAGAAATCTTGATACTAAACCGAGTAAGATTGAAGAGAACCATAGAGTACTAGGGTAAGACAATGGGTCTCATCCGAGGTACTCAACTCAACCCGTATAAAACATGTTTATAATATATGTGACATATACGAAGTATATTAACCACATATACTCTATTAGTTTCATTTAAACAATCATTTATCTAAGTTACATTCAATTCGGGTATTGTCTAAAAGTAATCTACCGTTTTGATTCTATGTAAATTTGATTTCGACCCCGCTGAGTCATTTTTCTGGCTCCGCCCCTATGCATACATGACATAAAAAGATAGCTATGCGCACAAAACTACTACTTAACACGAAGTATATATGTAGAACATCTCTCCTTATTTGAACAGCTTTGTATGTTTTTGGTAAAGTTTTCTTTGCGATTTCTATATTGAAGCTTAATATAGAAATGGAAAACTTTTTCTTTGTACAAAATTTAGATTTGTCACCATTAAATAATTTATATTGCCCCCTATAACAGTCATTTTGTACAAGATGGACCGTGATGATATTTTTAGTTCTGCTTGTTTTATTTGAATTATGAATGATTAAACGAACTCAATGTAATTCAGAGTAAAGTAATCGTGAATTCACGAGTGAAATGTTAATAGTACATCAAATAACTATTATTTTTGTCGATAGCTTATTAGTCAGTTTTCAAAATAGTAAATATTCCCTCCGTCCCGTTATGATTGTCTCATTTTACCATTTCGGTCCGTCCCACTAAGATTGTCACATACCTTATTTAATTTGGTAAAGTTTGTGTGGTTCTAAATCATTCCTACTTTATTTTTACTTTATAAATTCAATACCAACCACATAAACTCACTTTTATTAATAACTGTGTCACATTTTCTTGTCTCAAACTTAGGGGACGGATGTAGTAAATAGAATAAAATAATATAGCAAACAATTTAAATACTCCGTATGTGTCTTTATTTGAGATTGAAAACAAGATGTTGGTGTATATAAATACCTTGCCCACCTTGAACTAGAAATACATTGCACACCTTGAACTTCAATCCTTCCACACCATCAACATTTGTTGCAAAAATTTCGTTTTAAATCTTTCATTTGTTCAGCACAAAAAATGGCAGGTGATCAAGATATTTCATTTTATTTTGATCTGTATGAAGATGACTACCAAGAATTTATTTCTAAAGTAAGGGAAGCGCTAAAATACTCAACGTCCCATAATATCCCAATGTTGATGCCGCAGACACAGCCCCTGAGCTGGCTGGATCTTCACCTAACTTCCGGTGAAGCCACCATCATCTTAAGAATGGACAGGAGAAACTTATACTTGCGCGGATATTCCAGAGACGGCGGCCAAACATTCTGGGAGTTCTCAGATTCTTCCCTGATTCCCGGATCCAGACACCTCACTTACAGTGGGAGCTACGCGAGCCGTACAGATTCCGGCAGCACACTTGTGGGTGTTGCCGGAACTACTCGTAGGAAAATATATTTGGGTCAGCAGAATTTGGTGGACGACATTCGTAACCTCGCAAGAACCGAAGACCCGACCACCGGCGGCGACGATGTGTCTAGGTGCGCTAAAGCGCTGCTCCGCTTGATTCAAATGTTTCCTGAGTCGATCAGGTTTCAGTCCATCACCCGACACATCGCCACAAATTGGGACAGCTCTGCTCAGCTATCCGAGGAACTCGTGTTGCTGCAGAACGGTTGGGGCACTCTGTCCAGCGCCGTCCAGCGGGCGGACGAGCCCTGTTGGACTCCGGCCACGCCCCTACCCAATATCCCATCCACAAATAATCCCATAAACATTTGGACTGTGGGTCAAGCTGCCGTTGCACTTGGGATCATGCTCTACAAGGGCCGCCATGTCAACCTCATGCTCCTTGCCAACGAACAACTCGCCACCGTCCCGGAAACCGTTGGCGGCGCATCCTATTTCCGTACATTCCTCACCGTCAATTATGTACGTGTGTTGAACATTGATGGAGAGAATCCCGGTGACCTCTACGGTACCGTAAAGGTCACTGACTTCTGGGGCGAACACACCGTGTATGACAGGGCTTCCGGTACGTACCTTAGAACATTTATATTATTCAAATGAATAAATTTTTCCTAATGTATCAATGTCTATCCAGGTGACACCGAAGAGGTATATCCACAAGGACTGATAACGCTTACTGGTCCTTCAACTCCCATTGATGCTGACGATTCCGTCACTATTAGTGTGAGTTTAAAGGACCACGACACTTTGTCCCCGGACGATGAGATTGCAGAGGGAGTCATTGTTTGGGAACCCAGAAATGAGAATCTAACATTCGCCAACTACGGCAAGCTTTTGGAGAAGGTGGTGAAAGGACAGTACGGCAGCGTTGCGGTTGGTTACTCTGTCACAAGATTCGCTATGAATGCCACCGTTAGCGTGGTGTTGATCGACGGAGACGGAGAGTCACCTGCGGATGTGTATGGAACCATCAAAGCCACCTCCGTACCTGCAGACGATGGTTCTCCATCATTGATCACTTTGTTTGAGAAATCGGCAGGTGACTGCATCAAAGTCAACCCCCAGGAGGAAATTCCGTTGACTCGATCTGCTGTGGTGGTTCCAATGGATGACGGGGTGACCATTTCTGCGTATCTGTATGATCATGATTCAGTCTCAGCTGTTGAAATATTTAAGTAAATTATTATTTCTCATTATTTGATATGTAATGTTCCCGTTAGTGTAAACATGTTTACATGGGTTACGTGCTTTGCATGGCCCATGCACATGTCTCCTTCAATTCTCTTCCTTCACACTTATGTAATATATATACCATACGTATGCTATGGAATAAGCAAGCGAGTTATTTTCCTTCATACTACGTACATGGTTTCATACTTGGAATGTCTCTTCTCTTTTAGATATAGTCTTCAATTTTAACATGGTATCAGAGCCGAAATTCTGGATACAAAATCATGTAAATATGGCTGATATATTGCCACAAAATTATCCTTGGATAATTGATTCCGGAGCGAGCGAGCATATCGTTTGCAGTAGGAACGGTCTGTTTGACATCATAACTCCCACTTCCATACCACATGTTCGTATTCCTAATGGTGAAACAGTCCTGGTCTCGGCTATTGGTAGCTTACATTTATCTAATGGGCTACGTCTTCAACGAGTTTTATACATTCCAAAATTTCAGTGCAATTTACTTTCAGTCAGTCGCTTAACAAGCGATTTTAATTGTACACTCACATTCTTTTCAGACTTTTGTATTTTACAGGACTTACCCTCGAGGAATCTGATTGGGCTTGGTAAATTCCGTGATGGTCTTTATTACCTCGAGGCTCCAAAGGTTGAAGGGGTGGCAATGTCAGTCTCTATTACTTCAGATATATGGCATCAACGTTTGGGTCATGCATCAGATGGAAAACTACATCACATCAAGTCTCTCAAAGGTTTTAATCGGAGTAACAACCTTTGTGATCCCTGCATACGAGCTAAGCAAACTAGACTATCTTTTCCTACCAGTACCATTAAAACATCTCGCAGTTTTGAGTTAATACACTGTGATATCTGGGGAGGTTATAGATGTGATTCAATTTCCGGTGCACGATACTTCCTATCTATAGTTGATGACTTTACTAGGGGTGTATGGGTTTATCTAATGAAAAATAAATCTGAGGTTCCACAACTTTTGATTCAATTTTGCCAAATGGTTGATACCCAATTTGAACAAAAGGTCAAACGCATACGAGCTGATAATGGTGTGGAATTTAAGACCAACCATTTATTGGATTATTATAGACAAAATGGGATATTATTAGAGACGTCCTGCACAGATACACCACAACAAAATGGAGTTGTAGAACGTAAGCATAGGCACATATTGGAAATAGCTAGGGCTCTTCGTTTCCAATCTGGCTTGCCTATTGATTTTTGGGGAGAGTGTATTTTAACTGCCGTGTATATTATCAATCGACTCCCATCACCACTCATCTCAAATAAAAGTCCATATGAAGTATTATTTGGGAAGGCACCTAGTTATGATCACTTACGAGTATTCGGGTGTTTAGTATACGCACACAACAATAAGCAAAAGGATAAATTTGGTGAAAGGGGGAGTCCTTGTGTATTTATTGGATATCCATACGGGCAAAAGGCTTATCGGGTATTTGATTTACAAAAACACTCAGTGTATAGTTCCCGTGACGTAACATTTTTTGAAGAAAATTTTCCATTCAAAAATGTTGACAATAATGGAGACCAAGATTTCCGAACTATAGTTGATAAAGTTTATCACAGATTATTTCTCCCGAACTCGACAACTTTTCAGCCTGGCCCGCCGTCCAGTGGATCAAATTTTCATCCACACAAACAAACATTTTTCTCCCAAGATAACCGTGACCTTGCAGCAAGTGAGGGGTTGACAGAAACAATGAATTTGGAGGGTGAATATGGTTGGTTATCACATGGGGTTGACAGTACTAGGAAGAATTATAGAGGAGCTAGCAGCCAAGAAATTTTCAGGAAAGAAAATGATGCACTGCATGAGGATGATAGAGTGGAGCATCCATCACATGGGAGTGTTTCTGCTGGACAACTCGGCATGGGCAAGTTAGCCCCACCAATTCCAAATGGGCAGTCTCTCTTCTCCACTAAAGAGATAGGGAATGGACAGCTCCATGAACGTGGGTTACTTCCTCCTGGACAGCTCAACACGGACAATGTACCTGCCTTGGACAAAATTACTCATCCAGCTAAAGAAACGGAAGGGTCCACCAGTCAAACTATGCCGCACTCTCCGACTGCCACTACAGAATTTTCTACGGTAGTAGATGAAGCAAAAAGAGGAGAACGAATTCGAAAGTGTCCAAAGCATCTGACAGATTATGAGATTGACTTGCCCCCTTCGCTAGACCATTCACGGACTGCCTCCCATTCAGCCAATTCGACGGTATTTCCTATTTCTCATTTCATTAATTATGATAAATTTGCCCCATCTCACAGAGCCTATTTAGCGGCCATCACCTCACGTGATGAGCCCAAACATTTCTCACATGCTGTACAGGATCCACTGTGGAGGGAAGCTATGCAGAAAGAAGTCACAGCCTTAGAAGAAAACAACACTTGGACTCTAGTGAAATTGCCACCCGGGAAAAGGATTGTGGACTCCAAATGGGTTTATAAAATTAAATATAAACCCAATGGTGAAGTGGAACGATACAAAGCTAGACTAGTAGCTAAGGGGTTTACTCAAATTGAGGGAGTTGATTTTAATGAAACTTTTGCGCCAGTTGCCAAACTTGTTACCGTACGGTGCATGTTAGCTGTTGCAGCCAAACGCAATTGGATCGTACACCAGCTAGATGTAAATAATGCTTTTCTACATGGTGATTTATCCGAGGATGTTTATATGCGCATTCCCCAGGGATTCAGTAAAAATGGTGATACCCGTGTTTGCAAATTACAAAAATCTCTATACGGACTACGCCAAGCCTCTCGTAATTGGTATCAAAAATTTACTCAAGCCCTTACAGGAATAGGTTTTCGCCAGTCAAGGGCTGACCACTCACTATTCATTTTTCGACAGGGCGCCATTAACACTTTCGCTCTTATCTACGTTGATGATGTCTTACTAGCTGGAAATGATACCTCTCACATTTCCACCGTGAAAGAATACTTGGACAAAAAGTTTAGCATCAAGGATTTGGGAAAGTTAAAATATTTCCTTGGCATTGAAGTTGCTCGTTCTCTCGAGGGTTTTGTTTTAAGTCAAAGAAAATACACTCTCGACATCTTAGAGGAAAGTGGATTCCTGGCCGGCCGGCCTAGCTCCTTTCCCATGGAACAAAATTTAAAACTTCGCCCAGACGATGGTAGCTTGCCAGTAGATGCCCCTTCATATCGCCGTCTTATTGGACGTTTATTGTATCTTACAGTAACTCGTCCAGATATTGTGTACTCTGTCAGTCAGCTCAGTCAATTTTTAAGTAACCCACTCCAAACTCATCTTGATGCAGCCATACGTGTCCTCCGTTACTTAAAGCAAACACCTGGCCAAGGCATATTCTTATCATCTGATACTGATCTCACCTTGAAGGGATTTTGTGATGCAGACTGGGCAGGGTGTTCCTTCACTCGACGTTCTAGCACTGGATATTTTATCACTCTTGGTAATTCACCCATATCTTGGCGAACAAAGAAACAATCTGTAGTCTCCCGTTCTTCCGCTGAAGCAGAATATCGCGCCATGGCCGTCACAGTTAGTGAAATAATATGGCTACGGTGGTTACTACGAGATTTTACGGTTATTCTGAAAGGACCTACGCCCCTTTACTGTGACAATCAAGCGGCACGTCAAATTGCACTCAACCCAGTTTTTCACGAGCGTACAAAACATGTTGAGATGGACTGTTATTTTGTACGAGAGAGAGTTGCTAGTAATGAAATTCAGCCAGTTTCAATCTCCACAAATCATCAAGTGGCAGACATATTTACCAAAGCACTTGGTACAGATCGCTTTCAATTTCTTCGAAGCAAGTTGGGTGTTCGCAACCTTCACACTCCACCTTGAGGGGGAGTGTTGAAATATTTAAGTAAATTATTATTTCTCATTATTTGATATGTAATGTTCCCGTTAGTGTAAACATGTTTACATGGGTTACGTGCTTTGCATGGCCCATGCACATGTCTCCTTCAATTCTCTTCCTTCACACTTATGTAATATATATACCATACGTATGCTATGGAATAAGCAAGCGAGTTATTTTCCTTCATACTACGTACATGGTTTCATACTTGGAATGTCTCTTCTCTTTTAGATATAGTCTTCAATTTTAACATCAGCTGATGATGAAATTGCTGCCGGTAGTGTATCCTTTCACCCCTCTGCTCCTGGAACCATTTCCTCTACCATAAGTGGTGCATATGGTAAAGTCCAAGTCTCAATCACTGCCGACTAGTCATGATAACTCGTATTAAATGGTATCATCAGGGGCGGAACCAGGGGTGGGCGAGCCGGTGCTGGCGCCACCCCTTCTCCGGAGTTTTTGAGGTAGTAGTATTAGGTATTCCGGCCAGCGCCCCGTCTTCTTCTTCGGCGAGACCTGTCTGCGCCCCTGCTATTCTGAGATCCAGCGAGCTGCGATTCTGCGAACCAGGTGAGCTGCGACACTTTTTTTTAATTAAATCGTTTAGCCAAACGACGCCGTTTGGTTAAGTGCACAGAAACGGAAGAAACGGCGTCGTTTTGACTAGAGTTAGAGTTTTCCTTTTCCGTCTATACGCATTCCTCTTGGAGTTGGGCCGTTCCAGTCTGACCCGAGATTTGTCTGCGTTCATCCAGTCCATACTGCATACTTCCATTCGTTCCAGAGTTCCCCAAATGCCAGAGCCAAGCCAGACTTCGAGATCACTTCGCGAATTGCAGGTCGAGAATTCTTCCCTCCCCTGTCCTCCAGTCCTCGCTCGCATGAATGAGTGAATCGAAATGCCCTTGTGAATTGTGATAGTGGACGCATGCTTTTGCGCAGCCCTAGGTTAATTGCAATCTCGAATCATTGGAGTAAGGCAGTAGCTTTGGTAAGTAATTTAAAATTGATATCTATTTTAATTAATTTTATTGGTTATTTGCTTTAAGAGTTTAACTAATTATTTAATTTGAAATTGGACTGATTAATCGCTTTAAGGTTTGATTTTAATTTGCAAGTTTATTGATTCCTCAATAGAATTGCTTTTTATAGTAATAATTGATTATAAGCTTGAATTGGTAAAACCGTAGACCGTATAAAATTGAAATTGAAAGTGCTTTAATTGTTTTAAATTTTAATTGGTTATAAGTATTTAAGAATTTGAATTTGAAATCTTTTTTAACTTGTTAGGTTACTCATGCGATCATGTCTATTTTACAATTTGTAACACGAGGCGGTGGACCTTCTAGACGAGATAACGAAGAAAATAGTAGAGAAAAACATCCTCGTGTCGAATTTGATCCAAATGATATTGTGTCTGATCCTGGATTACGTAAGCCAATACTCAAGTATAATCCTTTTATTAGAGACCAGGTTATGAGAGAATATTTAACCAGAGGTCTGTGTAGACCGATTGGCCATGTATATCCTAAGAGAGTGTATGGTAAAGAAAAGAGAAGTTTTCAACCTGCTTGGTTTGAGAAATATCCATGGTTGGAGTATAGCATTTCAAAAGATGCTGCTTATTGCTTGTGGTGTTATCTTTTCAAAGATTCAAATAAAGGAAACCGAGTTGGAGAAGTTGCATTTACCGATAAAGGGGTAAATAATTGGAAAAAAGCACTAGATATATTCAATACTCATGTTGGTGTGGTGGGTAGTGCTCACAATAATGCTAGAGTGAAACTTGAAACTTTTCAAAATCAAAGACAAAGTGTCTCACATTTGATAAGTGCACATGGGCGGGAAATAAAAGTTGCGTATCGCATTCGTTTAACCGCAATTTTGGATGTGATACGATTTCTATTGAAGCAAGGTCTAGCATTTCGTGGTCATGATGAGTCATCTAGTTCTTTAAATAAAGGTAATTTCCTTGAATTACTAGAATGGTATAGTCAAAGAAATGAAGAGGTTGCTAAGACATTGAATGAGAATGCTCCCGGAAATAATCAAATGACATCTCCAAAAATTCAAAAGGAATTAACTAATGCTTGTGCATTTGAAGTCACACGAGTTACTCCCGTAAATCAAGACTGATTTACGGAGTAGAATGGGAGATGAATGGATGAATGATAGTTTGGTGATCTACATGGAGAAGGAAATTTTTGCCAAGATTGAAAATGAAGCAATTTTGCAACGTTTTCAATGTATGCAGACACGCCGCACGCAATTGTCTAAATTGGCTTCTTCTTCTTCTAACATTTAATTGTAATGTACTATTCTCACAAATTTTATATTATGTAAACTTTAATAGCAATTTATATTTTTGCATTTGGTAATACTTTTAGCTACCCCTTTGTTTTCGTTCTGGTTCCGCCACTGGGTATCATGATCGAGTAATGTACCCTTGCCCTGGTATGGTATAATGTCTGATAAATAAAAATAAATAAATAAATAAATAAATAAATAAATAAATAAATAAATAAATAAAAAAGGAAGCTAAGTCTGTAGCATTTAGCCATTTACGCCATCCCATCATCTATTTGACTGTATGATTGTATCTCTCTGTGTGTGACAAATCTTGGTAATAATATACTCCATTACGACTTCCCCTCAGCCATTTAAGTAATGACAAATGACAATTAATGCTCTCATAGGCACAATGGTACACAACCAGTAGTATTAAAAGAAGAGTGTCCCTCTTTATTGGACACAAAAGAACAAGTGTACACTTTGTACATAAGCTTAATGCCTCAGAGTTGCCATTTGCTTTCAACAAGCTAGTGATATACAAAACTAGTGCAGAAAGAACCAGGCTGCGCTTAGAGCTTAGAGAGAGTACTTGTTAGTATGGTCATCTAGTTTAAAGCGGCAGCATTTCCGCACCCTGGGAATTCCTTGAATTCATAGAGAGAATGCACAGCCACTGAGGAAGGAAAAAATAAACGCCAAGAAACACAAGAACCCCTAAATCAGCTTCTTCACCGACTGCAGGCCGCCGAGGGTTCATCACGTAAATTTGGCTTCCACACCATAAGCAGTACAAGCTAGCAATTGCCAGGATGAGTCTCGCCGACTGATAGCACTGTTTCTTAATCCGTTTTGAGGGGCTCACCCTGCAGGATACCAACCAGGAGGAAAACAAAAAAGAGAGGATGGAGGCATTAAACAACTAAATATATTTTTGAACTGTAAAAAATCTTTTGCACAAATTGTAAATAGCATAAGACCTGTTAATATACACAAAGCCTCCGATCAATAATATGCACAGAAGGCTAATTATAACAACAGCATCCGGATTGATGGGAGCTCGTCCTTTCCACCAACCTGTGCTCAATATCCAAGCATACATGGATGAATGCCCATTTTCCTGTTTCAAGTAGTTATGACAAAAATGGGAAAACAAGTAAGATAACTTCATATTGCATGAGAAACATAAACTTAATAGCGAATCTCAGTTGTGCTAATATTAGAGGGCGTTAAAAACTAACTAACTGTAATGGAGTCCTACATAATTTTACTTCATGAGCTTGTCTTGCTTTATGTGTTCTTTCAAAAAGTTCACTCAAGGAAGAACAAACGTTTACATATACTATGTTCTCATTTCATCGAAAAACCAAGGAAAAGAAGGCGACAAAATAACCATCACTTGCAATTTTATGTCAAGCAGTTTTGCTTTCACTCCCAAAAATCTCTCCCTTCTCAAATAACCTGAGACCCCATAACCAAACTGCAAGATATATAATATGAAGTTTGTTAGCTTCATAGCATCCCTAACTGATGGTAAATTTTCCATTTTTAAATTAGATCCATCACTAGCCTAACAATCCATTTTGTTGCAAACGTTCAGTATCACTGGAAGATGATGATCAGGACTGAACTATGCTTTTGAAAACACACTTGACAGGATCAAATGCATCTGTTCTTACATTTGTGCTCAGTGATGTCATTACTCATGTGTTAAAGCACTGCTTGTAAGGAACTCTAATATTGGATGGCTGTATAAATGGTAAATACACATAATGGGGGAAATACTAATGGTTGGATAACTTTTGATGCTACAAAATTGCTAAATGAAAGATGAACATCAAGTTTTGGATTTCTAACTAAAGCTTATAGGGAATTGATTAAGGTACAAAAAGTGGAATGATTTTAATAAAAACCAAAGAATATCTTTCTGTTTACATCACAATAAAAAAATCCACTTTTGATTCATTAAATATCACTCTAAGGACACCCTAAACCGCAACATATCATTTACCTTAAACATTGCTCTATCAGATATATCATATTAAATCCTACACCCAAAAAAATCCTCTTCCAAATGCATATTTTTTTCTCAAAAAAGAGTCTACTTAAGTTAAATAAATCTGTTTTTCATGTGACTTGTCAATGAAATGCCAAAAAAGAGTCGCAAAGAAATTACATCTTTTAAACTTAGCTCAACAAATAAATCAATTAAGAATACATAATAATATATATTTGATACTAGTGCCTTACAAAAAAAGCTTCTTCATTAGTCAAAGGAGATTCCTTTTTGGGCTAAGGAGGCTGCATTGTATATTTTTATTTAAACTCTTCTTCTTCTTCATCTTTAAATGTCTAGAAAAAAACTAAAATTATAATTTCAAATAAAATAAACACACTAGCTAGTCACATTAAACAAACAGCAGCTGCTAAAATAATTGCTGCCACAATGTAATCGGAACTGAGTGACAAGTTTTACCTCAAACAAATGGTCCAAGAAGAAATGTGATAAAGAACCAGCAGCCACCAACAACAAACACTGCATCTTTGTAAGAGGAACCTGCAAAGGAAAATACAGTCAAGTCCAAATTGGCATATATAAAGATGACTTTTTTCTTAGGCTACATACAATTTTTTTTTGAGAGCTTTAAGGCAGACCCCAGAAATGGAATCAAGGAACCCTTTGCGGAGGAGAAACTTGGAGGCCCAGCTGTAGAGCAGAGAAAGTGGGAAGCCCAGAATGAGGAAATAGCAGAAAGGGTCGTGGATCCATGGCTCAATTGATGAGCCCAAATCCCCGCCGAGCCCGAGAGTAGACGATAACCACTCGCAGAAGGAACCAATGTCCGGCCCGAAGAAAGCATTGATGGAGTAGGTAAGGCAGTGGTGAGGGCTGAAGTGGCCGTTAGATGTGCTCATCAAGGCCAGCCCAGATCCGAGTGCGTATATCATGTGCGGACCCGGACCGGGCATTCTTGTTTTCCCGGCGGCGTCTTTTTTACTTTTGTTGAGAATTACGGCGGCGTACGGTTCATTTAGCAGTTAGCACCTCGCCCCAGATTATCGACCGGCTGTCGTTTAGTATCTGAAAAAGAAGGAAGGAGCTGCTGATAATGCTCTGTCGACTCCACCAGATAAACACTTGCCAGAGGAGGTGGCGGCAGATGACGGCGGCGGATCCTTGGAGGCGGCGGACTTGCTGGAGGCTTGCGATTGTTCTTCCAGATGGCAGAGACTCTCTGGAGACCTTCGGCGGCGGACTCGACGGACAGCGACGGACTCGCCAGACGGTGGCGGCGGCCACGAAGTCCGTTGAGAACTGCTGAACAAAAGGATGGGAGGCAGGGGCGGAGTAGTTCTAGGGCTTGTATTTGATTTTAGCTTATTTTTTCTGTTTTTAGCTGATTTTAATTGTAAACAAATATGGACTCATTAAGGGTATTTTAGTCAACTCATTACATCGTTACTCCTATTAAACTCCATTAAACATTGAACTCCTATTTATGCACTTGCTCAATGTTTTACTCCTATTAGGCTAACCGCAACCCAGCCCGTCAATAAATCTAATTTCAGACCAGTTTATACGTATTCATCCAGTCAATTCAGTTTTTTCCTGCAACCTAGTACCGTCAATATATTCACCCAGCACCTATTTTTTTTAAATTAAATGCATAAACCTTCACTTTTTAATACACATCAGTTATGTGACACTTTTATTTTTATCAATAATTATGATTTAAAAAGTCAAACATTTCGATGTAAAAAAAATTAAATTTTTAAATATTTTTTTGTAAGTAAAAGTGGTATATTGAAATAAAGATAAAAGTGGTGTTTATATTTAAATTCTGGTCCAATATTTTGAAAAATATTAATCAAAAAATGAAATTAATTATTTCATCATTATGGATCTAATTTTCAGGCATTGGATTTAACACAATAATTTTTTTGAGCCCAATGATTTCTTGCCATTGGATCTTGCTACAAAAGTTTTTTTTGAAATAAAAGTTCTTTTTAATATGCATAGCTGCGCAAAGGAAATGGAGGAAGATGCACACACATACCATGTCCACAAAATAGCCCCTGCGCATGTCAGGTGCGTTACCAGCCGCTGGAGCCTAGATTGCAACAATCAGCAGCAAGCAATGGGACCGGGGTGGATTGGCCGGCTATATCTCCCTCCCCAACGTTTCACTAATTCACTATGAGACCTTGCAACGTTTCCCCAACGTTGCAGCCAATTTTGGCGTGAAAACTTCCCATTTGGCTTTTCACCCCTTCCCGTTGCGATCAGCCTTAAAGTAATTATCCCTAATGAATATGATCGAGTTATGCACCCTTAGCTTGCCCTTCTTATGTTACGTTGTATGATAAATAAATAAATAAATAAATGTGAAGGAATGGGTTTTATTTTTGGAGACATTGAACAACAAAATATGATTTGAACTGTAAAAAATCATTTGCACAAATTATTAACAGCAAAAGATCTGTTGATATAAACAAAGCCTCCAATCAATAATATGCACAGAAGGCTAATTATTACAGGAGGCTAATTATTACAACACCAACCCATGCTCAATATCCAAGTATAATGGATGAATGCCCATTTTCCTGTTTCAAGTAGTTATGGCAAAAACGGGAAAACAAGTAAGATAACTTCTTCATATTGCATGAGAAACAAAAACTTAATAGCGAATCTCAGTTGTGCTAATATTACAGTGTGTTAATAACTAACTAACTAACTGAAATCAAGTCCTACATAATTCTACTTAATATGTAGTCATAATCTTCATGAGCTTGCCTTGCGTTATGTCCTTTCAAAAAAAAAGTTCACTCAAGTAAGAACAAACGTGTACATACTCTATGCTTTCATTTCATCAAAACAACCATCACATGCACTTTTATGTCAAGCATGCAATTTTTCTTACACCCTCATGGCCTCAACTACCCTCAAGGCTATCTCTCCCTATGTCAAGCAATTTTGCTTTCACCCTCAAGGCTACCTCCTCTCCCTTCTCAAATAACCTAAGACCCCTTAACCAAACTGCGGGATAATATGGAGTTTGTTAGCTTCATAGTATCCCTAACTCATGGTAAATTTTCCATTTCAAAATTAGTTTTATCACTAGCCTAACAGTACTCAGGTTATTTGAGAAGCTAACAAACTCCATATTATCCCGCTAGTGTGCCCTAGCTCTTACAAATCTCTAGGTCCGCCACTGTCTGTTGTATAGACTCTTCAAGATACTTTCTTAGTTTGAATCCATTTCCACACCAAAGTGTCACACGGTTCCGACATCTTCGTTTGAGAAGATGTACCATCTCTTATCAATTTATATTTACATTCATATTTACTTTTACCATCTCGTGATATAAAAAGAAGTGTATGAAGCTAGACTCGGCCATTGGAACTTTCATTTTTTAGACACATTACTTGAAAGCGCCTAATAATCCACAATTTCTGAAGAGCACATTTTCACTGCACGAATGAGAGAGTTCAGAACATCAATACCACAAACATATCATGGGCTAGATCAGTGGCGGACCCAGAAAATCAGAGTCACGGGGTCCCTACCCTTTTATAAAACTAATAAAAAAAATATTAAAGAAGCAAAACACTTCATAGTTAACGTACATCATCAAAACATTAACGTATTATAAAGCAAAAAATTACATATAAAAATTGTATAACCAACATTCAATCATGTAATTACCATGCATCTCTAGTGAAAACTCCAAAAAAATTAAAATTTCTCAATTTGAACCATTTGTTTGATTGCAGTCACGAGAATTGATCGAATTTCCATTTCACCCAAAGATTTCATAATTTAACTTTTAAAACTATTGGTCCCGAGAAGAAATTAGAAGCCTCATAATTGTAAAGATTAGTAGCTACATTTTGAGTACTGCAAGGAGCTGAAACATGGGTTTTGTATGCATGTATATCTAATATCGGAAAATTAGAAATTGAAGGCTTTTGGAGATATCGTAATTAACTCCAAGTCCAAGTATCATTCAATTGGGTGAAAACTAATATAGTATTCAATTGTATCTAATTAACGGCACCATTTCTATTAAGTTGTTGGATAAATATAATTATGGAGAAGTCATTGTGATGATAACTACACATTTTATAATGTAATTAGTTGAGTGTTGTATAAATAGAGTGAATTGCCTAAATAGGATTACAACATGACTAAAAATCACAAATAGGAGTAAATGTTTGAAAATTCCCAAAATATGATTTTTTTTGTGTTTGGACAAAAATCCAGGGACAAAACCAAAACGCCCCTGGTGATACAAAACAAAAAATGTGAAATGGTATCGCATGCTACAAATCTGACAAGTACCAGGGATGGACCGGTTCTGGGCCGGGCCCGGTTCGGGCCTTGAACCGGCCGGGCCTCGGTTCAAGGTATGGGAGGCCCGGAACCGGCCCGGGTAACCCCCGGGTCCGGTTCGGGCCGGGCCCGGTTCGGTCCTATATAATTTTTTTTTTGGGTTTTCCTAATCAACCCCCTACCCCCCCCCCCCCCTCGACCCCAAACCACCCCAAACCACCTCAAATGGTCCAAAATACCCAATCCAATCCAAAAACTTAAAAAAAATCAAAAAAATAATAATAAATCCGGACCGAACCGGCCGGGCCGGTTCACCAAAATGAAGGCTCGGGCCCGGAACTGGTAGCCACCGGGCCGGGCCGGGCCGACCCGAACCGCCCATGGGCCGGGCCACCGGGCCGGGCCGGTTCCGGGGCGGGCCGCCTGGCCCGAGTCCATCCCTACCAAGTACTAGAGACACACTGCATGACCTGTCAGTTCACATGCATTTTGTATATTGTACAACAAATACTAGGCATGTTCGAAAAACAATTAAGCAGAAATGCTCAGGTCCAGCCAGAGGGACGGGAGCAGCCGTCCGAACTTCACTGTTTGGGGCGGTTCCCGGTTGAATTTTTTGATGAAATTTTTTGAGCATGTTCCTCATCAAGTCTAGTTTGTCCATACCGAATTTCAGCTCAAAATTCGACCCGGAAGGCAGTCAAATAAATTCTTGAAGCTTACTGCACATTCTGCGCATATATAAAGTGCAGTAAGTTTCAAGAATTTATTTGACTGCCTTCCCAGTCGAATTTTGAACTGAAATTTGGTATGGACAAACTAGACTTGATGAGGAACATGCTAAAAAAATTACATCGAAAAATTCCAACGAGAACTGCCCCAAACAGTGAAGTTCGGACGGCTGCTCCCGTCCCTCCGGCTGGACCTGAGCAGTCCTCAACAATTAAGTATGTAAAATACTACCCCTTTACCCCTTTATCCTGTACAAAAATTCTCATGCGGGTTAAGATGTTTGAATGACCATAAAATTAACTGATCCTTTACCGCATTAAGCTTGCTTTTAGTAAATAAAATATACATATTTAGAAACTAAATTAAAAGCTTTAAAAAGTTGGAAAAAAAACAAATTTGATAAAAGTTGAATATATAAAGTAAAAGATCAAGAAGACTTTACGTTGACCGAATAATAGTGGACGAGAAGTTTTCAATAGGAGGAATATAGTACGCAATATCTCATTCTTTAGTGGGATAGTTGGGTTTATTGTACTATCGAGGCACTTTCTAATATTTCTCATATATAGAATACTATGTTTCAAGCCCGTGCGATGCACGGGTAGTACATAATTTAGCTAATTTTAAATTTGATATTTTCGAAATCATATATAATGGGATGCAAAAGAAAAATAAACTCAATCTAAATATAGAGTTCGTTTGATAATACTCGTAGTAAAATTAGCGAAATCAGCTTATTTTACTGAAATTGATTAAATTCGGGTTGAATCACTTGAATGGGCTGAATAGGCAGAATCTCTCAAATCATGAAAAAAATTAAAAAATATTTCACTTGTAAAATAAAGAAACAATTATATGGAAAATATTCAAAATGTTGTTTTACATTAGCATCTCAATTAAACACAATTGTGGTGAACCCAATTTTAAAGAATTCACAGAGAAGCTTCTTAATTAATCTCATGTCTTCTAAATTATTTTATTATGCACCTATACTTTTTTCATATTCCTCATTGAACTTGGTATGAACTGTGGAGTATTTACTTTTAACTTTTAACTAGTTTTCATACGCGCGTTGCGCGATAGTGTAGATGCCCAATGCTGTTTAAAAAATAAACACTTCCAAAATATGTCTAGTAGTTATTATCTATTGAATTGAATCTTATTGGCATGAAAACATGCAACCTTTGACTTTTTATTGTAATGCCTTGAGGCACACATTTAATTACTTAGCTTATTACAAATGCTTTCCAAGGAGTTCTTCTTCTGGCCAATAGGTGTTATTAGCAAAAGATTTTCCTTTTCCCTACAAATATAAAGATAGCCCCGTCCCAATAGGTTTGATGTTAGTGGTTTTCATTTCCAAATACTTCTAAATTGTCTTACATAAAACAAAAACTTACAGATTAAACTCTTTGTATACATTTTGTCATTCATATTTAGATTATTATAAGTTCACTCCATGGAGGAAATCACAAGAAAAGTTAGTATCGGTATCAATAAGATGCAAGTTCTAACTTGTTAAGAAATAGTCGATCATTAGATGGCTCCCAGCATAATTGGTTATAGACAAAAAACAACTATCATAATTTTTGAGTTTGCTTCAAGTTTTGTGAAAATTTGTACTCCGTACTTTATAGTAGTTTTTTATTACTTAAATTTGGATGCTACTTATTAGAACCAATTGAAATCGAATTATTATATGGATGACACTGATGTTTTGTTTTTCTAACACTCAAACTAAGTAATTACATACGGAGTACTACTTATGCCAATTGTTAGCAAAACCAGCCACAATTTTGATAATTATTTCATGCATCCTTCATAAATAATAAACTGTGGAAGGCTACAAGCAGAGCTTAACTATTAGTGCTAATTATTCTCTACGTAGTATAATGTTACTGTTATACTTCGTACTATGTACGAGTATTATCTTAGTGATAGCACTAATATTTTAAGAAGATGAGCTGCTATGAACAAAAAAACTAAGACACCAAACATTACACATTTACACCTGATGTAGACATACAACCTACTTAACTTAAACATGTTCTATTCATTTACGGCTTCAAACCATCCCTAGAGGTTTTCCTTTTCCACCAAAAAACACTATTCTCCTGATGCAAAATTAGACATGACCATGGAATTGAAGCTTCATTTGACGGAGTCACCGATGAAAATGAATGATGTTTCTTTTATTTTAAAATGGAAAAATTGATATGAATAATCCCAACTATCGGTGGTCCGTTTATAATAATCCCAATTATTGATTATTTCAGAATAATCGCAACTTTAGGGACCTTCCGCCAATAATGGTCCCTAAAAATAAATTCTTGTAGTTTTTAAAGTAGATGAGAAGAGATATAACAATAATGCCTATAAATAATCCCAACTTTTGATTTTTACACTTAATTTCTATTTAAAATTCACTTTTTTATAGGAGTTAAATCTGATCATGGACCATTATTGGCGGACGGTCCATATAGTTGGAATTATACAAAAATAATCAATAGTTAGGATTATTGTAAGCGAACCGCCAATGGTTGGGATTATTATTTTCAAATTTTCCGTTTAAAATAGGATATTAGTTTTTTGATTAAATGGTTCGGAGTGGAATTAATTTGGTTTATGATTAAAGTGCACAAAGAGACCGAGCTGTTTTGAAAATAATTGTTAAATGCAGTGGAATTATTGGTTTACAACTTTAAGCTAGGAAAAAGGCTTCTCTATCCTAAAGGCTTGTCTCTTATGAGGTTTATGTTAGGATTAGAAAGGCATCATCTTCGCTTGTTTAAATGAAGTGAAGTCGTGAAGATCAAAACAAATTCAACAAAAGAAGTATGAAGTAATCCAATTTTAACAAAAAAATTAAGGTAAACAAAACCAAGTCTAAATACACTGAAGGAGAACAACTTGCTATGCAGATCTCAATCCATTTAAAATATATTTTACGTTTTGTGCATTTAAGAGGTTTTGTTTTTTAAAAAAAAGAGGTATTTTTTTCTAAATTGCATATCAAAACCATCTTTGAGTTTGTGAGTTCTGAAAATAATAATTTGAGCACATTTTTTGCTTTCAGCCAAGGAGAACATCCTGCCACAAGGTGCAAATATATGAGGATATATCATATATAGGAGGTGAAAATTATATCGTGTAAAAAGACCGGTGAATTTAATAGCGAGTCTTCTGGACATTTTGTCAAACACATAGCTATCAAACTAAACATATACGAAGTAAAACATAACGAGATACCAAACGGAATTTGAGCCTAATACTTCATCGATCATGTGAAAGGCAGATCTAATTGGCAATACATTGTCACAATATATTAAACAGAGTTGGAGAATTATCTTGAGCACTGGAAAAGAAATTCTGCCAAATGATGAAACCGTACGGTTCAAATGAGTAAAGTTGAAAGAATAATCTCCAGTTTGCTTAATTGGTGCTTCACAGGAGCTGAAATGAACGGAAGGTTAAGATCGAGTTTCCATCTTCATCATCACCATCGTCATTGACCATTAGAACAAAGGAAAAAAATAACTTACAGGGAGACAAAGCCTTGAAAGAAACGCTTGGGGGGCCAAACGGCCAATGATCCAGCTGAGACGTACGGGTGGGTAAGGGAAGTAGCGAACCACATGCTTTTGAACGTAAAGGAAGACGTGAGCAGAGTAAGTTGAATTACTAACGGAGTGAGGAGACGTTTGTTTAATAGATAAACGAAATAGAGTAAGTATAACGTGTTAAGCGTATGGTACATTCGTATACAGCTTAGATGTTACACCAACAAATTTTTGATACCCAAAATAGCCTTACCTTCATTCACTCTTATAGGTTTGTAGAGATAATAAGATATTACATTTGACTCATTATTTCATCACATTGAAAATGTAAGAAATGGAATGTTTTTACATTTTACTCATTATTTCGTCACATTGAAAATGATTTTTAATTGTTATGAACGTCTAGATTACTTTGATGAGCATTTCAAAATAATATTTTTCTAATATTTCTCATTCAACTTCGTATGAAATACATATGTTTAAATTTTAATAGTGAGTTAGGTTCTTACATTTAACTCAATCTAGTACTCTAGTAAAAATAAAGAAATGAAACAATCCAACATATTTACTTTTGGCTAGACTAAACGTATTAACTTCTGAACACACATATGCATGTATGATATCAACTTTCATCCTTATTAAATACTACGTAATAAAGATAAGCTACTTGATTAGAAGTATTCTCTTTATATGATTCTATATATGAATGTCTAATAGTACTAATTTCGCTTTTAATTTCAAAATTTCGGTGGTTATAATTTTCATCATTGTGTAAATAATTAAGAAAGCATTAAACGAAGATGTAGAAAAATACGAAGTATTAACACAATTTCAAATCTATAGCTTAAAATTTTAATCATGATCTCAACATTGAGTTTAGAAGAATAAAATATACGGAGTAACATTTTAGGAAATAGGACACTATTAATACTTTTTTTATATAAATAATTTTGAAGACAAAATAAATAGCAATTTGGCTGATTTATCTATTTTTTTAAGGAACTGGTTTATCTGTTAAGTGGGCAAAACAAAGATACTTTATTTCTTCAATAAAATGTAATAAAAAATAAGAAGTATAACAATAATGAAAAAAGTATACGTGGTTATAAAAGTACTTTATAAAAAGTACTACGTATGATTAATTGGTTATTTAATTAGTGTGATTGCAATTAATGAATTTCATAATTATTAAATAGGTTTTGAAAAAGTTTCCAAATAAGGTGATTTTTATCATAAAGTCTTTTGTTTCCATATCAATATGCAATCAAAAATAGAATCTAATAAAATAAATAAAAGATACAGAATATTAAAAAATTAAATGATGGATGACATGGCATGATTAGGTGGCGCTTTGTATGCTCTTAAAAAATTCCTCTTTTATATATATTGATTGATTGATTACTAATGATGATAGGGGTTTATATACACTAAATTTCTCATTTAATTCACGAGATCAAAAGTTGCAATAAAGCACCGAGTCTCAAGATCCTCGTTTCAAAGTATCAAACACTAATGAGAAAACGATTAATGTGATCATGAATATATTGTATAAAAATTAAAAAGTATTCCAATCTGTGTAGAAAGTACTTGAATGTATGAGTTTAATTAATCAATTTTATAAAGATCGTGAATGTTTTTTAATTCGACTATTTCTAATTCAGATAAGATTATACTTGTAAAGTTCAATATAATCTAACCAAAAAAGTTTACTATACTCAAGTTTGCCTCGTAAGATTTAACACTTTGCTTCACATTGGATATAACACTATTTAGATAAAGAAATAATTATCCCCCATATGACTAAAACACTTTCACTTTCCCAATCTAAGACCAAACTAGTTTTTTTTCTCAAAATATTACCTAAATTTGTATTATTTAATTAAAATTCGTAATTAATAAATAATTAAATTATTTCCATGGACAAATATACCCTTTATGATATATCTATAAAATCCTAAACTCCTACCCTTTTTTTCCAACCCTAGCAACTAGACGCAAAAGATCTCTGGCTTCCTGCGCTCCCCACACGCCTTGTTGCCGCCGGCTCACCGTCCGCCGCCGTCCAATAGCACGGCCGCCGCCACCAGTCCATCTACTCGCAGGTTTCACGGCCACCCCCAATCCCTCGCTAGTTCTCTGCGGGCATCGCCAAAAATCGACCTCGCAGCACGCAACCTCCATCCCTAGACCCGTGTGTTGCTGCCGTCCCAAGCCATCAGCGTCACCGTCGTCCCGATCCCTATTCGTCAACACTATCTCAGAACCCTCCTTGTCGCTGCCAAACCAGTCCCCTCCATGGTCGCTGCCAACCGCACTCCAAGTCGTTGCCGCTAAGCTGCGCCCCTCCGCCGCTCCAAGAACTCAAATTCTTCAGTTAAGGCGGGTGAAGTGGATGGCGGACCGAGGTTGAAGACGAACCCTAGGTTGAAGACGATTAAAGATAATGTGTTGTGAATAATTTATATTTAATGCCATGAACATCACAAGAAGTGCAATGAGTTATGGCACAAAGTGCAATGATATGGCAAGAAGTGCAATAATGTAAAACATGCAATGACATGAAAAGAAGTGCATTAAAAATGACATGTAAAAAACGGTAATATCATAACATTTTTGTTATGTAGTGCAGTGAATATCGTCATAAAGTGCAATAAATGTAGTGCAATGACCACTTCATAAATTGCATTATTTTTACCCGGACGAAATTAGTGTAAAATGCATATTTTTAAAAAAAAGGGTATTTTTGTCCTTCCACAATTTAAAATAACGAAAATATCTTTTTTTTTTCAATTTTTGGTCATATTTCGGGAAGAAAACATAACTACTCACATTTCAAGAAACTCACTTTGTTTTAGTCATATCCCGGGAAATTTTCCTTAGATAAAACACTTCACTTCTTGCAAAACTTGTCAAATGTTTTGTTAAGACTCGGGGTTCCATCTTAAAAGGTCAACCTGATAGGAGTAGCCCAAAACTTTATATAATGTTTAATTGTTTTATAGCATTCCGTTGTAGGACAAATACTTTAACACACCCCCTCAGATTGAACCGGGTTGGACAATATTAGGGTGTATAAACTAGCCAAACAAACCCTTAACAAGCTACCCATAATCATGGGTGCTAAACAAGCCGTCAAACCACAATCAGAATTGGCTCTGATACCATGTTAACACCCGGAGTTCCATCCTAAGAGGTCAATTCCGATGTGTGATAAATGCTTTAACAGTCTTAACAAAAAAACTCAATCATATTATCATATATACTACGTAGTGTGTAATTACATACCATCTCTAGGGTGACAACAACAACATCCAAGCCTTATTCCCAAAAGCATTTGGAGTTGGCTAACATGAATTGATCAATGCTATCATATAAGAAAAATAACGTAAGAATATAATATAGATAAAAGAGATAAAGAACACAACAAAAATAAAAGATGAATATAAGAACATAGAATGATAAATAAAATAAAAGATAAAAGAAGAAAGAGAATAGGAAGAAAATGAATCAATTATCCACACGTGTATGCGCCCTTCACTTAGCTCTGTCCAAATCCATACTTTCATTCAACCCAAAAAGAAGCATTTCAATTCTGATTCCTCTAATCCAAATCTGTTAGAAAATTCCCAAAACTTTCAACCATTAATTTGATTGTAGTCTTAAGAAGTGTCATTACAATTATGTCCCTACATTGAACAGAAATCAAGAAAGGCATTGTTTTAATTGAGTTTTGGATGAATATAATTATCGAGATGTGATCGGAAAAAGTCATTATGATTGATTACTGTAAATTTTTATGAAGTATAATATAATTAGATGAGTGCTTAACTAATCAATTGCAACGTTAATATTTAAATACAAGTAATATCATTAAGAAGATAAAGAAATAACATTATAGAGGTACTTGCAACATAATAATATTCTTAAAGTATATAACGTAACAACGTACGTACCAGCTATAGAGTATTATATTTTAGACTATTGTATATGCTTAAATAGTACGAGTAATAATAACGACAATAGGATGTAACTAATCCATGTACATAGTGTTTAGTAATGATAAAATACTCCATACTTATTAAAATGCATATAGATTAGATGAGATAATTATTACGGATTGGAGTATAGATGGTCCATTAAGTCAGAGGAGGGTGACAAAGACTCGAACTTCACCGTAATTACCTAATATATTTTTCGTCTGAGTTTCGACGACATCAAAGCTGACATATCCGTTAGCAATTTGGTAATCATGTGGGATGACGTCTTAATCCCACAAAACAGTAGTGACTGTCATATCAGTCAAAGACATAACCACGAGTGGTCCAATGGAATGTTTTGATAAACTTCAACGGAAGAATGATTACCTTTGTCAAACAATGTGATAGGGGGAGACTCCCCATCGACGAGCAAAACCAACATAGTGGCGCCGAGAGCATACGTGATAACGGAGTAACTGATCTGAACATGACCGTATTTGTCGTCCACAACATTCTCCAATTGGTGATCATAATTCTCGAAAGTTTGATTCTCGATTACGAAACAATGTTACCGAGAGTGATCTGTTCATTAGGAGAAAAATTTCATAGTCCAAGAGGTTGACGCTAATGACGAAGATATCGTCCCCGCAGGTGGAAAAGGCCTGTGGGAAAGGCCTGTCAGTGTGGCATATTTGTCTGGACCTTTCTTCTAAGAGTCATGTGAGGCCCTGTTGTACGCGGTAAACTCGTCCACCCAATTTTGAACCTTCATGGTTCTGTGAAGGTCACCTTGGTCCTCTCCATCAATACCCACCAAGAGAACATACTCGATTTTGACCAATGTGCGGAAGTACAAGGGTTGAAGAAGGATGTTGCGGTGGCCACTTGTTGGAGAGAAGTACAACAAAAGCACAAATGTAGCACGGACTTGACCTAATGTCAAAATGTCTTCAGGGTTGGGGTTCAAGATGTCGGGCAATTGAGTGTTGTCATCAGCAGTGTGTGGGGTTCGCTGGACAAAGCCAGACAATGAATCGAAAGATTGCTCTAACCCTACGAGCTGTAGAGATAGTGGTTCGGGAGTGTTTCGGTTTGTGACGATGTATTGGGTGACCTGATAAAACCTGGCAGATTCGGCAATCATTTGAACGAGACAAATCAAAGCTTTAATACAGCTCTTCTGTGAAACACTTTCTGATGTGTTTGAGTTAGGTGTCCTGAATAGCGTGAAAATGGTGTTCACCATGTTCAACCCACTCAGATGAATGGTTTCACGTGAAGCACCAAAACCAAAAACAATATTGTAACCACTCTTGTAGCTCCAAATGTAAGCCAGACGCCTAGAACCTGAAATATATGTGTTACCCTCGAACTCCCAGAATGTTGCGTCGTTATATGGGAAGTAACCACACACGTAGACGTTTCTTTTGTCGATCCAAAAGGTGATGACGTCACTATTTTCATTACTGGTGAGCCAGACATCTTACCTAGCTTGTCGGGTCTGTCTATGGTGGGAGGACAAGGATATTAAAATGAAAATGAAATAAGGTATATACACGTGTTTTGGTGAGGTTAGGTCGGATACCCGTTCGGGTATACAGGATACTCGACCTGGTATCTTTACCAGTAGCTACGAAAGTGTTGAAATCTTGTCAACATACCCGGTAGGGTATGACTATATTTCAACACTTTCATAACCACTGCTCAAGATACCATGTCGGACATCCTATATACCTGGTTAGGTATTCGGCCTAATCTCATCCAAACACATACAAATATACCCCATTCCCTTCCAACTTTAATATCCTTGTCCGCCAACCATTGACGAACTCGGCGAGCTAGGTAGATGTCCGGCTCATCAGCAATGACAATGGTGATGCCATCACCCTGACAATCGATAAGAGAAACGTCTACGTGCGTGGATACTCCACGGATAACAGCGCAACATTCTGGGAGTTTGCGGACAACACGGATATTTCGGGTTCTAGGCGGCTTACAATGGACGCTACAAGAATTATTGCCCAATTTTGTTTCTGCTTCTGTTGCTTCACGTGAAACCATTCATCTGGGTGGGGCCGAACAGTGAATGTCATTTTCATGCTATTCAGGACACCTGACCCAAACACATTAGAAAGGGATACGTTGAAGAACTGCGATAAGGCTTTGCTTTGTCTCGTTCAAATGATTGCCGAATCTGCCAAGTTTTATCAGATAACCCAACACATCGTCACAATCTGGAACACTCCTAAACCACTACCCCTACACTGCTGATGACAACACTCAGCTGCTCGGCGTCTTGAACCCCAACCCAAAAGACATTTCAACTTTCGGTCCAGCCCGTGCTGCATTTGAACTTTTGTTGTACTTTTCTCCAAAAAGTGGTCGTTGCAACATACTCTTTTAACTCTTTGCATCGATTATGTTCTCTTGTTGGGTGTTGATGGAGATGACTCGAGTGACACTCACAGAACCATGAAGGTTAAAATCTGGATGGGCAAGTTTACGCATACAACAAAGCCTCACCCAACTCTGAGAAGAAAGGTCCTTACCAATATGCCACACTGACAAGCAGTTCTCTTCCCATTTGCGGGGACGATGTCTTCGTCATTAGCGTCAACCTCTAAAACTACGAAGTTTTTTCTCCTAATGATTAGATCACCCTTGGGGAGATTGTGTGGTAACCCAAAATGGAGAATCAAAATTTCAAGAATTACGACCGCCAATTGGAGAAGGTTGTGGATGGCAGATACGAACGTGTTCAAGTCAGTTACTCCGTCATCAGGTATGCTCTCAGTGCCACCAAATTGATTTTGCTCGTAAAAGGAGATGGAGAGTCTTCGGCGGATGTGTACAACATAATTGTTTAACAAAGGTCATCATTCTTCTGTTGAAGTTCGTCGAAATTAAAACATTCTCTTGGACTGCTCACTTGTGGTTGTGCCTTTGACCGGTATGACCGTTACTGCTGTTTTGTGGGATTACGACGTCATCCCACATGATGACCGAATTGCCAACGAATATGCCAATTTTGATGCCGCCATCGAAACTCAGACGAAGAACATATTCGGTAAATATTGTGAAGTTCGAGTCTATGTCACCATCCTCTAACATAATGCTCCTTTCCATATTCTGATCCGTAATAATTATCTCATGTAATCTATATGCTTTTGAATAAGTATGTTATCATTATCATTACTAAACAGTACATACATGGGCCAATTATCTAGTATTGTCGTTACTATACTATTTAAGCATATAAAACTACCTGGAACATAATACTCCATGGCTAGCTAGTTGTAGCATGCTAGTTGGTATGTATGTTGTTAACTTATATACTTCTGGAATATTATTATGTTGCAAGCACTGTTCTAAAAATCGACCTAGTCGAACCGATTAATCGACCTAGTCGGCCTAGTCGATCCTAACTGTAGAGGCCTAGTCGGCCGTCTAGGCACTCCTCAACCGCCTGACTAGCGCCTATCGAATTTTAGAACAATGGTCGCGAGCACTTCTATAATGTTATTTTTCTTTATCTTCTTAATGATACTACTTTTATTTAAACATTAACGTTGCAATTGATTAATAATGCACTCATCTAATTATATCATTCTCCGTAAAAATTTGCGATTATCAATCATAATGAATTCTACCGATCACATCTTCATAACTGTATTCATCCAATAACTCAATCAAAACCATGCCTTTCTAGACAATTCTCCGAATGCCTATCAATACTCTCCCCTGAAAATCCACCTTATCCCAAGGTGGAAATTTGGAAACTGCTACTAAATCATGTGAATTCTAACTAAATATGGTTAGTTAGTTCGCTGATCGCTGATATGTCCCTGCGAGGATGAAAGAATGAAACAAATGAATAGAGGAAATAGGGGAGAGGTACGTAGGCTGGTTTTCAGTTAGACTTGGGCTCGGAGATTGAGACCATCTAATTGTATCGTTATTGTGTAGATCCACCATGAATGAAAGTGAAGCTTTCTGATATATTCTTGATCATCTTTTTACAATTTCTTTCTACTATTCTAAGTTGTTGTGAGAATACTTATCAGTTCCTCGAATGACAGCATATGTATTCGGCTTTGTCAGAGAAGGAATAATTATTTTGTTTTGGTCAAGGTTTGGACCAAAGCTTCCAAAACTTTCTGAATAGCTTTGAGAGGAAGTCTACCGTTAATGAACTTACCAACCAAGGCGTATTGAAGATTTGAAGCCAGTTTGTCTGATCTGGACGCTACTGTGGTTCAGCGGATGAAATTCTGGGGTTATCGGTTTTGGGGGGCTCCGCCATAGAGAATCTAAGAGTTTAGACTTAGGGTATCGCCAGAGCATCTCTCTAAGGAGCCGTTCTGTGTTTTTCGTACTTTGTCTGGTTCGGTAGTTTGACTGGTTTTCTTAAAACGCCCCAATGAGTAAACATAGCTGCAACCTTAAGAATTTCTACGAAAAAACTAAGAAAAAGAAGGCAACAAAATAACCATCACTTGCACTTTTATGTCAAGCATTTTTGCATTCACCCCCGAAAAATCTCTCCCTTCTCAAATAACCTGAGACTCCTTAACCAAACTGCAGGATAATATGGACTTTGTTAGCTTCATAGTATCCCTAACTGATGGTAAACTTTCAATTTTGATATCAGTTCCATCACTAGCCTAACAGTCTATTTTGTTCGTAACAATCAGTATCAGCAGAAGATGATGATCATGACTGAACTATGCTTTGGAAAACACACTTAACAGGATCAAATGCATCTGTTCTTACATTTGTGTTCACTGATGTCAGAATTCACAAGTGTTAAAGCGCTGCTTAGAGAAGAACTCTAATATCTGATGGCTGTATAAATGGTAAATACACATAGAAAAAACGAAAGAGAAACTGGGGGAAACACTAATGGTAGGATAACTTTTGGTGCTACATAATTGCTAAATGAAAGATGAACTGATGAACATCAAGTTTCAGATATTTTAACTAATGCTTATAGGGAATCGATCAAGTCATTAAGGTACTAAAAGTGGAAAGATCTTAATGAAAATCAAAGAACAATTCTTTGTTTACATCACAATAAAAAAAAATCACTTTTGATTTATTAAATATCGCTCTAAGGACACTAATTAGCATTTACCCTAAACATTGATGTATCAGATGTTTCATATTAGATCCTCCGTCCAAAAAAATCCACTTCCAAAAGCATCTTTTGTCCCAAAAAAGAGTCTACTTTAGTTAAATAAATCTGTTTTTCATGTGACTTGTCAATAAAATACCAAAAGAAGTTGCAAACAAATTATGGGTTAGTTTGCAACCACTTTAAAAAAAGCACTTCTAAGCTTTTGGCTTTAAAAAGCACTTTTTTTATCAAACACTACAACTTTTATTTTTCTCAGCTTTCGTGTCAAAAGTGCTTTTACTTTTTCTATTACACAAAAAGCACTTATTTTACCAAACATTATCAACTTTTACTTTTCAAAATCACTTTTTTCTCAAACACTATCAACTTTTATTTAATCACTTCTCATTTCATTAAAAAAAGCACTTTTTTTAAAGTAGAAGTTGTTGCAAACAGACCCTATATCTACTACATTTAGCTAAACAAATACATCAACTATGAAAATATAATCATGTTTTTTATTGTAAAGCCTTACAAAAAAGTTTCTTCATTAGTCAAAGGAGAGTTCTTTTTTGGCTAAGGAGGCTGCATTGTATATTTTTATTTAAACCCTTCTCCTTCTTCATCTCAATTAAAATAAACACACTGGCTAGTCACATTAAACAAACAGCAGCTGCTAAAATAATTGCCGTCACTATGTAATCAGAACTGAGTGACAAGTTTTACCTCAAACAAATGGTCCAAGAAAAAATGTGATAAAGAACCAGCAGCCACCAACAAAAAACACTGCATCTTTGTAAGAGGAACCTGCAATAGAAATACAGTAAATTCAAATTGGCATATATAAAGATGACTTTTTTCTTAAGCTACATACAGAAATGTTTGAGAACTTTAAGGCAGACCCTGGAAATGGAATCAAGAAACCCTTTGCGGAGGAGGAACTTGGAGGCCAAGCTGTAGAGCAGAGAAAGAGGGAAGCCCAGAATGAGGAAATAGTAGAAAGGGTCGTGGATCCATGGCTCAATTGGTGATCCTAAATCCACGCCCAACCCGAGAGTAGACGATAACCACTCGCAGAAAGAGCCAATGTCCGGCCCGAAGAAAGCATTGATGGAGTAGGTAAGGCAGTGGTGAGGGCTGAAGTGGCCGCTAGATGTGCTCATCAAGGCCAGCCCAGATCCGAGTGCGTATATCATGTGCGGACCCGGACCGGGCATTCTTGTTTTCCCGGCGAGGTCTTTTTTTACTTTTGTTGAACCACGGCGGAGTACGGTTCATTTAGCACCTCGGCCGGATTATTGGCCGGCTGTCGGTATGTACACCGTGCAGAGACGGAGGGATTCTGCCTGTTGAAGCTCAATCAATTGACTTCATCCATTCTACTCATTTTCAATAGAAAATCACTAGACTACTTAATAATTTGTTGTTGGGATTCTTGTGTAAAATTACTAAATGAGCTGATGAGCATAGTATATCGATGATTTGATGATTGAGGGTGGTTGGAACTAATTTTGCTTATGCTTCTTTTATAAAGCAAAAGCAGAATCAGAATCACTTTTTCAGAAGCTGGTCTTCCTCAGCTTCTAACAAAATTGATTTTAGGAGTAAATTAGGGCACCAAAATCACTTGAGGAAGCAGAAGCAGTTTTAAGAATCAAATCCAAACACACCCATTAAGAAATACCGAGCCTCTTCTTAAATTATCGAGTTTTTATCATTTTCTGCCTCTTTCATTGTTGTTTCTTTCACAAGTACTCACTTTCAGTTTTTTCAATTTTAATTCTTGACTATTGTGTTCGAGACGGTTTTAGTTTTCAACTTCAAAGTTTCACATTTTGTCTCTAGGGTATTATCAAATTGACACTTTTAGTCCTTCTACTATGATTTAGACACAATAAATGGAAGACTAAAATGTGATTATTATAATAGTTGAAGGACCAAAATTGTACTTCTATGAAAATCGGAGGACTAAATATTGAATTTTCAAAGACGAATATCAAAAGTGTCTCTAATACAATAGTTAAGGACTAAAAGTGAAAAAAATCAAAGTCGAGTACCAAAAGTGTCAATGACATAATAGTCGGAGGACTAAAAGTGGCAAAACTCTAAATAATTATCTTCCCAAATACTGACTACGTAGTATTATATAATGGAGAGTTGTGCAAATAAAAGAGAAATGTAAATAAAAGATTAAATGGGACGGATAAAAAAATTGAAAGATAAGGGATGAACAGTGTAATATTTATAGCACTCGATAGGTGATGCAATAAAAATTGAATATTTTTTAAATAAGACTATTTGTTATAATATGGAAGGAAATAAGCAGAAGATCAGGGAGAGAAAGTATAGTCTGAATACTTAGTGAGAAAGATGTTATTAGAAGTGTGATAATGGTGTAACCATGGTGTGTTAATTACAATGGAGAAGCCTCCTATTTATAGGAGAAAAGTTAAGCTTCATAGGATTAGAGGATAATTGTGAACCACACAATTATCATCTAGAATCATAATTATGATTTCCTGATTATTTATATAATGGTGATAATAATTCCTAATCAGGAATAGTTGGAAGATGACTAATTCAATTATATTTCAACACTCCCCCTTGAATGGTCATCTTCTAATTATTCTGGGGTATTAGATTCATAGTATTATAATGTACTGTCTCGTTAAAAACCTTTGTCAAGAAAAACCCAGTGGGATAAAAAACCTGACGAAGGGAAAAAGAGTGCAGTGCATTATATTACTCCCCCTCAATTTAACATATATCTCGAAGACGATACATTCCAATTTTATGGACCAGTTCTTCAAATATCTTCGGTGCCAATGACTTTGTGAACAAATCAGCAGGGTTGTCGCATGACTTGATTTGTTTGACATCAACCGTTCCGTCTTTCTCAAGATCATGTGTGGAGAAAAGTTTTGGTGCTATATGCTTTGTTCTGTCCCCTTTGATGTAACCCCCTTTGATCTGAGCTATACATGATGTATTATCTTCATAAATCATAGTAGGATTAGAAGTAAAAGATTTTATACCGCATTCATTTTGTATGTGCTGGATCATTGATCTCAACCAGACACACTCACGACCTGCTTCATAAAGAGCAATTAATTCTGCATGATTTGATGATGTTGCAGTTAATGTTTGCTTCATTGATCTCCATGATATAGCGGTATCACCATAGGTGAATAAATATCCTGTTTGTGATTTTGCCTTTTGTGGATCAGACAAGTATCCTGCATCCGCGTAGCCAATTAAAGTGGCATTTGCACCATTCTTGAAATACAATCCAAGATCGATTGTACCATTGAGATATCGGAATATATGTTTGACACCATTCCAATGCCTTCTTGTTGGGGAAGAACTGTACCTGGCTAATAAATTTACAGAAAAAGCAATATCTGGTCGAGTATTATTAGCCAAATACATTAATGCTCCAATAGCACTCAAATATGGTATTTCGGGACCAAGGATTTCTTCATCATCTTCACAAGGTCGGAAAGGATCATCATGCACATTGAGAGATCGAACCACCATTGGAGAATTGAGCGGATGTGCTTTATCCATGTAAAATCGCTTCAAAAGTTTCTCGGTATAATTTGATTGGTGGATGAAAATACCATTTCTCAAATGTTCAATTTGAATGCCGAGACAAAATTTTGTTCTCCCAAGGTCTTTCATTTCAAATTCTTTCATGAGATATTTTGCAGTATTTTCAATTTCATTAGGAGTTCCGATTATATTCAAATCATCAACATATACTGCAATTATGGCGAATCCTGATTCGGATCGTTGAATGAAAACACATGGACTAATAGGATCATTTTTATACCCTTCTTTAATCAAATATTCACTGAGACGGTTATACCACATGCGTCCAGATTGTTTTAATCCATATAATGACTTTTGCAATTTTATGGAAAATAAATCTCGAGATTTCGAGCTATAAGCATCAGGTATTTTAAAGCCTCCAGGAATTCTCATATATATGTCTGTATCGAGTGAACCGTATAAATATGCGGTCACCACATCCATTAGGCGCATTTGCAGCCTTTCAAAAACAGACATGCCAATTAAAAATCTTAAAGTTGTAGCATCAACTACTGGAGAATACGTCTCATCATAATCGATTCCTGGCATTTGAGAAAAACCTTGGGCAACAAGTCGGGCTTTGTATCTAACGATTTCATTTTTCTCGTTGCGTTTACGCACAAAAACCCATTTAAAACCGACTGGTTTTACGCCTTTTGGCGTATGGACAATTGGTCCAAAAACATTACGCTTTTCTAGCGATTTTAATTCTACCTGAATTGCTTCATTCCATTTTGGCCAATCATTTCTACGACGACATTCGTCAATAGATTTAGGCTCATTGTCATCGTGTTCATTCATTATATCTGTGGCGATGGCATATGAAAATATATCATTAACATCAATATCATTTCTATTCCATTGTATTCCATTAGAAACGTAATTAATTGAAATTTCAAAATTATCGACGTTTCTATCTTTATCTGGAATATTTACCTCTTCGAAGGTGATTGGATCCTCTTTTGAGGTATCATTATTGTTGATGTTATCTTCAAGGCCGATATTTTCAAAATGTTCATTTTCTTCTTGAGAAGGTTGAACTTCTTTGGCATCACAAACTACAACTTGCTGTTTAAATTTTCTTGGTTTCAAATCTCTTGAACCAAGTGGTCTACCACGTTTTTTACGTGCCATAGATTCATTAGCAAGTGTTCTTTCGCTAATCTCCGCAGGAATTTCTATTCGAGAAGGAGAATTCATAGCTGGAACATGTGACTTTGTCACTTTCTTTGAGTCTGTGAAAGCATCAGGCAATTGGTTTGCAACATTTTGTAAATGAATAATCTTTTGAATTTCTTGTTCACAAGCATTTGTGCGAGAATCAAGAAAAGATAAATTTGTTGCATTCCAAGTAATATCTTTCGTACGTGGGTCCATTTCTTTAATATCTCCCCCTAAGGCTGGGAATACTGTCTCATCAAAATGACAGTCATCGAACCGCGCGGTGAATAAGTCACCGGTCATAGGTTCTAGATAATTAATAATTGAGGGTGATTTAAAACCAACATAAATTCCCAGCCTTCTTTGAGGACCCATTTTAGTACGATAAGGTGGAGCAATTGGTACATACACAGAACAACCAAATATTTTTAGGTGTGATATATTTGGTTCTTTACCAGATATTAATTGTAATGGGGAAAATTTATGATATGCCGTTGGCCTAAGCCGAATTAAATTTGCAGCATGCATTATAGCATATCCCCATGCAGATGATGGTAATCTGGATTTCATCAATAATGGTCTAGCAATTAATTGTAATCGCTTAATTAAGGATTCAGCAAGACCATTTTGTGTGTGTACATGTGGAACTGGATGTTCCACATCAATCCCAATTGACATGCAATAGTCATTAAAAGATTGGGATGTAAATTCTCCTGCATTATCAAGTCGGATTTTCTTTATCGAATAATCCGGAAATTGTGATCTCAAACGAATAATTTGAGCAAGGAGATTTGCAAATGCAAAATTTCTAGTCGATAAAAGACTGACATGTGACCAACGTGTTGATGCATCAATGAGCACCATAAAATATCGAAACGGTCCACACGGAGGGGTAATTGGCCCACAAATATCTCCTTGAATTCTTTCTAAAAATGCAGGAGATTCAACTCCAATTTTGTATAAAGATGGCCTGATAATTAATTTGCCAAGAGAACAGGCAGTGCACGGAAAATCACTTGATTGTGGAATCTTGACATTAGTTAATGAATGTCCACGTGAATTTTCAATAATTTTGTGCATCATAGTGCTGCCTGGATGACCTAAACGGTCATGCCACAAGATAAAGGAATTGTGGTCATAAATTTTAGATACCACATTTATCTCAATTGGACTGATATATGTATAATACAGTCCTGAGGAATATGCTGGCATTTTTTCAGAAATGTATTTATTGCCAGATCTATTTGTCGTTAGACATAAATATTCCTTCTGATTTTCAGACATGGTTTCAATATGAAAACCATTCAGACGCAAATCTTTAAAGCTCAAAAGATTTCTCCGTGATTTACTGGAGTATAAAGCGTCTTTAATTATTAATTTTGTCCCTTTTGGGAGAATCACACAGGCTATTCCAGAACCTTCAATGAGTTTAGCAACACCTGAGATTGTATTGACATTAGCATCAACTAATGTCATATGAGAAAAATAATCTCTATGTCTCAAAATGGTGTGCGTTGTGGCACTGTCTATTAGACATTGTTCAGAGCCACTTGGAGAAATTTTAGTTAACTCCATATCTTCGAAAAGATAAAAATGAACAAATATTAGTTCAATACTGTAATATAAACAAGGCTTTATTCATTAAAATGTACATAACATTTACAATCGAAATAAGCACACCAAATAAAAATTACAATACAAACAAACTTTTATTGTAGAATATATTACATAACAGAATTATTTCAAATTCCTTTTTATTTACTTATTTATTATTTTTCACCCATAATGATGTCGGTGTTCATCTCATTATCGTCCATATAGAAATCAGACACATTTAATGTGGGCATTGGTGGATCATTTTCGTTGACGTAATTAGTTTCCACATTCTTTCCTTTTAGAGATGATTTATATAAATCAATCAAGTGTCTAGGTGTACGACACTTATTTGCCCAATGTCCCGACGTGCCACACTTAAAGCAAGTGACTTTGGCCTTTTCTGAAGATTTCGTCGGGCTCTTTGTTTGATGGCGGTTTTGCTTACCCTTGCCTTTGTAAAGTGAGCTACTACTCTGTTTGTTTCCCCGGCTAGGTCCATTATAACGACCAATACCACGACCACGTTTGAAATGTCCACGAGCACCACTATGGGTTGCATTTGATTCATGTTTTGAACCATGATTTGGTGGACCAAAACTGACCGGGCTACAACCCGTGGGTCTCATATTGTGGTTTCTTATCAAAATGTCGATATTCGTCTCAGCAAATAGTAATACTGATATTAAATCAGAATACTTTTGAAAATGCTTTTGTCTATATTGCTCTTGTAAAAGAGCATTTGAAACATGCATAGTGGACAAAGTTTTCTCCAACATTTCAGCATCAGTGACTTTTTGTCCGCATAACTTTAGTTTTGATGTTATTTGGAACAAAGCAGAATTGTAGTCACTCACAGATTTGTAATCCTGGAATCGTAAATTGATCCAGTCATATTGAGCTTTTGGTAAAAGGACCTTTTGTTGATGGCCATACCTTTCTTGGAGATTATCCCATAATTCTTTAGGGTCATCTACCAATAAATACTCAGATTTCAAACTTTCATGAAGATGATGACGAAGAAAGATGATGGCTTTTGCCTTATTTTGGGGAGTGGCTGAATTATTTTCAGCAATTGTATTTTCAAGGGCATTTGCTTTCAAATGTGCCAAAGCGTCGACTTTCCATTCCAAATACTTTTGGCCAGATAAATCAAGGACGTCGAACTCTCTTTTGCTAATATGTGCCATTAAACTACATAAATTATGAATTTAAGTTTAATTAGTAAGAGTAAATATATATACTAGTATTCTATAGATTGATACGTGTATATTCAATTTTTTTTTTATAGTACGTGATTTGTATTCAAAAGTAAAGTAAAAACTTCAAAGTTAAACTCCCAGTTCAGTTTCATCTAGGCATGATCATATGCAATACAGAGTAGGTTATTATACATATAAATGGGAATTACTGGGAGATATGTGATTGCTATTTTTGCCGAGAGACATGTTGGAGGTGACAAAAAGAAAATAATTGACTTCCCTACACGTTTAGAGGTGCATAAGTGCATTTATTGTTATTGTCTTGTTATAAATAAATAATACCGACTTCTGATACGTAGTAAATAATTTGGAAGAGCTTGGAACAGCCCATGATACTTTTGGATCCACAGATCCACTCCTCGTGAATAAGAATCACGTAATACGTAGTATAAGTCAATACATTTAACATTAATCTGGGGAAAAAAATGTGGTTCCCATGAAAAAAATATGGGTATGTACATTAACTAGTACACCCGTGACTATGCTGCTAAAGCATTTGGATTTATACAATTATAATAGTCCCACTCTTCTTACTCTATTATTTACTCCGTATATTATTTACCAATTGATTTCACTTTTGACGGTTTACAAACTAAATTAAAAAAAAAAACGCAGAGCCCGTAAGCATATGCATACATATATACATACATATATTGTCATGAGCGAGCATGTACTCTCAATAAACAAGAGTCTGATTATAGCTTAGTGGAGCCCATATAGGCATGTGATCTTAATTAATAGCATGTACATATGTCTGTGAACTCATTATTTCTTCTGCTATCTTATCTCATTTTATGAGCCTGAGCTTCTTTTCTCTTTTATTAGAGTATTTTTCTTTCTTGAGTTCACTCACCATACTTCCTTCTTTTCCTCTAGTGTATCAGTATAGATGTAAACGATTCAGTCTCACTTCATATTTTATACTCGTATTTAGTTTTAGCTTAGTATGTTCCGGTCAGGAGTACGTCTTCGATCACAAAGATTTAAACTTTGAGTCGATAAACATATTATACAAATTTATCTACAGAATTTGGTTATTAAACTCCTTTCCTCACTTTAAGCATGTACGACGTATAGTTGAAGACCTACGGCCAGAGTGTTATTCAAGATAAGCCGATCTCATATTAGTGAGTTCTCTCCTTATACTTTTATATGTTTATGGTTTTCATTGGTTATACCCCATACACATACATTATATTATCATATACGAAGTATATATATTCATATAATATACATATATAACTGAGAATCAGTACGTGATGTAAATTCATCATATCCGGAAGTAAAAGTTAAGATTTTAATCAAAGAGTAGTATATTTAAAAATAATACTGATTAAATGTATGTTTAATTGTTTATCCTTTTTCCCTTCATCTTTGTTTAGAGAAAATATATCTATAATTTTCTGATATGGAGGATCCCTATTCTTGGGCAACCATAGAGCATACTTCTTATAGTTTTGAATATATATAAGCATGGTCATACTTCTTAACCTCTGTTTTTCTTTTCAGGTGAATTGATAAATTCCAGAAAGTATATACCTGCTAGGAAGATGGTGATTTCAGGGATTTGGAGCAAATTCGTGCTGATAACGTGTTATAATATGGAAGGAAATAAGCAGAAGATCAGGGAGAGAAAGTATAGTCTGAATACTTAGTGAGAAAGATGTTATTAGAAGTGTGATAATGGTGTAACCATGGTGTGTTAATTACAATGGAGAAGCCTCCTATTTATAGGAGAAAAGTTAAGCTTCATAGGATTAGAGGATAATTGTGAACCACACAATTATCATCTAGAATCATAATTATGATTTCCTGATTATTTATATAATGGTGATAATAATTCCTAATCAGGAATAGTTGGAAGATGACTAATTCAATTATATTTCAACACTATTATCTTTTTTTAGTAAAGATGAGACCTTTTTTAGGCTATACTTTTTCACATAGCATGCACTACGATAGCAGAAAGCTAGTCGTAGCGTTCTATATATGGAGTAACTTTTTGGTGTTTTCATTTTTGTTTGCCACTCCCAGTATTAGTAGTCTTCAATTCTTGTGAGGGAGGCTCCAAGACAGTCAATGAGATCCTGGTAATCGTCTACATCATGTACATGTGAAAGAGATCGAGTGAGATATTTCCACCCGCTGCAGTCCATTATCACTTTTCTTAATTTGAGACTTTTAGAGGCGGTTTGGCAACGCTGATTTTCGGCTTATCAGGCTTATCAGCCAGTTTTTTCACCAAACGTGTAATTTTTGCTTTCGCGCGCTGAATTGTGTAATAAGCAGAAAAAGTAAGGTTGGAGTTACTTTTTTGACTGTATTGGCTGAAGTTACTGTAGATGACCATTTTAGCTATTTTTACATATAACTTTTTCTTTATTTTATTAATAAAATATATTTTAAAGATAATTTTTCCTTAAATCAGCAGAATCAGCCAATGCAGCCACTTCAGCCAGAACTTCATAAATTTCAGCAGAATCGGCCAAAACAGCTGATTTTCGTGCTACCAAACGGGTTCTTAATTTTGCTGAATATTGCTTAGAGATCCTTGGAGTACGTTTTTGCTGCATGAATATTGCCGAGAGCTTCTAGTTGCAACATTTAGAGGCCATTTGGCAACATTGTTTTTCGGCTTATCAGGCTTAACAATCAATTCTTTTTACCTTACACGTAACTTTTGCTTTCGCGCGCTGAATTATGTAATAAGCAGAAAAGGTAAGGTTGGAGTTACTTTTCTGGCTGTATTGGCTGAAGTTACTGTAGATGTTCATTTTAACTATTTTTACATATAATTTTTTCTTTATTTTGTTAATTATATTTGAAAAATATTTTTTTCTTAAATCAGCAAAATCAACCAATGCAGCCACTTCAGGCAGAACTTCATAAATTTTAGCAGAATCAACCAAAGCAACCGATTTTCGTTCTACCAAACGGGCTCTTAACCGTTCTGGACAAGACAAAACCTACCTCTTAAACAGTCATGCATATATACGGGTACTTCTACGGTACCTCCTAAAATTAATAAGGTATGGTACCTCTACTAACGTGGACCAATAAGAATGATACATATGAAATCTACATGTTGATATAACCGTATTATTTGCACTTTAGTCCCTATGTTAAATGTGTGTTTTGACGGTTCAAGTAAACAGACAAGTGGCATAATTGTACAAGGAAACGAAAAGTTTCTGGCAAATGCTCTCCACGTGAACGCATCAGGAAAGAAAGACCGCAACAATGTTGCATTCTCACCGGAGTACAAGATTTGCCTGATTGGTTATTTGTTTTCAGATGACCACAAAAGCTAAATTTGGTGCTTGAGGAGAAATATCATCGTCGATTCGCCGGCAGAAAGTGGTCAGATTAGTCTCGAGGATTAAAATATGGATTGTGGTTCAGGATTGCGTTTAGGCTAAAGATAAAATTATGGGAAATTATCACCAACCTCCCTTGAGGTTTCATACATTATCACAAAGACTCCTGCACTATTGAAAATATACTCTTACCCTCCACCCTATTCTTTAATGAGAGTTTCCTAATCATGTTTAGCAAAATTGTGAATTTAATTAAGCGAGTAAATTTACTCGCTTGCAGATTTGATCAGGTAACACATAAATTTATCTATATTACGAATTTTTCCACTAGAAATTGTAACGAAAAAATTGACGTCTTTTCTATTATTTCGTAATGTGTGCTTTCCGATGAAATAGTCATTAATATAGACATAGTTTTGTAGTTATAGAACTACATCTATATGAGAGGAAATTTATAGGACTAATAAAGGACACAATACAAAAATACGAGCATAAAATACAAATTTCTATTACTTTTAAAAGTTCAAAAATATCCATTATATTGTAGAAATTAATCTTGGTGGTCATCTACGTAGATATACGAAGTACGTAGTATGTCTTTTCATATAATTTTTATTTATTTTATTAATAAAATATATTTTAATTTTTTTCTCATAAATCAACAAAATCAGCCAATTTAGACACTTCAGTCAAAACTTTATAAATTTTAGCAGAATTCAAATTTACAATGTCCATGAATTACATCTCATGTAAGGCACGGGTGAAATACTAATTTTTCATTGTGTGATCAAGCGTCTGTATGACTTTGTCACCATTCTACACTAATATTTCATTCAAATTCTTTTGTGTAGCTTCCTTCCTAAGTACGAGTATAAATTATATAATCCACATGGTGTAACATTAAAATTATTGAAACGAACACCATAGATCTATTAAGAAAGAGAGCTACTAATCAAATAAGCAGTTGAGCATACAGTACAAACTAAAAATTGGATGCATGATTTAATTTGTCTAATGAGCAAAATTGTTTTTAGAAAGATTATTTATAAACAAATCGTGCATTTCATTCGAGAATACCAACTTACAGGGGTATGTATCTATTGTCGGTAAACATGCAGCGGGATGAGATATTTATAAATATCGGAAAGGATGAGGAGGAAGACAAGCAAGGTCAATCATTGTCCTGTGGAGACGGGCAAGATCGATCGCGCCATATAAGCAGTCCGACGGGGATGAGAAGAAATTCTAGCTAGCAAGGTTGCAGGGGCGGAGCCAGGACACTGGGCCGGACTGGGCCGGTACAAAGAATATTTTTGGAAAAAAATTTAAACGGAATTTTTTACACTAAAAATATAGAGATTTTTAAAATTTAGGCTGGGCCAGGGCCAGGGGTGGCCACCCCCTAGCTCCGCCCCTGCAAGGTTGATCGACCTAAGTCCGGAAAAGAAGGGGAGGAAGATCGAAGATAAAGGTGTGAAAGAAATTGAGTATACTCCGTCAACTAGCTTATTTATGATCGACACTCCACTTAATGGATGAGACTTTGTAGATGGATTAGGGGCGGAGCCAGAACTTAGTTAAAGCGGGGGCCAAAAATGGACAAAAATAATAGTGAAAAAAATTCTTAAAAAAAACTAAAACAATAGTAAAATTCATAAACATGACCATTATTGTTTAATTCTTAAAATAGAACACATTCGATTTAGGCAAATTTTGATCAACTTATTCTTTTAGTAGGATTAAATAAGTTCTTTGTAAGTAAGAAAACATATTTAGTCCCATTTCGAAAGATAATTATACAAATTGTCCTATGTTGGTAACAATAAAGGAAAAAAGAATTAGTTCAAAAGTAAGTATAAAAGTTGTCCTATGTAGTTAAAACATAATCAATTTTTTTCTTTCGAATAACACCTAATCAATTATTTATTGCATTCTTGTTAATATATACGTAGTATGATAAATTAATACTTCGTACGTATTTTGTCTTCCGTATTACTTCATGCTTGATTAGACTTCCTATTTTTTCCTCCTTCGTTTGAGCCTCGCTGAATCGACGGGAAAATGGCAAGGCCGGCCCGGCGGCCCCTTCTACCCCCTTCTATACCTATCTCGTACAGCTGAAGCAGGGGCACCGGTCCCCCTGGCCCCCTTGCAGATCCGCCCCTGGATGGATAGGCTGTATTTGTTTAGGGGCAAAACATAAACGCCTCATAAGGCATTTCAAACCTGACGCAGCCCAGAACTCGACGAAATCTCCATCGAAATCATTTGAAGAGCCCAAGGGGGGTACAAGAAGGGAAAATAAAATCAAAATTACCTTGAGAACGGCTGGAGCGAGTTGGGAGCCTTATCGGCGAGCTGATTGCAGAGCGACGGAGATTCTAGAGCGAGAAAGTAGAAATCGGGACCCCTAAGCCTCTGGGAAATCCTGGTATTTATAAGGGAAGCACCGTTTCGTAAAACCAATAGGGAAGTGACGCGTGGCGAGGAGCGTACCCAGGAGTACGCGTCACGCGTGGAGTAATGAATATAATGATGATGACCTTTCCTTGGGAATGAACCGTCTCTTCGGCAACCATCACCTCGATTCCTGGACCATCGACAATTAAGAAACTCCGCGCCATGAACGTCTCACCCCTGAGGAGTAGATATACTTCTTTATGTCTCGCGCATGCTCGGAACATCAGAAGTGGGGGACTTGTGTTGGGTTAATGGCCCAAATAAGGGGTCAACCCATTCACCCCCTCATTCAGACGAGCGTCCATCCCAACAAAGTAGCCCACCCCGACGAACGTCCAAGTGGGATAATGATGGATCAAACCCGCGGGTAAACACAGTGGCAACGAACGTCGCCACCTAAGGCCGCTGCCACTTGATGCCAACCCAATCTGTGTGACAAATCCTCTAAGGGCCAGAATACGAACGGCCCACGACCCTTTGCAGTATCATCAGGAGCAGGCTCCCGGCCCAGCTGGACGTCTGTCTCCACTAGTTAGGCGGGAAACCCAGATTCTGGCGGGAGGAACATTTAATGCTGAAGATTTGGTTGTTGGGACACCAGCCACTTACAGCCTTACACGTCAGCATAGCCAACCGCCCATTGACGGTATAAATAGCAACATTTATTTCATTGTAAAGGGTTGACAACTTACTATACTTAGCACTCTAGCTTATTTCCTTCTTACTCGCAGCTCATCTACTGCAGTGTAAGACGAACGGCCTTCGGCTTTAGCAAAAGTATTGTATCGGGGCGTTATTTATCATTAATAATATCTGGTCCTTTACTGCTTCTTACTCTCTTAATCCATCTTATTTGCCTGTTGGGTCAGTTAATCACTCACACTTAAATCATCCACTCGAAATCCTTGGGCTTACGTGTTGGACCCAGGGGTTGAAGGAATAAACCTCAACAGCATTGATATGACATTTTACATATGAGCATAAAATCAATACCAAACGAGCTTATGTGACTTACACAATGTGCATTGATATGAAAACTGTAAAGTTTGTTAGTTGAAAATCACAACATTCATGGTTTCTATTAAATGAGCATTAATGAACTTTTACTGAGCATCAGACCAATTCGGTTGAGTATTAGGAGTGTGATATTGAGCATCGAGATCTCTGCTTCATATCTTATACTACCTCCGTTCTCTTTTAAATGCAACATTAGACTTTTTGCACTATTCACATGTTCTACTTTGACTACGTTTTATTTATTAATGTAATAATATATATTTTTGAAAAAAATAATGTTAAATTTTTCTCATTATAAATTTTCAGAATCTATTTTTTAAACATTTTTTACTAATCGGGAATTATATATATTAATGGTCAAAGTTGTGCCTCGGCCAATTGTGAAATGTTGACTGTTGCATTTATTTAAGAACGGAGGAAGTATTCACTTTCTTTTTCTTATTTTTTCTTTTATAAAAATCATTAAATTATATCTATAATCAACTCCTATGAAACTTCAATATGTGAATATAATATGATATAGTACATTTGAAATATGCATTGATATGACATTTTAAAAATGAGCATATATGAGTATAAATTGAGCATATGTAACTTAGAAAATGAGCATCTATATGAAAATCATAAGTTTTTTTAATTGAGCATCAAAACATTTTCATTGAGCATCAAATCTATTCTATTGAATATTAGAAACATGCAATCGAGTATCAAAGCATGTGCTCAATCTAGTGTGCATTGATATAATTAACATTTTAAAATGATCATAAATCCGTACCAAATGAACACAAATCAAGTACCAAATGAGCATACAAAATGTACCAAATGAGCAATAAAATGAAAATTAAAAAATTTCTTAGTTGAGTATCAAGACATTTTCATTGAACATCAAACCTCTTCTATTGAGTATTAGAAGCATTGAAATTAGTATCATAATCTATGCCCCCATGTGAATCTAATATGAAACATTTGAAATGTGCATTAATATGACTTTATAAAATGAGCATAAAACCAGTTTCAGATGAACGTGCGTAACTTACAAAATGAGCATAAAAAAATCAAAAACTCATTTGAATTCTCTAATGTGTTTAAATGTTCATTTTTGCACATGCATCATAATAACAAACATAATAATGACAAATATAATAATTTAATATTAAAAATAATTTATAGTCTTTCGCTTTAGACTTACAAATATAATCGGGTTCTTTTTTTAATAATGTCCATCTATGCATATTTATTTTACATTATAGTCATTTAAACTCATGTTAGTAATTAGCACATATGAAGTAATATTTAATAAACTAATAAATATTCTTCTTAAATTATAAAAAGAAATAAAAAATAATACTTTAAATATTCATCAGAAATTGAAAATTTGAAATCAATGAATAAGGTGGTTAAAAAAAGGAAAAAGAACTTGAAAAAAAAGGAAAAAGAAACAAAAAGAATCTATGTAAAAGGGAAAAGAAAAGAGACATAGTGCTCCCTCCGCTCACGCAGTCCACTTAGGGTTGGTTTACAACTACTTTTAAAAAAACACTTCCCAGCTTTTGGCTTTAAAAAAGCACTTATTTTCCCAAACACTACCACTTTTATTTTTCTCGGCTTCCGCGTCAAAAGTGCTTTTACTTTTTCTATTACACAAAAAACACTTATTTTACCAAACACTACCCACTTTACTTTTCAAAATCACTTTTTTCATAAACACTATCAACTTTTATTTAATCACTTCTCCCCATTTCATTAAAAAAATTCCTTTTTTAAAAGCAGAAGCTGTTACAAACAGACCCTTAGGAGTTACGACGAATTAAGTTGGCCGGCTAGGCTAAAGAGGCATAGTCCACTTACACAGGCAAGCAGGGAAGAACACACTGTCGGAAGAATCAGCAAAAAATTACAAATATAACAGGTGTATACGTACACCCGGGTGTACGGTATAAATTGTTATTATAATGTCCATGACTTCTACATTTCTTGTAAAAATTAATATCGGCAAAAACGTAATTGCTTTGGGACAAATCATAGTTATCGGGCACTATGATTATATTTTGCAGTTTTGCACAATAATTACAAACATGTTACTAACATTTATAACATGTTCACAAACATATAAGCTTTCCGTAACAATTACAATTGGTTACACACAAGTGATCGACACTTCAACTTCACCATGTTCGGGACCATACATGCTCTTGGTTTGAGTTCCATACAAACAATCAAAACTTACACTTCCCTTACCAATTTCCCCGTCCTTATTATCACACAGAGAAACACTAATTGTTATACCATTGTCCATTGGTACCACCACAATGGCACGAGTCAACACAATATGGTTCTTAGGGTAGATTTCAACACACTCGTCCAAAGGTTTATCAAGCAATGTGAGTGATGTAGATGAGCCTCCAATAAGTTGGGACGCCTTGATTGTACCATAAACATGTGCCGGGTTTTCTCCACCATCCTGGCTGTGATTGAGCAGAACCACCTTGAAAGTTGCACAGAGAGCGTAGGTCATGACGGAGAAACCCACCGCGGCACTGCCATGTTTTCCAGCCACAACCCTTTCCAAACGTTTGTTATAATTGGCAAAAGTTATGTCTTCTACTCTTGTTTCCCAAACAACATTGCCTTGCGCAATCTCGATGTCAGGATCCACCCCCGTAAATCGACACTAATAACGGACCAGTCGTAACCACTAACACCATAGTAACGGTCAGGGCCAATTAGTGTCAAATCATCTCCCGGACCTTTCTTCTCGGAGTCAGCTAAACTCCGGTCGTACGCCTTGTGCACGCCCATCCAGTCCTGGACATTCACTGTTCCGTACACGCCACCAACGATAGGTTTATCACCATCAACTTTCAACACACGTATGTACTCGATGCTCAGCATCGCACGATAATGTAAAACACCGTTCTCATCGGCCCGACTCATAATGTTGTCTGCATAAGAGTTGAGAGTCATTTGACATACTGATGGTATATTGATATTCACCTCAGACAACACTGTGTATTAGAAACTCATTGTTTACTAAAACAAAATAAACAGAGAGAAGTATATTAACCCCTCCAGATGCAGGTCCTTCAACCTCATCACTTGCCGGTTCAACTCAATTCAAACTGAGTCTATTAAAATTCCGGTCAAATAATGGCATCAGACCGGATAGATTACAAGTTCAACCGGCCGATCAGAAGCTGGAGGTCTCCCATCAGAACTTCTTTCAATAATCTTCAATTGACATGATTTTTATGAGCATCCACATTTAAAAATCCAACCTTGGACGAAAACTGAATAAAAAAGAAAATCAAAACTAGAAAACAAATTTAACTCACAAGGAGTAAATGGATATTGCAAATTTGCAAAAGAAATTCAAGCTATACATTAAATACCACAAATTTTGTGATCAATATACTCGCGATTCGAAAATAAACCGTTCAGAAGTAATAGGCATGACAATGGGTAACAAACTTGTTGACCCATGACCCGCCCCATGCGGGCGGGGCGGGTCCGCCCTGCCCCACCGCAACCTAATTAGCTAGTATGTATTTTTATTTGTGGGAAATTGTTACCAATTGAATCTACATAATGTTTATCTCTAAATAATAATTAAAAATCAATATATTAAATCAAATTCATGATACGCTAAAAATTTCAAAAATTAAGAAAAAATTACTCAAACTTGAATAGTTAATCTAATTAGTTATATTAATAATTGAATATATGTATTAAAATTCTATATATAAAGAAGACATTAATAATCCGTCGTGCATCTCATTCTAATATATATTCATATATTATAAGATCAAAGAATTTATGATTTATTGTATACACACATATGTATGTTGAAGTATATTTGTAGTATAATCTAAGAAAAAGTATGTATACTTATATATTGAGTGGGGCGGGGCAGCACAGGTCAATTCTAATGCCTGGACCCGCCCCATTGTATAGGCGGGGCGGGGCGGACCCGCCCCATTTGCAAGACGGGGCGGGGCGGACCCGCCCCAAATGTCGGGTCAGGGCGGGTCACTGCGGGTCGGGTTTTTTTGACATCCTAGGAAGTAATCGTATCTCAGCTGAAATCAAGAGATGTTTTTGTTCATATGAAATCGTACCATTGGTTGTGGCGAGAAATGGAGTCTGAGCAGCTACTTTGAAGCCGTGGAGACTGACGATATAGGTTATCCGATTGACGGACCACCTTTATAGTGCAAAACTGGAAAATAGTACCTCCGGACCGCGTCACCAGGTTAGGATGTTTTCTTTTGGACTGAAATTTGCTGGTCTGGTCTGGTCTGGTCTGTTTAAGTCTGGTCTGGTCTGGTCTGGTCTGTTTAAGTCTGGTCTGGTCTGGTCTGAACTGGTCTGGTCTGGTCTGGTAAACGTCTGGTCTCTGTGTATTTTATAACTACGGAAGTCTGGTCTGGTCTGGTCTGGTCTGTTTAAGTCTGGTCTGGTCTGGTCTGGTCTGTTTAAGTCTGGTCTGGTCTGGTCTGGTCTGTTTAAGTCTGGTCTGGTCTGGTCTGGGACTGAAAACAGTCCAAAAGAAAACATCCTTAGTGCCTCTTTTGGTTTCTCCTCCGACCTCCATATTGGTTTTTTTTTAATTAAATTAAATTCCTAATTTGAATTCACTAATGGGTTTTAAGAAAATTTATACTCCATTTTTTTATCGATGAAAATTAATCTATATATATATATATATATATTAAAACAGAAAAGTGTGGGGGAGTTTGGGAGGGAATTTGTATTCAAAATTCAAAAAACGTGCAAGAATATTATGTGCTGCTAAGGATAGCATTAAATGGAGAGAAAGGTATTAAACGTGTGGGATATTTGAGGTGTCTTTTGGTATTCACGAAAATGTATAATTAGTATTAGCAGGAGCCGGTTGTGTTTTAATAAAGAAGTGGAACCGTTGTTTGATCATATTAATTAAACAATTATTAAGCTCACGATCTTTAATGGTCTGTCGATATAAGAGTGTTGTTCGTATATATAAGGTCCAAAACACAAATTCATCGCAAATGATCGGCCACCCAAAAAAGAAATTCCTTCAAGGGGTGCATCTACATCCGCTGGATAAGAATAAATAGCAACACCTACAAAATGCCGATATAAATAAAGGTTGTAATGCTATTTTCTTTTAAGGTGTACGAACGCTAACAAGTAAGTTACCTTGAGTTTCTTCTAGATGTTTGAAATACATGCAACTAGCACCGTTTTATCATTTTGTTCAAGAGATTTTGCATAATCATTTGTTGCCTACATTTCTCTACCAGAAAGAATTAGATACGACACTATCAAATGGTGTGCGCGTAAGAATGTCACTATCAGCTCCAAAATATTTTAAATTTCTAAGGCATGATTTTGGATAATTAGGGCTGCAAATCAACAGATCAACAATATATTGACCGCAATGTAATTCTGGAGTAATTCATTTAGTTTATCATCTAGGACCTGAAAAAATATGACCTAATTTGCATTTACTAAATACTATATATATTTGAAATGATTTTGAATAATCCATTTCAATTAATGGTAGACCCATTCTCACATTCTAAAATTAGTTACGATAAATTCTTTGAATGAGTTTTTTTAAAGGAAAACTGTATTGAAGTGTTAGACATTAAATGTAGAAAATTGTCATATGAAGGCATAATGCATCAAAGTAACTTAATCTAACATGTGAGGTTGATATTCATCATAAGACGATAATTCATGATTAAATCTATTAGAAAATTGTCATATGAAGGCATTAGGCATCAAAGTTTGGCTTAAACAAAACTTTGATTTAATGTATTTTTTTTATTTTCAACTCTAAAGTGTAAGTTGGTTTAGAGAAAGCACTTTAGAAAATAAAAATACATATTGATTTTACATGTTTGATAAAAAAAAAGGGTACCATAATTGAATAGTTCTGTAGGAAACTGAAGTTTTAAGTAGGAATACTTTGCCTATGAATAGGCAGTGAGCAATTTGAAACCGAAAAGGTATATAAGTCTGTGAATGAAACTGAAGTAGCATATTTAGAAAATGTGATCATTGCTTGACATTAAGTCTGTCAAAAATGAAATAACAAATGAAGAAATAATGTAATTTATACCCTTTACTCTATCAAGTTTTACTTTAATGTATTGAAATATTCAAGGCTAAAGGGTCAAATAGGTACATGAACTAACTAAAAGTGTTCAATTAGCCCCATATATGGAAGGTTCTGCCTGACCGTCGGCAATTGGGGCGGTTCCTGGTAGAATTTTTTGATGAATTTTTTTGAGCATCTTCTTCATTAAGTCTAGTTTACCCATTACCAAATTTCGGCTAACAATTCAACCGGGAATGCAGTCAAATGATTTTTTGAAGATAACTGCGCAGTTAAACAACGCAGTGCATTTCGGAAAATCAATTGACTGCCTTCCCGATTTAATTTTTAGCTGAAATTTAATATGGGTAAACTAGACTTAATGAAGAAGATGCTAAAAAAGTTCATTAAAAAATTCAACTGGGAACCGCCCCAATTGGCGACGGCCGGGCAGAACCTCCTATATAAGGGGCTAATTGAACACTTTAAGTTAGTTCATATACCTATTTGACCCTTTAGCCAATATTCAATACAACTTGCTATCATTGATTTTACCCTTGCATTGAAAATTAAACTTTTAATGTTTCAGAAATCAACAAGGCTTAACTGGGAGTTATAGAAGCATACGAATTGAACAACTCGAATGAAAAGAAACCCATATCTTGCAAAAAATGACCTTTCTTTGAGAAAGCAAATAATCTTTTAAATTTCAAGATTTCCATGTAAAATTCGTTTTTAAATGTTAAGTAAAAGAAGGCCTCATTTTTAAATATAAAATCACAGGATGTTGTTTTATTATTTGATTGAAAAGTAGCTTTATGAGAGTAAACGGATTCAAGTAAATTGAATTCTCAGAGTTACCTTCTGTTTTAACAAACAACAATATCACTAATTTATCTAAATATTTATTAACAACTATTAAGAATGAATTAACTCAATTAATGAACAGTTCAATATCAGATGACTGGAGGGATACCTGAACTATGGAAGGCCGGAATGTTAAACTTGAGATGGGCCGATTGGCTGGCCGAACCACCCAAGGGAGAGAGACGGGGTGCAGGGAAGCAGGAATCGGGCGTGAGCGAGGCCAGTAGGCTAATACTGAAAAGTTGTGCTACCGCTGGAGGAGTGCCATTGCAGCCGTGCTGGTGCCTGCGGAAGGGAAGGGAGTTGGCAATTTGGAGGGGCGTTGGACACTTCAACCGTTTGTGGATTTGGATGAGTTAATCCACAAATATCCCGAAATACTAGGCACGAGGCAGCTTGCTGGTGTTAACTTTGTGCCTTGGGCTAGTTGGGCCTGCTAAAATTTATATTGGGCTGAAAATCGGTGTATTATCACCTGTCATGAAAGCTGATACTAGATCTAAAGAGTTTTATTTTTAGGGCCTGCAAGAAGAGTGCTGTGTGTAAAAACCCAAGATTATTACTCCCTCCATCCTATGATGCACAGAAACACGAAAATCATGAGGAAATGGGAAACAGAAAACGTCATTTTTTGCTCAAAAAAGGTTTATTTGGAGTTTCCAAAGAGTTTCCGACAGTTTCCGTGCTACATAGCCTCCGTCCCATTTTATTGATTCAATTGTCCTTTTTTTGTTATTCCAATATAAGTGTTTCCTTTTCTTTTTGGGAAAGAAATATGTGGTCTACACAATTTCACTTTATTATACTCAAACATCAACTATAATTTTTATTTTTTTAATCACTTCATTAATAATCGTGTCAAATCAAACTAGGGTACATAAAATGGGATAGATGTAGTATATCTTTGCCATAATAATGGAAGGCTAAAACCAAAAAGAATGTACTGCCTTTATATCAAAAGACTTTGCCATTTTCAAAACTTTGACCAATTATATACTCAGTATTTTTATTGGAAATTATTTACTCCGTATAATATAAAAATTATAAGAAAATGTTCTTTATTAAAGGTATGAAATTTATAACTTCCATAATATTACATTAATCAAAATTATGGTTCAAATTTTTTGAAATGACAAAGTTTTTAGGACGGAGGTAATATGATACTATTGGGAATTTTCGGTCAATATTAATTGGTTGTGCACTTCGTGAATGTAAAGAAAGTGTGTCGGTAAAGGAAGTGTATTCGTGTTGATAGGGAGAGGAGAATAGTTTGGTAAATGAGGATTTCTTTTTTCCTTTTTAGAGTTGAAATGTGTAACATTCTATCTTAGGGCATCCTCATTGGAAGGATCATTAAGAGATTAAATTGATGACATGGCGGTTTTTTTGGAGGAGTATCATTGAGAGACATTGATTATTTAATGAGATTATTTGCTAGAATAATCCGGGATCAAAATATGAATCCGCATTATTTTAAGATTATTTGAAAAGTATATGTAATACGTTAATGCATGGCTGAGAAAAAAGCGGATTATTTGAAGATGATGGTTGAGATGCATAAACGAATTTTGAGATTAATTAAAAATTAATTATGTAACAATATTTAAAAGGTAAAAATCATAGAATATATTTATTTTTAGAGATTACGAATGGTGATGCTCTTAGATTTTAGAGTAAAGCTGGACTAAATTGAGATTGAAATTATTGATTTACTTTCAAAAATTAATATTCTATCATATTTCTATGTGAAAATGGATCTAAAACATTTTTTTGGTTTTCAAAATCTATTTAATAATATGATCAAGAAAATCTACTTCGTATTTAATAATTTTAAATTCATAGGTTAGTTATACTTTATATTAATGGTCCTTTTCAAAATATGCAAAACAATTAGTTTGACAAAATATGCATTTGAAATGAATAATGCAAGCAATGTAACAAAGATAAGTATAACTCTAGCCGAATAAATATACGAAGTATAAATTAGTTTCATTAGATTAGATAACCTAACAGGCTTTCATGTACGGGAGATCAAACAATACCAAGATGGGTTTTAGGATGTTTTCTTTTGGACTGTTTTCAGTCCCAGACCAGACCAGACCAGACCAGACCAGATCAGACTTAAACAGACCAGACCAGACCAGACCAGACTTAAACAGACCAGACCAGACCAGACCAGACTTCCGTAGTTATAAAATACACAGAGACCAGACGTTTACCAGACCAGACCAGACCAGTTCAGACCAGACCAGACCAGACCAGACTTAAACAGACCAGACCAAACCAGACCAGACCAGACTTAAACAGACCAGACCAGACCAGACCAGACTTAAACAGACCAGACCAGACCAGACCAGCAAATTTCAGTCCAAAAGAAAACATCCTTAGTTTTGGATCCGACTAAAACAAATCAAACAAGATCGAATTAGATTTGGCTTGATTAGACTTAGATAGGAACAAAGTTTACATTATCAGATCCAAAAATTCAGTCTCATTAAAAAAATCTTTAATCACACTTTAATTAGATAGGAGATTTTATTGAATTGTGAATAAAAAATCTTATAATCTCAAATGACGCAAGGTAAATAATTTGATTATGTTAAATAAGTTAATTATTACACTTTTTTATTTTTTAGATATAAAAAATATATGTAACAATCCACTCCATGAAAAACAATTTTTCGCGTGCATCGCACGGGTACTACAAAAATGGTTGAATGCATTTATCCTTCCTTTGATGCTATTCATGAAGATCCCAGTTATTTAGTTATTTAGAAAAGAGCACAATATTGGCACCCACTCTCCAAGTTGTTGATTTCATCAATGACTACATGCTTTCCTTAAATGGTTCTGAGATGAAAACCTACCTTAGTTCTGATAGTTCATGTAAATCACATTCAAATCCTAACTTTTTATAAGATATCCATACTCCAAAATTTTTTAATGTAATTAAAGCTTCAAGAGTACCAAATCATGAACTGCATCTTAAAGTTGGAACACCAGTGATGCCAATGAGGAGCATTGATCATTCTCAAGGGCTGTGTAATGGGACTAGGATGGTTATTACGAGATTAGGTAAGCATATTTTGGAAGCAAAAAATTTTACAGGGTTGAGTGCAATGAGAAGGTTTTGATACCGAGAATGTCTTTGACTCCGTCTGATGTGATATTGCCTTTCAAGTTTGAAAGAAGACAGTTTCTTTTGATTGTCTTATATGCTATGACGATAAATAAGAGTCAAGGACAATCGTTGTCCAATGTTGGATTAGTCTTGAAAAAACCCGTTTTCAGTCATGGTCAGTTATATGTTGCGCTTTCACGAGTCACTAACCATGCGAGTTTGAAAATAGCTATATGTGACGCAAATGGGAAAAGTACAAATGTAACAACGAACTTTGTATTTAAGGAAGTAATCCGAAATTTGTAATAAATTTTGTTTTCATATTGTTATGATTCCAAACTTTTTAAGCAACATTGTTTTGATTGAAATTGATATTATTACACATGATACTCTACTGTATGAATCGAAAGTTATTAAACTTACATATTATTTTTAAATTTCAAATATTTGATTTTTATTGATATTAATACACATGTAACTCTAATGTATGCATCAAAAGTTATTAAACTTATGTATTATTTTTAAATTCCAAATATTTATTTTTTATATTGCGCGGTATATTTTTCCATGTAATTAGAGATGGCAATTTCGGCCGACCCGTTGGATACCCGCACCGAACCGATTTGGTCAAACTGGGGAAACCCGGTGTGACTGGGGAATGGGTACGGGGCGGGGAATACCCGAATTTTTTAAATGGTTAATGGTGCGGATATGGTTCTATACTAATCCACCCCGTTATCCGCCCCGAAACCGCCCCGTTCACTAGTGGTGCGGGTACCCGCACCATTACCCGATCCATAATATTATTAATAAATTATAACTTTTTATATATAAGAATAATAACTATATATGCTAAATTGTGTATAATAAATAGTATATATCATATAAATAATGCTAAAAAGTATACTACTTTTTTAGGCCTAAAACTAAATATAGGCCTAAACCTGTTTTTGAAATTTGGATTCTGGAATGATTACTACTTTTTTATTATGTTACAAGAGATATTGGTTGCATGTCATACTAATGAATTTAGGTCAGTCTGCTTGATTGCTTAAATGTTTACTTTTGTATGTTTTAGAGTGCTTTGAATATATAAATAACAAGCAGGTTTAACAATTGGTTATTTGTTTTCCCAAAAAAGTTGGTTATTTGGCATCACTTGGGGAAACGGTTACCCATGGATAAACCGATTTCCCGTTGGAGCGGGTACGGTTCAAATAAAAATTACCCGAACGGGTAATGGGACGGTTTTGGGGCAAACATTAATCCAACGGGGCGGTTCCGGTTTTATGTGTACCCGTCCCCGATCCGCCCCGTTGCCATCACTAATATTTCTATGTGAAAATGGATCTAAAACATTTTTTTGGTTTTCCAAATCTATTTAATAATATGATCAAAAAATCTACTTCGTATTTAATAATTTAAAATTCATAGGTTAGTTATACTTTATATTAATGGTCCTTTTTCAAAATATGCAAAACAATTAGTTTGACAAAATATGCATTTGAAATGAATAATGCAACAAAGATAAGTATAACTCTAGCCGAATAAATATACGAAGTATAAATTAGTTTCATTAGATTAGATAACCTAACAGGCTTTCATGTACGGGAGATCAAACAATACCAAGACGGGTTTTAGTTTTGGATCCGACTAAAACAAATCAAACAAGATCGAATTAGATTTGGCTTGATTAGACTTAGATAGGAACAAAGTTTACATTATCAGATCCAAAAATTCAGTCTCATTAAAAAAATCTTTAATCACACTTTAATTAGATAGGAGATTTTTTTATTGAATTGTGAATAAAAAAATCTTATAATCTCAAATGACGCAAGGTAAATAATTTGATTACGTTAAATAAGTTAATTATTACACTTTTTTATTTTTTAGATATAAATATATCGCTCAATGTCTGCCGAAGCGGTTTTTTTACTCGTCTCCGGAGCTGTCATACGTTGCCTCCAAGCCGCTCCAAGCCGCGGCTTCATTCTCGCCAAACCGCTGGTACAATTCGAATGAACCAAACCTTTTCTTCGTTTTTTGTGAAGTTGCGATTGGTTGCTTATGTTTAATATTTTTCAAAAAATTTGTTGGATGGCATATTTGAAAAGTTTATTCGAATGAACCAAACCTTTTCTTCGTTTTTTGTGAAGTTGCGATTGGGTGTAGTGACGCTGTTATTTTAGGAAATCTGTGGCACGGGGTTTTTAGGTTGCTTTTGATCTACAGATATGCATTTCTCCATTAGAATTGAATTTGCTTTCAAGTTATGATTGTTTTGGATCTAGACAATTTCCAATTTGCCATTTTGAAAATCAATTACATGTATACATCAATACAAATAGGGTGTGCAAAAGGTATACACCAAAATTTCGTTGACGTAAGAATTTCAGATGAACACTGTCGTCAACTATCTAAGGGATTGGTCAGTCATCATCACGGGCTTGGTCTCAGGAAAAATTGTAAAACTTACAAAAGTAATTAAATGAAATTAGAGCCATAGTTATAAAAAAATTAGTTGAGTCCATTTTATGGTAAATCATCAACAATAGCATCATGATCAAACGTACATATAACATTTCTTCAAAAAATTGATTGTTCACTTGGTGGTATATTACTTTTCGGAGTACATTCCGGATTTAAATAATATTTAACACAGTACTCACATGGTTTTCTATTAATCGGTTAATCCATTATAATCTTTCTTCTCGTTTTCTTATCGAGACTCAAGCTGTCAAGCATCTAGTAGACACCCTGAAATTTATTATTTTACAGATAATGCAATTGATATCTAATGCACACTAGAAGAAATCAACTAAACCCCAAATTTACACAATAACGTAACAAAAAATAACAATTCAGTAAGATAGTAAGTTGTAATCAAATGATTGAATAATTACAAACGTAAGTCACAAGTCACACAACTACTCAACCAATATAATTTTAAAATACTACTACGTATAAAATTTGGTAATACTAATTGTAACTCATTCCGTTAATAAATCAAAATATAGAGCACAAATGAAAAATTAGTACTACGTAATACATTTTTCAAAAAGATGGGAATTTTCCCCATGGGCCCCACACACTTTTTTCTCATTTGTGGCTCCTCTTCCACGTTCGCATGCCATCCTCCCGCCGGGTGAATAGGGGTGACAAATCCCCCACCCCAAGCACCAAGGTGCCCTTTCAAGCGTGAAGTGTCCCTTCAGAAGACTAGAGTTGTAGAGTTCTCACCTATTGTTTAAAAAACCGATCCGACCCGACCGGGTTGACCCGGAACCCGGTTACCCGAACAAAAAACCGGTTCGGTCTTTTCAAAACCCGGAAATGGTCAAAAACCGGAAAAACTCGGTTGACCCGGGAAAACCCGGTCAAGACCCGGACCCAAAAAACCCGAAAACCCGGTAAAACCCAGATTTTGGGTGTTTTTACCAAAAAAAAGTAATTTCTTTTTTATTTTTGATGCATTTTTTATACCAATAAAATTGCAATTTCAATACCTTAAAAAGAAAAACTGCGTAATATATTTATATATTTATTTAAGAATGAACATCATGCCAAATTATAATATAGATGTACAATAAAAATAAAAATATCATTATATATGTTTATAAGATCAAAATATACATTGAAATATTATGAGTGTATTAAATGCTTAATAAGTAGTATTGTTAGTTGATTATTATGAATAATAACTAATTTTTATTATAATTTTATATATAATTATATGTTTACTATTATTATATAGACGTATAATCATTCACCAATTTTCCGGCGTTGACCGGGTTGACCCACCGGGTCCGGGTTGACCCGTGACCCAGTCATGTGGCCGGGTCACTCTCAGGTCCGGTTTTTACAACATAGGTTACGTTCTCACTTCCCACGCTTGTTTATTCTTTCTTCTAAAAAGTAAAAAGTCATTTAATTTCAGGGAAATTCTATTCACAACCCACTTTTTACTAAACACAGCCACTAAATTAAATAAAAATAATTAAAAACAAATCAAATATCTAAATTACCCTTAATGATATTTAACGATCGCTTAAGTGATCGACTAATCCTTGTTGCTCGAAGGCTTAGCGCAAAGCTGAAACACAAAAACGCAGACCGAAGACCTGGGGATTTACGCAGGTCCAAATTATGGAGTATATTTTAGTGCTCCAAAACTTTGATCTTTTCAAGACAATTCTTCATCTGCTGCTCCACATCTCCATTAAGATTGCTTCCACCTAGCAACTTATAGTGCTCAAACTTTGACATTTCACACTTCAAATCAGCATTTTTGCAGGCCTTGATACTTCCTACGGAGTATTATATTATCATCACAAAATAAGAGTGCAGGTGATATGAAAAATCCTACATCGTCATGAGAGTGAAATAGAGGAGTTGTTGAGCTTACCATCAGATCCAATAAGTTGAATACCACCTGGCAGTTCCCTATATTCCTAATTAAGGTGAGTGTAGCTCAATTTTTCTTATAATCTTCCCTGGATGCTCTGATGATGATAACTTTTGTTACAAGGTTGACATACTTCACTACACCAAAAGATGAAGCATTGACAAAACTAGACTTAATGAATAAGATGCTCAAAAAATTTTATCAAAAAATTCTCCTGGGAGCCACCTCAAATGGCACGTTCGGACAAAATCTTCTATATAAGGACTTATTTGACCCCTTTTTGCAACTTCGAGGACTAAACTAACCCTTTACCCTATAACCCATGAATCAATTTCCTTTGAAAATTCTAAACTAAAAAGAGTAAACAATTCATGATATTTACAAGTCTTGGATTGATAGTTTTCAATCATAGAGATCCTAAAATGATACGGAGTAGTTTTTCTCTTTCACGTGGTCCTGTACTGATATAGAACCTACCTTTGGGGTCTTGAATTGACAGAACTCCAATAAATGAATGAGGTTTTTATAAGAATATTACTAAAATAAAACTTATTTACACAAATATGACTATTCATTACTACAACGTAGTGTTGTAGTAACTTAAGTTCAAAACTTGAACATGAATTACTATAATTTCATTACTACTTTAATAACTAGTTATATTATTGTAAACTATATTTATTTTGGTCATATTTATGTAATTATTTCTAAATGAATAATGTACACCCCTAAGTTACAAAGTACCCTATTCTTTACCATAAGTAAAGCACTAACAAACAGGGAACATCACTCAAATACTATGGTGATAAGTGAAAATTAGAAATATATATCCTGTTCCACTTACCTTGAAATGAGTTGAGCGAAAAGGCTAGACCACACTCTCCAAATTTCACAAGAATGTCATCTTTCACAAGATTTTGAGAGATTGAATTGTGTGATAATAATAGGGTCCTTTCCCTGTTTCCCACAATATCTTTATTTGGATCCAAAAATACTTCCATCACCATGTATTTATTCTTGAACCCCCACCATGCTGAGCTCACAATCTAGCAAGCTACAAATAATAATGAAAAAGGATAAGCATAGTGAAACTGCAGTATGCGGCAAAGACAAGTACCTAGATATAACCAGTAGTCACTTCAATATCATCAAAACGATGAACGTATGAAACTGTTATTAGTACAGAATGGAAATACAAAACACTATGCCACTGGGTAATTTATGGGTAAAGATGCTTAGTTCACAGCTAGTTAGAGAAGAAAGAATCAATGCATTAGAGAAATTAGACGAAATAATCAATTAATTAGTGAAATATTGAAAATAGAAATTAAATAAACTTAGACAGATATATCAACTAATTATTGAGATAGAGCTTGTTGCAGTAGAATTTAGGGTCAAGACAAGGGAACCTGGCGACCTGATAAAGAGGATATGAATGATCAACTGGAACCAGCGATACTTATGACAGATGTAGCGGCGTCGGAGGCGGGGCAGAGGCACAACAGAGACATTGACTGCGTTGGAATCACAATAGCCAGCAGCACATCAAGTGGCGAGGGCTTTGTACGATCATCTTGCTCCGGAGTTGGAAGCACAGCAGTGCAATGGTAGCGGCGTCAAAGGTGGTGGCGTGGAGGTAGCTCGGGACTGCTAGCTCGACTTTCAGATTTGGTGTCTTTCATAGATATGGAAACGATCTGGCTTCCTTACTCCTCCTTTAGGAAAGTTAGCCGGCAGGCGGAAGAAGGAGAAGATGTTCTACGGAAATAGATGGGCGTTAAATAACGAGGGTAGAAATGGAATTATGAAATTAAACGAAAATGGGTGTGTGTATATAGCAAAATGGGGACCGTGAATAGAATTGCCCTTAATTTCACACTGAAATAAAAAATAAGCCTACCGATAACTACTCCCTCCGTCCCGGGGAGAAGTTCCCGGGTTGACTTTCACACATTTTTAGGAAATAAAGTTACTGAGGGGTAAATTTTACTGTTTAGCACTGTTTCGACACTGTTTGGCACTGTTTCGACACTGTTTGGCACTGTTTTGCACTGTTTGGCACTGTTTTAATGTAGGATAACTTTCCATTTAGGGAAATGGGAAGTTTCTTTTGGGACATCCAAATAAGGAAATTGGGAACTTCTCCCCGGGACGGAGGGAGTAATACTCTAATAGTGAGTCAAATAGCATATATTGGTTCTAATTATTTTTTACTGTTTTTGGGCTTAGGGCCTACGCCCCTATTGCTCCCCAGGGCCGCCCTTGACATAAGGATTAACAACGGGCTGGGCAGGGCTACACCGGCCCAAAACTAACGGGTTTGGGCTGGGTTCAATATACTACGTATAAGAATTAATTATAGGCCGGGCTGGGGTGGACTGGGCTTTTGTATTAAAATTGTAGTTGTAACATGTCTATAAAGTTTAGCAATCTAACTCGGCCCGTCTGTCCATGTAGCGATCTAACTCGGTTTGTCCTGTTTTCCTGAGTTACTTGGCGAGTTCTTGACTCGGAGAAAATTTTGTCTAACTCGGCCAGTTACTCAGCTAGTCATAAACTATATTTTTTGTTAAATATGAAAAGTTTTAATTAAAGAGGTATATTATGGATTAATGAATAATGAGTGGGTGTTTAAAAAATGGAAATTAACCTTAATTAAAAAGTATAGGTTTAAATGTATTTCATACATCAGCTCATTCCAGGCTTCCAACGGTGGTTCCTCCTCATCTCTTGGTAAGTTATTGCCTCCATGATTCTATATTCTTTCTCATTCCTCCATGAATTATTATTATTAAATTCATATCTCAGAATTATAGAATTATAATTTGGGACATTAACATTTTTAACATTAATTAATATAGGATTGAGTAGTAATCGAGTAATCTTGAGTACTCTCCTACTCGTTGCTTGGCCCTTGACCGAGTTGCTACCGAGTAGCCTTTTACTTACTTAGGCTGCACTGGCTCGTGACCCTCAAGTGCCGGACTGGGCTTTTTGGCAATTGGGATGAATAGGCTCCTATGGGCTCATGAGCACATAGCCTAAATGATTTTTATTACCCTCCTGAAAGATAGGAAAAGACATTTGTGGAAATTACCAAAAACAAACATTTGGTTTTGGTAGAGTGAAAGCTTTGAAATTGTGATCTTATAGGTGTGAAGCTATTTCCAGACAGTAGATGTAACTCTATTGACTGCGTTGAACTGCCCGGGTTTGAGGTTGAACAGATAAACCTGAACCAAGAATGGTTCAGTAGTATTTCCTGTTTTTTTTAGTAAAATTGACTTTCATAATACACATTCTTGTTTGAACATTTAAATGAATATCATCAGTGTGTTCTGAAATAACTCTCAGGTTTTAGGCAGACAAAATTATGAGTGGAGATGCAAGTGGTGGTGTTTTGCAGTATCGTGCATTGTTGAGCATCGAGTATGTTTGAGTGTTGTTGGGGATAAACAATTCGTTGGTGGCATTTATGGAACAGTGCAGGTCAAGGACTGGATGGGCTTGCACCCTGTGTATGAAAGGAGCTCAGTACACTCAGAGAAGAGAAGTCTGGGAGATGATTTAACACTAATTGGCCCTTCCCACAAATTTGGCATCAGTGGTTACGACTGCAAATCTATTTGTGTCAATTTACGAGGGGTGGACCCTGACTTCGAGATTGCTCGAGGAGATGTTGTTTGGGAACCGAGAACGGAGAATGTAACTTTCGCCAACTATGACAAACGGCTGGAGAGAGTAGTGACTGGAGAAATGGCAGCGTTGCAGTGGGTTATTCGGTCATAACCTATGCCCTCAATGCAGCAGTCAAGGTGGTTCTACTCAACACTGGCCAGAATAATGAAGAAAAACCAGCAAATGTGTATGATCTGATATGACTATGGAAGTCTGATATGATTTGATATGATTTGGTCTGGTATGATCTGATCTGGTCTGATATCGAAAACTGTTCAAAAGAAAACACATATAATCAACAAGTAACATAAGTGACGAAAATTAAAGGTATAACTAAAATAGTTTTTAACGAGTTTCCACTTTTCTACTGATGTTTAAAATAACTATGAGGGGTTACGTTTTTTTCCATTGTGTATTATTATTATTTATTATTATCCATTGTGTAAAGTAAAAAAATGCCTTTTATTCTTTAATTTTAGGTAGTTTATAGCATTTAATAAATCAAATTAACTGACGTGTCAATCCATTATTGGTTACTAAGAATTCTGATATCACTCTTATTAAAACATTTGATTAGTATCGCAAATGAGTGCCACAAGGGTTAGGTCTCGGGTTCGAATCCCATCAACTGCGATGAGAGGTTACTATGCTAAAAAATGCATAGGGCCTCTTCAAGTACCGGGGACAGAGCCCCACTCTCTATCTATCAGATCGTGATTATAGTTCAATTTACATCCTCCTAACGTACCGTCCGGTCGGTGTTGGGGGGCCCTCAGGGATGGGGTGTCATCATTTTTTTATTAGTATCGCAAGTTCACACAAACACACGATCCATCACTAACTATTTACCTTAATTAGGCCAACTCATTTGGAGAAAAGGGAAGAGAAGAAATCTCTTATTTTTAGAGTGACATAATTTTTTTTATTTGTACTCCATTTTTTATAAAAAGAATGTATCAAATTTCATAAATCTTTATCATCTTTCATATGACATCAATATTACATAGGTAAAATAAGAAAAAAAAAATGAATATCCAATTGATGGAGATTATAGTTCTAGAATTTTTAGGTCAATAAAGACCAGTAAATTCTGATATCAAAATTAAGATTTCGTAATTAAATTTTACATTTTCCAGGTACTTTTCAAAAAAAAAAAAAAAATCTAAAACACCAAATTCCTTAATTATTATATACTGTTCTATTACTTCTATTTAGTAAACACCGGATTCATTTTTGATAACTTACGCATGCATGGCATGCATGCGTGTGCATAACATATGCTATATGTATGATGTATATCTTCAGCATGTTTAAATTAATATTTAATTATTGTAAATATTATCCCCTTAGTTTAGCATGCATACGGTTAGGCTATAGTAAGTCCGTGTTTAAAGCCTATACGGCACTTAGACTCTTAGCCTCTCAAGCTCTGTAGATAGAATTATACATTCCGATTTGTAAGCAACTGCATACATTGTATTTTGTTTGGGGGACAGACATTTTGAAAATGCAGTGTCTGTCTAGCCTAAAGTGAAAGTGGTTTCATAGTTGTTTGAAGTGAACATGGTTTTATATGAGTTAGAGTCGCACATAAAATGTGTGTGTGACCAGACAACTTTTATGTATGATATAAAAGTGAATAATTGATTAGTTTGTTTCATTGTAATGATTTTGAGGTGTTAATTAATTAAAATTTTAGTGTAATTTCTCTAATTCATTTTATGCCCATAACATGTTTGTAGAAATTACTCAATGAAGTTTTTGTGGAAATTCAAGACTTTTTTCCATTCTTTACTTGATCTTCTTGGATGGATATCATGGGAAAGGAAGTATCCCACTTTAGTGATGAGGTTCTTTTGGATGGCTTGACATGGGGAGATGAAGGTGACAAGGTTGATTAACTACTCTTTGTCTTACAGCCAGACAAATTTTGTCTGAGCCAGACATTAGTAGTCTGTGCCAATTAACTACTCTCTGTCTTACAGCCAGACAAATTTTGTCTGGGCCAGACATTAGTAGTCTGTGCCACTTAACTACTCTCTGTCTTACAGCCAGACAAATTTTGTCTGGGCCAGACATTAGTAGTCTGGGCCAATTAACTACTCTCTGTCTCACGGCCCGACAAAAGTTGGTTGTGCCAGACAATAGATGTCTCTTCCAGACAAATTGACTATGCACAATCTTATTTTACAAATGTATTTTATAGTATGTGTGATGACTTTTGTGATGTCTCTCTTCGGATGTTGAAAATTGGTTTGTAGTTGTCTGTGAAGTGAAAAGAGTTGTCTGGCATTCCATTTGAATTGTCTGAATGTGATATAAAATGTCTGGCCTTTCTTCTGAATTGTCTGTCTACAGGTCGGGAGAATGTGGAGTGATTGTGGCTTCCTTTGCAGAGCACCTGTTAATGGGAAAGCCATTGATTCTAGGTTGTGAGTATGCAAACACGTGGAACTAGAGATTTCAATACGTCGTTCGTTTGTGGCGATTGGAGAAGGTGGAGGAAGCATAAGTTTAGTAATTAATGTGGGAATGTGTTTTTGTGGGTTGTTTTGATGGGTTTAGTAAAACTGTATTTTATAGTACATTTTGATTAGTTTAGTAATTGTTAATGTGGTTATATAAAAGTGTTCGGAGATATGATTGTATTTGTTAATGTACAGAGATAACCGTTGAATAGACAAACAATAGAGATAACCAGACAGACATTACTTTCACGCAGAAAGACAATAACTTTACACATACAGACCATACCGCAGATACCCAGACAAACAAAAGGTCAACATACATAAGTGGATGATTGTACATGTAATGTTTGCAAAAACTTACACATGTTCAAAAAACTGAATCCAATTGCTCACCATTGAACATGTAACATTGTACAATACTCAACACATTTTCCCAATTGTAATATGAAAAAAAATACATGCTCAAAAATTCACAAGTTCAAAACGGACTCATTTTCCCAACACTCTATACTTCAGCATTCTTCAAGACTAGTTTATATAATCCTTGCATTTGTTTCTCCATTGCAAAAGAAGTCACACATGGTATAATTTTGTAAATGAATTAGCGTCCGCTTGGAACTCTTTTTCAACCTTACATTTTAAGTCATTCGTCATCTTGAAGTGAATACATGCGATTAATACACAACACATAGTCAGAACACATATTTGGTACAAATAACATATGTGAGGCATAGTCAATTTGTCTGGCACAACCAACTTTTGTCGGGCCGTGAGATAGAGAGTAGTTAATTGGCCCAGACTACTAATGTCTGGCCCAGACAAAATTTGTCTGGCTGTAAGACAGAGAGTACTTAAGTGGCACAGACTACTAATGTCTGGCCCAGACAAAATTTGTCTGGCTGTAAGACAGAGAGTAGTTAATTGGCACAGACTATTAATGTCTGGCCCAGACAAAATTTGTCTGGCTGTAAGACAAAGAGTAGTTAATCAACCTTGTCACCTTCATCTCCCCATGTCAAGCCATCCAAAAGAACCTCATCACTAAAGTGGGATACTTCCTTTCCCATGATATCCATCCAAGAAGATCAAGGAAAGAATGGAAAAAAGTCTTGAATTTCAACAAAAACTTCATTGAGTAATTTCTACAAACATGTTATGGGCATAAAATGAATTAGAGAAATTACACTAAAATTTTAATTAATTAACACCTCAAAATCATTACAATGAAACAAACTAATCAATTATTCACTTTTATATCATACATAAAAGTTGTCTGGTCACACACACATTTTATGTGCGACTCTAACTCATATAAAACCATGTTCACTTCAAACAACTATGAAACCGCTTTCACTTTAGGCTAGACAGACACTGCATTTCCAAAATGTCTGTCCGCCAAACAAAATACAAACAAATGACAAAAAACAACATACTCTTCTCCAAGACTTCAACGTCCACACCTTCATCATCTTCTTCCATTGAAGTCGTCGCTACTTCAACAGCGACCGGAGATGGCAGATTTCCACCTTCACCCACGTCATCAAGCTTGTGACCTTCATCTTCCCATGTCAAGCCATCCAAAACAACCCATCGCTAAACTCGGATACTTCCTTCCCCATATATCCATCCAAGAAGATGAAAGAAAGAAGCAGGTGAGAGGATGGGTTGAGCACTGTAGCAAGTTTTGAAGGAGGAGAGGTGTTTTGGCGTAAAGTTGAGGAGTGGGTTGGGGAGATGTGAGAGAGGTGAGAGAAAAGTATTTTTGGAAAGGAGTAAAAAGGATGGTAAAAAAAATGGGGTATTTATATGGGGTAGGAAATGGGGTAAACTTGTGGTACCTATAGCATTTTTGATAAGAGAAATACCACACGGTGAAAATTTCCCAAAGTTCAATTTGGTATCAGACGCTTTTTTTTTCCTTTTCTCTCTTCTTTCATGGCTTCTTCCAAATCCGCCTTTCACCCGGCTTTAGCCATTTCCAACATCAAAAATTTTATTCCTATCACACTCGACCTTGACAATTGTGATTACTCTTCCTGGGCAGAGTTATTCAAGATCACGGCTCGAGCCTACCAGGTACTTGATCACATCATCCCTTGCACGGCTGATACCGCCTCCGCCTCCACCGACTCCTCTCTCACTCTTGAACAACGTCAGGCTCTTGACGCTGCCAAAGCCGAGGCGGACGCCCTATGGTCTCGTCTCGATGCCATTGTGTTGCAATGGATCTACGGGACCATCTCCCATGATCTGTTACACACGATCATCGAGGTTGATTCCACCGCCCAAGACGCGTGGGATTCTATTGCCGATTTATTTCAAGATAACAAGCACTCCCGTGCGGTTTATTTGGAGACTGAATTCTCTAATATGCGCCTTGATCAATTCCCGGACGTCGCATCATTCTGTCGAGCCTTGAAAACCCTCTCCACCAAACTCAAAAATGTCGGGGCCAAGGTTGGGAATGACCGTCTTGTTCTTCGGATGGTCCACGGTCTCTCATCCGTTCCGGGGTTTGATACGGTGGCTTCCTTAATTCAGCAAAAGGAACCTCTCCCCCCCTTCACCAAAGCCCGCTCGATGGTCATTCTTGATGAGTCCCGCCGCAATCAATCCCACACCCCTGCCACTACACTGGTTCATACCGGTGATATCACACCACCTTCACCTACTTCGTCCCGCGTAGGTCGCGGTGGCTCAAACCGCGGTGGGGGTCGGGGACGCTCTTCTTCTCAACGCGGCGGCGGTGGGCGCGGACGGCAACCGGCCCGTGTGGATCCCGCTCCTTCTGCTGGGCAGTGGCCCCAACCACCGCCATGGGCCTACTGGTTACAGCCACCGGCGTGGGCTGTCCCTCCATGCCCGTACCCTGGTTATGCTTGGAACAACCAGCCTGGTCCACGTCCTCCTACTGCCGCCGGAATTCTGGGACCACGCCCACAACAAGCTCACATGGCAGCCACTTCTCCTACCGACTTGGCCGCCGCCATGCAGACCGCTACCTTATCTCCTCCCAGCGACCAATGGTACATGGATACTGGAGCTACCTCCAACATGACGGCACATCCAGGTTCTCTCAAGTTTTTTTCTAATTTAAGCACTAAGAGCAAAATCCAAGTTGGTAATGGTACTACCATGCCGGTTTCTGGTTTCGGCCACACCACTCTTCCACCCCCCAACCCCCCCCCCCCCCCCCTCGCTATTAAAAATGTCTTATATGCCCCATCTCTTATAAAGAATTTAATTTCGGTTCGTCGGTTTACCACTGATAATTTTGTTTCTGTTGAGTTTGACCCGTTTGGTTTTTCTGTGAAGGATTTTCAGACGGGCATCCCTCTCATGAGGTCTAACAGCATTGGTGACCTCTACCCGCTTCATCCTTTTCCTCTGCACTCACTGCCACAATCCGCTCTTGTTACAGTCTCGACCCAAGTTTGGCATGACCGGCTCGGCCACCCCGGGGCTCCTGTTTCTAAATTTCTTAGTCATAATAAATTGTTCCCTTGTAACAACCCAATTTCTCGTTTATGTAATTCTTGTGAGCTAGGCAAACATGTTAAATTACCTTTTTCTTCTTCTGTCTCGTTTACTTCTAAGCCATTTGAAATAATTCATAGTGATATTTGGACTTCTCCTATTCCTAGCACGTATGGTCACAAATACTATGTTATTTTTATTGATGACTTCACCAAATTTATTTGGACGTTTCCCTTACAATATAAGTCCCAAACATTCTCTATTTTTTCCCAATTTCATTCTCTAATTCGCACTCAATTTGAATGTACCATTAAAATACTTCAATGCGATAACGGAAAAGAGTTTGATAATAATTCATTTCGTAAATTTGGTGCACTTCATGGCATGCATTTTCGGTTTTCATGCCCTTATACCTCCCCTCAAAATGGTAAGGCTGAACGGTCTATCCGTACCATTAACAATATTGCACGAACCTTACTGTTACATGCCTCTGTCCCACCCAAATTTTGGCCTCACGCCATCCAAATGGCCACTTACTTACATAATATTCTCCCATGTGCCTCACTTTCTTTTCTAACACCGACCGACCTCCTTTATCATAAACAACCCACGTACTCTCACCTACGGGTATTCAGTTGTTTATGTTACCCCCACTTACCCTCTCCTACTATACATAAACTCCAAGCCCGAAGTACCCCGTGTGTTTTTATGGGATTTCCCTCTAATCATAAAGGTTACATTTGTCTCGATTTATCAAACAACAAGTTTATTATTTCTCGACATGTAACATTTGATGAACTTTCATTCCCATTTAAATCCCCTCCACCGTGTACGTCCAAACCTTCTAAGGATACGACACATATATATCACCATCTTTATCCTCTTTTGTCCACACCTTCCGCACCCCAACAACAACCTGATCCCAATCATATCCCTCAGCCTACATCCCCTCCCAGTACACCTTCGGTATTCTCCAATCCCAGTCAACCACCACAATCCCCCCACCCCTCTCCAACCGACTCACCTAATGATGACTCACCTCCAACCGTATCTTCCCCTCCTAACATTATACCACCAGTCCCCTCACGTGTTCATCCCATGACCACGCGTAGTCGAGCTGGTATCTTCAAACCCAACACACTCTACAACCTCAATCATACACTCACTCTGTCTCCTCTTCCCAAATCTCCCATCCAAGCCCTTCACGGCCCTAATTGGAAAATGGCCATGGATGATGAATTTAGTGCTTTAATTAAAAATAAGACTTGGGAGTTGGTTCCCCGTCCTCCTAATGCTAATGTCATTCGTTGCATGTGGCTCTATAAACACAAGTACAGGTCGGACGGCACTCTTGAACGTCACAAAGCTCGGTTAGTGGTGAATGGGAACTCTCAACAAATTGGCATTGATTGTGATGAAACGTTTAGCCCGGTTGTTAAACCCGCTACGATTCGTACAGTTCTTACACTAGCTCTCTCTCACAATTGGCCGCTCCATCAACTTGACGTCAAGAACGCTTTCCTTCATGGCACTCTTGAGGAAACCGTGTTTATGCACCAACCCCCGGGCTATCGTGACCTTTCTCGTCCCTCACATGTGTTCCGTTTACTCAAGTCTCTATACGGCCTCAAGCAAGTCCCTCGGGCTTGGTATCAACGTTTTGCTACATTTATCACTACTATTGGATTTTCTCATAGTGCTTGTGACCATTCTTTATTTATCACCAAACAGGGAAGTCACACGGCATTTTTACTCTTGTACGTTGATGACATTATCATCATGGCTTCATCTCCTATTTTTCTCCAGCAGGTTATTGCATCTCTTGCGTCGGAATTTGCTATGACCGATCTAGGGCCGCTCACGTATTTTCTGGGTATTTCGGTTACGCGGCGTCATGACGGGTTGTTCTTGTCTCAATCCAAATATGCTTCGGAGATTTTACAGCGGGCTGGAATGAACACATGCAATCCTACTACCACACCCGTCGATACACACTCCAAGTTGAGTGCTTCGGCCGGTCCACCAGTAGAGGATCCCACTATGTACCGTAGCCTTGCGGGGGCACTACAGTATCTCACGTTCACTCGGCCGGATATCTCTTACGCGGTACAACAACTATGTCTTTTCATGCATGACCCCCGTACATCCCATTTGCATGCCTTAAAGCGTGTTCTACGCTACATAAAGGGTACTCCGCATCTTGGTCTTCATTTACGGCCATCTCCTATTACTGATCTTGTCGCTTATACCGATGCCGATTGGGGTGGATGTCCCGACACTCGCCGCTCAACATCCGGTTATTGTGTATTTTTGGGTGACAATTTGCTCTCATGGTCTTCCAAACGTCAACCCACTTTGTCCCGCTCTAGCGCCGAAGCTGAATACCGAGGTGTTGCCAATGCGGTGGCCGAGCTATGTTGGTTACGAAATCTTCTGCTTGAACTTCACCATCCTCATCATAAAGCCTCCATTGTATATTGTGACAACATTAGTGCGGTCTATCTTTCCGGCAATCCCGTTCAACATCAACGCACTAAACACATCGAAATGGATATCCATTTTGTTCGCGAAAAGGTAGCTCGCGGCCAGATTAAAGTTCTTCACGTTCCGTCCCGCCATCAATACGCCGATATTTTCACTAAAGGGCTGCCTAGAATTTTGTTTGAAGACTTCCGATCCAGTCTCAGCATTCGGGCTCCTCCCGCTGACACTGCGGGGGCGTGATAACTTACGCATGCATGGCATGCATGCGTGTGCATAACATATGCTATATGTATGATGTATATCTTCAGCATGTTTAAATTAATATTTAATTATTGTAAATACTATCCCCTTAGTTTAGCATGCATACGGTTAGGCTATAGTAAGTCCGTGTTTAAAGCCTATACGGCACTTAGACTCTTAGCCTCTCAAGCTATGTAGATAGAATTATACATTCCGATTTGTAAGCAACTGCATACATTGTATTTCCCTATTTAAATCATTGAATAAGAGAAATACCACACGGTGAAAATTTCCCAAAGTTCAATTATTTTACAATCACTGTTTAATTTGTTAAATGATGCAAATGCTCATATAATATAAAAAATAATTCATACTTTTACATTACAACATTTAATTAATTTATAACATCTAAATAATATGCTTAATTATTGATTGAATTTTGCATTAAATCACATGGTAAATTATCTTCCAATTTCAGTACTTTAATCCTATGCATAAATACACTAAGTTTATAGTGTGAGTAAGGACATTATGATATGGAAACATGATAACAAAATGCATATAACATAACACAGTCACGAATAAAAATAATGCACTCTCATCGTCTCAACGAAACCCAACAAAACCACAATGTGACAGCAACATGGGTAGGTCAAGATTGCATCACGTGTTCCGGTTGCAATAATATTGCGGTTGCATTTTGTAGCGCAACCGCATCGAGCCGCAATGCAGGTGAGATTTCAATTCACGCGGAAAATCTACTACGTAACCCAACGAAATCGCAACGGGGGCATGTCGGATGGTATCAAGACATCAATATCAATTATTTTATTATTTCGGTTGAACGTAAAATTAAATTACACCGCATCAGTTGCAATTAGCATTGCAACGACCACAATAGCCGCAACCGCAGTGACCACAATCACAACGCTGCCACAATAAAAAAAACCTTGATATATAATAAATAGAAAAATATATAATATATGAAGCTGGATAATTTAATATATAGTCATTTAACAAATAAAAGTCTATTATTATTTGTGATTAGATCATAGTAAAAATGCATTATATTAAACATTGGATCTTATGAATAATTTACAATATCGATATGTATTTTTCATTTTAACTCATATCAAAATGACGCGCTACCGGGGCATTGCCCCGGGTTTTACACTAGTAAAACCTCTAATATTTTAAATTGTTATATCTTTTTTTATTTGAATTTTGATTGTCACAAAAAATATATCACATTTTATAATTTTTTATTATCTTTCATATGATACCAATATTGTATATATAAAAATAAAAAAGTAATTTAGCACTCTAAGAGGCCGTTTGGCAACACTGCTTTTCGTCTTATCAACCAACTTTTTCACCAAACACGTAATTATTGTTTTCACGCGTTGTATTCTGTAATAAGCAGAAAAGGTAAGCTTGAAGTTACTTTTTTGGCTGTATAGGCTGAAGTTACTATAGATAATCATTTTACTATTTTTTATACTCCCTCCATCCCGAAAACAACTTCCCACTTTCCCTAAATGGATGTCCCAAAATTAACTTCACACTTCAATACTTTCCTTATTTGGCAAATTATCTACATCAAAAAAGTGATAAACAGTGCCAAACAGTGTTTAAACAGTGCCAAACAGTGTTTAAACAGTGCAAAACAGTGCATTCTACAGTAAAGTCAAATTTATTTCCTAAAAGTGTGTGAAAGTCCAACCGGGAAGTTGTTTTCGGGACGGAGGGAGTATAATTTTTTCTTTAATTTTATTAATAAAATACTCCCTCTGTCCCGTAATCAACTTCACAGTTTGACTTCACACATATTAAGGAAAGAAATTTACTGGGGGTAAATTTTACTGTTTTGACACTGTTTGAACACTGTTTAGACACTGTTTGGCACTGTTTTATTGCAGAAAATTTGCCAAATAAGGAAGTGGAAAGGAGTGGGAAGTTAATTTCAGAACTGCCCAAAAAGAAAAGTGAGATGTTGCTTACGGGACGGAGGGAGTATATTTTAAAAATAATTTTTTCTTAAATGAGCCAATGCATCCACTTCAGTCAGAACTTCATAAATCGACTAATAATTGAGCGAAATACTTTTCTCTCTAATATGTAGTACTTTTAGAGTAACTAGATCAGCACACTAATAATTAAACAGGGGCATTTTTAGGTATAAGATTAACCGGCTAAGAATTGGACAGACAAATTTCGTCTGTCATATATATAATAATGCTTTTATATATAATATAAAAGCGGAGTATTAATTGAACGAGAGAATTTTCTCTCTTATATGTAGTCCTTTTTTAAGCATAAGGTAATCGAACTAATAATTTAGCGGGATTTTTTTTTGTCTCATATGTAGTACTTTTTAGGTATACGATAAGCGGACTAATAATTGAGCGGGAAAAGTTTCTACTCTCTCCGTCCCATTTATATTGTCCCTGTAACACCGCCCCCAAGTATTTGTACTTTATCAAATTATGTATTGAACCCGAGAAATGAATAAACGCATTTTACGTGTTTGTGAATTTTTATCATTTCTTTTACGTGAATAGTAAAATTCACGTGGGGCCCACACCGGAAGTGGGGGCCGCCCGATATGTTCGGGACCACATATTATATTCATTTGGGTCAAGGTAACATGTGTATAATGGTGGATATCCTGGTTGGGCCGTAGGAATGATGTGAGTAACCGTTTGGGCATATAAAGCCCATTTATCGGTACCAAGGTAATATCAGATAAAAAGCCATAATAAATTATGGAGACCACCAAGTTAAAAGTTGGGGAAAATACATTCATTCTTATAGCCAATAATAATTGGAAGAATGAGAGATATTTCATTTTACCCGATAAAATGAAATATAGTTAAAAGTTAAAACCGTCCGAAAAATACAACTTTCGGGACCAAGTGTACACTTGGAGACACAAATGGATGACCACCCATCAAAGTGGGGGCCACCCCACGTTTTTCCCAGCCTTGATTGAGGAGGTTAGAGTACCAATGTTGACTTTGGGAGGAGAGAATTGAGCTAGGGGGGGTGTTGAGAAAAAGATTGACACCATGGGGACCCTCACCTCTCATCATCATGGAAAGAGCCAAGAATCACCCCAATCACTCCCTAAACCTATCCATTCGACCCAGGCCTCAATCAAAGGAAGAGGAGTGCTGCTAGGAAACCATTCCCATTGCCATTTTCGCACAAACCAGGAGGGAGAAGAAGGAGGAGAAAGGAGAAGAGAAAAAGAGAAGTTTTGGGTGGGAGAACTTGTGGTTAACAAGGTAATGATTTTATTAATCCCATTCCTCCTCCTTAATCATATTTCATACTCCTAGAATGGTTCTACACATGTAAAAGTGTAGAATGGGGGTTGAAGGGCTGGTTTATACCCAAAACAAACTTTGAGAGCAAAGTTGGCGGGTTTGCCGGAAAATAACCTTTTAGAGGTTATTTGTGTTGAGATGGGTTTTATGATGATAAAACCTTGTTAATAACTTGTATAAGGTGTTTCAAGAACTTTCACGGAGTTGAAAGGGTCGCCGGAGTTGTCGCCGGAGTTCATTGAAGTTCACCGGAGTTTCACCGGAGCTCAATCGGGAAGGGCTAGAACTCCATAAGCTTCATTAAGGTGAGAAGACGGCTATATGCTTTATAACTTTTGATTGAGGCATGAGATTACCTAAAGTAATCAAGAATATGTTTTATGGAATGATTAAAGTTAATCAAGTATTGGCTTATGCCATGATTATATATAAAACATAGTGGAAAAGCATGTTTTGTATGTTTGGTGATTAAAAATGTGATAACTTATTATGTACAATGCTCCAGGGATCCAAAATGGTATTTTTGGATCAAGGACGACAAGGAGTACATGCGTATAAAATTTCGCGTTAATCGGACTTCGTTTGGGCGGTCAAACGGGCGTTGACCGCCGAGACCTCTGTTCTAAAAATCATTCTAGGCGTCCGACTAGTCCCCGCCTAGGCGCTAGGCGGTGGTCGGGCGCCCCGATTTTTGTCTAGGCGCCCTGACTAATTGGTTTGCCGTCTAGGTGAATTAGTCGGCCGCTTATGGCGCCTAATTGCCCGACTAAAGCGCCTAATCGGCCGTCTAGGCCGTCTAGATTCCCCAAACATTATTTTACTTTTTAAATTTAATTTTCTAAGCAATCTACGTACTTTAGCTTTAGCCATGGATATAAAGAAATGAAGTTGTAAATTAAGTTAAAACTATATATGTTTCTATACTATGTATGATTACATGTGATAATTCTATCATTCATTTTTGTTAATATATATGTATATATGTATTTATACATACAAATATATATTATTGCTTATCATGTTTATGCAAAAATATAGATAAAAATGTGATTTGTTTGTTTCCGACTAGTCCCCGACTAGGCGCCCGCCTAGCCGCCTAGGCGCTAGGCGCTGGGCTGGCGCCCGACTAGCGCCTGGCGCCTTTTAGAACATTGGCCGAGACAAAGGTGATACCCGACCGGGTATGGGTATATACCCGACCGGGTATTGGTTAGAAATGGCTCCAGAAGCCACTGTCTTACTAGACCCGACCGGGTAAGGGTATGGACCCGACCGGGTCTCAAGTAAAATCAGTTTCAGGGGCTTCTGCCCCGACCTACCCGACCGGGTAAGGTTGGATACCCGACCGGGTATTGGACTAGGCCCAAAACAGGCAGTTTTGAGCAGGTTAACGTGGGTCGTTCAAGTGGGACCCGCCCACGTTGGTTACTAGGGATTATCATATGACTATAGGACTAGGTATTGTCCATAGTTAAGTGAATGAAAGGTTAGCCATATCCAGGTTAGGGTTTGGTTAGAAATAAGGTTGAGGTTGAGTATCCTCGGGACGGTTAACGATCCCAAAACTCGGTGAGGTTGAGTATCCTCGGGATGGTAAACAATCCCAGAAACTCGGTGGGGTTGAGTATCCTCGGGACGGTAAACAATCCCAGAAACTCGGTGAGGTTGAGTATCCTCGGGACGGTAAACAATCCCAGAAACTCGGTGAGGTTGAGTATCCTCGGGACGGTAAACAATCCCAGAAACTCGGTGAGGTTGAGTATCCTCGGGACGGTAAACAATCCCAGAAACTCGGTGAGGTTGAGTATCCTCAGGACGGTAAACAATCCTAAAACTCGGTGGGGTTGAGCATCCCCGGGACGGTAAACACTCCCGAAACTCGGTAGGATATTATGAAGGTAGAATGTAGCTCGTGAGCTAGGCATTCAGGATGAAAGGGGAAAGGTTGGGTAAGTACCTTATCTCTAAAAGACTTTTTGTGAGGAAACGACCTATGGGTCAAGTATTTTACAAGTATATACAGTATGTATTATCTTGGGAATGGGGTAACAATGGTTACACCTATATATATGTATCATCCTATTTTTGGGTCTCGTGTCTGAAACATTAGTTATTCCTCATATAGCCTGCTTGTCACTAGTACTTCTATGGAGTACTGACCCCTTCGGGGGCCCTCACATTTTTCAGGTTGAGGCTAGAGTCCTACTACCTGCACCTTCGCCTAGGGTGATTGATCAAGGAGGAAGACGTGGTTCGTGCTTCCATTCTTATTCAAAAATTGATGAACTGCTCATGGATATTTTTAACAATGTTTTCTATTAAAACATTTGGGGGCCTGCGTGCCCGTATTTGCCACGTGTGGCTAAGTATCAAACACATCTTATTTTCCGCATTTGTTTGACTAATATATATTGATGTTGATTGTATGGGTTTACTAATCGGCTTGGCAATAGAACTTAACGGACGCCTTGTATGATTTGATAAGGATGAACTACGTTGTTCTTATTAGGTTGTACGGCGGTTGTCTACGTGGCACGGACGCGGTCCGGGGCGTGACAGTCCCAGTTCCTATTTACTTGGTCAACACAAATCATTCTTAATTTCTTACTTTATATATATAAAATTTATCTAATTTCATTCAGGTTTTTGCGACTTTGTAAGGTTTTAAATATTGTTTCTGAATATGTAATTTTTTTCCCTAAAACTAATTTGAGTGCGGACATGGATCTGCTTGCTTTATCGCCAGTCAAACATCGTAAACCGTAAAGAGACAATTTAAATGGCACGGAGGAAGTATCTCATATGCAGTGCTTTTAATTATAAGAAGATAAGTGGACTAATAATTGAGAGAGAAAATTTTCTTTCTCACATAGTGTCACATGTAGTTTTTTATTTATAAGATAAGAGAACTAATAAATGAGCAGAAGAATTTCACTCTCACATGTAGTGCTTTAAGTACAAGATAAGTGGACTACTAATTGAGCGGAAAAATTTTCTCTCTCATACGTAGTGATTTTAGATATAAGAAGATAAACATAGTAATAACTAAGCGGAATTTTTTTCCTCTCATGTGTAGTACTTTTAGGTATAATAAATAAAATAAGCGGGAAAATTGCTCTCATATTAGTGCTTTAGGTATAAGATAAGCAAATTAATAATTGATCAGGAGAATTTCCTTTTTGATATTTTCTGATTTTTCTCTGTCATATCCTTTTGAACTTATGGGAAGACATTTTCCTATCATTGTCATATATGTTATGAAAATCAATAAATATCTATCTCTAAACTTAATAGTTATATAAAGCTTTATATATGTGGCGTTATCAAGGGTGAAAACATGAAATGGTTATTTTAATACATGATTAGGAAATAAAATCATTAGACGTTATCACTTAAAGTTATCACTTAAAGCTCTCTTTAAGGTAGTTTTCAAAACTCGGACAATTAAGTTCAATATATTTCATTATCCGTTACATACACTAACAATATTATTACATAGCAAATTTTAATGGATGGTGTCAATTTTTTTTTACTTTAATTTTGTTTTACTTTAAATATTTGTTCTACGAGTTTATACTTTTTGATATTCACTTATTTTAATCCATTTTTAAAATGATGTAAAATTGAAAAAAATTCATATTTTATCAAATCGTGAACAACATATATATGGACCAACTGTTTTTCCCGTGCGTATGCACGGGTACTGTGCTAGTAATTATAATATCTGATACCATGATTTCATTATAAATTAAAACAAAAAGCAATCTATACAATCTTATTTGTCCTCTTTCATAAATGTTATTGTCTTCTGGCCAGTGGCGGAGCCAGAGGTTTGTCCAAGGAGGGGCAAACTGAAGACTAAAAATTTTAAAGTGCAATCCAAAATATAATAAGAACAACAATAGCGTAATAAATTAGCAAAAAAATTATAGTTCATTACATACTACTTGATTTACTTTTGCAACGTAGGCAAATCAATCCTACGAGTTTCATATTTTGAAAATGCTGCATAATAGCTTCATTATCAATTGCTTGAAAAATGTCTCTTTCGATGTAGCATACTAAACAATCCGTAAGATAGTCATCTCCCATCTTATTGCGAAGATCTGTCTTGATAATATTCATCACTGAGAAAGCTCTTTCAACTGTGGCTGTTGCAACTGGTAACACTAGAGCCAACTCAATAAGACGATTGACCAAGTGAAAAGATTTGTGAATTGTAAGCTCAACCATCTTCTTAGACACTTCACCAATACTTTGTAAAGTGGAAAATGCTTCATTCCCTCTCATCTCATATATCCAAACTTGGAGTTGTTCTTTAAGCTCCATTTGCTCAACAGCTGAAAAATCAGATGAATACAACTCCGCAAGACTGGGGAGCCTTCTTCCAGTTACGGAATCCGGTCCTCACAAACACATCATCACCAAATCTCTTTCCTTCTTGCCCATGAAAAGGGTAACACCAAAAACAGAAAGCAGCATCTTCAGAAATACTATATTCCAACCATTCCCAAGTTTTAAACCACTCTCCTCGAAAGCTCCTTAATGACTTTCCAAATTCAGTTCGTGGAAACTTATGAGATGCTGGTTGACAAGCACCTTTAACAACATATGCTCTCATCACATCATCCCTAACCCCCGGCGCATATTCATTAATTGGTTTTCGTAAAAATGGATCACTAATAATATCTCATTCATGTGTACTTTCTGTTCGGGCTCTCTTGTCCCTCTCATTCCTCTCATCTCTAGCAATATTTTCATTTGACGCAGTGGCATTTCCAACACCGGAGATAGACTGATTAGGAACAATTGAAGAATTAACACTTAATCTTAAAATAACCTTAAGTTGTACTTATTGTTTTTAAAAAAAGAAGTTGGGGCAAGAAACATACGAGTATTAATTATAAGTAATACTAGTAAAAACAATTGGTCGGAGCGGGGGCGCTTGCCCCCCCTTGCCCCCCCTAGCTCCTCCACTGCTTCTGGCATTCTTTAACTCTTCACTACGAATTAAAAGTAACTTTATACTTTTAATTCTATAAAAGTGTGATATCAAATCTCTATTTTTAATCGAAGTGTTGCAAATGTTATAAGAAAAGGGTCAAATAGACTCTCTTGCTATTACACGTTTATGACATAAACTCATGTACTAAAAAACTATCCTATAAATTTATTTACTTTAAAAAAATCAATCAATTTAGTTAATTTACAGGAAGGTGACCATATATTGTACTCCTTTCTTTTTAATTTAGTCAATTTAATTAATTTACAGGAGTAGTTTAGTAGGAGGTTCTTTACAGGAGATAGATGTGACAGATATCCTTGAAACTATTACTCTTCGAGTTTCTTTTCACCTCAAAAAGGATTGATTTCTCCTCAGACCGAAGTTTTGGAATATAATGCTTTGGGTGGAAAAAATCTTGAGGTTATGCCTATGATACTTTCTGATCGTGAGCTACTTGAAGTTATACCTGCCACTCCCTTTGTTGACCAATGATTGGTTGGCTTCATTAATATTCAAAGTCATAGTTTTGCAATACACATGGAGGTTCTCATGTTAGTTGGAATGCTCACTCTTTTTAATTTGCAAGTGTTAAACATTAGTACCCCATAAAGAGTTTAAATAAAGAAAAAAAATACTATCTTTTGAAGGATAGTCTTTATTTCCTATAGACATTTTTATGGGCCTCAAGTTGCCATTTTATGTGAAGCTCTAAATTTTTCCAACTTGCTTCTGCAAGCTTAGCATCAACCATGTGAAATTTTTCTTGCACTCCAAGTTGTTCTTGAACTTTTGCTGTAAAAGCATGGGCATATGCAACTTTAGTTTCAGGTGCGAACTTGATTTGTTTATATTCGAGGTAAGGGTCCGATTAGTACTCGAAGTTGCATAAAAAGTGTTAAATTGGTCCTTATATAGGAGGTTCTGTCTGGCCGTCGTCATTTGAGGTGGTTCCCGGTGCAATTTTTTGAAGAATGTTTTTTAGCATCTTATTCTTTAAGTCTAGTTTACTCATACCAAATTTCAGCTAAGAATTCAACCGGGAAGGCATTCAAATGAATTCTTGAAGATAAATGTGCAGTTAAAAGCGCAATTATCTTCAAGAATTTATTTGAATGCCTTCCCGGTTGAAGTTTTAGCTGAAATTTGGTATGAGTAAACTAGATTTAACGAATAATATGCTCAAAACATTTCATCAAAAAATTCCATCGGGAACCGCCTCAAATGGGGACGGCCGAACAGTAAGGACTTATTTGACACTTTTTATGCAACTTCGAGTACCAATCTGACCCTTACCTCGTTTATATTCTATTTGTGTATGTCTCTCTCAAAGCCTTCAAAAGCTACATACAAATATAAAAATCTCCAGTAAACAAGCACTTAATCCCTCAGGATGCTAACAAGGTAGCCAATAGAGGTGATGATGGTAGTTCGGCACTGGGTTGCATGTGAGCTGCGTCTGTGTAAACTTCATCTTATTTTGTAATACATGGTGTTACTTATATTAATAAAAAATGTCAGATTTTTTCATTAAGGGTATTGATGTCAACTCATACCTTTTCAGTCCTACGGAAGTAATAAAACATTGGAAGTCCTTTTGTTGCACCTTTAACAAATTTTAGTCCTAGTTAGGGAATTATGTTATTGTTTTTCGTGTTACATCACTGTTCAAGTATTCATTCATTATTTGGGTTTTTTTTGAATAAAATAATGTCACGTACACTTTCCTAACTTTATGACAAACCCTAAGAAATTATGGTATATATTTATAAATTTTTAATGGGAAAGGTCTCACTTTTAAAATAGGAACAGTATACTCCGTATTTTTCTTGCCTAAATAAAAATAATCACAATCGAATTTAGAAAATACTACGGAGTATCATACTAGTAATTTGAAATTCACTAAAATTTGTACTCTTATTTTATTTAGGGCAATTGTTACACACATATAGTCGCGCTTAGCAGTAGACGGCTCTTCTCTCCTCTGAATTTTTTTGTCCTTGCCTTCTCCAAGGTAAGTTAAATTCTCTTCTTCGTTCGTATGTAGTTAGTTATTTCAGATTTCATATGGTTTCCGATGAATAGGCTCTGCAAATACCTTAGGATTTTTAACTTCACTTGTAAATATTATACTCCGTATTTTCCTGTTGTTTTGTTTTTCGATTTGAGTTTGTATACGCAAGTTAATAGGTTCATCATTAGAGAAGCCTCACAAGTCACAATTTATGCTAATGTTGTAAATTGCTTAACCTCAATCCAGAAACAGAATCAAATTTGTGTTTTTACCTTCCGCCAAAGTATGCAAAAATAATTGTATTTCTAAACTAGTATACGATCAAATTGCAGGGAGCATTAAAAAAACTGTATATACTATCGTATAATTTTTTGGGGAAAATACATATTCAAGCCTCCAATAAGCTAAGCATCTATCGCGTGATTAGACAATATCTAATTTGTTGTTATTTTCATTGTTGTATTTGTAGCATTAGCATCACGAGTTATGGCCTTTCAGTGTCTTTCATGGATCAGGGATCTGTTTGAGGAAGTTTTTGGTGATGATATCACTAATAGTGCTGCAGCAGAGGACGCATTGACAGACAGAAGTACACCGCTCACAGTTATTCATGAGAAATTGATGAAAAAATTCCCGAGAATGTTAATTTCTTCTGCATCATATCATTTTGAGGAAGTTTTTGGTGATCATTTGACTAATAGTGCTGCAGTGGAGGAGGCATTGACAGCCGGATCATCACCACTGGTTATTATTCATGAAAAATTGATGAAGAAAGTTCCCAGAATGTTAAATTCTTCACCATCATCTCTTGTTGATGAGCAGCAGAGCAGCAGGCCTATAATTATTCGTTATTGTAAGAGAGGGGGCGAAGATAACTTGAGGCTTTACATTGTAAATGGAAACTCTGAAAAGGAGTGCAAGGTCAGAGGCCTGAACACACTGAAAGGAGCTTACCTTGTAAACGCTTGCCACGGACTAGGGTTGATTTCGACCAGGAACCTGGAAGCATATACCAAATATGCTGTGTTTAATCCTCTATCAAGAGATAGAGTCCAAATAGTAGGAACCCCCAATGTATCTGCTAGCCGAGCATGCGGGATTTTCTTCCATCCTTTAGCAAAAGAACACAGGATTCTTGCCGTTCATGGAAGAAAACCTGTATTTGAATATCACATTTACTCAACCGGAGCCAAACGGTGGAGGCAAACTGCAAACCCTTATTTTCATCACGAGCCTAAACGCCTTTGGGGAGATGGGAAAAATCCATATAGGGTTGTCGAGGGTAATCCAGCAATTGTTAATCAAGCTCTGCATTGGCATATCGGGGGTGTAATGATTTTTGATATGGTTAGTGAAGAGTTATCGCTCAGACGCCTCCCTTTTGAGGAGTACATGGCTGAAAAGGATTACATAGCCTTTTTGTTGGTGAAAGAAGACCGCTTGTGTTTCTGCCTTGTGGATTCTGAACGCCTGGCAATAGATGTATGGGTTTTGGAAGACTATGGGAATTGGTCTTCTTGGACTAAGAAATATATGGCGAAACTTAGTTGGGATGTGAATGTGTTTCCTTTCACCGAACCTTGGGCTACTTCGGATGTAAGAATTATCAGCATCCATAAGGATGAATTGGTATTGTTTTGGAGATATCGAGGCCTATTCATCTATTCCTTAAAGGCCCACAGTATAAGGCAAATTTGCAAAAAGTTAAACATGCACGTTAGTCCCCGTGATTATGATAATTTTCTCGGGTTTGCAGCTTATACTCCAACAAGTGATCCTATATGATGATGGTCACTGCAACATGGGCGTCACCGTTTATGTTTACATCTTCGATGGTGCATTTAACTTCAAAATCACAACGGACTGCAAATTTATATTTTGACTACAAGATCCTTTTCATCCAAACATCCCAAAGTCCGACATTACTGCACTGTCATCCTCTATTCTCAGCTGCTCTCGCTTGCAAGAAATACGGGTGGGCCTAATGGAGCAAAGAGAATGATGTTATTCTTTATGGCAAAAGCTTTTTTTTATAGTTTATGGCAAAAGTTAAACAGTGTGGAATGAACATTAACGATTTAATTCAATGGGAAAAAGGGTGAGGTAATAATTACTTTTGATAGTTTTTGATAGGATTACTTTTGGCTTTAGGGAAATAACTAGTATGACTGTACGAGGAAATAATCCAAGGAAAGTTCAGCTTTTGATCCCCATGGAAATATGGTATATGTCGTTTTCACGTTCATCCAAAATGAGAGAATTGTCAAATTATAGGGGGGAAACCTAACCATATCTTTAAAAATAATGCATACCTCCCAACCATAGCTTCAAGTTGAGGATCAAGCTCTAATCCGTACTTGTGTAGATATGCATTCAACTCATCTGTTCCAAGAACCTAAATCAAAAGGATCCATAACAAAATATCATATAAAAATCTGAAGGCCTTTTAATTTATTAGGTGTCAATAAAATCAAAAATTGCCCAACCATCATTGTTTCAATTTCCCAGTGGCATTTTTTGTTTTACTTTGATGAGTCAATACAGCAAAAAACTACCCATAACTCTAACTATTCAGGATTACCTTGGCAATCTTGACATGCGGATCTTGAATATAATGCCCATAAAAGAATGGTTCCTAGCGAAAAATCTGCATACATTACAGTGCAGAATAGCCATGAGGAAGACACAAGTCAAAAGATCAAATTTAAAATTAAAAAATAATGACATAAAAGTGATAAAACCATGGCAGGTTTCTTACCATTCCAGCAAACATGCACCCAAGGCTTCACACATCCAAAGAATAGTCATAGTCTTGCAAGTCAACAAGAAGTACAGGACCCTTAAAAATATCTGCATAATTTAAAAATTCAAAATTGTTTTAATATGTTAAATAGCTTAAACATTGAGTTGATAAGTTAACCCTGTTGACAAATTAGCAAGTACTAGTAGTAGTCTATTACATGAAAGAGACTACTAGTAGTTATCCTTACATGTATTAGCTAATTTGCTAATTTGCTTTTTATACCTTTATTTAATAAACAAATCATATAGGTATCTAACTGCGAAATTGGTCCATCAAATTACAGCATCCCATTATTCCTTGTGAATGGCAAAACTCCAGAGCCTGCAATTTCATATGAAAGAAGAAAAACTCAAATAGCTTTTTCCTTCCGTATGTAGTTTAGATGAAGGAATGAGCATCCACTAAGCTAAGCTTTACAGATCATCAAGAAATTGGTTTTCTTTTATAATAAACTTGATTTGAAAGCTTTTTATACCTTTATTTGATAGTATTTGATAAAATCTTTCAAACGAACTAAATTTTTTTGTCTAAAGCTTCTCTTTTATTATGTTAAAACCTTTAATTAAGTTCCGGTTGAAAGAGGGAGATATAAACTCCAAATATTATATTGGGATATTGTGGGGGGTGAGGTTGTGAAATTATGTTCAGAGATACGTTCCAAGCGGGAAGTATACCGGGGGAATTAAATAAAACTAATTCAGTTCTTATTTCTAAGAAGGATTTTCCAGAAGACATGGGGGATTGGAGGCCAATAGCTTTGTGCAATGTAGTTTATAAATTTTTTTAAAGGTTTTAGCTAATCGACTCAAAAGTGTTCTGCATTATTTCCTTTCGGATCAATAGAGCATGTTTATTCCAGGGCAGACTATTATTGATATATCATCGTCGCCTTTGAAACACAACATTATTTGAAGCGTAAAAATAAAGGTAAGGAAGTCTTTGTGGCATTAAAAGTTAATATGGGTAAAGTGTATGATCGGATTGAATGGTCTTTTTTAAGACAAATTATGTTGGGATTGGAAAATTCTTCTATTCAATATCAAGAACAGAATTACAATAGGAGGAGCAAACTCTCACACTCAACTATTACAAAAAACCAATCCTCACCAATACACTTCTACTCTAAGTGTATTTTCACTCTTCACACACTTTTCTCACTTTCTAACCTAATGATAATGAACAACATGGAGCACTCTATTTATAGGACTAGTTTGGAGACAAGAGGAAGTTGCATCCAAGCTTCCATTCACATGGTTAGGGAGCTTCCTAGCTATCTCCAAATAATCTTCTTCCATGTTCATATGTTGGAGACCTCCTTCCAAGAAGGTGTGAGATGCCTCTTGGCAACTTCCAAGAAAGAAGATGGAATATCTCTACAAATTATGACTCATGTGGGTTTTGATCAGAAATGGGTTGAGGTTGCGATGGCCTGTGTTTCGTCGGTTAAACTATTTTATTCCTTTTGATAAGGGTGTGCTTGGACTGATTCTTCCAGAAAGGAGACCCAGACAGGGTGATCCTTTCTCACCTTATTTATTTATTATGGTGACAGAAAGGCTGAGTTTTATGCTTAGAAGGGTAGAGGAGCGAGGGCCCCAGTTGTAGCATTTGCTATTTGCGGATGACAGTTTCCTATTTTTTAAAGCTTCAATAAAGGAAAGGGAGGAGGTTAAGAGGATTTTGGCTGAGTATGGATGCCAATCGGGACAAACTGTAAATTACAGAAAGTCTACCTTGGCATTTAGTTCGAACACTTGTGAGGAGATGAGAGCTAATCTTAGCAACTGTTTTGGTATAGCACAAGAAGGTTTACAAAGCTGTTATTTGGGGTTACCGTCCCCTGTCGGAAGGAGGAAGAGGGAGATTCTCGGGTATATAAGAGAGAAGGTTATTAGCCACAAAGTGTTGAAACAACAGATTTTTGTCTCATGCAGGTCGAGCGGTTCTATTGAAGAATGTTGTTCAGGCAATGCCTAATTACGAGTTACCTAAGGAGTTATGTGGAGAGATAGAATGAATTATGAATGGTTATTGGTGGAGAGGAGCGGGTTTTACTAAGAGGGGTATTAGATGGAAGATTTGAAAAGGAATGTGTTAGATGGGAGGTCTTGGGTTCCGAAGCCTTAGAGAATTTAGTTTGACAATGTTGGCTAAGCAAGTGTGGCGTTTCTTGACTGCTAGAGATAGTTTAGTGATACCGGATTTGTAAGGCTCGATATTTTCCTCACTCGAGCTTCAAGGAAGCTAAACTGGGCAGCAACCCATCATTCCTCTGGCGATGCAATATGGAGAAACTACAGATTGTGATTGAGCAATGGCGCACGAAGGAGAGTAGGAAATGGGGTTCATGTCCAGTACTCCAGTGTGGGAGGATGCATGGCTTCCGATTCCAGGACCTGGTAAAGTTTCATCTCCTACCTACGGGCATTTATGACATGAATGTCGCAGCTCTTAGATCCGAGGATGGTTTATCATGGAATAAAGACGGAGTGAAGGCTATTTTCAATCCAGAAGACAGCAAACGAATTTTGAGTATCCCATAAGTGTTCGCGTCCAAAAAGTACTATTTGCGTCCAAATTTTTTGCGTCAATAGTAGTGGACGCTAATAATATATTTTTTGTGTCCACGTATTAACGCAAAAAGAATTACGTATGCCAATAATATTGGGTTACACCTTGCCGACGCTAAAACTATTCTCTAATCTGTAGGGAGTAATACTTATCAAGGGCTGACCTCAATGGATAAAAAAACTCGCACTCTTCTTTCTCCATACGCCCAGACCTAGGTTTTGCGCTCATCTCCGCCGCTCGCTTCTCCCCTTTGCTCCCATCTACCTCCCTAAGTTCCAGTCGCACAACGCCTTCAACCTACTGCACGCCGTCGATATGCGCCTCCGTCGCGAACTCGCAGGACGCAGCGTTTCGAATCACCAGAATCACAGCTTCATCACCACACCATCGCACCGCCCCCAGCCTCCACTCCTGGTTAGTGATTAACCTCCTCGCATACTGCAACCTACATATTTTAAACCTAATCTCAAATTCCTAGAGGCATTTCTCAAATCTCAATTTTCAGTGCTTGCCTTTTTATTATACCTAATTACTATTTCCTAAACTGAATGTTGAATGTTAGGTCCTAATTAAACTCAATGTTGAATTTTATATCCTAATTAAACTGAATATTGAATGTTAGTACCTCCTGCATAACTACATCTTACCTGATTTTGAAACCTTAATTTTCAAACTAATTTTGAATAGGTTTGTTCCAGGATTCAATTCAGGTAGGTTTTCTATGCCTTACTATCTAAAACTGAAGCATTCTTGGTGTTCGTAAATTTGTCTCATTCAGTTGTTTGAATTGTATGGTCATTGGTCAATAATCGGTTTGCTCTAAAACTGAATTTGTCCCGATTTTGTTAATAATCTGTTGCTATTAATAAAGAATAATGGAAGTAGTGTGCAATTTTGTATCGTTTACTATTTTCTGAAAAACTATACTGTGTTGCAATTTTGTTCTCTTGTATGAGCTGAGATATACATATATAAAGTGATCGTATTTTGAAAGGGGTGGAATATTAATTAATTATATTTTGTAGACCTGATTACTAGCCACAGAGTTACTCCCGTTCTGTAGTTTCCTCCTGCCCGACCAGTTGGAACTCTGGAAGACATCTTGTAGACAATGACGGAGATGGAAAACATCTCGTTCACATTGGTAATTGATTTACAATACCGTAGTTCAATGAAACTCTTCTCTACCAACACATTTACTTTTTTCTTAAACTTGATTATACTCATGCTATCCTCCTAGTTTGTTATTTCCTTAAATTCATCATATCCAGTTCATTTGATTTCACCTTTATTTGCATCTTCACATAATGCAGTTGAAATTTTCCTAGATGAACAGAACTCTATGAAATTAGTAGATGCTCCTGTTTCTGGTGGTGTAAAGAAGACATCTAATGGAACACGTACGGTATGGCTGTATGGTGATGCAATTTTAGTTTTAAAGTAGATCCTTTTGGGATGAGTTAGACCCAAATGAAACATTTTGTCGAAAGTATGACATATGGTTAGTGATCTACTTACATCATTAGGGCCTCACTTGTAGTTTTGAACAGGGCCTTCAATCTGCCAAGGCCGCGCCTGGAAGACGAATAGAGGCCCAAGATTATGTTGTGCTCGCTGGTGGCATCTGAAGCGGCAGGTAATAGCTTTAATTATGTTGTTCTGGCTGGGCCAATATTATAAGGAATAGCTTTTGTTAAATTCAGCCAAGCTAAAAGCTACTTACTTATTGACTATTATAGTAATTATAATTATGTAAAGTAATACCAATGATGAGGAATATAGGATAGTGTAACAACCCTTGATTAGTTTTACAAACTTTTTATTTCCTTATTTCTCTGTTAAAACTTGCCAGTGTTATATTGTTGTGTTTTCTTCAGATTTTTCTTGTAAACTATTGCTACTCTCACATGACCAGCCAATGAGTCCAACCATAAATAATTTTACTATGTTTGCAGAATTGCTTTGCTTTATGTGTATATATTCAACTATTAATTACGCAGTACATTACTTTGTTGGGGATGTTTTTTGCAGGTAATATTGTTGCAATTAGCAAGATGTAATGTGACTGAGTTTGATATATTGTTTTTAGGACTTTTTCGGTTTACTTCTCTTTTAATATAGTTAAAACTCTATTTTGTACATGTAAAGTGACTTGAGTTTGAACTTTATGTGTTTAGGATGCCTTGGATATTGATTGTCACCATAATATGTTGGCATGCCATCAGAAGGCGTTCCGAAGGAATCAATGTTGGCTGGTAATTCTTTCTGTGTTCTTTTATTCCGTATGCTAGGTTTTATGTGGCATTGGCAGACTTGTGTTTAGTTCTTTGGTATGATTATTGTGTCTTTCCTAAGCTTTTTCTATTTTTGTCTCCATTATGCTTGCTATGTTCCTTATCATTTGAGAAGTAACTGCTGAAACTTGATGCCACCCTTTTTGGATTGATAGGTTTTCCTCTGGATTTGAAGTTTAAGGTGCAAGTGCAATCCATGACTTTTACTCCAGAGCAGTTTTAAATCCTGTTTTAGGCCTATAATTTAAAGGGAGTATGCCATTGATTGTATTTTTTACATTATTATAGCAATTTTACATTGTATTAATTTAACTTAGTATGTTATTATTCACGCTTGGCTGTTTGAACTTGTATTTATGGATTTTATGCTCTTTTGGATGACTTATGCTCAAACTATTGAACACATGGTACGTAGTTAGTTTTTCAGAATTTATTTGATTGATGATGAATGCCCTTAATTTAATAAATGAGATTACTCTTTTTCTGGGTATCAAGATTTTTTAATACGAAAATCCTGTAATTATATTTAATTATTTTTTTTTTTTGAAAAAAAGCACCTTTAGCGTCCACATGTCGACGCAAATAATGTTTTTTTATTTTTTTCAGATTTACGCCTTTTGCGTTAACAATGTCGACGCAAAAGATAAAGTGTATTTGTGTCGCACAAAGTGGACGCTAATAATGCTTTTGCGTCGAGGCTTTTGCGTCAACCTATTTGCGTCCACACGTCGACGCAAATAAAGTATTTGTGTCCACTTTTAACTTTTTGCGTCGACAAAAAATAATTTTTCTTGTAGTGACCAGGAGGTAGGGCTGGACTCGGGCCGGGCGGCCCGACCCGGGACCGAACCGGCCCGGTCACTGTTTGGCCCGGCCCGGCCCGTGGCCCGGTGGGTCCACCGGTTCGGTTTGGCCCGGCCCGGGTGCTGGGCGGTCCGGGCTCGGGCCCGGTCCGGGCCGGATTTTAATTTTTTTTTTTTTGAAATTTTTTTAAGTTTTAGGTTGGATTAGGTATTTTGGGCCATTTGAGGTGGTTTGGGATGGTTTGGGGTTGAGGGGGAGGGGTAGGGGATTAAATAGGAGAACAAAAAAAAAATTAATTGGGCCGGTTCGGCCCGGCCCGGTTTGGCCCGGAACCGGCCACCGGCGGTTCGGGCTCGGGCCTCCCCTTTCCTGGGCCGAGGCCCGGCCGGGCCTGGGCCCGAACCGGCCCGAGTCCAGCCCTACCAGGAGGGATGAATTTTTCTGGGAGGGGGGAAGCAGTGGAAAATTCTCGGTTCACAGCTGCTAGCCTGCTATAGGAGGTTGACGGGAGCGTTTCAAAGTCAGGGATGTTTAGGGTGGACTAAAGCATGGCATTGGCATCTTCCCCCAAAGGTGAAGCAAAGGGTGGAGATGTGCCCTAAGTGTGCAGTTTGCTGCATTGAAGACGAAACAGAGGAGCATGCTTTCAGTTTGTGTGCTGAAGCGAGGCAGGTTTGGCAGCAGATGGGTTCTCGTTTTTGTCAGCAAGGGGGTTCCCTGGAGGAGTGGGTGAAAAAGTGTACGGAGAGTTTAGAAGAGGAGGCATGTTGCAGGAGGATTATGACATTATGGAGCCTGTGGAAAAGAATGAACGACGTGGTGTGAAAAAGTGAACGAAGAGGTGCAACTAGCGTCATAGAATGCGCTATTAGTGTGTATCGCGGCTGGTGTGAGACCCAAACAAAATCCCAGGGCAGAGGCCTATTAGAAGCGGTGAGACAGAGAGATTGACTAGACAGAGGAGGGGTTGGATTAAAATAAATGTTGATGCCGCTATCAAGTATCAACGATGGAGGAGGAAATCATGCGTGGGGTATGGTCGCTAGAGACGAGAATGGAGTTTTTTTACGAGGAAGGAGCGAATGTTGGAAGACCGATTGGTTACCAACGGAAACAGAAGCTTGGGGACTACGGGCAGCAATCTCATGGCCTCATGGGCAGTGCAGGCGGGTTGGGAAAGAGTAGAGTTCAAGTCGGATGCACTTCTTGTGGTTCAAGGGATTCAGAGGGAGAGAGGAGTTTGTTATCTAGAGTTAATTTTGGATGATATCAGAAGTGTATTAGCGCTTAACACAAATTTTAGCGATAAATATTGTAAGCGTTCTGCGAATCGAGTTGTACACTTATTAGCTCAGACAGTCAGTTCAGGGTCAGAAGGCATTCGGGGTTATGACTTAGTTCCTCAATGCATTGTAAGTCAATTGGCTAACGATAGTACTTAGTAATAAAAGATATTCTGTTTACCATAAAAAAAACCTTTTGAAACTATTAGGGAGTAATATATAAGGTCATTGTTATTAGTATTACTATAATATCATCATTTTATACTATGTAATCATTATAACTATTATTATAAGATCATTATTATGTTATCATTATTACTGTTACTATAAAACCATTATTTTAAGTTTGATTTTTCCCAAACTCAATTGTAGGTATACATGCTATATTTGGAATAAAGCAAAATGTCTCACTAAACTGTCTGCACTTCTTTGATATGAAGCAGCAGTCCATGCAATTTTGAACGCGATTTTCACTATGGGTCATCCGAAAACAGTCTCTCTGTGCTTTAGTACATGGGTAAGATTGCGTACATCCGACCCTCCTTACCCAACCGTAGGTGGGAGCCTTTGCGGCACTGGGGTAAATGAAAATCAAAATGAAAAATGATGCTATATTTGGATAGAACATAATATTAAATTAAATTTGTGGCATTCTGAGGTAGTTGACGTGTTGCTCTTAAGTCCTAATTTACTATGAGCTTACATGGTAAGTTATTTGTTATTTATTTACTTTTCTCACGGTGTTGTTTTCCATTTTTTAATGAGTACTTTACCACCAGGTATGTGACAGTAAAATTTACCCATTAAGAAGTTGTTCTGTTCATCAGATCTGAATGTTTCATATATGAATTTTTAAAATCTAAAAGGTCAATCTCTTTCATTCAGTAACACTTATTTTACCTAATAAGATTATAGTAATCTCAATAGTTCTAATGCGGAATAAACAAATCATCGTTTTCGCTGCCTAAAGTGTCATTTACCAAATGTGCTCATGTAGCCTAATGTTGATGTCGTCACCATAGTTGAAACCCAAATGTCACAAACATTTTTTATCCTGAAAGTAAATCATCAAAATCAATGGAGTAGGTCTCAATTGTCATTTATCAAGTATTATTAATAGCGAAAAGAAAATAACACGAGAGTAAAATCAAAATCAAAATCAATATGAGAGAGTAATCATTTTCTTACACAGAACCTGAGCACATTCATAAATGAGAAAACTCTCAAATAAGCCCTCGTACTCTCACCAATTCCTCAATTAAGCCCTCGTACATTGTAATCACCCAATGAAGTACCTGAACTGTCCAAAAAAACCCATTCAGGCCTTTTAACCGGGTGACAGCCGGTTAGCCTGTTAGTCGCTGACATGGCTGCCTACGCGGCCATCCATTACCCGGCATCTTAATTGACGTGGCACTGCACTCCCATTACCCAAATATAACCCGGTTTCCCCCAAATCCCTAAACATAACCCGTGTTTGCAATCGCCCTAATCTGCTCCCTGCGACTGTGTCTTCTCCAGCGCAAGTTAGTCGTGTTCATCATCATCAACGATTGTGAAAGAAAAAAACCGCACTATGGACTACTAGCCAGCTGTATATCGTTGGTGTGGATTGAAAACTCCTCTTTGTGTTGGAAGAGAGAGTGGGAGAATATTTTTTGGGTGTCAAAAGTGGAAGGTAAGTACTTGTTTTGGGTGTGGCTGGGAATTAGGAATTAGAATATGCGTAGTATGAAATAATCAAGTTCTCTTTGTGTAGTATTGACGTGCACTTTGTCACGGTACGTCAAAATAAATTCAATACTAATACTTATACGTAGTATAGGTGAAGTAGAGTTCGTATCTACAGGGAAAGGAATAATTCTCTTTTTAGTAAAACTAGTAAATAAGGGGGGTTTTGGGATCGAGTGATTTAATTAAATTAAACACGAAGATGAACGAGTTATATGTGATTTAATTCAAAGATAAAAAGGACTTGGCATTGCTACTTTCCACTTATTGATATATTTTAGTCGATCATTGTTATATCTATAACTTATTCCCTCTCGAATACTCAATCGAGGAGTATATATCCAATTCATCGAGGGTAGTTATTAACAACGACCGTTCATTAATAACCCTTACTATTAGTCAAGTATAGAACATCGCCATATACCGACTTGATAGTAGCATTTAATCTCTTAACTTCTTGATGAAATCAATTGAGATTGATAACCTCAACACAACGGTTTCGGTTTAACCAACAAAATTAATCTCATTTGGTTCATTATTATCTCCTTCATAGTGTACTTCAGTGTGTGCATGGTCTACATAGATCTCACACTTTCCACAGCTTCTAGCTAATTGTATTAGCTGCAGTGCAGTCTCATCATCAAACAACTCATGCAAGGACTCCATTTTGGCACTTGGTGTTTTGAAGAAAATTCCTCTAATGGAGCCATTGCTTTAACCTTCTAAAAACTTCTTCAAATGGGGATATCTAATCACATCAGGATCTGCAGGTACTGTGTCAACTACACCTCCAACATATATAGTTCTTCTTTGCAGCACAACTGAAATTCCCCCCATGGTGGACCAATAGTTCAACTGTCTCAAACATGCTACACATATAACAATAATGCATCAGTGTTTTTCTTAAAGGTGTTGTTATGAATCTGACTAGGTAACACACACAGAAAACAAAGCACAAGCAAGTATAAAGACATTACACTCTTTAAGTATAAGAGATTCTCTAAGTATAAAGACATTCCTTTTAAGTCATAAATGGCATTGCACTATTGCCACCTATCCATAACATTCATTTAAGTAAAAAGACATTCCTTTTAAGACATTTAGATAACCTGTTTTCAGCATTAATTACTAAACGGGTTTTATGTATCATAAGGGTAATCATTACACAAAGAGACTTACACAAAACATCCCAAAAAAAATCATTTTTTTGAAAAGAGACAAATGTACAAAACGTGAGCATGTTTTCTCAAGATTTGAACTACAAAATTAAAAACAACGCAACAAATCATTTCAACTGCTAAAATCACAACATGAACGACCAAGAACAGAGTAATTTACACAATATGAACGTTAAGCACAAAAAACATAAAGACATCACGACGGACCAACATCAATGTATACTTCACCTACTACAAGAACGTACCTTACGGACCTTCGCACCTATGGCGTTCCAATAACGTACAGACCTTCACAGCTTAGATTATGTCTTCGTCTCTAGCTTCTAACTACCTCTTCTTTGTGTGCGTTAAATGTCTAACTACGAGAAAGGTTATGTTAGGTTATGTTTAGGGATTTGGGGGAAACCGGGTTATATTTGGGTAATGGGAGTGCAGTGCCACGTCAATTAAGATGCCGGGTAATGGATGGCCGCGTAGGCAGCCATGTCAGCGACTAACAGGCTAACCGGCTGTCACCCGGTTAAAATGCCTGATTGAGTTTTTTTGGACAGTTTAGGTACTCCATTGGGTGATTACAATGTACGAGGGCTTAATTGAGGAATTTGTAAGAGTACGAGGGCTTATTTGAGAGTTTTCCCTATATAAATTGAAATCAACAAACGAAGGGAAAGCTAAAATACAAAATGAAAAAATTAAATACGGATGTACGAAAATGCCCCCATAGTCTAGTTGTGTGTCGATAACCTTTTACACCAATGGTAGGCTCGATCACTTCGAGGAATGAAAACATGAGGTCGGTGTTTAGTCCTATGGCAAGATGGTGAGCTAGCTACCAAATGAGTTTTCTCAACTATAAATCAATTTCAACCTTTCAAACCGAGCTTTAATATTGGCATCTTTATTCGGTAACCCGTGCTCTTTAGATATCATATATGGAGCGGAAGCAGTACCGTTAAATATTTTCCTCTACATTTTACTTATTACTACCTTCACTCGACGAATGGTTTCCATTGTTTAATTACTTTAATAGCACAGTTATTTAGACAATAGCTGATAATTGGAGTATATTTTGTTAAATAATTTTGATGTATATAATATAATGAAGTCATTCATGATAGCTGTGATTTTGTAGATATATTATTTTTAATATTTGGCGATTAAATTGTCATTAAAAGTGTTAATTTGTTTCATAAAATACAAACGGGAACACATATATGTGCTTTGTTCACTAGCGGGAGTTGTTTTAGTTTTTTTCAAAAGATTGCCAGATGCATATTTGAAAATTGATTTTCCTTTAGAACGAGATGTTTGTGTCGGGGGAGGGGGCGTGTTGTCATATTGTGCATGAAACTCATTAAATAAGTCATAAAATAAAGTACTCACCTCGTTGTATTCTTGTTTCGGATCTATGGTCTTATCGTCATACATTGGAAATTCACCAAAAAAAGCAAGATAATAGAAGTTCAAACATTCTTGCAAATTACCAAATCTATAACGAGGATCAAGAATAAATGCAATACCGTAAATATGTGGAATATGTGCATAATATTTTAAAAACTTTTCCTGCATAAAATTACAAAAATAACTCACGTAAGCGGCGTTCGAAAATTCATTAAAAGCACCGACGAGATTAAAACCTTCAAGAATAAATTGATTTGACGTAGGTTTATAAACATGACTAAAAGTTTCAGTTGCATTAAAAAATTTATCAAAACATTCACATTTTTTTTCGCAAGTGTCGATGTCAGCCGGGTTTATAATATAGTTAGCATATTGTTTTAAAAAAGCAGGAAAATGATCTTTATATCTAATAAGAACTTTAATTAACTTATAAGTACTATTCCAGCGAATAGTCAAATCTTTAGGAAAAGCAACATATCTCACATTTCTTTCTGTCAAAAAATTTGGCCATTGTAATCTAAGTTGACCACTAGCCCAAATACGTCTAATTCCCCCCTTGACTATCTCCACAGCATTTCCTAACGCGGCTAAACCGTCTTGCACACATAAACTGAGAATGTGGCATGCACATCGTTGATGAAAAATCTACCCATCAGAGTAGCAGAAGCACACAATTCACGCAATCTAGGTATAGCTGCAGTATTATTACTAGCATTATCAAAACCCATAGCAAACACCTTATCAATCAAATTATACTCAATTAAAATGCGCTCAATCAGAATATAAATAATATCAGCGGTGTGACGATCATTAAATTCACGAAAAGCAAGAACACGTTTATGCATTTCCCAATCATCATCAATATAATGTGCAGTCAGATCCAAATAATGTAAATGATGATAAGTATCCTCTGATATGTCACAACAAATAGTAACACGCCCATCAAAGTTTGCGAAAAAATTTTGTAACCTTGCCTTTTCCGCACCATAAAGCCTTATAATTTCTTTCTTAATCGTTTTGCGACTATAATTTCTAAATTGCGGATTTAAAATACCTTGAGCATAATCACTTAAAGCAAGACTTTCAGAAAACAAATAAGGCAAATTTTCTTCAACAATTAAGTTACACATACCACTCAAATTTTGTGCATCATTGTATGAGAAATTACCAAAAGGTTGGTTATTTGCGAACCTCGATATTTGAGTTTGCTTCTCCTTTCCTTTGTCTAATTTTGCATACTCCATGATGTGTTTGGCCCTAAGATGCCTTGCGGCGGATCCGTATCCGCCGGAAATCCCCAAGCTATGATTTTTGTGGCACCACTTGCAAGTTGCGTACCAATTCCCGGTCTCCGCATCCTTCCACAGTTCCACTTATCAAAATTATTTTCCATAAGTTTAGATTTACTTTTTTTCTTACCGGGTTGGGATGAGGCGGGCTCGTCGTCGTCGATGGTGCTGTCACCCTCGTCCTCATTCATATCCGGTTGAAGTTCGTCTGCATCGTCATCCTCTAGCTCTTCTTCGTCAATGGTCGTCGGGATGTCTTGTTGTTGGAAAAAGCGGTTATTATGTTGGTCCAATTCTTGTTGTAGTTGCATGTCGGACATCGCATCCCCGTCTCTCTGTTGGTAATCCGTTTTAAAATCATCTCGGGTTTGAGAAGAAGACCCGATATATCGTTTACCTTTGCATGTACTAGGATTATTCCTTTGGATCTCATTCTTTCGGTTGTGTTGGACGATGCCCATATCAACCGAACTTCTACCACGATTCATCTTTAAAAAATGTAACAAATATTAAATTGGAACAAATATATTAATGAGTAAAAAAGTAATGCAACTTATTAAAACTATTTTAATTAATACTTCAATCTAACAAGTGTAGTTTAATGAAATAAAATTCTAACTAATATTTTTTATAAAAACAATTCGAGTGAAATGTGAAATACTTTAACTAAAATGTGAATTTAACTAAAATGCGATTATTATATTAATTATAGCAAATTTTCAAGTACTTTAATTTAGTGAAAACTACTTTAATAAAATGTGAAGTACTTTAAAAAATAGTTTGAACTACTTATTTTCTTCGAAATAAAAATTGAAATTAATGTACTATTTTAATAAAAAAAAATGTAACAATTAAGTAATCCACTAATAATGTTAAAAAATGTAACTAATAAGACAAATGTATGAATGTGTATACTAATTAATGGGAGTAATAGAATGTATTTACTAATATTAATTAAAGTGTAACTAATATATAATATATTGTGTATGTTGTATAGTAGACAATTATAAGTATGAGTATTAAATAACAAGTATGTAATAAGTAGATATTAAGTATATATATATATATAATATGAGTACTTGAGTAGTACACTTATATATATAATTAATATATTAATTATATGTAATATAAGTAATATATTAGTAAATAACAAGTATATAATAAGTAGATATTAAGTATATATAAGTAGATAATTCGAAGTATATTAGTAGATTACTATAAGATGAGTAATACACTTATATTTAATACTTTAATATATAAAGTATATATTAAGTAGATGTAATATGTATATATTAAGTAGAGATTAAGTAGATAATAAATATAAGTAATGTAATATAGGGATCTGTTCAGGTGAGAACGGTATCCCAGGAGAGAAATGAGAATAAGATCCATCCTTTGCTTTTAGTAATCGTGTGGCTTCAAATTTTATTGACTATCTACCGTCGTGAATGTTTTAATAGGAAAGATTGAAGACTCATTATGATTCAAGGACATTTCAGTAAAAGACAATATGATAAGTTGACACGCATGAACTTATTTAAAGAAAGATGATCGTGCAAGTCCTAACAAATAGGATGATTAATTAGAGCATCTCCAATGCTAAAACGTTAACGGTGCATACGTGGCATGGGAAATAACCAATTAAAAAACAATAAATACAATATCTCTCTCCTTCTTTCCACGGTCTTATGTGTTTATGGTAAGTTTTTGTCTGCAATGTCAATCACAATGTCTACATCTAGACATTGTGCTTGACATTGTGAAGAAAAACTTACCAAAATGATGTAAGATCCTTCAAATAAGGAGAGAGATATTGTATTGATTGTTTTTTAATTGGTTATTTTTCATGCCACGTATGCACCGTTAACCTTTTAGCATTGGAGATGCTCTTAATGGTAAAACAGTTTCACATGTGCATCAATTCCAAAATTTATCATAACGTTAGGAAGTATTAATTAATTAGACACCATAATTAGGATGATTTAATATATTTCATTAAAAGCTTTCGTTCTATATAATTTTTTCTTTTAAATTTAGTATCCCACTAGTATTTCTCACGTATAAATAATCTAAAAAAATACTACAAATTATATATACGTATTTGTCTAAAAAAATTATTTTGGTTCATGTTTAGTCTTTTTCTGGATTAAATATCGTATGAACGAATCAACTTAAATTTGACAATTTGCACCTAAATGGTGAATGAATGCACTTTGGTTCAAAAAGTTATGCAACACCAAAATATTAATAATGCACCAAAGTACATTTGATGTTTCTTCTATTTGGAGTACAAAAATGCTACCGCATCATACTTTTTATTGTGCACATTTTAGTTTCACTTAATACACATTTCTGTTTCATCTATTGCCTAATTCAGATTCATATAATGCCACTGTATTGTACCTTTTGTACTGCACATTTCATTGTCACTTAATGCACATTTAACTTCACATAATACAACCTAACGGTCCAATTCATTCTATTTGGATTTTGGAGTACAAAATGCCACTACATTGTACATTTCACTATGCACATTTCATTTTCACCTAATGCACATTTCAGTTTCATCTAATGCCTAATTCAGATTTGTATAATGTCACTGTATCGTACTCTTTGTAATGCACATTGTAGTTTCACATAATGCACATTTCAATGTCACTTTATGTACATTTAACTTCACATAATACAATCTAACGGTCCAATTTATTCTCACTTCTCTTTTAAGATCATTTTCTCATTAGTACATCTTATTTACCTAAAAGTGCACACCCTGATATAAGAGATCGTTTTATATTTACAGAAAAGTGCACAACGACTCATATCTAAACGCACAACATAACTATATTACTTTGATGCACGTACCATATATTTTTCATGCACTTTTCATTATTTTTATTTAAATGTTCTATATATACAATTGACACTGAAAGACACCATCGTAATCAAACAATTATCATGTTTTTGAAATAAAAGTGCATTTCGCCTCTAAAAATGTCAAGACAACTTTTTAGAAAGTGTGATATAATAGTGCACTTTTATTTTATTTGAAATGCACGTGATAAAAGTGTATTTATTATATAAGTGCCGACATAGAATTTCTCAAAGTATGATACGATAGTGCATTTTTTATATTTAAAATGCACATGATGGTTATTAATTTACACTCGTGTACTTTTATTTTCATGTTATTATAAATATATGAAAAAGCACAAATAATGAGAATAAAATGCAAATTATAAAAATTCAGACAAATAAAATAATAATGAACATTAATATAATGAAAGTATTATTTTTATATAGATTCATTTTGATAATAAATGGTGTTTACTATTCAAATTACTATTAGTGAAAAATAAATAAATAGTATTTCTACATAGTTAATGGAAGGAAAACGAAATATTAAAATTGAGATAAACTAAAATATATCAAATTAAAAGAAAAGCATGAACTCTACTCAAATGAAAACTATGCCCGTAGGAATATTTAAAACATGCTAGCTCATTTGGAATGTTATTGAAAAGGAAAGCAAATCAATGATGGAAATGAAAATGACGTAAAAATGAAGATGAAAGGTTATCAATGCAAGTATGGAAAGGAAATGTTTAATGACCAATATGGGCAAGGAGACCACACGTGATTATCAAGGGAAATGATACAATTTAATGGCTATAATTCTTTCTCATTTCTCTCCTAAGATTGTTTTCTTATTTGAACCAAAATCATGTAATATATGTATTTATAAGTAGATAATAAATATATAAGTAGATATAATAATTGTATAATTATTACGGAGTATATAGTAAAATAGAATGGAGAATAAGAGAATTTGAGAAGATGAAGATGGAGAAATGAAGAATTGGAGATGATTAAGAATAATAAAATATTAAAGAGTAGGAAGAGTTGGAGAAGAGGTGTAGAAAAATGTATAAAAATAGGAGTATTTATAAGTTTTTTATCCCCCCCCCCCCGCCCAAACTAGGGGTGGACTAGGGCCGGGCCAACCGGCCTGGAATCGGACCGGCCTGCTACTGTGCGGGACCGGCCCGGCCCGGCCTGGTTTTCCGGTTCAGGCCTAGGCCTGGGGGCTTGGGCGGTTCCGGGCTCGGTTACAGTTTTTGGCGAACCGGCCCGGCCGGGTCGGGCCCAGGTCCGGGCCAAAAACTATTTTTTTTTTTCCATTTTTTGGGCTTTATTGAGTTGGGCTCGATGTTTAGAACCGGTTTGGGGGGTTTGGGGGGTGGGGGGTGGGGGGGGGGGGGAGAAAAGAAAAGGAAAAAAAAAAAAAAAACTAACCGGGTGGCCCGGACCGGTTAGGCCCAGAACCGGACCCAGAACCAGTGACCAGTTGACCACCGGTTCGGGCTCGGGCCCAACAAAACAAACCCGGGGCCCGGCCAGGCCCAAGCCCGAACCGGTCCCAAACCGGCCCGAGGCTATCCCTACCCCAAACGCCCGGGAACCCCCAACCCCCACCCAACAGCTATATAGCCGTTTCGGACCGTTTGGCAATGGCTAATGGCCTGTTTGGCTGATTTTTTCTTTAAAAAAAAAACTAGCCGCTAGGCCCGAACCGGGCCCGGTCCCGGCCTGGCCGGGCCAGCTTTTGCGCAGACCGTACCCGCCCCGCTACTACCTCCGGTTCAAGTCAAAGCCCAGTACCGGGCCACAAGAACCGGGCCGGGCCGGGCCCGCACAATAGCGGGTCGGGCCAGTTCACGGGACAGGCAGCCCAACCCGTGTCCACCACTATATGAAAATGTTCTTTGTTAAAAAAATTCATAAAAGTGTAAAATATATAACTATCATAATATTACACTAATAAAAATCATGGTCGAAATTTTAAGATTTGACTACGTATTTTGGGACAGGCTAGTATATATCCTTCCATGATTTCAGTTTCATTCCTCTCATTCCCCAGTAAAATACCAAAAGATAAGACATCAATTGGGTATAGTACTATAGTAGTGAACTTCTAAGTAGAAATGAAAATAGATGCAATTCGAGTGAACATGGCAAAAGAAGCATTAAAGTGAACATAACATAGAAGACGCATTCACTGGAATTGCATGAATCTAATTCAAGTGAACATTACATAGAAGAAACATACCACGAAACCTCAGAATACCCTCTGTGTAAATAAAACATAATGTCTACCACCGAAAAGTTGTAATTCCCTAATATGTTAACAAAACAGTGTTGCTGCCTGCCAGTCATTGATTTTTAACAAAAATTTACTCTACCCAATATATAATTACCCAAAAAATACTACTGTCAGACTGCATTAGTACTCAAACATTACAATATCCAAAATATAAACAAAACATACTGCATGTTTGACTTCATGTACATCCTTTCACGGTTTCACATTCACTCCTTTCCTTTCCCAGTAACTACATTAGGACAACAGGGATATAACCTGTAGTTAGAAGACAGTCCATTATATAGCATAATTAATATCAATTACTTTAATGTCATGTAATTACCAGAAATGGCATATTAGGTGCCCGGCACAATCCGAAACAGTTTATGTTCTCCAGAACCTGTTACAACCAATATATGACCATTAAAATACCTTAAAAATATATTATACAAAAAAAACTATATATATTTACCTTTGTGCATATAGTAAGCCCACCCTACACTTCCGATTATGTAGAATAGGCAGGTCAAGGCACTGATGCACAAGAATCCAAGATATTCATCAACAAACCTCTCTTTTTGTTCAGGTTCACCAGGTTTTGTTTTCTCTACTCGAGGCAGAGTATCCAACATTCTCTTAAGTCGGCTATCCGCAGAAAGCCTAGACAAATCTGCTTCTCTAGTTGGGGGACACACATAAGGAGTATCAATTTGAATTTGCAACTCCAAACATCTGTCTCTCAATTTTTTTAATTCGGATCTTGTTTTTACCTTTTTCCATTTTAACCTTTCTAAGCTCCTATAACAACTATAGAATGTTAATCCTACCCCCACACAGAAAGTGAAGGCCATGAGAATAAGCAGACCAAAAAGACTGTCACGATTCTGAATCAGAAACCCCCCCACAAAAGCTACACTAGTCATTCCAACATAAAGGTTTATGTTGGAGACTAGTTGTCCTAAAATTTCTTCACACCTTTTATCCAATTCAATCTCTATTCTATTCAACTCGTCTCTTTTAGTTTCTAGTTCTTTGATTTCTTTGATGTGTTCATATCTCAAGAAACCTGCACAAGAAAAAGATGGGAGTAATTAACATAAACTTCTAAATCACTTCAGATTTCTGAAAGGCAGAAACTTCCCAACTAATATATTATTTATTATTATTATTATTTAATATCAAAAGAAAACTTGTAGACCAACTCCCTGCCTAAAAATGACTGCAGTTAGATTAAAGAAACAGAATAAATGCTCCTAAAAAATCTGGAGATTCGAAACAAGGTAGCTGTAATAGAAGCAAAAGAAACATTAGAGAACACATTTGATGTGATCATAAATGAAAGCTCAGCTGATATTTCATTTGTAGGGAATACTGGAACCATGCAATATTTAATATTTTGAGTTACTCAAATTTTTTCCGCTATGTATTACTGAGTGGTTGTATTTCATATATATAAATAGACCAACATAGGAGTGACCTAGGCTTTTCTCTATGATCCTAGGCTTTGAAATAATCTTTTGTATTGAGCTGCTTACTATTACTTTTGATTTGTCCAACATGAGGGTCTTTATTATAGTTATTATGGTTAATGGAACATGGTGCAGTTGCCTAATTTAGGTTTGTTTATTTGGATGATCATATCAGATGGATTTTATGGCCACCGCGTTCATCCTTCCTTGATTGCTGCTTAAGCACATGGAACCATTTAGTTAAGTTTATGATTGTTATATTATTATTATCACGATATTATTAGGTTTCTGATAGGAACACCTGGCTTTAAACATAAAACCTAATAGAGATTTTACCAAGGTTTTACACTAGAAGAAATAAGAGGATGGCAAAAAAAGTAAATTGGTAAATCAAAGAAGACTACAAGGGAATCAGTAAAGAGAAGGTGGTAGAGACCAGAGGAGAGCAGAAGGAATAAAGCATGAGTCAGGAGAGAAGCAAAAGGCATTCTGGCAGTTGGTTAGAATAGGAAAGAGAGGCCCTCTCAAATGGTCTCACCTTTTTTATTGTATTTCCTTGTTCTGCCAGTTTTTCCTTCTTCTTCCATGGTTGATTCACCCGACTTTTACCATCTCTTTACTGATTCCTTTACTCAATATAATGTTTCTATTTTGCTGGGGTGTGTGCGTTCTATCATTGGTATCAGAGAGAAAAACAGCCCCTGAGACTGGATGACCATCACAAGTTCCCAGATGAAGAACCGGATGGAAAATTGGAACGCGCAGTAGTAGAACTCAGTAACAGGATGGATGGGAGGATGAACAATATGAAGGCAGCAACATAATCACGGTCGACCCAGAGGACGTTCCAGAAATTCCCGGCGACAGACTCCAAATGAAAATCACAGCACCTCTTGCACTTGCGATGAGTCGCGATCATCTCAAGTATCTTCCGCTACCCATGAAACTTCGAAGATCAGAGTTCACAATCGAACCGGGAGAAAGATAGATCTTCCGATGTTCAATGGGAACGATGCTTATGGCTGGCTAGTACGAGTGGAAAGATTTCTTAGATTGAATGACATACGTGATGAGGATAAGGCCCTCAACCGGTTCTAATGGTGGGAGGGCCAAACTTATAATAGGAACTAGGAAACTTTTAATGAAGCACTTATCAGAAGATTTCAACCAGACTTGGTGCAAAATCCTTACGGACCCATGAGAAGACAGATACTGAGATGCTGAAAGGGGTCTTCATGATTGGATTGAGGGAGTGTTAGGAGGTGATTCTTCCCGCTCAGGTCTCGTTTATACCCACCAATGATGACAATTTCACCACTAAGGTCTCAATTGAAGGAGTAGTGTGGCAACAGCCACCAAGCCTATTCTGCCAATACGTTTGAACGCCCCACAGAAAGGAGCAGCTAGGGTTTCGGCCAACCTCCAACGCATACGGGAAGGGAGAAATAAATAGGCTAAGCTCAGAAGGTCATACATGGTAACATGTCAAGAAGGAAAGAAATCATCTGTATTGCACCAGCAAAAGGAAGGAAAGGAATCGCGCGGAGACGGTGTGAACAAGAATAAAGGAATGGGTCGGGTACTCTTCCAAATGGACTGGGCCAATACCTAACACATTCTCCACCTTATTGGACCCTAGTGGTGTAGAGTCAGAACTCTGATCCATACGTAAGACTCATCATCGCTGGATTGCCTGAATGATCACGCGGACACATTACAGGTAAAAGGGGTAAGATCACCGGACAACTTATCCGCAATTAATGTTTAACGTGCATTTGCACGACAGCAGTTTTTCTACATAGGGATATTTAGTATCCATGTCTGCAGGATTAAACTCAGATGGAATTTTAGTCAACTTGATATGATCTGCACTAACAATATCACATATCAAATGAAATCTAACATCAATATGCTTAGTTCTATCATGAAAAACGGGGTTTTTGCACAGTTGAGCAGATTGACTATTACAAAACACACGTGTCCTGTTTAAGATTACCAATCTCTGTTAGAAGATGCTTAAGCCAAATGGTTTTCTTAAATGCTTCGGTAGCGGTCACATACTTAATCTTAGTAGTGGATAGGGCAACTATGAGCTGAAATTGAGACTTCCAACTAATGCACGACCCACAGAGTAAACACATAAGTAGTGGATTTCTTATTCGCTCTATCATTAGCAAAATTAGAGTCCACATATCCATTCAACTTAATACCCTCAAAACACCTAGTGAAAACCAATCCATGATTAAAACAGTAGAATTCAAGTACCTAAGCAACCACTTAAGAGCATTCCAATGATCTAAACCAGGGTTAGACATATACTTACCCAAGCAACTAACAACATAGGCAACGTCGAGTCTAGTACTCACCATGAGATACATCACAGACCCAATAACATTGGAAAAAGGCACATATTTCATTTTAGCAATAAAAATACAGACACAGAAGAAGTATTTTTGAAGTAAAAGCAATGATCGCATTCAGACTTATGGAATTTCAAAGATGGCATGTGTTGGTCAAATTTGATATTCCACTGCCTACAGGACTGCTTCAGGCCGTACAAAGCCTTCCTAAGCAAACACACATGATCACTCTTCATGGGATCCACAAAGCCATCAAGCTGGGACATATAGATTTTCTTGTCTAAATCACCATGCAAGAAAGCAGTGGTGACTTCCATTTGCTTCATTTCCCAATCATTATTAGCAACAAGAGCAAGCATCATTCTAATCGTAGTAAATTTAACAACAGGAGCAAAGATTTCAGCCTAATCAACACCTTCCTTGAGTAAATCTCTTAGCTACTAGCTTAGCCTTATATCTAATGTTGTTAAGCTCTTCCTTAACCTTAAATAGTCATTTTCACGCAACAACGGAACTATTGGGTGGTCTAGGAACTAACGTCCAAGTCTTATTCGCTCGCAGGGACTCCATCTCACTTTCCATGCCGCAAAGCCATTTAGCGGATTCATTAGACTTAAGGGCCTCTTTATAGGTTCTAGGTTCGTTAAGCTCAAGGGCTTCAAACACAGAGAATGCAAACATAGAAGTATCACACACATGGAAAGTAAAATCAAGGATACTATTTGCAGTTCTCCTAGTTACTCTCCTACTTCTTTGGTAATCATGCAAATCAGTTTCACTAGAATCAGCATTCTCATCATGCGATTCATTTTTATTTGAATGCACATAAGAATGCTCCACCACACTCGAAGTGGTGGTAGTATCATGCTCAGAAGAATCAGAATCATGCAATTTGGAAGAATCAGAATCATGCAAGTCAACATTATCATGATTAACAAACAAAGGACTAGCAGCATATGGTATGGACTCCACCTCAACAAGTGTACTACTATGGCTAAACTCAGAATCAGGAGCTGACTTAACCAGACAATGAAACTCGGATTCATTGAAAACCACGTTTCTACTTACCACAACTTTGAAACCTACTTGGTTTCTATCCCAAACCTTGTACCCCTTCACACCCTCAGGATAACCTAAGAAAACTCCTTTCTTAGACCTAGGATCCAATTTGTCACCTTGTTGGTGTACATACATTGCACACCCGAACACTCTAAGATTAGATAAATCAAGGGGTTTGTTTGAAAAAACAGATTTAGGGCACTTTCCACGCAAGGGAACAGAAAGAGACCGATTAATCAAATAGGCAGCAGTATTTACTGCTTCGCCCCAAAACTTTTTTGACAAACCGGCAGTAGCAAACATACTCCTAACCTTATCTAGAACAGTCCTATTCATTCTCTCAGCTGTCTCATTTTGTTGAGGAGTATAGGGCACAGTTTTGTGCCTTCTAATCCCACAATCAACACAAAGTTGATCCATATCCTTGTTGCAAAATTCTAGACCATTATCTGCCTCAAGAGTTTTGACCTTTTTACCTGTTTAATTTTTTACAAGGCTTTTCCATTCTCTAAATTTCACAAAGACATTGGACTTATGCTCAAGGAGACCTTCCTAGAAAAATTATCAATAATGGACAGAAAATATCTCTTACTCTCGTGGGTAGAGACGCTAGCAGGACCCCACACATAAGCATGAACATACTCTAACACAGAGGTACACTTAGTGGGATCAGGGTAACGAGAGGAGAGAAATGTAACCTTATGCTGCTTGTCTAACACACAATATTCAGAGAAAGGGATAGAGGACATAGAATCCTTACCAAAACAACACGATTTATTCAAAACTCTAATCACTTATTACTCATGTGTCCTAATCTACTATGACACAAAGCAGTTTTATCGGAACTAACGTGAGAAGAATCACAGAAAGGCTGAGCATGACACACATGCAAGTTATACATTATTTTAGATTAAAAAAACAAGGGAATTTTTCAAAACTTTCATGCACCCATTTCCCCATTTACCCTCAAACCCACTACCCTCAAAAGCAGTGACAGAAAACAAGTTATGACACAAATCAGGAACATGATTTTAAACATATAAAACACAATACCATTATCAAACTTCAAGCATATATCACCCACCCCGTGTATTTTGCATTTTTTATTATCAGGAAGAGACACAAAATCATCATTGCAAGGATCATGAGAAGAAAGCACGGATCTAAAAGGTATCATACGATAAGTACAACCAGAGTCAATCAACCACTCATTTTCAGTCATGCTACTCAACACAGAATTGGCAAAATCACAAAAAATAAACACTTCTTCATGCAAGTTATCATCATTTACCACATTAGCATGTTCAAACTTCTTGGGGTTGCGACAATTTTTAATAAAGTAGCTAGAATTACCACAATTATAACACACTCTCTTCTTAGACTTACCTCTCTTCTTACCCGGGTCACTATTATTGTTTTTTGTTCTTATCATTGTTGTCTTTCTTATGGTTTCTAGATCTACTCTTAGATCTACCCCTCACAAACAACGTTTCACCTGTGTCCCTAAACTAACTGTTACTACCCCTCGAGTGCCTAAGGACCAACTCCTTACTTCTTAATCCATTAGCGACTATATTTAACAAGATATCATATCTACCATATTTTATGGCAGATTTGACGTCATTGTAAGAGTCAGGGGTGGCATTAAGTAACATTATGGTTGTGTACTCATCTATGTGTTTATCACCGGCTTGCTCAATGCTCTTAATAAGCTTGTTAAACACATCTAAGTTCTCATCTATGTCTTTAGTCAGGTCAAGCCTAAATCTAAAGAACTTCTCAAGCAAAAACAATTTACCAGACAAAGAAGTATCGATATACAACTTGTCTAATTTGTCCTACAATTCCTTTGCGGAATCTATAATACCCACCTTCCTCGGCACTGAATCAGAAAGGTTTAAGTATATAGAGGAACAAGCAGTTTCATTCATTTCAATGCTTGAGCATCTTCAGAGTCTAAATAGAGACCAGTCATAGCTTTATAGACTTTCTGTTGAATCAACACGCATTTTATTTTCTGTTTCCAGATGTAAAGTATGTCTTTCCGTTAACTGGAAGTATGCAATATTGATTGACAGCCATCTTAACAGGAAAGCAAGCAAAACACGCAAGAGAGTAAATAAAATCTATCAGGCTACGAATAGTACGAAGCAACTAACACGAACAAGCCGAGAAGACCAATGAACACAAAGCTCGGGGACAATCTCCTTGTTCTTTCGTACAAGCACAGATAAATTACTATTTACTCAACAAACAGACAAGAGATTTAATTATAACCTATAGGGCTATGAATTGTACGAAGCAACTAGCACGAACAAACCAAGAAGACCAATGAGCACAAAACTCGGGTACAATCTTCTTGTTCTTTCGTACAAGCACAAATAGGCTAAAATTAAACCAACAATTAATGAAACGGAATTAAATTTAATCCAGACATAAATATTCACAAACTTCAGAAAATAAGTATCCGAACAAAATATTCTTAATCGGAAAGTTTATCCACGAATCAACACACAGAAAATCAAAATTCAACACGGAATTAAATCTTAACCGGACAGAAATATTCACAATTTCAGACAACAAGTGTCCAAACAAAATATTCTTTACCGGAAAATTAATCCACGATTCAACAAACAAGTAATCACAATTCAACTCGAAATTAAAATGAATGAACTACAAATAATCACACAAAGGATTAAGATTAAGCAAACGTACCTGGGGCCGGGCACAGCCGGCGTCCTAGACCGTGTAGGTCAGCAGTGGGGGTGAGGGGGGAATTAATCCGGTGGCACTCCGGTACTCCAAGTAAGGTTTATAGCCAATTTACCTGAGCGGGGCCCGAGGTTGGGTTACCCGACTTACCGTAGGCAGCGTGGGCTGCTGTAGAGCATGGTGGCAGTGGCTGGATTGCATGGCTGCACCTCCCTGGCGGAGGCAGCAGATTGGACTGGCGGCAGACTGGCAGCAGAGGTCTGGACAGCACCTTGAGCTCCAGCAGAATGTCTGGCCGGCTAGTTCTGGTCGCCGGAACTCCTGGACGGCGGCGGCAGCTCTGCAGGGACCTCCGGCAACGGTGTGCGGAGGCGATGCGATGGCAGGCTGCGGCAGACGGCAATCTCACTGATACCACTGTTAGGAGGTGATTCTTCCAGCTCAGGTCTCGTTTATACCCACCAAGGATAACAATTTCACCACTAAGGTCTCAATCGAAGTAGTAGTGTGGCAACAACCACCAAGCCTATTCTGCCAATACGTTTGAACGCCCCACAGAAAGGAGCAGCTAGGGTTTCGGCCAACCTCCAACGTAGACGGGAAGGGAGAAATAAATAGGCTAAGCTCAGAAGGCCATACATGGTAACATGTCCAGAAGGAAAGAAATCATTTGTATCGCACCAGCAGAAGGAAGGAAAGGAATCGCGCAGAGACGGTGCAAACAAGAATAAAGGAATGGGTCGGGTACTCTTCCAAATGATATTGGGCTTAAGAATGGACTAGGCCAATACCTAACAGGGAGGAAATGAGAGCTGAGCTGAAATTGTATCCTGTGAGATCCTTACCGGAGATGATTGACCGTGCACTGTTACTTGAAGACAAAAATGCTGCAGTAAGGACAACAATACATAGAGAAGAGGATAAGAGAGGTTGGTAGGAGAAAGGAGGAACTATGACTAAATCCTTGCAGTGGGGGGAAAGCACTAGAGAGAGAACCTATTCTAATAACCCAACTGCTGCCAAGGTTGTGACAGACTACAAAGCAGGAGAACAACCAGGGTTCAATAACTCCTGGAGAAATGGACAGAGGCTGACACAAACTGTGGGGATAAGTGGAATAAAGAACATGTGCGTGGAGTGAAACACTATCAATTAACCCTCATGGAAACTGAAGAAGATTCAGAGGAGGAAAATCAGTTGACTCATAGAGAAGAAATAGGGCCAGTAGGAGAATACAAACTCTGCAACTGTCCAGTTTGAGCAAGAAGGGGTTAACTACACAAATGACATTCAAGGTGAAGGGGGAATTGAGGAGCCAAGACTATTATACAGTCATTAATCATTAAGTCACTAATTAAAATGAGTGTAGGTCAAGGAGATCTGAATTGAGTAATAACACAGTCAAGGTTTGCAGTTGCATGACTTATACTCAAAACATATTTATAGTAGTGGTAGCAATGTATTTTTTTAGTTTGCATATATTTTGTTTGGTATAACAAATCGCAGCACATGGATGGAGGTGAGGTAGGAGAGTCTAGACTGATAGCGAGAAAGGGTCTTTCTTTAAGATTAAGAGCAGTAAGTCTAGAAGCATACACAAAATACTAAAAGTGTATGTTCAGCAGGATAATGATCACAATGCATTTGATTTGAAGTTTCCTTTTATTCATTTTTATCACGATACTATCACACTACTTCTTTTCCATTCATTTGATCAAAATGCATTGATTCGATGTTTCCTTTTATTCATTTTTATAATTGTTATTGTTTATTCCCAATCTCAATTTCAAAATTGTACACATATACTTAAATTGGGAGATAAAAAAGGATGAGGTACACACTTCTAGAAATATAAAGCACAACAAGAAATGTGTTCTTGATGAGACAAAAGTGTAAAATAATGTAAGCCTGCCATTAATTATAAATTAGAATATAAAATATTTAATTGATTGGTGTGACTTTAATTCCGTATAAAAACAAGTAAAAAATGACTAGTAAATTAATAGGCCTATTTTATTTGAGTATGTCAATAGGTGTTTATTAATTTGTAATGTTAAGCAAATTTTCTTCTTTTTAGAGCAATTATATGTGTGTTAATCAAAGAAGTGTTTTCAAAATTACTAGATCACGAGGGCGTGATGTGCAACGCCGATGGAAATCTGAAAAACAAATGAAAACATTGTCGTCTACAAGTACATCTTCAATAATTTATTATGGGTTTTCTTATTAAACCTCTAATATTTGAGATAAAAATAATATGATTTATTATACTAACCTGTCAGTTTAGGACGAGGACGAGGTGCTAGGGGTGCCGGGGTCTCCATTGCTGTGGTAGATTTTAAAAATAACATAAAAGCAATGGTAAATAAATATTATAAAAGTTACTTATGCTGCCAAAAACAAATGTACTAACTAACAGTATCATTATATTTCTAAAAACATGCAAAGAAAAATAAATAAATAAAAACCATGGTGATTGGTGATTAGAGAATAACACAAACACAAATGCTTAAATTAATGGCAAGTTTGGAAACTATAGCACTAAAAATAAATTACCTGAGTATCGCAGCCTCCTAGGAACGAATCTAGACAGAACCCGGTAAACAATACCTTCAAAATAAATTGAATAGGATTTATCATTACCATATAGTACATAATAGCATTCAATTACACTAAAAAATAACGTAGTATATTATGAACATATTCTATTTTGCAATTGAATAGGTTATATTCCAGTTCAATCTTTTATCTTATCTAAACTGTTAGATGGATCACGGGACTCGACCATGGTTACATTGGTTATCATCTTGCTAAATCATACCTCGGCGAGCAGCATCCATTTGAGGTGAACCATTTGAACTTTGGATGTTAATAGCTACCTGATCTTCTTCAGGCTCTTCATTTATTTCCGGGGAGGGTGGTTTACTTTCCTCTGGCCCAGACCGAGGCTCAAAGAAGGGCTCAGTGAGAGGGGACTCCAGCTCATCCTCCTTCTTCAGGAATGGTTCATCAGACGGCTCAGAGGGGGACGCCTTCAGCTCATTGACATTGACAGCGGACGCCTTCTGCCCGTCCTCCAGCAGCGGCTTCAGTTCCTCAGACAAGGGCTCGGCCTCCAGCAGCGGCTTCAGTTCCTCAGACAAGGGCTCGGAGGAGGAAGCCATTTACCGAAAGCTCTCAGAAATTCAGACGCAATGCTCCGTGTAAGAGTAGCAACTCAGACCCTGAAGTAACTTCAAACTAATAGCAATAGTTAATGATAACTGAAATTAAATACAGTAGTAATTAGTAATAAGCGTATTAGTTAGTAATAAACTGAAATATCTCAACATAATCTCTGTATCTACCGAGATGTTTAGGCACCGGCTGTGAGTATCTATGGGGCGACGATATAAATCAGGGCCGTAATCCGTATTGTGAGAGATGGTTCAATCGTTGCACGCTAATTAGGTTTGGCTCCATTAGGTTTTGGACAAGTTCTGGATTTCTAACTTTGGGCCTTTACTAACTTTTAATATCATAGTCTCATATCATTATGTCAATACCCAATTTAATCCTGTACTACGGAGTATTTAATAATCTCGACTTTCAATTTTCTTTTTCAAAATTTAGTCCTTTATTGTTTTATTCTACGAAAAATAACAAAAATAGTACCACTATGAGGTGAAATCGGTTGGATTGGCTGATTCTGCTGAAATTTATGAAATTACTATATCAGCTGCTTTTACTGATTTATGAAAAAAAAATTATATTTAAAATATATTTTATTAATAAATTAAAGAAAAACTTATAAGAATAAATAGCTAAAATGGTCATCTACCGTAACTTTAGCCAATACAGCCAGAAAAGCAACTACAACCTTACTTTTTACTATTATTACACAATTCATGATAAGATAAAGAGTATAAATAGACTGTCTGCCTACACGATAGAGTTCTACTCTAACTAAAACTGTAACTTCTAATACTTCTATTACTAATAGGAAACGATAAATAAATATAAATAAATAAATAAATAAAATATAAAGATAACATCGAACTGGACTCCTAAATAATTAAAAGCCTAAAAAGGCATCTGTAACATCACTCCCTCCCTCGACACTGAGCTTGTCCCCAAGCTCATATCTTGGATAAGCACTGACTAAAGACTCAACGGCTCCCATGTAGTGTGGCCTTATCTGGTATGGGCCATTGAACTTACTAGTTTCTATACGCGCGTTGCGCGATAAGATAAATGCCTAATGTAACATTTTCTGCACCATTTGCCCAAAGTGTTTACTTGTAATGGAAATACGTAAGTCTAACAATATAGTTTTAAAATATGGGGAGAAGGAAAATGGAATTGAAGTGAGTATTATTTGAGAAATGAGTACATCCAAAGTGCAGTAACATAAAAAATGTCATATTCTCTTTTTGCTAACGGAATATTAAAAATGATAAAGTCGTGATCACCAGGTCATCTGAAACTCAAGAACTTCACAACTCATGTGGAGTAACATACGAGAGTTAAATTACCTCCCAATGATGGTATACTTCAATTCACACCGCATTTCATGGTTTCTTTGGAACTGGAGGCCTGGACAAGGAGATTCACATAACTCCTGGAAAATTTTTGTGAAGATAAAAGTAATTATTATTGTCACTGAATTAGAAAACATATTAGAAGATAAGTACTTTAGGCTTATTGTATATATGCTTTGAGATTTTACTCAAGTCTAGTTAAGGCAGACACTTGTTATGTGTCTAGGGATTGTGTGATTGTGTTTGTCAACATGAGTAAAAATACAAACTTTTTATGATCTAAGAAACTGTGGAAGGTGAAATATTATTCTCTCTCATTGACCTCCAATCAATATATAGGCTAAAAAAACATACATGGCCAAAATGAAAATGAAGCCATAAACACAGATTAGCCACCCTCTAAAATAAAAGATTATATCTAAAAAATCACTTCCATCCCAAAAAGTCCTTTCAAGTTTCCCTTTTTCCCCTTCAGGTTTCTACTCTGTTCTCCCTCATGTTTTCTTCCCTTACCATTTCCCGACTCGAAACAGACCCTAGACAGGCTGATGGAGAAAATGTTTTAGTAAGATCTTGTGGTGGCCAATAAGAGGAAACAATGCATACACTTTCACCGGAGGGCGAGAAATAATAACCAAGACCTGTAAATCCTCAGATTCACTCGTGTTCTAAACCTGAAATGGGATAGAAAATGCTAACACTTTAAACACCAGAAATGACATAAAATGGAATATAAATAAAATGTGTATCAAAAATATCTTTTAAAAAGTTAATCAATTTTAGCTTATAAACTCTTTTCTCCCACATTTTCTTCCCTACCGACTGACTTCTCTTACTAATTTCTTCCCATAGTATTTTCTGGGAAGAAACTCAAAATTCCAAGCTCTGACAGTAAAACTTTGCTAGATTATGTATCACAAGGTAAAGCAATGTGCTCAAATTTGCATTGGACATGATCATATGTTACTTCAATTCTTTCGAATGTCTATATGAAGAGGACATGTCGAATGCTTTCCAATAAATCCAATAAACACAACATTTAAGTCTGCTCCAATACAAAAAAAGATGTCAAGTACAAATGGGGGAAAATACACCTACCACATGAAGAAAATATTTATTTTAAACAATACTACCTCCGTCCCAATTTACTTAGCCAAACTTGACTTTTCAAGTCAACGGCGTCTAACTTTGACCAATTATTTTAACTAATATATTTATGCAAAATTTAATAATTTTATACTTTTATGATAGTATTTTTAACAAAGAACATTTTCATATCATTTTCATATTATCAATACTTTCTCTATATACACATATAATTGGTCAAAGTTAGACGACGTTGATTTGAAAAGTCAAGTTTAGCTAAGTAAATTGGGACGAAGGGAGTATGTAAGTTATAGGTCTACACTCTGGTTTTTAACATTTGGCCATGTCGTTTTACACGGTTTAATATAAGCTTCTAAGTCAAAGCATTACTACACCATTTAGAAAACAAATGTAGAAAAGTAAGTGTATACCCGATTCAGTATGCACAAAACTCTGCACCATAGAGTCAAATAAAGTTCTTTTTTAGTTCAATGTGCAGATTCTCTAACAAAAACATAAAAAGATTTTCCCACTTCTTTTATCGCATATTCTGGTCACTTATTTTTTCTAGTCAAATAGCTAGAAAAAGTGATAATAAAAATATATGTAAGTTTGTAGATTATAATATTTCAAACACAAAAATCATAATATTGGGCATAAGCTCTTGATATATTTTAAAATAGACGTTGGGTCAAGGAATGTTTTTATCGTCTGGTGATGGCATTATATTTGTAGAAGCAATGGATATGCGGTTTGCCTCCACCGTTTGGCTCCGGTTGAGTAAATGTGATATTCAAATACAGGTTCTCTTCCATGCACCGCAAGAATCCTGTGTTCTTTCGCTAAAGGATGGAAGAAGATCCCGCATGCTCGGGTAGCAGACACATTGGGGGTTCCTACTATTTGGACTCTATCTCTTGATAGAGGATTAAACACAGCATACTTGGTATATGCTTCCAGGTAGTTCCTAGTCGAAATCAACGCTAATCCGCCGCAAGCGTTTACAAGGTAAGCTCCTTTCAGTGAGTTCAGGCCCCTGGTCTTGCACTCCTTTTCAGAGGTTCCATTGACAATATAAAGTCTCAAGTCATCTTCGCCTCCGCTCTTACAATAACGAATAATTATAGGCTTGCTGCTCTGCTGCTCATCAACATGAGATGATGATGACGACGAAGAATTTAACATTCTGGGAACTTTCTTCATCAATTTTTCATGATTATTAATAGCCAGTGGTGAAGATCCGGCTGTCAATGAGTCCTCCACTGTAGCACTATTAGTCAAATCATTACCAAAAACTTCCTCAAAATGAGATGTTGGTGATGAAATTAACATTTTGGGAACTTTCTTCATCAATTTCTCATGAATAATAGTCAGTGGTGTACTTCTGGTTGTTAATGCGTCCTTGATGAAAACGGTTAGCAACACAAGAGGGGTGAATTGTGTTTCTGTGGAACCGTGGCAGTTTTTCGCCCGGTTCTAGTGTGAAGTAAAGGAAATTGCAAAAAGTAAAGTGCACAAGGATTTAACGAGGAAAAATCCCTTGGCTCAAAGGGATTAAAAAACCTCGACCTCCTTCGGGGGAATTTTAAACAACTTCACTAAAACAAGCCTTGAAAGAGTTACAAGAGAGATCCTCCTAATCTACCCTTGAGCCTCCCCAACTCTATCCTCTCTAGGAAGAGTTATGCATCTCTACCTTTTGGGTAGAGTGCCTCTCGGCTTTATCACAAAGCTTCTCACACACACTTGACCCAACCCGAGGCAGCTACACTTAGCTAAGCCTCAATAACCCAAGTACAATATGATAAAGAAAGGAAACTCTATCTAGAACTCCGCTTGAGCAGTTTCAGGCACTATGGACTTGATCTTTTCTTGAGTGAATCTTCTTGGTAATTTTCTCTGTTCGGCCCTACCCTTCGTATCACCTTTAGTCCGGAATATTTAGCTCCTTGTGAGACAACCGTTGGGTCCTCTTTCCTTAGTTGGTTGCTTGATTTTTAATGCACTTCCCTTGTATAGACTGACTGTTATTTCATAACAAAGAAGCGCAGATAGTTTAGTGAGTCATTGTGCTTTGTTTCATCATATTTTCAAGCTAAAAAATAGTGAGTCTTTGGCTCCATTAAAAATGATTGAAAACGTAAAAATAAATTATTAAAATAAAAACTCAATACTCCCCTTCCCTCACCTAGTCACCTCCATAATCCCCAACCATATTGGTCCTTAATATTTCAATGTCTCAAATGTTTGAGCATAAAAAAATATACGTGGTAATTTGATAAGTTTGAAGTATCTATTCAATATTTTACCAATTCAATCTCTAACTTTAGTGTATAAAGTAACTTTTCATATGGGCATGTAGTATTCCATCTCTAACTTTAGTGCATAAAGTAACTTTTCATATGGGCATCTATTACTACGTAGTCCTTTCCTTTCAAATGAGGTATTGCATGTTTAAGTTTTAATTATTTAATCCATTTCAATATATTAACGTTGAACAGGGGCGGCCCTGGATATTCGAAAGCCTAGGGGCGAACAATAAAAAAAGGGCCTAATTTTAAAAAAAAATTGTAAAACACTTTTCTACCTAAATAAAAATGCAAAATAATAATATTTAAATACCTTTAGAATAAAGAAAATACTTGAATTCGTTAAATTAAACATAGTCGAATAATGTTTTCAAAATAACCGAATAAAAAATTATTTAATGATAAATAACGCCCCGATACAATACACTTGCTAAGGCCGGTGTCATCAACTATAGCGTCATAATCAAGCTTTTCTAAGACATTATTATGCTCAATACTTAATATAGCTAATCAATTAGTTAAATTTATAAATTTAACTAATTGGACTGCACGTTAGTTCTTCCTTTTTTTCAATTTTGGGCCTTTTGCGTTCTTGGGCTTCCTGAACTTGTATAAAATTATTAATTTTGGGTTAAAACTCAGCCTACTCAAATATACTATCAAGAAATAATTCTGGGCCTAAAAAATTTTCATTTTTTTGGGCCTAGGGCACCCGCCCCACCTGCCCCCCCCCCCGGGCCGCCCCTGACGTTGAAGCTGCCAAAACAAGTGTACATTACAAATAAAACAAAAGAACAAATAAAAAAAATAAAAAAAACATACCCAGTAATGTTTAAGTTACACACAAAACTAGTACGGAGTATGTATATACTACAAGCTAAATCCTTGACTCAATGGTAGATGTTGAGATGAGAAGAGTTCAAATCCGACTTGCTTAATACCCCTTTTTCATATACTCTGTAATCAAATATGTCAATTTTTTAATCCCACTATATATAAATCCCAATATAAATGAATCCCAATATATATAAATCCCATTCACATAAATGAAATACGTAATAGTTTGGTATTAAAACAAGGGAACAGAGACAAAAAATCTAAAAATGTACATAAAAAGTATTGGTGTGCATATATAACTAACATAAAAATATAAAAGGTGACTCCATGCTTCACTGACAAATACCATCATCATATGCGATCACTTATGGTTGGAGTATAAGCAACAAACCCGAGAAAACAATCGTAATCACTCTGGTGCATGTAAGGACTGTCGTGCATATTTAACCTTTTGCAAATTTGCCTTATAGTGTGCGTCTTTAGGGAATAGATGAAGAGACCTCGATATCTCCAAAACAATACCAATTCATTCTCATGGATGCTGATTATTCTTATATACGAAAATGTACGACTTACGGTAGCCCGACTTTGGGTGAAAGGAAGCACATTCACATCCCAACTAAGAGAAGCAATATATTTCTTAGTCCAAGATGACCAATTCCCATAGTCTTCCAAAACCCATATATCTATTGACATGCGTTCATACTCCACAAGGCAGAAGCACAAGCGCTCTTCTTTCACCAACAGAAAGGTCATGTAATAATCCTTTTGTGCCATGTACTCCTCAAAGGGGAGGCGTCTGAGTGATAACTCTTCACTAACCATATCAAAAATCATCACACCCCCAATATGCCAATGAAGAGCTTGATTAACAATTGCTGGGTTACCATTGACAACCCTATACGGTTTTTTCCCATCAGCCCAAAAGCATTCAGGCTCGTAAGGAAAATAAGGATGTGCGGTTTGCCTCCACCGTTTGGCTCCGGTTGAGTAAATGTGATATTCAAATACAGGTTCTCTTCCATGCACCGCAAGAATCCTGTGTTCTTTCGCTAAAGGATGGAAGAAGATCCCGCATGCTCGGGTAGCAGACACATTGGGGGTTCCTACTATTTGGACTCTATCTCTTGATAGAGGATTAAACACAGCATACTTGGTATATGCTTCCAGGTAGTTCCTAGTCGAAATCAACGCTAATCCGCCGCAAGCGTTTACAAGGTAAGCTCCTTTCAGTGAGTTCAGGCCCCTGGTCTTGCACTCCTTTTCAGAGGTTCCATTGACAATATAAAGTCTCAAGTCATCTTCGCCTCCGCTCTTACAATAACGAATAATTATAGGCTTGCTGCTCTGCTGCTCATCAACATGAGATGATGATGACGAAGAATTTAACATTCTGGGAACTTTCTTCATCAATTTTTCATGATTATTAATAGCCAGTGGTGAAGATCCGGCTGTCAATGAGTCCTCCACTGTAGCACTATTAGTCAAATCATTACCAAAAACTTCCTCAAAATGAGATGTTGGTGATGAAATTAACATTTTGGGAACTTTCTTCATCAATTTCTCATGAATAATAGCCAGTGGTGTACTTCTGGTTGTTAATGCGTCCTCCACTGCTTCACTGTTATTCAAATCATCACCAAAAACTTCCTCAAACAGATCTATGATCCATGAAAGACACCGAAAGGCCATAGCTCCTGACCGATGCTAAGCTACAAAAACAATAAGAACAATCGATACTTAACTTATTGGAGGCTTGAATTATGTACAGAATTGAACAATATTTTAAATGCTTCCTACATGCTGATCATACACTAGTTTAGAGAAGATCCTGGGGAATAGACTTATTTTTGTATAATAAAAAATCATGCAGGCGGAAGTTAAAAATACATTCCATTCTGTGATACTACGTATGACTTAAGAGGCTTCTCTAACGACGAGCCGATTAATCTCTCAAAAAGAAAAACAACGAACCGATTGAATTATATTGGCTAAACAAATTCTATTGGAAATACAAAACAACAGGAAAATATACGAAGTACAAGAGAATGAGGGATTAAAGGAAGTTAAAGATTCTAAAGTATTTCGGGAACCGATGGATCGGAGACCATATGAAATCCAATTAATTAAATACTTCGAAAATCACTTTGCTAAACATAATCTCCCATTAATTTCCAAGGAAACAAGGAGAATTTAACTTACCTTGGGGAAGGCAGGGATCAGAAGAGAAGAGCAGCGGCTGTTATTACACTACAACTACGTACGTATAAGAAACGAGTATTTAAATAGGTAAAACCATTCTGCCCTAAATACAATTACACTAGGAGTATTAGGTAAGTTTGACAATTTTTTTTTTATAGAATAATAATTATTTTTATTTAAGAACTAAAAGTAATATACTTTTACGGTGTTTTTTTGGACAACTTTCAATCCTAGATCAGAGATAGATCACACTAGATCAAAATATACCGGATTAGACAAGACCATATTTATTATTGTTGTTGTTATTACTACTATTATTATTACTACTACTACTATTATTATTATTCCTATTATTATTGTTGTTGTTGTTATTATTATTGTTAATGTTATTGTTATTATTGATGAAACTTCATGTCAAGTCAGCCTAGCCGTGGCTGCCTTCCTGTCGAGCACATTTGAGGTCCTTCCCAATGAAATTTTCCGATGTTTTTTTTAGCAAAAGTAGTTTCTTTAGATGACCATTTTAGCTATTATTCATATACTTTTCTTTTTATTTTATTAATAAAATATATTTTAGATACTACCTAGCGGTTAGCAGTTAGCGGATGATATTAGCGGGTTGTGAATAGCGGATTATGTTAGCGGATTTGACCGGCGGATTAATTTGGCGGATTGTAAAAAAGTGTTTGGTAATTTGGGTGTTTACTTTTAGCGGTTAATAGATAAAAGGACAAAAAAGGACATTAATACATTTTAGTGTATGTCTCATTGTTGTTTAATATTCTCGTATGATGTTATAATTAAAACTACAACTATATAATTTTAAAAACTAACGGAATAAAAATAGTGTAATGAAGTAAAAAAATAATACTCCGTGTAATCAATGGATTAGTGGACGACTTGGCCGCATGTTTTTTCATATCAAAGCTCTGCACATATTTTACATCATCACATATAACACATTAATACCTATCCAATCATTCATACAATATAAAAATATATACATGTACAACGAAGTGATATACTACTTATTTGAAATTGGGGCACAAATTAAGAAGTCTGAAGATTAAATTACGCATGTGGGACGTGGCGAAGGTATGCGAACTTGCCGAGTATTGAAGAATAGGGAAGAAGTTCTGTGGAAGTGGAGAATTTAATATGGTAGCGTTGATATTTTATTGGGCATTTTCAATCCGCCGATGTTAAACGCTCCAAATCGCAGCGTTTTAAATTTCAGCGTTTTGGATCAAAACGCCGGTGTAATACGCCAT